>CAMTDV010000020.1:72778106-73523165 GCA_947069175.1 Scalesia atractyloides | reverse complement strand
TTGTCGTTTTCATCCGTCGAAAACGGTGGTCAAAATAATATTGTTGGTTGTTCAAGAGAGTATGACAACATAATGTGTGTGTTACTAGATAGTACTTTTGCTGGTTTGATTGTAATTTGTCATATAAGACCGTGGAGGGGTGTGGGTTACGATATGGGTTCAATGTCCGCTGTTTCATCTTGGGTTAGTGTTGGGTATGGTGTTGCTTTTTTGGCGTAAGGGTTGTGCTTGGCGTGAGGGTTGTGCTTGGCGTGGGGCGGGAGGCTGGGGTGATGTGGCTGGCTTTCGTTAGCTGGTTTGATTTAAGTCATCTAAAAAATCCACATGGTTGGCCACGGCACGTCAAGCTAAGCCACGCCACACCAAACTCATAGTTTTTGAGTGTTATCTTGTAGATCTCACCCTCGCCACGTGTAGAGCAATGCCTCCGACTCAAACCCCTCCACACGCTATATTCTAAAAATGATAAACATAATTTTCAAAATCCCGATGAGAAGAGTAAATGAAATGTCTTAAAAAAATTAGTTTGATAACATTTAAGTTATTAATTAAATCAATTTAGTTGGTAAAAATACATTTGTTTTTGTTAAGATTTTTTACCAACTAACATATATATCTTCGTTTTATTGTACCACTAGACTATAACTATTTGGTTGTTATTGTTAAGTTTTAAATTGAATCTCATATCACTTAGTATTTTTTATCTTTATTAACTTTTATATACATTATTACTTTATTACATTATATCATAATTTTTTTACATATAAATATCACAAATATACATACAATAGGTCAAATGATTTATATTCAGATAGATGGTAAAGGGACAACAAGTTGCGTTGTTGCCCTTTTTTAATAGCAAAACTAAGTCTTTATATGTAAAAAAAAGTATTTTTTGTGTAAAATTAAGAAATAGTTTTTTTTAATTTCAAGTATATATCATGTCTTCAATGCCTCTGTGATGTTTTATTTATTCATATATATTTATTATTTATTATTATTATTATTATTATTATTTTTTATTATTATTATTATTATTATTATTATTATTATATTATTATTATATCTTACAGTTTTGTTTTTGTTATTGATAGCTTATGAATACTATATTTTTATTTCTGTTTCCTATTATTTAGCTTCGTGAGAAGCACTCTATATTTCTAAATTCTAATAGAGTGTTTCATGTCCAGATTTGGTTCTAAAACTTTGCGGTGGAGTACATTCGATTTTCTTGAGAACTTGCTAATAACTTTGTCATAAATGGAATTTAGTAATTATGATTTATTATTTTTATTTTTCTCTCTCACTACTTATTCCATAAAGTAAAGTTAACTTTTCCATTAGAACTGCTCATATCCAGCAATTTGTTTTATTACATCTAACTACTCACTCTTCATTCTTTTCCATTCAGTTTGTCTAATTTCGACCTAAAACCAAATTTAATAAATGAAAAACGAAGAAACACAAATAATTAAAATGACATCAATTACAGTCATTGAACTAAGAGTAACCGGTTAAGTAGTTAACTTACTAGACATTGCTCATATTCGCAAATAATATCAGACCTTGAATCAAAACATAATATGTTCACGAGACATTTTTAATTAAGTGTGCTCCACGACGCGGCACAACACAACATGAACCATATATGGATTGTGTTTGGATTCATCTATTCACCATGCCAACCCGGAACCCTGCAACTTGTCAATTCTACGAGATTGCCAAATTCAACACTAATATTTTTTTATTTTATGATAAAAATTGATGACCTTAACCAACTTTTTATGTTCTTGAATGAGGAATTATTCCTAGAGAAAACTAAAACAACGCCAAACTTTATTATTATCTAACATCCCCCCGCAAGCTGAATGGTGGTGGACCAATATGAAGCATCTGACGAAATGTGTTGAATTGGGAAGTTGGAAGAGTTTTTGTAAAGATGTCAGCCACCTGAAGCTTGGTGGGAACAAACTTGGTTGCAAGTTTTCCTGCAGCAACCAATTCACGTAAGAAGTGATAATCAAGATCTATATTTAGCCCGCTTGTGTGAAACGGGGTTTTGTGTGAGAAAAATGGCACTTTGATTGTCACAAAGGAGGGTTGGACGCTCTGGAGGTAAAGCGTGAAGTTCTTGAAGAAGATGAGTCAACCAAACAATTTCTGCAGCGGTGTTTGCCATAGCTCTGTACTCAGATTCACAACTCGAGCGTGCAACGGTTGGTTGCTTTTTAGCACTCCACGAAATTAAATTACCCCCCAAGAAAATAGAATAACCATAAGTAGATCTCCTAGTTTCCAAACAGCGAGCCCAGTCAGCATCGGAGTAACCAAGTAATGAAGTGTGAGTAGGCCGACTGTAGTGTAATCCAAAATCAATGGTTCCCTTAAGATAGCGTAATATTCTTTTGACTTCCTGAAAGTGAGCAATAGTGGGAGCATGAAGAAACTGACTGACTTGATTGACTGCATATGCAATGTCAGGTCTCGTGATCGTCAGAT
Source organism: Scalesia atractyloides (assembly GCA_947069175.1). Lineage (NCBI taxonomy): Eukaryota > Viridiplantae > Streptophyta > Magnoliopsida > Asterales > Asteraceae > Scalesia > Scalesia atractyloides. The sequence goes on along the minus strand of CAMTDV010000020.1, from coordinate 73,520,666 downwards.
ACTGGAGAGCCCATGAGGAATTATTCTTAAAGAAAACTAAAACAATCCCAAACTTTATTATTATCTAACAGTTCTGTTTTAACTTTAAAAGAACATATAACCCCTCTTCGTAGAAAAATACATTTTAATTCTTAATTTTGGCAACCAGTCTTACAAAATAATTGAAATAAACAAATACAAAATCTAAGAGTTGAATACAAGTACTTATTTATTTATAAAAAAAACCTCACATTATCCATACTTTCATATTAAAGATGCAAGTTTTGAATTTAAACGGCCACATGATTGATGATGGAATAATATTTTTTTTTAAGTTTGAAATTTGAAACAAAAAGTATGAAAAATTCCATAGGGAAAGTGCAGATCTCGAACAAGAGCATATGGTATACTATAAACACATACAAAAAATGTGATCTTAACTTGCATATCAATAAATATTTATAAACTTATATAAACCGTTTGATTTGGTTTAACCTTATCGTCATATTTGAACCTTAAATTTGCCAATCAAGTATAGAGTTTAGAACAACCAACCATGTCTAATGAATTGCTTCGGTTTAATTGACTTTTAACGAACCATGCTAAACGTTGAGTTATATATAGAACAATTTTATTCCAAAGTTTAACATTAAAAGAGTACGTTTAAGAAAAGTTTGTTCTTAAGTAACAAATGGGGCACACATTTATGTGAGGTACAAGCCTTTAAAAGTTAAAAAAGAAAAGTTTGATTAGATGGTGAGAAAGAAAGTGGGTATCTGTGCTTCATTATATCTTGTCACTTTTAGTTACTTGAAAAAAAAGGTTAACGTAAATAAAAGAAATATTTAAATTAATTGAGGATTCGCTTTAGAAAATTAATGTTATTGATAATGATCTAAATAATGGGTTGTTTTTGTTGATGTGAATATGTATAATCTAAACAACGAAACTACTTTTCACCCAATTAGGCCTGTAAATGATCTTAATGTTTATAAACTGTTTGTAAACTTGTTTGATGGGAAGTTCGTTTGTTTAATAAATGAACGAACACGAACAAAAAAGTTTGTTTGTTTAATTAAATGAACGAACATGAACACACGTTGTGTTCGTTCATTTATGTTTGTGAACGTTCGTTTATTTTTGTTCATTTACGTCCGTGAATGTTCGTTTGTGTTCGTTTATTTATGTTTGTTTATATTTTAGTATAAACATAAATATTTATATTTATATAAATATTTGGTTTTCTAAGTACTTATATAAATATAATTAATTAGTAATTAAGTTTTCTAGAAATAAAAAATGAAACTTTAAAATTTTTCTTAGATTGTAACTAATTACTTACTTAATAGTTATATGTTCGTGTTCGGTTAAATTTATATGAACGAACAAGAACATGTTTGTGTTCGTCGATTCATTTACAAGCCTACACCCAATATTTTGAACCGTGTGATCTTTATTATAAAACTAATTTAAAGTTAAAGATACGTATAATTGTATAATTATTTGTAAATAAAGTATGGAAAATAATCATACGCAATGGGTGAAAGAAAAAAAAATGTGATGAAAAAGAAACATTTTAAATGTCAATATTAAAGCATAAGACTAAGGGATATGATCTCCTTTTTCCCACTTTTACATATCTTCTTCCCCTTTCTTTTCCTCTATCAAAAAGAAATTGTCTGCTCGTTCATCACTTCCAATAATATTAAGAGAGAGAATCAATAGAGATATAGGTTGATCGCGACAAACGGTACTGAATACTTGACCGCAGGGGGAGGGGGTGTTTCCATGAGTTGTATGTATTGGTGGTTCTCTTATAACTCAACACCCTTATCAAACTCCAAAAGTCAACAAGGTACATACTTGCACCAAGCATGAGGTCACCAAGACATGGGAGGTTGTGAGCCCCTCCCATGGCCGTAGATATGGGGAGGGGGATTTGGGGTTGTTGATTTGTTGTTGAAAATGTGGTCTTTCATGATGGAATCCTAGATATTTAGTTACTTATGTTTAATTTGGGTGATTAGAGAGTTAATCTAGCCTTAGAATAGTAATTGAGGTTAACTAGTTCACTAGGCTATGCTTTGATCTTGAGTTGATGCTAGATGATCACTTAGTTGTTCTAATAAAGCAATTAACAATTATTTAGGGGATAATAAACGCTATTTATTTATTAGACACCCTTAGGATATCTCATGTCTTTTAATAGTACTTAATGATAATCAACGTCACTTATTGATCTTGTATTTGTAGTCGTTTGGCGAAAATTATAAGTCCGTTGTTAAAAATGAACCAAAATAATGCTTACGTGCTTTATCGGATAATTAAATATGTATAATTATTCGAAATAAGTTTTTATTCGTTGTTTTCATCGAACATGAAATGCCATCGGTTTAACGTTCTAAGCATATTGGAACGGTTTGATGTTAACTTTTTAACCAGGTAATCCACTGACGCTCATTAAAATTGTTTTCATCGTAGCATGACGAGGCGAATACGATCATCTTAATTGCAAATATTCGTGCATTTCCTGGACATTGCTAGACTTTGTGGAATCAATTAATACATAATTAAGTCTAAATGCAAATAATGGTATAATTAACTCTGATTAGGTTGCATGGATATGCCTGAAATTTTGTTGTTTGTCACTGTAGATGAGTTTAACTATAATACATCGCTTTTTCAGTTTTGTCTTACTAAGAAGTATTAGTTATACACATGTTAAGTTATATACAATAAAGTTGTACTTTTTTAGTTTTGCATTACTAAACTATATCAGGTATAAGCATTTTGTTAAGTTATATACGATAAAATTGTACTTTCTATGAAACGAATTAAATGCTACTTTTCTATGAAGGATAATGACATATCATAAAAGTCTAAATCTTGTGATAAAGACCCTTGTATTTTATAAGATAAGTTGCACCACCTTTTGCTTCAAGAGTTGATTCGTATGAAGTATTCCCATTAAACTTTCTTCTAGATTTGATAACGACATAAAAAGAAAGAAGAAAAAAACAGACACGCGTATCCATTATAAACTAACAAATTGGGCGATCTACTAAGCAAATAATTACAAAAAGAAAAGTTGCTGGGTAGGGAACTCAAACCCATGCCCCTACCTGGCCCAACCATTTAACTATTCGACACATGAACATCTAAACTACAACGTTTGGATATTAATATGTGATTTTGAATAATATTTATTATAGAGGTCACGTAATCCTTAGTTGCCAATTCATCAAGAACACATGAACCATAATTCCTTATAATCCGAAATCAAAAGGATGTAGCCGTTGCCATGAATAATTAGCAAAGTGCCTTTGTTCTACATTAAACAAACCAGAAAACATATGTTAATTACCTCCGACGTCGACGAATGAAGAAGATTGACAAACGACTGGAGTTGAAGTCAGACGAGCGATTTTTGACGACGCGTAGATAATGAATTGGTGTAACTGGATGTGTGTGGGTGTGCAAAAAGATCACAAATGATTTCTGATATGATATTATATACAAAATCAACGAAGGTTGCGTTAAACACCAATTTGATTACAAATCAGTTTCAAAGTTCCTTATTAAAATCACTTGATCCGCAATAAAAGCGAGTTGTAATGGATTGGTTTAATTATATTTGTTTAGCAATCTTAAACGCGGCTTAAATCAGATAAAACAAGTCAAACAGTAATGTGTAGCCGGTGCTTGGTCAACAAGGAAACGCAAGGATGAAGAATGCAGCAGGCGCGATCTAGGGTTTTTTTAAATGTTTACACTTAAGCGGGGGAACCTAGGCTACAGCCCATGGCCGTGGGGAACCTACTCAGCCAGGTGGATCCACCCTAAACCTGTGACACAAAGTGAGTAAACACATAGATACATGTATATGCAACAATAGATACTAGAAATAATATAAACAATGAACACGAGACACATAGTGACACATAGACTTGGCATGTTATTTAATCAAATAGAAAACAATAGAAAAATATGACATATGATACACCCCAAAAATATTTAGTGACTAAAAAGGGGAGAGAAATATATCTACTCACTGGTTGCGAAAAAAATATGCACGAGAATTATCGCACGAAAAGAAATAGATAATATCTAGAACAACAATCACCCTAAAAATATCAACTAACAAGGTACCAAACAAGCGAATAAGCATATACGCTAGATGATGATTTCTAGATTCACATGATTTGAGGATTTTCTTGTTTAAATGATAAAACGATTTAAATGACTAAAATATATAAGTACAAATAATAGAAATCGTATTTATATATAATAATAAAAATATGACGGAATTGTACGATCTCGTCTAAAAAGATGTGATATGTATTTTTCTCTAAAAACAAATATATAACATATAATACAATACATTACATTTTTTTAAAATAAATATATATATTTCAAAATTAATTAAGAATACCAACAAATAATGATTGAGTCTAAACGTATATTTATTGATTTCGATTATGAATATAAGTGTAAAATGACTAAAAATATAGATTTATAGTTTTCATAACAACGTATTAGCTACAAGCATGATGTGGTGCTAGCGTGTTATAAATTATGTTATATTTTAGGTACTTTTTACTCGTATATCAGTTTAAAATTTATAAACACGATACAATACTACCACTCTACACACATTAGGGCAAATGCATCCATTGTGGACGTAGTATAGTGATGGGAAGGTACCGAGGTTGTCCAAGGACACAAGAGCTTTCAATACTGGCTTATCATTAACATCTAATCTAACCAGATTTTTTCTAAAAGTTTTGAAAGTTTAAAAGATATAAAAGGAAAACAAATAGACAAGAAAGAATCACTTGGTTCCCATTCCTCTTTTAAATATCCTTTGATAATTTCCGCACTTTGGTCATTTTAAGAGATTATCTTACTTATAGTAGTAGGTCCCTCTTATAAAGGCGACGTAACCCTCAACCAATTAATCTTAGTCAGCAGGAATATAGTCCCGCAAGGTCGGAATATTAGAAGATAATTAAGTAAGTTATTAATCGAAAAGTGGTAGGCCCCTCTTGTGATGGCGACGTTACCCTTGGCCATATTGGTCTGAGTCAGCAGGGATATTGAAGGGGTATGGTCCCAAAAACCTTGCGCCAATCAAGGAAACCATACCCATTAATAACTTCTAAGGAAACTGCGCGCAGACTTCTTTGCCAAAATAAGATTTATTAGAACTGTACGCCAAGTATCCAAGAGAGGAAAGCTTCATTTAACTACCTCGCGTGGGCTCGCGCAAGGTTCAAAGTTAATCTTGAACATTCTTGTCTGATAATGCTTCATTTAACTACCATGCGCGGGCTCGCGCAAGGTTCAAAGTTAATCTTGAACATTCTTGTTTGATAATGCTTCATTTAACTACCTTGTGCGGGCTCGCGCAAGGTTCAAAGTTAACCTTGAACATTCTTGCTTGATAATGCTCCATGCGCAAACCTTGCACATATATTTATATCAAAGCAAGCATCCACCAAACGTTGCGCCAAGCAGCAAGGAAAAGAGGAAGATCAGTTAACTAACTTGCGCTTCTTGCGCAAGGAAACAGTAAATCCTGAAACTTTCCCTTAGCAAAATCCTTAACTTGGTGCAGAAGCAAGGGAAATCTTTTCTGTTGTAACAGAATGTACACGTGGAGAATAATAGATGGATAACAGCTGTGAAACCTTCTAGACGCCATTCACACCCAATCGTGCAAGCATCTTTTCGGTTATAACCAATTGCCACATGGCAGCATCTGGACGGCTGAGGAAGATCACGGTGATGGCATGCTCACATTTATAAGATCTAGTGATCTCATGTTGACACGTGGCACCTCCCTAACTGCTGATGAGCTCACGATCCGTGTGCACTAACAGATTGCCAACAAACGTTAACGGAATAACAAAAGATTCCGTTAAAGTTAACAATCTCTCTTTTTGGCGCCGAACACCGGCTATAAATAAGGTATTCACACTCAACTACTCTCTCACTTACAATACTTACTTCCGACTACCTGTACTTATTCTCACGCCGGAGGGTGGTCACGAAGAGAACCCCCTTCTCCCCGTGGCGAGCTAACGGTGTTCTGTTTTGCAGGATCAGCCGGAGTATTGTTCTATTCATCATCCATCGTGAAACCAAACGAAGGGTTAACCCTTTTATGGAGAGCCCATTCCATAGATCTACTTTGACTCCGGTCTAGTTGATCTAGGGTTTCTTCATTGGCGCCCACCGATTTCGATTCTCTCACCTTTCGTTTCGTTTCACTTAGATCTGCAGCGTCATGGCTGACGGATCATCGTTTCAAGGTCCTCGATCAGGGATTCGACGCGTTGTTTTCGGACCTCAGGTCGACGAAAAAATAGTTGAGGATTCTTCCGGCGAAGCTAATGCTCAGTATGATCCTAATCATGCGAGTATTCCTGTAACGCCGGCGGCTCCTCAGGTTGATGTTACATCGACTTTACCACCTGGAGAGACTCCATTATCGTGGTTAATCAAATCTCAAGCGACTCTAAACGCTATGTATGCTCAGTTACGTGCCCAAACCGGAACTCCAGCTTTTCAAGCTCTGGTTAGCGCTCCTCAGGTCTGTGCTTCGCCGGCACCTCGAGTTTTGAGTTATAATACTCAAGGTCATGCTCGTTCCCCTTCGCGCATGCCTGAAGATGAAACAGAAATGCATTCTAAAACCAGGAATGATCTTGTTCATTATGGTAATAGAAGGCAAGAAGAAAACGTTCAACGTCGCGCATCCGTCCACTCTTATTTGGGCCCGCGATCTTCACAGAAACGGGACACCCAACACGGCGAGCTTGATAGAACATATGTAGAAGGGGATAGTGCGAGTATTTTAATCGAATATCTGCAGATCATGCTAGTTACAGGGCAGTATACAATCAAGAAGCTGAGCATAATTACAATTTGGTGTATCGCCCAACCGAAGCAGCTGAACAATCAAAGTTTACCAGAGAGATAGCACTGGCTCCGTTGCAGCGAGCGAAATTACCATCCAACGTTGGAAAGTTTAACGGTTTGACTGATCCCGACGATCACATGCGCCTCTTTACCGGCGCAGGGTTACTTGGGTGCTGGACACCGCCAATGTGGTGTCACTTATTTGTGCAAACCCTTACTGGCGCTGCGCGCCTTTAGTTTGATAATTTGCCGGCAGGTAAACTTTCCTCTTGGAATGACTTAAAAGAAAATTTTCTTACACACTTTAGTCAGCAACGGAGATACGTGCGCGACTCCTCAGATGTAATGAACATCTGGCGGAGGGACGCTGAAAGCCTCGAAGATTTTATAACACGTTACAATAAAGAGGTGTTTGAAATTGGATATGTCCATGAAGACCTTATACGCGCGCAGTTGAAGTATGCGGTAAGGTGCGACGAAATGATTAAAGTGTTGTCCGGTACAACTGGCCTTCCAAAAAACTGGGATAAACTCATGGCGGCAGCCAAGGTTTATGCCCAGACTGAGCGCAACTTAAGTTCTAACCGGCCACCTCTACCTCAGAACCGTCCGCAAGACATGAGTAGAGGTAGTCGCAAGTATAAGAGAAACTGGAAAAAGTCAAGTCAGAATTCGTATTCTCCTTATTCACCAATTGATGCGCGAGCAACAATCAACAAGATAACAACTCAAAAAGCGATTAAACAGGAGAATAGGGAACGTCAGTGGACTCCCTTAACGAAATCTCCGGCTGAGGTTCTCAGCACTGAGAATTATCATTTTAAACAGCCGCAACCAATGAAAAACAAAAAAGGGCAAGACCAAAATTTGTTCTGTGACTATCATAGAGACACCGGCCACACAACAGATAATTGCATCAGTCAGCGCACGGAGATTGAGAAAGCGTTAAAGAGCGGGAAGCTTACACATCTAGTCCAAAATGTGCGCAAAGAGATTAAACAGATTTCGCGCGAGAATGAAGGGCCTAGTAACAAGAAAATGAAGCAACACGTTTCCATGATTCAAGGTGGATCATCGCGCAAGCGTAGCCTTCAACATTTTTAAAAACAACACTTGGCGCGAACAGCAAGTCATTTTTCCTATCGTTCCAGGAGGTCCTCAAGAAGACCGGCCAGTAGTTATCACCGGTATCTTTGGACATTACCAAACAGATTATATGTTTATAGATCCGGGATCCATGGATATCATGTATGAGCAATGTTTCAAACAACTAGATCCTGAGGATAAGGCACGCTTGGAACCAGTTGATTTTCCATTAACTGGGTTCTGCAATGAGGCTGTCTTTCCTCTAGGACAAATTCTCTTTCCTGTTACTTTATCTGATGGGAGGCGCTCTCGAACGAGTAACGTCAACTTCATGGTAATGCCGGCAAATTCCCGTCACGATCTACTATTGGGACGCCGCGCGCAACGTGATTTTAGTATGATAAGCTCCGCTCCGCATGCTGCTTGTGGTTTTCCGACACCAAATGGTGTCGCTATACTTTATGCACGAAAAGAAATTATGTCAATTGAGGAACCAGTTATGAAGGCTGGCAAGACATTGCCAAGCAATGAACCCGAAAAGTGGGTACTAAACAATAAGTACCCTAAACAGACGATCTTATTAGGACTTGCAGTCAGTATTGAAATTCGCGTAAAGCTTAAATAACTGTTGTTTTGCAACAAAGACATTTTTTCCTGACGCCTGCCGACATGGTTGGTGTCCCGTGCGACGTTGCGGAACACTGCCTGAATGTATTTCCGTCAGCAGAGCCAGTTGTGCAGAAAAAGCGCAGCCTCGGGTCAGAAAAGACAGCGGCAATGAACGAACAAGTCACCGAGTTATTAAATGCTGGTATTTTGCGCTAAGTCAAATACCAAACCTGGGTGGTAAACCCAGTCATGGTAAAGAAACATAATGGCGGATGGCGGATGTGCGTAGATTTTAAAGATCTAAACAAGGCGTGTCCAAAAGATTGTTATTCTCTTCCTGAGATTGACAAAAAGGTTGACTCGTTAGCTTCCTTTCGCTGGAAATGTTTTCTAGATTGTTATAAAGGTTATCATCAAGTCTTGATGAAAAAAGAAGATGAAGATAAAACCGCTTTTCGCACTGAGAAGGGCATTTTTTGTTATACCAAGATGCCTTTTGGTCTCCGCAATGCGGGAGCTACGTATCAACGATGATGGATACAGTGTTTGGAGATGACATTGGGAAAACTGTGGAAGTCTACATGGATGATTTGGTCATTATGAGTAATTCAGAAGACACTATGCAAGACAACATCCAAAGAACTTTTGATTCTCTGCGCAAGGTAAATCAAAGTTAAATCCCAGCAAATGCTCCTTCGGCATGGAGGAGGGCAAATTTTTGGGTTTCATCGGCACCAAAGACGGTTTCAAAGTTAATCCCTAAAAAGTCGATGCAATACAAAAAATGTCTTCTCCTACTACCATCAAAGAGATGCAACGTTTGGCTGGAAGGTTAGCTGCGCTAAACCGCTTTCTCGCCAATCATGATGGAAAATCTTATCCATTCATTCGAACCTTGCGCAATTGTACAAAGAGCAAAGAGTTCGTATGGACTCCCGAAGCTGATCTAGCTTTCCAACAGATGAAGGATTGTTTAGTTCAACTTCCCACACTTACTGCTCCTCGAGAAAAAGAACCCATGGTCTTATATCTTGCTGCATCTGAGGTAGCAGTAGGTGCTGTCTTGCTGGTAGAACGTGAAGGGGTCCAGTCTCCAATTTATTATATCAGCAAGACGTTGAACGATCCAGAGACAAGGTATTTAATCATGGAGAAATTAGTTTTAGGATTGGTCCATGCTTCGCGCAGGCTACGAAGATACTTTTTTGGACATGTTATTACAGTTTTAACAAACTTTCACATTGGCCAAGACCTAGCCAAACCAGACGTTTCTGGAAGACTTGCGAAATGGGCAATAGAATTGGGAGGTTATAACATCTGTTATAAACCTAGACCAGCTATCAAAGGCCAAGTTTTGGCAGATTTCATCGCTGAAATTCCCATCGACAAACTTGAAGAATGCCAAGCAATCCAAAATCCAGTCCCAGTCATCGACAATAGAGCCTGGACATTGTTTACAGATGGCGCATCAAACAGTGATGGGGTTGGAGCAGGTCTTCGATTAATGAGCCCAGAGGGAGCAGAATTCACATATGCAATTCGGTTGGATTTTAAAAGTACAAACAACGAGGCCGAATATGAAGCTTTCCTAGCAGGCTTACGCCTCGCTATCAAAATGGGCGCAACAAATTTAGAAGCCCATGTTGATTCATTATTAGTTGCTGAGCAAGTAGTTGGAACATACGATGCAAAGGGAGATATCATGGCTCTATACTTGGCGCAAGCCAAGGCTCTTATAGCCCAGTTCCAACCATTTAAAATCACACACGTCAAGCGAAGCAAAAACAAACATGCTGACGCTCTAAGTAAACTTGCTGCAACTAGCTTCAAGCATTTAGCAAAAGAGGTTCGCATCGAGGTTTTAAGTAATCCATCAGTTCCTCTTAGGCAAGTGACAATGATTGAAGTAGGAGATCCATCATGGATGTCTCCAATAATGATGTATCTGTTGCATGGTTCTTTACTAGAAGATAGAGCGCAAGCACGAAAGTTACGGTGCAAAGCCCTCAATTATGAAATGATTGACGGTATCAGGTACCGACGCTCTTACATGGGTCCTTCGCTCCGCTGTGTTGACAAACATGACGCGCAATACCTGACCAGGGAGATTCATGAGGGACTATGTGGCATACATTCTGGGTCGCGCATGGTCGTAGCCAAAGTAAAAAGCGCAGGGTATTATTAGCCCGGAATGTACGTTGACGCGGTAGAGATCTTGTGCAAATGCATGTCCTGCCAAAGACATGCCCCTAAAACTTTGCTCCCAAAGAATCCTTTGGTACCCGTCACAACAGCTTGGCCATTTCAACAATGGGCCATTGATTTAGTGGGACCATTTCCAGATGCGCCCGGCGCAGTAAAGTTTATCATCGTTGCGGTCGATTACTTCACTAAATGGGTTGAAGCCAAACTCTTAGCTTCTACTACAACGATGGTAATTCGCAAATTCATCTGGGAATATATTATTTGCCGTTTTGGTCTGCCCATGAACATTATTACAGACAACGGTCCAAATTTAATGGCTCAAGAGCTGCAAACATGGATGACCGAAATGGGAATCCAGCATGTTTTCGCTTCTGTTGGCACCCGCAAGCAAATGGTCAAGTTGAAAGCATAAACAAACAGTTGGTCGACAGTATCAAGGCCCGTCTTGGCACGCACAGCGCGGGTGGGTTGACGAATTGCCTAGCATCTTGTGGGCACACCGAACTATGCCCAAGACTAGCACCGGAGAAACTCCTTTTAGCCTTGTATACGGCACGGAAGCTGTGATTCCTGCAGAAATTGGGTTACCATCTCCAAGAATGCTAGCTTTGGAAAAACAAGATAACGAAGAACAACGGCGCATCGACCTAGACTTATTGGAAGAGCGCCAAGAAAATACAGCGATTCGCGAAGCTAAATATAAGTCCCAGCTTGAAAAGTATTACAACAAAAGGGTGCGCATATGTTCCTTTTTGTCTGGTGACTTTGTTCTTCGCGATAATGAAGCGTCAAATGCCGAAAAACTGGGGAAGTTAGCCCCACGATGGGAAGGTCCATACGTGATAAATGAAGTATTGGGAAAAGGCGCGTACACTCTGAAGCGTATGAACAGATCAAACGTTCCTCGAACCTAGAACGCCCAGCAACTGCGCCAATGTTATATGTAATCTCAGCCCTCTAAGCAACTTCTGAGCGTTGCGTAACGAGGCTGCTTACTTTATTTTGTTATGTAATCTTAGTGGCAACCATAGCCTTGCGCTTTGTCAGTATGAATAAAATACTTTGTCACTACTCAGTCTTATATATGTTCATTTACAAATGCATGCAATTCCTTTGGATAAACAAAAACACAAACTCATGAGCCACAAGCTAATTTAATACTTACGCTCACACATGAGAAAAGAAATTGTTCATTTGTCTATCCTACACAAGTAATTGGTTCCATGCAAACATTGTAAAACTGAAATATATTATATTCACAATACTTGCGCAGAAGCCCAACGTTACAAGTTATTATACAGCAAAAATTACAAATTTCCTATTCTATGGACTTGGTTCCCGCCTGCTTCTCTGCTGAAGAAAAAATCTCCTTTAGCTTATCAACAAAGTCGTCTTGATGCAGCGTGGCATCCACGAGATCCATAATCGGAATTTTCAATTGATCATATTTTTCCTTGGCAGCAGAATAAATGGCGGCAGTATTTAGCCCATGCGTGGCAGCACGGCTGGTATCCCATTCAGTCTTCAGCGCATGGGCCACGTGCAAAGTACATTCTCTATAGCCCTCGGCATGCCCATCGTTGTGCGCCGCCATCATTAATTCTGCCACTCTCTCATCCAACTCCGTAGAGTTAAGGATGGCATTTACGATCTGTACACAAATACAATCAGTATATGTTGCGACAATCAAACCAGACGTATAAAGAAAAGTGAATATTACCTCTACAATCCCATACTCCCGCAACCAGGTAAGCTGGTTCATGAGGGATTCGGTCAAGCTTTCTGCAGTAGCGCGAGCGACCTCCGTGTCGTTAAGTTTTTGTTCGCCTTCACTCAAACGGCAGATCAACTCGGCTTTCTTTGTTCGGTGTAGGTTGACATCTTTTTTCAAACAGTCAACCTCAGCTTGCAGCCGCTCCTGGTCAAAAAGCATTGCAGTTAGATCATCAATTTCTTTATTCTTAAGAAGGAGAGTCATTTTGGTTGATACCTCATTTTGCTTGCTCCTTTCTCTATGTGAGCGCGCCTCTTCTGCTGCCGCAACTGCTTCAGCTTTCTCTATTTTGAGTTTCTCAATTTCATTGCGCAGAGAAGCTTTTTCTTTGTTGTCACGTTCGCAAGCCTCCACAAAGCGCTTGCGCTCGTCCGCATATTGCGCAGCAGAAGCCTCACACTTGCGCTTCCAAGATAGCGCAGCCCATTCTTCAGTCTTCTTCTCCATCTCAAATTGGGCCTTTTCCGCCTCAAAATCAACAAGCATCTTCAGCATCTTCTCCTTCTCAAGCTTGGCCCTCGCCTTCTCAAGCTCAACCTCGTCCCACTCCTTGTTCATACTGCGCCATTCACACACAATTCTATTTATGGTGGACGAGGCAAGGGCAGACTCTTGCAGATATGACTCGTAAGTAGCTTCATGGTCTTTTTCCTCCTGGCGCTTCGCCTCCGCCGGCGGGAAGATGCCCTTATACCACTCCCTACAGGAGTTCTAATCGGTAAAAACATCGCCATGCTTATCCTTCCACACGGGCTGATGAATCGCAGAGGCCCGCCTCTCGGAATAAGAACGATAATAATAATCCCCAGGCGTCTCGTCTGGGCGAATGGGCGATTCCCCCTCCGAATCCTCAGCAAACACAAAGCCTTCGCTTTGTGTTGAAGGTCTGGCTCCCTTGGATATCGACTGGGACGGTCCCCCCAACACCCGCAGCCGTATCTTTAACCTGCTCGCCAGCAGGATTCTCAACGTCAAAATTTTTGGGCTCTTCTTCCGGAGCCACTTTCTCAATATGTTCTGGGACGATTGGATCGGCTTCAGGAACAGGAGTTTCTTGCCCCCCATCTCCCTCAACATTCTCAGGCCTGCGCGGCGATGGTATAGCAGATGAGGTGGCCGACGCAGCCTTCACCATTTTCTCTTCAAAGCATATCAACAAAATACCAAGTATCAGATTCTGCGCAACTTTTATGACAGAAATGCGCAACAAACTAAACGTACCAGGTGAGAACTTCTTTGCAAAGGCATCCAGAATGCCCTTCTTACCAATGCGCGGGCGCGAAACTTTGGTTGGCGCAGGAGTTTTAGTCTCCACCTCCTTCCTCTTCTTAGTACGCTTCAACGCCTCTTCCGGGCTAGAAGGTATTTCCAAAGGATCATCTGGGTTTGCAGCAGGAAGAGATGAGATGCCAACGGGTTCTGGCTTTGGTTTCTTCAAACCTATAGGTGCAAGACCCTCCAGTGAGTCCGACACGACCACATAATTGCACCAAGAGTCGGATACGGGAAATGTACCTTTCTTGCCCTCAGCTTTCGCAGCAGCTGATGGCTTGGTTTTTTGCTCTGGGTTGGAAGGGGGAGGCGCAGCAGCTGCAGCAGCAGTTGGTTTTCTTTTCTTCTTCGAATCAGGGCCTACGCCTAAGTTCAGCAAATCAACTACATAATCAATCATATTGAGTAAAGGTTGCGCCATTAAGTTATATTGCAATATCAACTTAGGCTTTGTATGGACTTATTTACCAGTCTTCGAACATGGTTGCGCCTCCAGATCCTCCTGCTTGGGCAACTCAAAGTTCCCCAAGATTTGTGAGAACCAAGTGTCCTCACCGTCAGCAATAGGTACGGCGGCCATTTTTCCCTTCTCTCTCTTGTAAGAGACCAAGTAGAGAGGCGCAGCTACATAACAAACATTTTTGCATCAATACAGATCTATTGAAAGATATTGCTAAGAAGTTAAAGGGTTACATACCAGTTCCATCTTCTGTATACACCGGTTTTTCTCGGCGTTCCTTCTTCCAGAAAATACTCATCCCAGCAGCGATGAGGGCCCTCTCCGGTAAAACAATATTGGGCACATCTTTAATATCTTGATACCATACCTCGTCGGCAGGTATGGGAAGGGTCTCCAGCTCAATCTCATCACTCCCCCGGAATGTCATCCTCATCGGGATGACTGCCGCCTTGATAAAGAAAAACTTCTGCTTCCAGTCGTGGTAAGACTTCGGCGGCACCAACAGCAATCTTTGGCTTGAACACGCTGTTGGAACGAATAAAAACCCAACGAGCAGTGCAGCTGGTAGAAAACTCTAAACTTCTCGACCGACGGCAAGATCTGCATCGATCGGCAAACGAACTCAAAATGCCGGATCCTCACCATTCCCGTTGGGCTCAACTGAGAAATGTGAATCTGGTAGAAACCAAGAATTTTCAGCAAAAAATGGGTCACCGGCAGCCGGAAGTTCCCTTCGGCAAAATAGTTGTAAAATAATGTAATATAGCCGGCCGGCGCATCAGCCGCCGTGGCATTCGCCTCCGGAAAAAACGCTTTCCAGGACGGAGCGAAAAGGAAGTTGGTGGCAAGATTATCAAAATCTTTCTTCAACCACTTTAGCGGTGGCAAACTTGACGATGACATCTCAACAGAACTTGCACCGGTGGCCATAACTCGAACTTTGAAGAAACTTAGAAAGCTTTGAGGGTCGCCGGAATTTTTTGAACGCAAATTTCTCTCAAGATTGAGTGAGGAAGCAAATGGATCGTTGATCCCTTTATATACTAACCGCAATTAATGTACGATTTGATTGCACCGACTTTTTCGGCCGTCAAGTTTCCCCAAGTAACCGCAGGGGCGAGTGGGGAACAGTAACCTCCCTACGCACGCGAGTGTCGCTAATAAGCATTAAATACGGTAAGACAGGTACTATTGACAGCCTGTCGACAGTACCACCACGTCTCAAGAACGTGCGTCGTCACCAACTATACCATCCAGATAAGTGACACGTGTCTAAGCATATTTGAAATTCAAATACCTTTTCAAAATTCACTTACGACACGTCATCAAGATGCATAAAGCAACAAAAAGCTAGTCCTTACCTAGCGCAGCACATTTATCTTAAGTCCAGTGCTCCACCTACTTTTTATTCTTACATAGGAGCAACACTGGACTGGGGGACTTGAAGGGGTATGGTCCCAAAAACCTTGCGCCAATCAAGGAAACCATACCCATGAATAACTTCTAAGGAAACTGCGCGCAGACTTCTTTGCCAAAATAAGATTTATTAGAACTGTACGCCAAGTATCCAAGAGAGGAAAGCTTCATTTAACTACCTTGCGCGGGCTCGCGCAAGGTTTAAAGTTAACTTTGAACACTCTCTTTGGATAAATGCTTCATTTAACTACCTTGTGTGGGCATGCGCAAGGTTAAAAGTTAATCTTGAACATTCTTGTCTGATAATGCTTCATTTAACTACCATGCGCGGGCTCGCGCAAGGTTCAAAGTTAATCTTGAACATTCTTGTCTGATAATGCTTCATTTAACTACCTTGCGCGGGCTCGCGCAAGGTTCAAAGTTAACCTTGAACATTCTTGCTTGATAATGCTCCATGCGCAAACCTTGCGCAGATATTTATATCAAAGCAAGCATCCACCAAACCTTGCGCCAAGCAGCAAGGAAAAGAAGGAAGATCAGTTAACTAACTTGCGCTTCTTGCGTAAGGAAACAGTAAATCCTGAAACTTTCCCTTAGCAAAATCCTTGACTTGGTGCAAAGCAAGGGGAATCTTTTCTGTTGTAACAGAATGTACACGTGGCGAATAATAGATGGATAACAGCTGTGAAACCTTCTAGAAGGCATTCACACCCAATCGTGCAAGCATCTTTTCGGTTATAACTAATTGCCACATGGCAGCATCTGGACGGCTGAGGAAGATCACGGTGATGGCATGCTCACATTTATAAGATCTAGTGATCTCATGTTGACACGTGGCGACTCCCTAACCGCTGATGAGCTCACGATCTGTGTGTATTAACAGATTGCCAACAAACGTTAACGGAATAACAAAAGATTCTGTTAAAGTTAACAATCTCTCTTTTTGGCGCCGAACACCGGCTATAAATAAGTAACTTGGAGTTCAAGGAAAGGTATTCACACTTAACTACTCTCTCACTTACAATACTTACTTCCGACTACCTGTACTTATTCTCACGCCGGAGGGTGGTCACGGAGAGAACCCCATTCTCCCCGTGGTGAGCTAACGATGTTCTGTTTTGCAGGATCAGCCGGAGTATTGTTCTATTCATCATCCACCGTGAAACCAAACGGAGGGTTAACCCTTTTATGCAGAGCCCATTCCATAGATATACTTTGACTCCGGTCTAGTTGATCTAGGGTTTCTTCAGATATAGTCCCGCAAGGCCGGTTAAAGTTTTAATAGTAGTTGATTTATAAGGGGTTCAAGCCGTTTTTACTTCCCCCGATTTGATGCTATCTGCCTCAAGGGAAGTGGTAATAGCTTGAACCAAGTTCTCGCAGGATCTATACACTGAACGAGACAAGAACTTTACCCAAACACCCTTCTAACCCCCTTCCAGGTAGTTAACGTGCTTTATGTAGACTGTAAAGAAACGAATGAGTGAATCAACGAAACATGAGGAAATATTTAAATAAAGTTCATTTTCAATATAAAAAACTAGTTATTAAAGTCATTAATACATACCCAATAAAAAGTTGCCAAAGATTTGAAATCAAAAGTAATACATAAAATATTTGTGTTCACCAAGTGATGTAAGAGATTTAACCAAGCATGGCCTTTGTTTGACAAGAATCCTTACAATCAATCTTGGATCCTGAGACTACTACACACTCTAAAAGATGAATGATGGATGATAGTGGTGAGTGTTGGTGTTGTAATTGTGGTGGACTGATGGCAAGTGTGAGAGAAGTGGTTTGCCAAGGGATGTCTTTCTCATAAACCAAGCACCTATATTTATAGCTGGAAACAAAAGGCGACCACGGCCCCATGCTAGGTGGGGATGACACCGTGGTGGACTTTTTCTCTCCCTTCATTAACTGCAGATGTTAGGTCGTTTTACCAACACGCCCCGTGGTGGTTGAGCACGGCCCCGTGGTCAGCGGACTTGCTATACTATCCTAGATTCTACGAATCTTAAAGTTGACCACAGCCCATGTTGACTTGGCACGGCCCCATGTTGGTTGTCTATTACTGTTGTCTTTTTATGCAAAGAATATTTGACTGGGCACGACCCCGTGTCTAAGCTTTTGTCTTCGTTAGTTTTGTTGTTTTGGATGTGAATGGGGGTTCGGCAAGTCGTGTCAATTCTTCTTGTTTCTATTTGTGTTGCTTTCTGCTATTAATTTGTTCCTTTTATTCGTTTAAGTTCTTTTGATCCTATAATTTACAAGTAAACAAAGAAACATGCTTTTTCCAACATTAATACCGAAAAATTGTTGATTTTATGCCTTGTTTGATATAATTTATATATTGCATTTTGCGCATATCAAATACCCCCCCACTTGAATCTTTACTTGTACTCAAGCTAAACTCTATAATGTGGCTTACACACCCAAACAAAATTGGTAGAAGAGAAGTTTATGGGTTTATCTTTAGAGTGTCGGGAATCCAAATTCTATATTTATTATGTTTTTATTTTATTTACAATCTAATTCATTATTATTTATTTAGAACATATTTTAAAAAAAATTATTTGTTTTGGGCATATCTTTATAAAATTCTATTTAGTTATATACAAATTCACATATCTCACAAGTGGTCACTCAACACTCGGCCGAAGGTGTTTAAGCGAAACCTCTCAGACTCGTTGTGGCGCTTACGCCTACCATAAGCTTAACAAACAATCCAAACTCCTCTTTTCTGACGTTATCCTTGTAAATATCTAGAGGGCTTCAAAAGGGTAGGTTTTTGCAAGGGGTAGGTATTTTCGGGTAAAAATGGTGAAAAGCGTAAAAGTGTCGGTTTTTTCGAACAATTATTGTGTCTTAGAAAAAAACTTTAACCAATTTTTTTAGCTAAATTTGAAACTAAGCCATATTTTTTTATTTATAACCGAACTTGTTACTAAAAAATAAATTATGTAAATAAAAAGAAATTTTTGTGGATG
Source organism: Scalesia atractyloides (assembly GCA_947069175.1). Lineage (NCBI taxonomy): Eukaryota > Viridiplantae > Streptophyta > Magnoliopsida > Asterales > Asteraceae > Scalesia > Scalesia atractyloides. The sequence goes on along the minus strand of CAMTDV010000020.1, from coordinate 73,501,951 downwards.
TGGGTGTTGTTTTTGCAAAAGTTTATATTTTTGCAGGTTTAGAAACAAAAGAGTTAAGGCTTAAAGGTGTTTAACTAGTGGGATATGAAAAGGAAAATAAAGATTTAAAATGAAAAATGGGTTATAGTCCTAGTGCCTCTATCATTTACTTACTTGAATTAGTGTCGGTAAGGATTGTGAACGTATTCCTTTGGCAAGTTCTAGATTTGTAAGAACCAAACGGCCTATTAACACAAGAAATGAAAAATTGAGCAATTAGTATAGATATGTATTTGTATGCTCGGTAAAGGCTCAAAAACTCACTTTTGTGGGAAAGGGTAATTATGTAAAAGTGTATTATAATCATTTTTTTACAAAGATTTGTTACGCCCGTTTTTGTAATTTTCTTAACTGGTTCTTTTTATCAAGACGCAATCAGATTTAAATTTTAAAAACATAATTTTTAGAACTTATTTTTCTCAAACTAAACCAAGATAAGTAAAAAACTGAAAAATTTTGAAAAATATTTGGGGTGATTAGGGGTTTTCCAAGTCGAGTTTTGTTTAAGACTTGATTTTAGGACAAACGATTCAAGGTTTTAACATCCCCCACTTAAATTACACATTGTCCTCAATGTGTCCCAAATAGGACTTTTTTTATTAAATATGTAAAAAGTGGGGTTAAACAACAAATTTTAAAGTTACTTGTCACTAGGCACGGGGGCTTGCCAGCTGGGCACGGCCCCGTGGCCAAAGTGCCAGTAAAAATTACAACAGAAACTTACAGTGTGGTGGACACGGGGGGCGTGCCTGGTGGGCACGGTCCGTGCCACCTCTTCTGCAGAAAACTTTTGCATCAGACAATTGGGTACGGGGACATGTCAGGTGGGCACAAACCCGTGCTGCAGACTCTGTTCTGCCATTTTTGAAGCGGGAGGCTCTGGTTTTCGTGCATGGGGTCCCTTTTTCTCAATTTTTCAAATCATTTCACCATTTAGAGTGTGTTTTATTCCTACAAATGAAAAACTTAAAACAAAATGCATTAAATTTAAACTTTATTTTATACTAATTTATCTAGGGATAGTTCCATGAAATGCCTTCATGGTGCGCCACGTTTATAAGGGTACTTGGCTAGACCCAAAGTCGGTCAAATATTACCCGAGCGGAATAACTCGCATCCCGAGTTGCCTCGTTGAAGGGCGTAGTCTAAGCTCGAGTCTATTGCCTTGATGCAGTTGATCGGATCATCCCCCGCTCGTTGTCCCACTTCAAACTTGATTTCCTTGTCACCAACCCTCAATATTAATTTCCCATCATTCATATCCACCATGGCCCGATCGGTGGCAAGGAAAGGTCTTCCTAAAATGAGCGGGATTTTTGTGTCTTCCTCCATATCTAGGATTACAAAGTCGGCTGGAAAGGCAAATTCCCCGAACTTTACCAACAGGTTCTCTACGCCCTCCTTGAGGGTATTTTACCGATTCATCCGCAAGTTGTATGCTCATCCCTGTAAGGTGTGGTTTGCCTAGCCTAATTCGATTGAACATAGAGGCGGACATTAGGTTAATGCTAGCCCATAAGTCGGCTAGTGCATTGCTTATTGGTGATCCTCCAATGGAGCAAGGAATGGTGAAGCTTCGGGGATCAATCTTCTTTTTAGGGATCTTGTTGAGGAGTGTCGCTGAGAATTCTTCACATAAGTTAACTTGTTGAATGGATTCACTCTTCCTTTTATGAGTGATAAAGTCTCTCATAAACTTGGAGTATTTTGGCATTTAATTGAGGACTTCCACAAAAGGGAGATTGATGTGAAGTTGTTTAAGTAAACTTACTAATTTAGTGAATTGTTCGTCGGTCTTTTGCTATAGTAAACGACCGGGTTAAGGAACTGGGGTGGTTTGGTTGTTTCGGTATTTTGGGGTTTTTGGTGTTGGTTCATTTCCGGGTCCTACCTTCCGGCTTCTCAAATTGATTACGTTTACTTGGGCTTTTGGGTTTGTTTCGGTGTTACTAGGCAATGCTACTTGTGGTCTCTCGGAGAAATTTTGGGCAAGTTGTCTTACTTGTTTTTCGATATTTTGTATGCTAGCCTGTTGGTTCCTAATTTCGGCTTCGGATTCTAGGAACCTTTCCGAGTACTTTTTATCAGATTCGAAGAAGAAATGGGCGATGAGATCCTCAAACCTTTCTCTTCCTCCTTGTTGTTGTGGTTGGAAGCCTTGTTGCTCTTTTCGGGGTTGTTGAAAGTTTGATCGTTGGTTTAGGTTTTGTTGGTTACTACCCCCGAATCCCTCCAACCAAAGTTGGAGTGATTTCGCCATTCGGGGTTGAAAGTATTATTTTGATTACCCGGTGGACGAGGGCGATTGTTAAGGTAGTTTACCATTTCTATTTGATTTTCCCAATCTTTCGTACAACTCTAGTTTTCGTATGGCCCACCACACCCTTCCCAAGCCATCACCGAAGCGTTTTTTTGATAATTTTAATTTTTTTATTTTTGTAGAAAGAGCTTCGATTTGGGCTTGTAAAGAAGTGCTTTCATCCACTTTCTGAGTTCCCGGGGCTATGGATTTTGAGCCCAGAGGGGTGTGCCATTGAAAATTGTTTTGAGAATTTCTTCGATTTGATTACAAATTTCGGTGGGATAACGATTACCAAGGAGGCCCCTAGAGTTGGAGTCAAGGATTTGTCTTGTGTGTGCCAACGTCCATTATAGAATGTAGAGACTTGTTGCCACACTTCGAAACCGTGATGAGGGCATTTCCTTAACAACTCCTTGAACTTTTCCCAAGTTTCATACAAAGATTCTCCATCCTCTTGAGAATATGAATTAATTTCACATTAAATTTGCCGTTTTAGCGGGAGGGAAATATTTGTATAGAAACTTTTTGGCAAGTTCATCCCATGTGTGGACGGATCCACTTAGGAGGTATTGAGCTATGCCTTGGCTCGGTCTTTTAGTGAAAATGGGAACATACGGAGACGGATAGCATCGCTAGAGGCTCCATTGATCCGGAAGGTGTCAAATATTTCCAAGAAATTGGTAATATATAAATGGGGATCTTCGTCATGTAGGTCGTGCAAGGTGGCGGAATTTTGGAGCATTTGAATTAGATGGGGTCGAAACTCAAAGTTGTTAGTATCGACATTTGGCAGGTTAATAGCGGCTCCAAGATTACCGACTGTAGGCCATAAGTAATCCATTAAAGTACGTTTATCAGCCATGGGAGGGTCTTGCTCCGAGGCTTTTCGTTGATTTTTAGCTTTCAGTCTTTTTCTGAAAAAAGTGCTCGGGTTCCTCTATTGGTTCTTTTATGTCTTTGTCGTAGCTGGAACTCATGCATCAGGTTGAGTTGCAAGCTTTGTGACTGAGCCTCAATTTCTATGATAAAAAACACAAAATTTTGTTGATCAGAAGGTTCAACACGGCCCCGTGCTCAATGAACGCGACCCCGTGTTGTGTTTAAAGTTTTCTATTTTTTGGATCCTTAGCTACTGTAAGTCGGGCATGGCCCCGTGTTGCACCTCCACGACCCTGGGTCTGTCCTTCTATAGCCTAGTAAACAAAACTTTTTCGGTTTAAACTTAGGCACGACCCGTGTCTGATCTGGCACGACCTCGTGCTGGAGTCTGCAGAAAAATGCAAAAATTGCAAAAAGAAAAAAGAAAAATCCTAAAAAATTAAAAAAAAGATAAACATGGATTAGGCCATTAATTTTAAGCTTTCTTAAAATCCATGTGTCCCCGAAAACGGCGCCAAAAACTTGATGTGGTGCGAGCAGGTTATAGATATTTTTAGATTTTAGGTACTTTTTACTCATAAATCAAGTTTTAAATTTATAAAACACGATACAACGCTACCACTCTACACACGTTAGGTCAAGTGCACCCATCGTGGACGTAATATAGTGATGGTAAGATACCGAGGTCGCCCAAGAACACAACAGATTTTAATACCGGCTTATTGTTAACGTCTAATCTAACCAAATTTTTTATAAAAGTAAAAACGTAAAAAAGGAAAACAAACAGACAAGAAAGAATCACTTGGTTCCGAAGTTACATATCTTTTGATGATTTCCACACTTTGGGCATTTTAAGAGATTATCTTACTTATAGTAGTAGGTCCCTCTTATAAAGGCGACGTTACCCTCAACCAATTGGTCTTAGTCAGCAGGGATATGGTCTCGCAAGGTCAGAATATTAGAAGATAATTAAGTAAGTTATTAATCGAAAAGTGGTAGGCCATCTTGTGAAGGAGATGTTACCCTCGGCCATATTGGTCTGAGTCAACAGGGATATAGTCCCGCAAGGCCGGTTAAAGTTTTAATAGTAGTTTTTTATAAGGGGTTCAAGCCGTTCTTACTTCCCCCGATTTGATGCTATCTACCTCAAGGGAAGTCGTAATAAGCTTGAACCAAGTTCTCGCAGGATCTATACACTGAACGAGACAAGAACTTTACCCAAACACCCTTCTAACCCCTTCCAGGTAGTTAACGCGCTTTATATAGACTGTAAAGAAAGAATGAATGAATCAACGAAACATGAAGAAATGTTTAAATAAAGTTCACTTTCAATATAAAAAACTAGTTATTAAAGTCACTAATACATACCCAATAAAAAGTTTCCAAAGATTGGAAATCAAAAGTAATACATAAAATATTTGTGTTCACCAAGTGATGTAAGAGATTTAGCCAAACATGGCCTTTGTTTGACAAGAATCCTTACGATCAATCTTGGATCCCGAGACTACTACACACTCTAAAAGATGAATGACGGGTGAAAGTGGTGAGTGTTGGTGTTGTAGTGATGGTGGCCGGATGGCAAGTGTGAGAGAAGTGGTTTGCCAAGGGATGTCTTTCTCATAAACTAAGCACCTATATTTATAGCTGGAAACAGGAGGCGACCACGGCCCTGTGGTGGACTTTTTCTTCCCTTCGTTAACTTTAGATGTCAGTTTGTTGTACCAACACGCCCCATGGTGGCAGAACACGGCCCCGTGGTCAGTGTACTTGATGTACTATCTTAGATTCTACGAATCTTAAAGTTGACCGCGGCCCATGTTGACTTGGCACGACCCCATGTTGGTTGTCTATTGCTGTTATCTTTTTCTGCAGAGAATCTTTGACTAAGCACGACCCCATGCTTCGTGGGCACGGCCTCGTGCCTGAGCTTCTGTATTTGTTATTTTTGTTGTTTTAGATATAAATGGGGGTTCGGTAAGTCGTCTCAATTCTTCTATTTTGTATTTGTGTTAGTTTATGCTGTTAATTTGTTTCTTTTATTTGTTTAATCTCTTTTGAACTTGTAATTTAAAAGTAAACAAAGAAACATGTTTTTTTTTTCCAACATTAGTACCGAAAACGGTTGATTTTATAACTTGTTCGATGTAATTTATATGTTGTATTTTTCGCACATCAAAGCATAATATTTATAATTTATCTATGTCCCGACAAAGTATATATATAGTTGATATAATGTGAGCAAAATGCTTATTTTAATCAAATATATATTTTTAATGAGGAGACTTAAATTTAATGACAAAAATATATAATAGTTTATAATATTGTCTAAGGCATAAATATATAGTTATAGTCCAATTTAACCAAAAATTATACTTATGTCTAATTTAACTATTTTAATCAATATGTTAATAGTCCAAAAACTAATTTGATTAAACCTATGATCAAAACATCATGGTTAAATGGTATATAGTTAAAGGCAAAATTTATAGGGTAATATGATATAGTTTTCGATTTATATATTTTGCATAAAGTATAAACTAACATGATAAACTATAATTAAATTAGTAAAAATTATATCTAAGAATCTTCTAATTAATATTATGAAAAGTCAATAATTCTACTAATCTAGTATTTTTTAACAAGAATTTGTAGCATGATAATCCTAGCAAAATATAAGCATATATACTAGATCATGACAAGAATAAGTCTATAAAAATAAGTAATCATCATTAACATAAACACTACTAATACTGCATCTTAACAAATGTCTAGAAACATTATAAAACAACTTAATTGATTCAGTTTTATAAAATAGATAGAAGTCCCCAAATGCTTATAAACCCTAGAATTCATGAAATCTAATTAATCAACAATTGCATTCTACCAACATATATTGATAAAGGGCTTTTACAGTAAATGAAAAATTAAACAAAATGGACTCAAGAATTACCTCAGACGGATTAAATTTAATTCGGATAAGATGATAGAAATTTGAGCCCTAGACTCTTGAACATCAAAAAACTGTAGAGACTTGAGTGGTATTAAATGAGTTATTTTTCTTATTTAGAGAATGTTGAAATGCCAAATGAAGAATTGTCATGGATTACTTTACAAATTCTTCTTAATAGAATTTATTTGGGTATTAATTAATTGTGTTTAATAAGAGTCCATCATTCTCCTCTATTTAATTAGTTTTCATCAAAATTTCATTGTGATTATTACTTTCTAATTCACAATTAATCAAATTTTGAATTTTGAATGAATTTTAAAATTCAAAAAAAATTATTTGGAGTTAAGAATTATGTAATGTTTTAATATTAAAATTTTTAATTAAAACTAATTATGTAAAACTCATGGATGATGTTTTCTCTTTAGAAATATTTACATTCAAAACTTCCTAGAAGTTAAATTCTTGGATTTATAAATCGTTTGTATTAACTAAATTATTAATATATTATATATATATATATATGGAGTTATATATGAAATGTCAATGATAAAAAATTTCCAAATATAATTATATTAATTAATTTAATACATGGCATTATTAACAATAATAAATGATACTAATAGTTCACGTTTTTCAATTTATTTTGATGAGAGTTCGGTTGACAAAACTAGCCGGTTTTTAGGACCTGTTTTTGGCGTGTGTTACACTTAATGTTTCAAAATGATGCACGCTATGTCCTTTAACACTAACTCAGTTAGATTTTCTATTAATTCAGATTACAAAAGGGTAATTTGGTCATTTTACCTATTTATTCAATATATTTCAGATAATTAAACAAAATCATTTTTAAAAGATATATATTAGTCTCCCTCTCCCTCATCCCCCCTCTCTCCACCTACCACCACCATATGACGCCACATCTATCATATTTAAGAACTAGTAGCCTTTGCCACTTCGTTGGATAATGCAACATCAGGGTCATTCCGCAAAGGAGATCTGGTTGAACAACGGACTGAGTCCTCATTACTTTGAAGCTGAGTTTCGTCTTCAAAATTTTATAATAACATTAATCTCCAAAAGGAAGTTTAATTACAAACCAACTACATGATTTTTTTCAAACTAAACAAGAAATATCTTGCTATTAAAATCACATTTTGAGGTTTTCATAACCGTTTTCAGTGTTTGCCAAAATAATTTTGTAAACTGTTAATTAAATTATGTAACTAGAAAATATCCAAATTTATCTATCACATGAATATGAGATAAATACAAACAGATCTAGAGAGAGTTCAGTCTCCATCGGAAGCGTAACCCGAAATAGATCCGACAACAACAACATCATCTCCGGCTACCTAATAGATCTGCATATTTCGGTAGTAGGGGGTGGATGGTGGTTGCAGAGGGAGGCGGCGGTGGAGTTGGTGTTTGCAGTGGAGGCGGTGGTTGGATGGTGAAGACAGTTGTGGTGGTGGTGGTGAAGACGACGGTGGTTGGATGGGAAAACGACGGTGGTTGCAAGGTAGGAGGTGAAGATGATGGTGGTAGTTACGACATATGGTGGTGGTTGGTAGGTAGGAGAGAGAAGGGGGGGGATAGAGAGATATAAATGGGTTTTTCTTATATATTTATAATTATAAATTATAATTATAATATAATTGATTTAAAAATATTGGTTTTGTTTTATTAATTTCAATATATTAAATAAATACGTCAAAAGACCAAATTACCCTAATTGTAATCTGATTTATCAGAATAATCTAACCGAGTTGGAGTTGAAGGAAATAACGTGAATGATTTTGAAATGTTAAGTCCATAACTCGTCAAATTTTACACTAAAGGATAGCACCTTAAAAGGTGTTAACATATAGCACAAAACTTGTAATTTCCACTTGTGATTATTTGTAAAAACATTTTAGGAAAATCAATAATTTTATAACATTAAGTTAATGCTAAGATTAATTATATATAAATATATAATTTGAAAGTGATGCTTTTGTAACATAGTTTGTTTTTAAATAATATTTTTGTAACTTTAAGAATTTTTTCAACAAAATAAAAAGAAAATTTATATGTACTATTAGATTGGGAATCACTATCGGCTCTAACACACAACATGACTTACTATGATTTTCATGCATCGAATTTCATAATTACCTGTGCACCCGCAATTACTCGATTCACTGCATAGTCTATATAGTTCATCTTGTTATGTGGGGGGAACATAAACTAAATATTGAAATCATGTTTTGTAAAATAACCAAAGTGTATAAAATAGAACATCAAGAGTATATAAAATTAAAGCATAAATAAATATAATTAGATATCAAATTTACGCAATGATACATGGTCGAAAGTCCGATGTTTTCCGTATTTAAGTTTATGTTTTATGCGAATTTGAGTTCTGAATGGTCTACTTTGATATGGTTTACGTTTTGCAGGTCTAACGGATAAAGGAACATTCCGAGAGCTTAAAGGGACATTAGTTCGAGGTCAGGATTGACCAGGTGCAAGAAAACAAAGAAAACGGGCAAGATTGAGTTACCTGGCTAGCGTCAACTTTAGTTGTGTAGGCAACATGGTTTCGCGTAGATCAGACCATTTGTGTTGATGACGCTGGTCAACTGCGTTATCAACGCCGGTCAATCAGCGTCCCCAATACAATTGAGGGTTTATAAGGGGTTATTTGTTTTCTGGGTTTTGACTTGGACGATATATATGGAGGAGCTACAAAGGATTTTTGTTACCCAATCATTGAGGGATTATTCTAGAATCATCACACAATGATAATCATATCATAATCATCATCTATGATCAAACCATCCATCATTCCAATTTCTTTCCATCTGTTATTACACACATAATCCATCATATCATAATTCCATCATCACAAAACCCAATCATTAGCAATCTCAAGATTGAAGATTCAAGGTTCATTCTTCGTACTCAAGATTCGGTTTCCAAGTCGCGCGCACCATGAGCGGCTAATCTTCTAGAGTTTCACCCTGTTGTAGACTTTGTAAGATTTCTAGGGTTTGAACAATTGTTTTCGTTTTTAGTTTATGATTGATTACATTTGAACGTTTGAATATTATACCAATTGCATTGTATCTGTTTTGGATTCACGGATTGTCGAAATACACTCGCACCTTTGACTTCGTGAATGAATTCATACAATTGTGCTTTGGTATAGAGTAGGGTTTACATGTTCTTGTGTAACGAAGTGCATCTTTGTCCGTCTCTTGTGATGTTGATAGTTATCGGCACCTAAGCCTCGTAACACTAAACCCGTTAACAACCAACTTGTGATTAAATTAATTCTAAAGCGTGTAGGAACTCTAGATATTGCACTTTCAAACCGGGTGTGAACCTCTTTAAAAAATATTGTTTTCAAACAATCATTTAAGTTTTGGAGTCATAGTTAACGAATTATTTTCGTAGTTAGTAGAAAATTGTCGGTTCATTCCGATATCTTTCAAATGAACAAACAAACAATTAAACAATTGAAATTTCCAGCTTTATAAATTTGTCAATCAATAATCAATCAAGTTCTGACATGGACCATAAACTCTTTGTGGTTTAATACCATGACTTCCATTTACTATTTGTTTGAGGTAATTAGGAATTAGCAATGTATCTTTGACCGGACCATGACACTTCGATCACATAAATATTATGGAAGGATTGAATTATATATAATAAGGTATCGAATGTATATAAAGTCATGAAAAAATCATAATTATACGTATATGGATATCAAATTTGGCCGCATGACAAAGTTCCACAAGTGTGATAATAAGTATGATAAAGTTGTCAAACACCTTTATGTTCGTGGTTAAGAAGTAAAATACGGCTAATGACATGGTTCTAAGGGACAACGATCACAGTCTGGAAATTTGAAACGTTTATCCTTCACTTAGATGGAAGGCTTCAATAGAAGACTGTTTGAAGGACATTGTTCGTGTTCTTGTTTCTGTGAAATCTGATATAGGGGATCCCGTATTCTAGATTGGATAGACGATTCTGTCAAGATCCATACGGATTAGGGGACCTACAATTTTCCTCAATTGCAAGAAAAAGAATATGGATAATAGGTATCCTCACGTCTTCTGGTATCTTTAAGGATGATCCTAAATTTGCCAACGTATCAGCCCCAACATTTTCTTCTCTAGGTACATGTGTTATACTGAAGGAATCGAAAGCATTTGCTAGTTTTTTGACAATTTCTAAATATTTAATTAATTTCTCACCCTTCACAACATATGAGCCATTGTAATGATTAGTAATTAGCAATAAATTTATGTACACTTGAAGATACCTGGTTCTCATTTGTTTAGCTAATTGCAAACCAGCTATTAGGGCCTCATATTCTTCTTCATTGTTAGTTATCTGAAACTCACAGGAAATGGACTGGGGTATTATGTCCCCCTGTGGCGATTTTAGTAGTATTCCTAGCCCGGTTCCTTTGACATTCGAGGCTTCCATCAGTGAAAACTGTCCAAGGATCCTTGGTTTCTTCAAGCTGTTGAACCTCAAATTCAGCTTCCCTTTATAGATCACTACTGAAATCAGCCACAAAGTCAGCCAAATCTTGAGACTTAATAGTAGTCATTGGTTCATACTTTATATCATATGCGCTAAGTTTGATTGCCTACTTCGCCATTCTTTCTGACATTACAGGTTTCCTGAGAACATTCTTGATAGGAACATTAGTTTTCACAATAACTGTATGTGTTTCAAATTGGTGTCTAAGTTTAGTGGAAGCCATGATTAATGCAAGAATTAATTTCTCTAAATACGAGTACCTGGCTTCAGCATCAAGAAGGCTTTTACTTACATAATGTACCGGATGTTGTTGGCCTTCGTGATCCTTAACTAAAACTACACTTACTGCTTTACCTGAAACAACTAAGTACAAGGATAATGGTTCACAATCCTCTAGTTTCATCAGGGGTGGTGCTGAGGATTGATGATCCTTGAGAGCCTTGAGTGCAGCTTCATGCTTATAAGTCCACGCAAATTTCTTATTCTTCCTTGGGATATCATAAAAATCCTTGCACTTCTCTGAGGACTTCGAAATGAATCTGTTTAGGGTTATGATCCTTCCTGTCAGTCTCTAGACATCCTTGACATTGGCAGGGGATTTTATTTCATAATCGGTTTTATATGCTCAAGGCTTGCTTCAATCCCTCTTTTGGTCACCATGTATCCTATGAACTTCCCAGCTTTGACACCAACGTGGCACTTTGAAGGATTTAACTTCATGTTGTATTGTTCAAGGATATTGAATGCCACTTCAAGATCCTTGAGATGATCCACAGCTTTCTTAGATTTGACGACCAAGTCGTCTATAAAACTTCCAGGGTGTGTCCTATCTGCTCTTTGAACATCAAATTGACCAGTCTTTGGTAGGTGGCACCTGCATTTCTTATTCCAAAAGGCATTGCAACATGACAATATATGCCAGTAGGAGTCATGAATGCTGTATCCTCTTCGTCAGATGGTTCCATCTGAATTTGTTGGAATCTAGAGGAAGCATCCATAAAGGTTAGCAACTCATGTCCTGCTGTGCATCCACCATGGAGTCAATGTGTGGTAATGGAAAAGGATCATTGGGACATGCCTTATTTAAATTTGTAAAATCGACACATACCCTCCACTTTCCGTTTTTCTTTTGAACTGCCACTACATTGGCCAACCATCTTGGATACATAACTTCTCTAATCATACCTGCCTTCAAGACTTTGTCTACCTCTCTTGGATGATAAGGTTCCGTTTAGGTGCAAATTTTCTTCTCTTTTGATGAATTGGCCAGAAAGATTTATCAATTCCCAATTTATGTGTTATAATGTCTTTAGAGATACCTGTCATATCCTCGTGTTTCCAAGCAAAGGTAGATTTTCTTCTTTTCAGGAATGATACTAGATCCTACTCCATACTGTCAAAGATCCTGGATCATATGTAGACTTTGATTTCAGGATCCTGAGGATCTAGCATTACATCCTTGATGTTGTTCTGCTGCCTCCAGGACACTCCTTGGAGGTTGCAATGATTGCTATGTTGCCATTGGTTGTGATGCCGGTTTCATTGAAGAGGTATAACAATTCTTGGCCTCTTATTGATCATTCTCTATCTTCACTACCCCCAAGGTGTTGGTAGTTTGACACATTGGTGGTATGTTGATGGAATAGCTTTCATTTCATGAATCCAAGGCCTGCCAAGGATAACATTGCAACAAGACAAGTAGTCAATAACACAAAATTTTTGTACAGAGTTTACCCCCTCGATATAGAATTGGAGCTTGATGTCCCCCAATGTGTTCTTCGTTTCACCATGGAATCCTACAAGTACAGATGATCTCCGAATTATTTCTGTTTCCGGTATGTTCATCCTCTTCAGGACATCAAGCTGTATGATGTTCACAGAGCTTCCACCGTCAACGAGGATCCTACGAACAAAGTGATTAGTAATAACAAAGTAATAACTAGGCCATTATGATGAGGATCCTGAACAAGTTTCCGTAGATATCTAATCCTCCGAATATAAAGTTATAATTAGTGCATCGACTAGAGGGGGAGCAGCTTTCTCTGGAACATTTTCAGGATCCTGGATCCTTGACTTTTTCCAACCCAACAGCTCTTTAAGTGCCCCTTACTGAGGAGATATCCAATTTCCCTCCTCAAAGCTATGCATCCATCCGTTAAATGCCTAAGGTCTTCGTGGTATGCGCACCACTTGGAATTATCCTTGAAGGAGTTATACTTCTCGTTCTTCTTCGACCACCTAGCTTTTTCACCTAAGTTCTACAAGGCAAGCATCAATTCACTATTATCAACAGAAAAGTAATATTCAGATATTCGAGGATATTCCTCCTCCTCATCATCTTGTGCAACTACATGAACATTTGGGTTATCAGGCTTGGATCTATTATTCTTGTAGAAGGATCCTTGCTTCTTGTCGTTGTACTCCTATTTGTTAGAACTAGTGAGCCTGTCTTGTATTCTCTTGTCATCCTTTAATCGGATGAATCTCAGACCCCTGTTTCTTACTTCGTCCAAGTTCCTACAAGGGGTCATGACAAGGTCATCGTAAAATGGAGAATCCTTCTGTAATCCCATTTTAAATGCCTCAACAACAGTTGCAACATCTAGATTCGAGATTTCTAAGGATTCTATACCAAACTTAGTGACATAATCCCTTAAGGATTCATCACGAGCCCGAGTTATCCTATACAAGTCACTAGTTAGACTTTCAAAAGTTATACTACATGAAAACTGATTATTGAATAGGTTAACTAAATGAGAAAATGAAGTAATGGAATAGGAAAGAAGACTTAGCAGTCATTTGATTGTTGATCTAGTGAGTGTGGATCTGAAGCCCTTACATAAGCAAGCTTCTTTTAATCTTTCAGGAATAGGATTTATCTCCATTCTCTCCCGGTTGGAATCGGCCCAGGAATAGGATTTATCTACATTCTCTCCCGGTTGGAATCGGCTAAGATCCAACCGGCGAAAAAGTTGATGAAACCTTATACCGTTCCATGATCGATCATTGATGTATGTCACTACTTCAAGGCCATATATAATGTATCCAACATGCCTATGTGTTAAATACTAGTCAAGTCCGAGAGTATCTCATCTTATGATCATCAAAAGGATTCTTCGTTTTCTCAAAAGTTTCCCAAGAACCGGCCTTTGATACACGAGGGGTGATAAATTTGTGTTCAAAGGATACTCGGATTCTGATTTGGTTGTTGCAAGCGAAACTCAAAGTCTACTACAGCCGTATGTCATTTTTTTGGTTCGCACTTAGTAACGTGGCAACGTAAGAAACAAACAACTGTTTCTCTCTCGACTTGCAAGGCGGAGTACGTGTTTGCTTTGAGTTGCTGCTCTCAGATTCTTTGGATCCATAAGCAATTGAGGGATTACGTTTTGGAGTTTCTTAACACACCTATCTTTGTAGATAATGAGGCTGCAATATCTATCACGAAAAAATCAAGTTCATCACTCAAAAACGAAACATATTGAAATGTGCCGTCACCCTATTCGACATTGCTTCAAGAAAAGGTTGATAAGTGTTGAGAAAATCCACACTGATGAACAAAAAGCTGATCATTACACAAAACCATTGGATAAAACTAGATTCAATATCTTTTAAGGTATAAAAGATTTGTCATCGGGTGGAGATAAAGATAAAAAGAGTGAAACCGTGATGGATGAAGATTTAAAGTAGACCTCATCGGAAGTCAATTTTTTGTTTTTATTTCTTTATATAAAATTCAAAAAACCAAAAAAATATGTTTTTGAGTTTAGGGGGAGAAATGGTTTGGAAAATACAAAAACATATAAAAATACAAAAATGAGTTTTGTTGTGAAATAGAGGAAATGGTAGTAAATCAGTGGACTGTCAATACATGCTAAAGAATTGTATAGTTTAAAAGTTTTTAAACAATCTCACTAAGGATGCGTAAGTAGGCTTCACACGTCTATTGTTTTCAAGATATAAAGATAACGAAACTTCTTAGTTTGTGGTCAACATCTCACAGATATATGGTCTTGGTACCGTAATTTCGTTTGAGACATTGCCTGATTCTAAGATACTAGGTCTTTATAACTAGTTGATATCTGGAATATTATACTTGTTTTTTCTGATTTTGTGAAAGCAATAGACTACTAGAACTTGTAGAATATTTTGCTAAAGCACTTTAATTGTGTGCAAACCATCAAGGCAGATTTCTTTTATGCTAAATTGCATTAAAATTGAAATATAAAATGATATGACAATTGCAGTAAAAGATTCCAAATTATGGAACACTACTCTCAAAGTCGAGTCTTCAACTCTTTTTCTGTAAGCTGGTACTAACATGAGCTCTCAAGGTCTCGCATTAACCCAGATACAGATGTCAATTAGGTATATCTACCTGTAAGATGAAATCTAGGGAATCTTAATATGTGAGTATATTCTAAAGTGGGGAACATAGTTAAGTCAAGCTCTAAGACACTTAATAATCATATCTTGAAACAACTGAAACATGTGTAGAGGTTTAAGTGGACAAACAATACTGAAAATCTATGTGAACTAGTTTAAGCTTAAAGTTTCATAATATCAACGGTGTATGTGACATGTCTCATTAAACTGATATGATCCTCTTACACTAACTCAGAAAAATATGTTTGTAAATATGTTTGTTAATAGTTATTATTCATTTGTAAAAAACAAAAAGATTTTCAGTGTGTTTAGCATAAAGTTTGGAAAAGACAAAAATATTTTATTTCATCTTATTTTTGACTACCGATGATGGAATGGTAACTTTGAAAATCCAAAGTTCTTGACAGAACCTAAAGCACAACGGGTTGGAGTCAATATAAAATGAAAAGGATTTGAAATGAATACAAGTTCATTAATTTGAACTTAACATTGTTTGAAAAATATCAGTTTGTTCATAAATTTTTTAACCAATGTCATTAACTTGGATTACGTTAGCAAATCAGATAAGCAGGGTGCGAACTACTGATCCGCATGAAATAAAAGGCACTCATTCATTCTAAACAACTCATTTGCACACAATTTCATCCGCTCAAATTATCTGCCAAATTTCAAAAACCATTTTATACGTTGAATTGCTGCAAAAATTTCTTTGGGTTGTTGATTTGCACAACAACTTTCAAAATGAAGGTAGATAACATGTTTGATCTTTATTGATTCGTTCGTATGTTCGTACTTTGCAGATCTGGATTTGTATGAACATTTATGATCAGGACATTGATCGATGTTAATAAACATTATATAGGACTTAAACATGACAAATTTCACAGTAATCAAACTTAATCGAACTGAATCGGACAATTATGTGATAATAAAACCCTAGATCTAGATCTATGATATTTTAACGGACAAAAGTAAAAATTGATATAGCGTTATGATTATTGGATGTTTTTGATTGTGATAATGAAAAAATTTGATCAAAAACATGTTGATTTTGATGATTAATTTTTTTTTGAAATTTGTATGAACATGTTTGGGACAGAAGAATTTGTTCGCACGGATGAGAGTCATCCGTACGAATGACTCATTCGCTTGAAACATATGACAATTCATTCGTCCCAAAATGCGATCCATTCAAAAGGTGACCCGTTCAAAATGTGATTTATTTCAAATGGTTATTCATCGGTGTCAAATGGGTTATCCGTCCTAAAAAGGTCATTCGTTCTAATAGTTTGATCTGTTTGAAATTGCTAAAATGTTATCTATTAGAAATTGTTAATCCGTTTAAAAAATATTATTCGTTTGAAATACTAATTAGCTTGAAAAGAAGTATTATAGTGTCATCTCATGAAATGTTCTCATCCGTTCTAAAAACTTTAAATTGTTAAAAATTTGCAATTTGATTTGGTTTTGTGATATTTTGCAGGCTAAAGTGAGTAATTTTGATTCCAAGCACAATATCTGTGCATTGGTAGAAAAATTGGAAAGAATACCGCACCATTTCCTGATATGCTACGTTTCGTTGAACGTTCAAGAATTCACAAGGCTATCATAACTGAATGCACTCCTTATAAAGATCTTATCCAAGATTTCTAGAACAATGCTCGATATAAAGAGACAAATCCACCAGCAATTCATTTAAACGTGAAGGAAAAGGAGGTGGTTATTCAGAGGAGCTGATAAGAACAGTTCTAGAGTTTGGTGATAAGTCAGATGATCTGACTGGTTTTTCATAAAGGATGGTGAAGGGATGCTTCATGAGAATAGGCTACAAGGGTTACGTAAACGTATCGAACTATACAAAATGATGTATCTCTAGGCCTTACAAGTTACTGATTCATGTAGTGATTCATGCTTTGGGACATAGAAAAGGAGGATATGATGTTGCCACAGACTACTGTAGGTCCCCTAGTCCTTATGGATCTTAATAGAATCGTCTATCTAATCTAGAGTGCGGAATCCCCTAGATCAGATTTCACAGAAACAAGAACAAGAACACTGTGACATCTCGGTTTTTCGGATAACTTAAACGCAATACTTGTCGAATAAATTGTATGCTACGTATTAAACGTGTACGAGTTAGTGAATACGTGATGTGCGATTATGTGATTGTTTTAGTTATAAAATAATTATGGTAAATATGTACACGAACCGAACTGAACCGCGACACGAATCAAATCTTAAACTCCTTGTGACTCTAACCGAGTTCAAGCCCAAACCCCAAACCCATTGTGTGCAACCAAAACCTTAAACCCAAGTCTTCGGCCGCAAGATCAAACCCAAACCGAACCAACCCAAGTCCTCGGCCACGAGATCAAACCCAAACCGTGACCCTTATCTCTCCTTGCGCTATATATACAAACCCACATGCATGCTTCATTCACAACATAAAACCCTAATAGCTAACAGCCGTCGGCAGCCAACCTTTCATCCTCTTCGACCACAAACAGCCTTACTCTCGTCCCTTTTGATCGCGAGCAGCCTCCCCTTTCAGTCCCTTTCAGCCTCGGTCGCAACAGCAGAACTGCTCACCTCATTCGGTCGTGATCTTGCTTGAACAGCCGAATCATTCTTGTCCAAGTCTCGGTTATTTACCTAGTTATTAAAGGTTAGGATTTATCTTTTGATTACAAGATCATGTTCGGATATATGCGCTTGAATGAAGTGATTGGTTTGTTTTCGGATTATATGTGTTTGAATCGGCTGATTTATCATTGTTACATGTATGATTGTTTTCGGAACTTATAAGTTTGCCAAGTATGTTTTGTTTATAAAAACTAGAGGTGTGGATTAGGGTTTGCATGGATGTGATATTGGTATTGATCTATGATTAGAAAATCAGTTCTTGATCGCCTAGGTTAATGATATGGACGGTTTATGCGAATCTATGATAACAGTATGCTGAAACAGGTTGCTGAGTAATAGTTACAGCCGACTTCGTCTGGCTGTAACTTGGTCATTAGTTGTCGAAAAACAGATTTTCTGATGTCTAGAACGTAGAGATTTGAATAACGAATCTAATGGCGCTGGATTCATATTTTTCGGAAGTCGTTTGATATTTTTAAATGGCCAAATAAGTTCAGTAACTAAAGCTGTGAAAATCCTGAAATTTTGTTAGTTGTTTACCGAGTTGGATTTTATAATCAGTAGGGAGTTGAGTCATGAATTTTGTACAGAAACTAGGTATGGAAATTTCCGGGCAACTCTAATTGGAATTTTGTTAATTGGACGATCAGTGATTTTTAAATAAATTCTTCCGTGGACTGCAGTCAGAAAGCGACGAATCTGACTGCAGCCTAGTATATTAATATTTATGGTTAATTGGTAAAGATTTAGGACTTGGAAAATTTATATAAATTTCTACAGTATAAATGTCACCTGCTGTAAAATAATTGGAATTTTTGGAACGTTGGAACTATTTTATAAAAATCCTAGAAAACAGCTGAATTATGAGTATTAAGCTGAAATTTGATAACTTGTGATGGTGTGCACCAAAGTTTGTATGGATTGGATTATGTTCATGATAAACTGTTTTGATTACTATGATCACATGAGGATACTTGCATGCATGTTTGAGTGTTAGATATTTTGTTGTGTGTATCACTTTGTGCGTAAATTACGTGTAGAATTTGTATTGGTGTGATCACACACTGACTTGAAATCAATTGGCTTGTTAGGACGCAATTAGCGGTCCCATCCTTTACAACTTCTTTGCTACACTAACCGAGCAAATAAAGGTGAGTTCACGGCCCTAACTTTATCCGGTTTTTAAACAACAGGGGGAGAAACATGTATACACTCTTCAAACTCAATCTCTTTACGTTATACGAAATTAACGTCACATAACTATTCGATAACTAAGTTGATGTTAATGTAATGTTATGGTCACTAAGCAGCTATATCACTTAAGTCCTCGTCAATCTCTCGGATCGTTAGTATTGGGTTTTAATAGCGGGGGAATTATAAGTAGTACTACTGGGCCCGACAAGCCCCATCCGAGCTAGTCGCGCTAGCCGACCGGGTATGGTCAACGGGTGAATAATTTGGCCTAACCTCGCCATGGTCAGTGATAGGCCTGGCAAAACGGAGGCACAACAGTCAGCTTCGATCGCGAACTCTTACGTGACGTAACTTTAGGCTAGCTACCTATATATGTTAACATTGAACTTAATTACGAAATAACTATATTATCCCGGGTTGAGGATAATGGAAACAACAACTATATTATCCCGGGTTGAGGATAATGGAAACAACAACTTATTATTCCGGGTTTGGAATAATGGAATCAACATCATTATTATTCCGGTTAAGAATTAATGGAACTATCGGTATTATTCCGGGTTGGGAATAATGGACTAAATCGTTATCCCGGGTTAGGGATAACGGGGGAAACAAACTCATAACCGAACAAACGAATTTATGAAAACCTGTGAACTCACTCATCTTTAATGCTGACACTTGTTTCTTTACATGTTTCTCAGGACGCTAGGAGCTCTAGGTGCACTCATATGCATTGAACAAGACATCTTTTATCGAGTCTCATTTACAAATATTGTTTTGGGTTTTCATTTGTTTTGGCATTTGTGTTGGCGCCCGTATTCTCTACTTATTTTATGCTTCCGCTCAACTTTAAAAACTAATGCTTCCGCTAAACATTGGTAACTAATTAAGACAATATAAAATCTACGACAAATGATTTTAGAAAACGTATTAACAAATCATATAGAGTCGTTCGACGTACTAGTGTTTCAGATTCTGGTTTGTTCACACGCCTCGCGGTAAAACTCCGCAAGTGGAAATTGAGGGTGTGACAGATTGGTATCAGAGCCTCTAGCTATGGAGAACCAGGTTTGCATTAGAAGTAGACCTAAACTATAGCTGACTACACGACACTAGACTTAGTTTGGCACCGAACTGTTATATCTTGTTATGTGATGTACCACAACTATGTTATGTGAAATATGAATGCATAATTGAAACGAATGCAACTCGTAACTAACTACACAACCTAAATGCAATGTCATCATCATCCTCATCATCATCCGACAAACTTACACAACCAAGGCGCCAGGAAAGGCACCTATGGTGGAACCCTTACCATCTTATGGCGTGGAGACACGCTCAGCTGCTAGGAAAAGACTCGCTCTAGGGGAGGAGTCGTCCTCACGCCCGACCATCGCTGTGACGGTCGAACCGGTTAACTCGTTAGAAGTAGGGAACGACCTACTTAGAGATATGATAAGAACGCAACAAGAACAACTAGAAAGAATGCATGAAACCATCCTAGCACAGGGATGGAAGATACGACAATTGACAGGTAAAACTGGATCGCTCGAGGAAGAGCAACATACGAGTAAGATAGCTCGTAACACTTTAGCCAGAGATCTTCGTGCTGAGCAGCTGAGGGCTGACTGGCAAGAAGACAGAGTTCTTGAGTCTAGCTGGAGAATTCAAGAACTAGAACAGAATCAGGCACCTGTACCAGTACCCGCACCAGCACCGGCCCCTCCAATGCCGGTAGAGGATCTAGAGGAGGATCCAGAGGAGGAAGACCCAGCTGTAGAAGCTGGAAACACCGCGGAGGATGATGGCAACGATAGCGATTTGGGGATGGAGACGTAGAAGACTGACACGTCTCGCTTATTTTATTTACTTTCCTTCAGTCTATTTATTTTCTACTTAGATCTAAAATGGCAACTGGACGTCGCGGAAATCTCAACATGACGCCTTAAGAATTAGCCGCCATGATCCGAGAACACGTGAATGCTGCTCTGGCAGGTGTTCAAAACCCACCAGCAGCAGGAGGGGTTTTAACCCCTACAAGATGTTCCTCGACGCGAAACCAAGCAAATTCACGGGGGCAGAAGGACCCATAGGATTGGTGCGCTGGATCGAAAAATCTGAATCAGTATTTGAAATGTGCAACTGTTTGGAGGCCAACAAGGTCAAGTATGCAGCCTCAACTTGGAAGATGGGGCACTAACTTGGTGGAATGCACAAGTCCAAACGCGTGGACTTATTGCTGCAAATGCAATGGCCTGGGTCGAGTTTAAGGCCCTAATCAAAGAAGAGTACTGTCCGCGAGACAGAGTGCAACAGTTGGAGCAAACTTTATGGAACCACAAGATGGTGGGATCTGAAATAGAGGCATACACAGCAAAACATCATGACTTGGTATTTCTATGTCCCGATCTGGCCAACACTGTGGAGAAAAGACTCGAGTTCCATCTCGGGGGTCTGGTCCCGGAAATTCAGGGTATGGTAATGGCTAGTAACCCTGTAACTGAACATCAAGCAATCCGATTGGCGCATAAACTCACCGATAAGGCGGTGGAACAAAAGAAGTTGCCAGCACGGGGTACAACTGAAGTTGCCCCTGATAACAAGAAAGTTTGAAGACTCGTCTGCTCGACAGTCTTCGTTATCCCAGCCGCAACAGGGGAACCAGAAACGGTTCAATCATTACAACAGCCACCGGGTCACCAAAATCAGCCCGCCAACAACAACAACAACAACTAGAACGCAAGCGGCTATGCAGGTCGAAAGCCGCAGTGCAACCGCTGTAATCTTCATCATAACGGCCCTTGTGCCGGAAATCGCTGCCAACGATGTGGCAAGATGGGACATGTGGCAAAGGATTGTCGTGGGGAAATCATGTCCCGACAGAACCAAAATCAACCCCAAGGCCCACAACAGGGTGTTAACCGGGGATGCTATCAGTGTGGTAGCACTGCCCATTTCAAAAGAGACTGCCCACAGCTGCGTAACAACAACAACAATGGTGGGAACAACCACAACCACAATAACCACAACAATAATAATAATAACAACAATAATGGAAACGGTGGCACAGGAGGTGCCAAAGGTGGCGCATTTACATTGGGCCGCGGAGAGGCCAGAAATGACTCGAACGTGGTCACTGGTAAGTTTCCCCTTAATGAACATTTTGCTACTGTGCTTTTTGATACGGGTGCGAATAGGAGCTTTATATCTGAGTCTTTTAGGAGGAACCTAAATCTCACGCCTAAACCATTAGAGACCCCTTATGTCATAGAACTAGCAGATGGTAAATCCGTAGATGTGACCCATATAGTATCCGGCTGTCAACTCAAACTCGCGAGACACACCTTTACCATCGATCTGATGACAACTACCCTAGGAAGTTTTGACGTTGTAGTCGGAATGGACTGGCTATCCGACGTCCGAGCTGAAGTCCTCTGTTTCGAAAAATCTATCCGTATTCCGCTCACTAACGACGAAATCTTGACGGTGCAAGGCGAGAAGGCAGGCGCCGTCACAAACATCATCTCTTACATTAAAGCGCAGAAGTATCTACGGAGGAAGAACTCTTTCGCTTTACTCGCACTGGTTAACGAATAGCCTAAGGACGAGAAACGTATAGAAGACATCCCCGTCGTCCGTGATTTTTCCGATGTATTCCCAGAGGAGTTACCTGGTCTCCCACCCCATCGACAATTGGAGTTTGAGATTGAATTGGAGAACCATGCAACTCCTATCGCCAAAGCCCCATACCGCCTAGCTCCAGCCGAGCTGCAGGAGCTGTCTACCCAACTTCAGGAGCTGTTAGAAAAGGGATTTATCCGACCAAGCGCTTCGCCATGGGGAGCTCCAGTCCTGTTTGTCAAAAAGAAGGACGGGACCTTCCGCATGTGCATCGACTACAGGGAACTCAACACGGTTACTGTCAAGAACCGATACCCGTTACCTCGCATCGACGATCTTTTCGACCAACTTCAAGGGTCAAGCTACTACTCCAAGATTGACCTTCGGTCTGGTTACCATCAGCTACGCGTCAGGGAGGAGGATATCGCTAAGACGGCATTTCGTACTAGGTATGGCCATTATGAGTTCTTGGTCATGCCCTTCGGCCTCACCAACGCACCTGCGGTGTTCATGGACCTCATGAACCGCGTGTGTAAACCATACCTCGACAAGTTTGTCATTGTGTTTATCGATGACATACTCATCTATTCCAAAAGTGAAGAAGAACATGCTGAACATCTACGATTACTGTTAGGATTATTTCAACAGGAGAAGCTATATGCCAAGCTTTCAAAGTGTGATTTCTGGATTCGGGAAGTTCAATTTCTTGGGCATATCGTAAACGAAAAGGGTATCCACGTAGACCCTACCAAGATTGAAGCCATCAAAAACTGGGAAACACCCAGGACACCGACGGAGATCCGCCAATTTTTGGGTTTGGCTGGTTACTACAGACGTTTCATCGAGGGATTTTCAAAGATCGCACAACCGCTTACTACCCTCACCCAGAAAGGCATCAAGTATGCTTGGGGTGACAAGCAAGAAGCAGCATTTCAATTGCTGAAACAGAAACTTTGCAGTGCACCCATTCGGTCCTTGCTGGAAGGGACAGATGACTTTGTAGTATATTGTGATGCTTCCATTCAGGGGTTGGGATGCGTACTCATGCAACGCGATAAGGTCATCGCATATGCGTCCCGCCAACTGAAGGTTCACGAGAAAAACTACACGACGCATGACCTGGAATTGGGAGCAGTAGTGTTTGCACTTAAGATTTGGAGACACTACCTCTATGGAACGAAGTGCACAATCTTTACAGACCACAAGAGTCTCCAACACATCTTTGATCAGAAAGAGTTGAACATGCGACAACGTCGCTGGGTCGAACTCTTGAACGATTATGAGTGTGCCATTCGGTATCACCCGGGTAAAGCTAACGTGGTAGCTGATGCCCTCAGTAGGAAGGAACACTTGAAACCTCGTCGTGTACGAGCATTACAGCTCACCATTCATTCGGGGTTACCCGAACAGATACGCGACGCGCAGTTAGAAGCAGTTAAGGAAGAAAACATCAGGGCCGAATCGGTGGGAAAAATGGAACGCGATTGGGAAGTAAAACCCAATGGAGCCGGTACTTCATGAATCGCATATGGGTACCTCTCTACGGAAACCTCAGAGAGCTAGTCATGGACGAAGCTCACAAATCCCGATACTCTCTCCATCCTGGTTCGGATAAGATGTATCAAGACCTTAAAGCTGCGTATTGGTGGCCCAACATGAAAGCTGATATAGCCACCTACGTGAGTAAGTGTTTGACTTGTGCAAAAGGTAAGGTAGAGTATCAAAAGCCATCGGGGCTACTTCAACAACCTGAGATCCCAGTGTGGAAATGGGATCAGATCTCGATGGATTTCATCACTAAACTCCCGCGAACTTTGGGTGGTTGCGATACCATCTGGGTGATTGTGGATCATTTAACTAAGTCCGCACACTTCCTAGCTATTAAAGAAACATATAAGATGGAGAAGTTGACTCGCATCTACATTAAGGAAGTAGTTTCTCGGCACGGAGTGCCAACATCCATCATCTCAGACAGAGATGCTCGCTTCACGTCCAACTTTTGGCAGTCACTTCAGAAAGCGTTGGGAACATGCTTAGATATGAGCACAGCCTATCACCCTCAGACTGATGGTCAAAGCGAAAGGACCATACAGACCTTGGAAGACATGCTTAGGGCATGCGTGGTAGACTTCGGAAATAATTGGGAAATCCACCTGCCTCTAGTAGAATTCTCATATAACAACAGTTATCATACGAGTATTTCGGCAGCACCGTTTGAGGCACTATACGGTCGTAAATGTAGATCACCGGTCTGTTGGGCAGAAGTCGGTGACAATCAACTCACAGGCCCTGAGTTAATACTTGAGGCCACTGAAAAGATTATACAGATCAGAAACCGCATGGCGGCGGCACGAGATCGACAGAAAAGCTACGCTGATCAACGACGCAAACCGCTCGAATTTCAAGTAGGCGACCGCGTCCTACTAAAGGTGTCACCCTGGAAGGGTGTAATCCGCTTTGGAAAATGGGGCAAACTAAACCCACGGTACGTAGGCCCGTTTGTAATCTTGAAACGTATCGGACCCGTAGCTTATCAATTAGACCTTCCTGCCGAACTCAGTAGAGTTCACAACGTATTTCACGTGTCAAATCTGAAGAAGTGTCTATCAGATGAAACTCTAGTCATTCCATTGGATGAGATCCAAGTGGATGAACAACTACACTTTGTGGAACAGCCTATCGAGATCATGGATCGTGAGATCAAGACTCGAAGGCACAGCAAAATTCCGATCGTTAAGGTTCGTTGGGACTCTAAGCGTGGACCGGAGTTCACGTGGGAAAGAGAGGACCAAATGAAAAGCAAATACCCACACCTCTTCGCAACTGAACAGCAAACTAACGATACCAACAAGTAAATTTTCGGGACGAAAATTCTTTCAACATGGGGATGATGTGATAACCTAGAAATTTCTCATACTTTCGTGTACCATTGTTAACTAAATTATTGTGCATGGCACTTGGAAATCTTTGTGCATGGCACTTGGGAACTTCTTGTAACTTCGCGTACCATCATAAACGAACTAACTCTTTGTGCGTGGCACTCTAAACATGTACGCTACATTCTAAACCGCGTTAACTCAATTTTCGGGACGAAAATTCTTTCAACATGGGGATAATGTGACATCCCGGTTTTTCGGATAACTTAAACGCAATACTTGTCGAATAAATTGTATGCTACGTATTAAACGTGTACGAGTTAGTGAATACGTGATGTGCGATTATGTGATTGTTTTAGTTATAAAATAATTATGGTAAATATGTACACGAACCGAACCGAACCGCGACACGAATCAAATCTTAAACTCCTTGTGACTCTAACCGAGTTCAAGCCCAAACCGCAAACCCATTGTGTGCAAACCCGAACCGCAAACCCATTGTGTGCAACCCAAACCTTAAACCCAAGTCTTCGGCCGCAAGATCAAACCCAAACCGAACCAACCCAATTCCTCAGCCACGAGATCAAACCCAAACCGTGACCCTTATCTCTCCTTGCGCTATATATACAAACCCACATGCATGCTTCATTCACAACATAAAACCCTAATAGCTAACAGCCGTCGGCAGCCAACCTTTCATCCTCTTCGACCGCAAACAGCCTTACTCTCGTCCCTTTTGATCGCGAGCAGCCTCCCCTTTCAGTCCCTTTCAGCCTCGGTCGCAACAGCAGAACTGCTCACCTCATTCGGTCGTGATCTTGCTTGAACAGCCGAATCATTCTTGTCCAAGTCTCGGTTATTTACCTAGTTATTAAAGGTTAGGATTTATCTTTTGATTACAAGATCATGTTCGGATATATGCGCTTGAATGAAGTGATTGGTTTGTTTTCGGATTATATGTGTTTGAATCGGCTGATTTATCATTGTTACATGTATGATTGTTTTCGGAACTTATAAGTTTGCCAAGTATGTTTTGTTTATAAAAACTAGAGGTGTGGATTAGGGTTTGCATGGATGTGATATTGGTATTGATCTATGATTAGAAAATCAGTTCTTGATCGCCTAGGTTAATGATATGGACGGTTTATGCGAATCTATGATAACAGTATGCTGAAACAGGTTGCTGAGTAATAGTTACAGCCGACTTCATCTGGCTGTAACTTGGTCATTAGTTGTCGAAAAACAGATTTTCTGATGTCTAGAACGTAGAGATTTGAATAACGAATCTAATGGCGCTGGATTCATATTTTTCGGAAGTCGTTTGATATTTTTAAATGGCCAAATAAGTTCAGTAACTAAAGCTGTGAAAATCCTGAAATTTTGTTAGTTGTTTACCGAGTTGGATTTTATAATCAGTAGGGAGTTGAGTCATGAATTTTGTACAGAAACTAGGTTTGGAAATTTCCGGGCAACTCTAATTGGAATTTTGTTAATTGGACGATCAGTGATTTTTAAATAAATTCTTCCGTGGACTGCAGTCAGAAAGCGACGAATCTGACTGCAGCCTAGTATATTAATATTTATGGTTAATTGGTAAAGATTTAGGACTTGGAAAATTTATATAAATTTCTACAGTATAAATGTCACCTGCTGTAAAATAATTGGAATTTTTGGAACGTTGGAACTATTTTATAAAAATCCTAGAAAACAGCTGAATTATGAGTATTAAGCTGAAATTTGATAACTTGTGATGGTGTGCACCAAAGTGTTGTATGGATTGGATTATGTTCATGATAAACTGTTTTGATTACTATGATCATATGAGGATACTTGCACGCATGTTTGAGTGTTAGATATTTTGTTGTGTGTATCACTTTGTGCGTAAATTACGTGTAGAATTTGTATTGGTGTGATCACACACTGACTTGAAATCAATTGGCTTGTTAGGACGCAATTAGCGGTCCCATCCTTTACAACTTCTTTGCTACACTAACCGAGCAAATAAAGGTGAGTTCACGGCCCCTAACTTTATCCGGTTTTTAAACAACAGGGGGAGAAACATGTATACACTCTTCAAACTCAATCTCTTTACGTTATACGAAATTAACGTCACATAACTATTCGATAACTAAGTTGATGTTAATGTAATGTTATGGTCACTAAGCAGCTATATCACTTAAGTCCTCGTCAATCTCTCGGATCGTTAGTATTGGGTTTTAATAGCGGGGGAATTATAAGTAGTACTACTGGGCCCGACAAGCCCCATCCGAGCTAGTCGCGCTAGCCGACCGGGTATGGTCAACGGGTGAATAATTTGGCCTAACCTCGCCATGGTCAGTGATAGGCCTGGCAAAACGGAGGCACAACAGTCAGCTTCGATCGCGAACTTTTACGTGACGTAACTTTAGGCTAGCTACCTATATATGTTAACATTGAACTTAATTACGAAATAACTATATTATCCCGGGTTGAGGATAATGGAAACAACAACTATATTATCCCGGGTTGAGGATAATGGAAACAACAACTTATTATTCCGGGTTTGGAATAATGGAATCAACATCATTATTATTCCGGTTAAGAATTAATGGAACTATCGGTATTATTCCGGGTTGGGAATAATGGACTAAATCGTTATCCCGGGTTAGGGATAACGGGGGAAACAAACTCATAACCGAACAAACGAATTTATGAAAACCTGTGAACTCACTCATCTTTAATGCTGACACTTGTTTCTTTACATGTTTCTCAGGACGCTAGGAGCTCTAGGTGCACTCATATGCATTGAACAAGACATCTTTTATCGAGTCTCATTTACAAATATTGTTTTGGGTTTTCATTTGTTTTGGCATTTGTGTTGGCGCCCGTATTCTCTACTTATTTTATGCTTCCGCTCAACTTTAAAAACTAATGCTTCCGCTAAACATTGGTAACTAATTAAGACAATATAAAATCTACGACAAATGATTTTAGAAAACGTATTAACAAATCATATAGAGTCGTTCGACGTACTAGTGTTTCAGATTCTGGTTTGTTCACACGCCTCGCGGTAAAACTCCGCAAGTGGAAATTGAGGGTGTGACAGATTGGTATCAGAGCCTCTAGCTATGGAGAACCAGGTTTGCATTAGAAGTAGACCTAAACTATAGCTGACTACACGACACTAGACTTAGTTTGGCACCGAACTATTATATCTTGTTATGTGATGTACCACAACTATGTTATGTGAAATATGAATGCATAATTGAAACGAATGCAACTCGTAACTAACTACACAACCTAAATGCAATGTCATCATCATCCTCATCATCATCCGACAAACTTACACAACCAAGGGCGCCAGGAAAGGCACCTATGGTGGAACCCTTACCATCTTATGGCGTGGAGACACGCTCAGCTGCTAGGAAAAGACTCGCTCTAGGGGAGGAGTCGTCCTCACGCCCGACCATCGCTGTGACGGTCGAACCGGTTAACTCGTTAGAAGTAGGGAACGACCTACTTAGAGATATGATAAGAACGCAACAAGAACAACTAGAAAGAATGCATGAAACCATCCTAGCACAGGGATGGAAGATACGACAATTGACAGGTAAAACTGGATCGCTCGAGGAAGAGCAACATACGAGTAAGATAGCTCGTAACACTTTAGCCAGAGATCTTCGTGCTGAGCAGCTGAGGGCTGACTGGCAAGAAGACAGAGTTCTTGAGTCTAGCTGGAGAATTCAAGAACTAGAACAGAATCAGGCACCTGTACCAGTACCCGCACCAGCACCGGCCCCTCCAATGCCGGTAGAGGATCTAGAGGAGGATCCAGAGGAGGAAGACCCAGCTGTAGAAGCTGGAAACACCGCGGAGGATGATGGCAACGATAGCGATTTGGGGATGGAGACGTAGAAGACTGACACGTCTCGCTTATTTTATTTACTTTCCTTCAGTCTATTTATTTTCTACTTAGATCTAAAATGGCAACTGGACGTCGCGGAAATCTCAACATGACGCCTTAAGAATTAGCCGCCATGATCCGAGAACACGTGAATGCTGCTCTGGCAGGTGTTCAAAACCCACCAGCAGCAGGAGGGGTTTTAACCCCTACAAGATGTTCCTCGACGCGAAACCAAGCAAATTCACGGGGGCAGAAGGACCCATAGGATTGGTGCGCTGGATCGAAAAATCTGAATCAGTATTTGAAATGTGCAACTGTTTGGAGGCCAACAAGGTCAAGTATGCAGCCTCAACTTGGAAGATGGGGCACTAACTTGGTGGAATGCACAAGTCCAAACGCGTGGACTTATTGCTGCAAATGCAATGGCCTGGGTCGAGTTTAAGGCCCTAATCAAAGAAGAGTACTGTCCGCGAGACAGAGTGCAACAGTTGGAGCAAACTTTATGGAACCACAAGATGGTGGGATCTGAAATAGAGGCATACACAGCAAAACATCATGACTTGGTATTTCTATGTCCCGATCTGGCCAACACTGTGGAGAAAAGACTCGAGTTCCATCTCGGGGGTCTGGTCCCGGAAATTCAGGGTATGGTAATGGCTAGTAACCCTGTAACTGAACATCAAGCAATCCGATTGGCGCATAAACTCACCGATAAGGCGGTGGAACAAAAGAAGTTGCCAGCACGGGGTATAACTGAAGTTGCCCCTGATAACAAGAAAGTTTGAAGACTCGTCTGCTCGACAGTCTTCGTTATCCCAGCCGCAACAGGGGAACCAGAAACGGTTCAATCATTACAACAGCCACCGGGGTCACCAAAATCAGCCCGCCAACAACAACAACAACAACTAGAACGCAAGCGGCTATGCAGGTCGAAAGCCGCAGTGCAACCGCTGTAATCTTCATCATAACGGCCCTTGTGCCGGAAATCGCTGCCAACGATGTGGCAAGATGGGACATGTGGCAAAGGATTGTCGTGGGGAAATCATGTCCCGACAGAACCAAAATCAACCCCAAGGCCCACAACAGGGTGTTAACCGGGGATGCTATCAGTGTGGTAGCACTGCCCATTTCAAAAGAGACTGCCCACAGCTGCGTAACAACAACAACAATGGTGGGAACAACCACAACCACAATAACCACAACAATAATAATAATAACAACAATAATGGAAACGGTGGCACAGGAGGTGCCAAAGGTGGCGCATTTACATTGGGCCGCGGAGAGGCCATAAATGACTCGAACGTGGTCACTGGTAAGTTTCCCCTTAATGAACATTTTGCTACTGTGCTTTTTGATACGGGTGCGAATAGGAGCTTTATATCTGAGTCTTTTAGGAGGAACCTAAATCTCACGCCTAAACCATTAGAGACCCCTTATGTCATAGAACTAGCAGATGGTAAATCCGTAGATGTGACCCATATAGTATCCGGCTGTCAACTCAAACTCGCGAGACACACCTTTACCATCGATCTGATGACAACTACCCTAGGAAGTTTTGACGTTGTAGTCGGAATGGACTGGCTATCCGACGTCCGAGCTGAAGTCCTCTGTTTCGAAAAATCTATCCGTATTCCGCTCACTAACGACGAAATCTTGACGGTGCAAGGCGAGAAGGCAGGCGCCGTCACAAACATCATCTCTTACATTAAAGCGCAGAAGTATCTACGGAGGAAGAACTCTTTCGCTTTACTCGCACTGGTTAACGAATAGCCTAAGGACGAGAAACGTATAGAAGACATCCCCGTCGTCCGTGATTTTTCCGATGTATTCCCAGAGGAGTTACCTGGTCTCCCACCCCATCGACAATTGGAGTTTGTGATTGAATTGGAGAACCATGCAACTCCTATCGCCAAAGCCCCATACCGCCTAGCTCCAGCCGAGCTGCAGGAGCTGTCTACCCAACTTCAGGAGCTGTTAGAAAAGGGATTTATCCGACCAAGCGCTTCGCCATGGGGAGCTCCAGTCCTGTTTGTCAAAAAGAAGGACGGGACCTTCCGCATGTGCATCGACTACAGGGAACTCAACACGGTTACTGTCAAGAACCGATACCCGTTACCTCGCATCGACGATCTTTTCGACCAACTTCAAGGGTCAAGCTACTACTCCAAGATTGACCTTCGGTCTGGTTACCATCAGCTACGCGTCAGGGAGGAGGATATCGCTAAGACGGCATTTCGTACTAGGTATGGCCATTATGAGTTCTTGGTCATGCCCTTCGGCCTCACCAACGCACTTGCGGTGTTCATGGACCTCATGAACCGCGTGTGTAAACCATACCTCGACAAGTTTGTCATTGTGTTTATCGATGACATACTCATCTATTCCAAAAGTGAAGAAGAACATGCTGAACATCTACGATTACTGTTAGGATTATTTCAACAGGAGAAGCTATATGCCAAGCTTTCAAAGTGTGATTTCTGGATTCGGGAAGTTCAATTTCTTGGGCATATCGTAAACGAAAAGGGTATCCACGTAGACCCTACCAAGATTGAAGCCATCAAAAACTGGGAAACACCCAGGACACCGACGGAGATCCGCCAATTTTTGGGTTTGGCTGGTTACTACAGACGTTTCATCGAGGGATTTTCAAAGATCGCACAACCGCTTACTACCCTCACCCAGAAAGGCATCAAGTATGCTTGGGGTGACAAGCAAGAAGCAGCATTTCAATTGCTGAAACAGAAACTTTGCAGTGCACCCATTCGGTCCTTGCTGGAAGGGACAGATGACTTTGTAGTATATTGTGATGCTTCCATTCAGGGGTTGGGATGCGTACTCATGCAACGCGATAAGGTCATCGCATATGCGTCCCGCCAACTGAAGGTTCACGAGAGAAAAACTACACGACGCATGACCTGGAATTGGGAGCAGTAGTGTTTGCACTTAAGATTTGGAGACACTACCTCTATGGAACGAAGTGCACAATCTTTACAGACCACAAGAGTCTCCAACACATCTTTGATCAGAAAGAGTTGAACATGCGACAACGTCGCTGGGTCGAACTCTTGAACGATTATGAGTGTGCCATTCGGTATCACCCGGGTAAAGCTAACGTGGTAGCTGATGCCCTCAGTAGGAAGGAACACTTGAAACCTCGTCGTGTACGAGCATTACAGCTCACCATTCATTCGGGGTTACCCGAACAGATACGCGACGCGCAGTTAGAAGCAGTTAAGGAAGAAAACATCAGGGCCGAATCGGTGGGAAAAATGGAACGCGATTGGGAAGTAAAACCCAATGGAGCCCGGTACTTCATGAATCGCATATGGGTACCTCTCTACGGAAACCTCAGAGAGCTAGTCATGGACGAAGCTCACAAATCCCGATACTCTCTCCATCCTGGTTCGGATAAGATGTATCAAGACCTTAAAGCTGCGTATTGGTGGCCCAACATGAAAGCTGATATAGCCACCTACGTGAGTAAGTGTTTGACTTGTGCAAAAGGTAAGGTAGAGTATCAAAAGCCATCGGGGCTACTTCAACAACCTGAGATCCCAGTGTGGAAATGGGATCAGATCTCGATGGATTTCATCACTAAACTCCCGCGAACTTTGGGTGGTTGCGATACCATCTGGGTGATTGTGGATCATTTAACTAAGTCCGCACACTTCCTAGCTATTAAAGAAACATATAAGATGGAGAAGTTGACTCGCATCTACATTAAGGAAGTAGTTTCTCGGCACGGAGTGCCAACATCCATCATCTCAGACAGAGATGCTCGCTTCACGTCCAACTTTTGGCAGTCACTTCAGAAAGCGTTGGGAACATGCTTAGATATGAGCACAGCCTATCACCCTCAGACTGATGGTCAAAGCGAAAGGACCATACAGACCTTGGAAGACATGCTTAGGGCATGCGTGGTAGACTTCGGAAATAATTGGGAAATCCACCTGCCTCTAGTAGAATTCTCATATAACAACAGTTATCATACGAGTATTTCGGCAGCACCGTTTGAGGCACTATACGGTCGTAAATGTAGATCACCGGTCTGTTGGGCAGAAGTCGGTGACAATCAACTCACAGGCCCTGAGTTAATACTTGAGGCCACTGAAAAGATTATACAGATCAGAAACCGCATGGCGGCGGCACGAGATCGACAGAAAAGCTACGCTGATCAACGACGCAAACCGCTCGAATTTCAAGTAGGCGACCGCGTCCTACTAAAGGTGTCACCCTGGAAGGGTGTAATCCGCTTTGGAAAATGGGGCAAACTAAACCCACGGTACGTAGGCCCGTTTGTAATCTTGAAACGTATCGGACCCGTAGCTTATCAATTAGACCTTCCTGCCGAACTCAGTAGAGTTCACAACGTATTTCACGTGTCAAATCTGAAGAAGTGTCTATCAGATGAAACTCTAGTCATTCCATTGGATGAGATCCAAGTGGATGAACAACTACACTTTGTGGAACAGCCTATCGAGATCATGGATCGTGAGATCAAGACTCGAAGGCACAGCAAAATTCCGATCGTTAAGGTTCGTTGGGACTCTAAGCGTGGACCGGAGTTCACGTGGGAAAGAGAGGACCAAATGAAAAGCAAATACCCACACCTCTTCGCAACTGAACAGCAAACTAACGATACCAACAAGTAAATTTTCGGGACGAAAATTCTTTCAACATGGGGATGATGTGATAACCTAGAAATTTCTCATACTTTCGTGTACCATTGTTAACTAAATTATTGTGCATGGCACTTGGAAATCTTTGTGCATGGCACTTGGGAACTTCTTGTAACTTCGCGTACCATCATAAACGAACTAACTCTTTGTGCGTGGCACTCTAAACATGTACGCTACATTCTAAACCGCGTTAACTCAATTTTCGGGACGAAAATTGTTTCAACATGGGGATAATGTGACATCCCGGTTTTTCGGATAACTTAAACGCAATACTTGTCGAATAAATTGTATGCTACGTATTAAACGTGTACGAGTTAGTGAATACGTGATGTGCGATTATGTGATTGTTTTAGTTATAAAATAATTATGGTAAATATGTACACGAACCGAACCGAACCGCGACACGAATCAAATCTTAAACTCCTTGTGACTCTAACCGAGTTCAAGCCCAAACCGCAAACCCATTGTGTGCAAACCCGAACCGCAAACCCATTGTGTGCAACCCAAACCTTAAACCCAAGTCTTCGGCCGCAAGATCAAACCCAAACCGAACCAACCCAATTCCTCAGCCACGAGATCAAACCCAAACCGTGACCCTTATCTCTCCTTGCGCTATATATACAAACCCACATGCATGCTTCATTCACAACATAAAACCCTAATAGCTAACAGCCGTCGGCAGCCAACCTTTCATCCTCTTCGACCGCAAACAGCCTTACTCTCGTCCCTTTTGATCGCGAGCAGCCTCCCCTTTCAGTCCCTTTCAGCCTCGGTCGCAACAGCAGAACTGCTCACCTCATTCGGTCGTGATCTTGCTTGAACAGCCGAATCATTCTTGTCCAAGTCTCGGTTATTTACCTAGTTATTAAAGGTTAGGATTTATCTTTTGATTACAAGATCATGTTCGGATATATGCGCTTGAATGAAGTGATTGGTTTGTTTTCGGATTATATGTGTTTGAATCGGCTGATTTATCATTGTTACATGTATGATTGTTTTCGGAACTTATAAGTTTGCCAAGTATGTTTTGTTTATAAAAACTAGAGGTGTGGATTAGGGTTTGCATGGATGTGATATTGGTATTGATCTATGATTAGAAAATCAGTTCTTGATCGCCTAGGTTAATGATATGGACGGTTTATGCGAATCTATGATAACAGTATGCTGAAACAGGTTGCTGAGTAATAGTTACAGCCGACTTCATCTGGCTGTAACTTGGTCATTAGTTGTCGAAAAACAGATTTTCTGATGTCTAGAACGTAGAGATTTGAATAACGAATCTAATGGCGCTGGATTCATATTTTTCGGAAGTCGTTTGATATTTTTAAATGGCCAAATAAGTTCAGTAACTAAAGCTGTGAAAATCCTGAAATTTTGTTAGTTGTTTACCGAGTTGGATTTTATAATCAGTAGGGAGTTGAGTCATGAATTTTGTACAGAAACTAGGTTTGGAAATTTCCGGGCAACTCTAATTGGAATTTTGTTAATTGGACGATCAGTGATTTTTAAATAAATTCTTCCGTGGACTGCAGTCAGAAAGCGACGAATCTGACTGCAGCCTAGTATATTAATATTTATGGTTAATTGGTAAAGATTTAGGACTTGGAAAATTTATATAAATTTCTACAGTATAAATGTCACCTGCTGTAAAATAATTGGAATTTTTGGAACGTTGGAACTATTTTATAAAAATCCTAGAAAACAGCTGAATTATGAGTATTAAGCTGAAATTTGATAACTTGTGATGGTGTGCACCAAAGTGTTGTATGGATTGGATTATGTTCATGATAAACTGTTTTGATTACTATGATCATATGAGGATACTTGCACGCATGTTTGAGTGTTAGATATTTTGTTGTGTGTATCACTTTGTGCGTAAATTACGTGTAGAATTTGTATTGGTGTGATCACACACTGACTTGAAATCAATTGGCTTGTTAGGACGCAATTAGCGGTCCCATCCTTTACAACTTCTTTGCTACACTAACCGAGCAAATAAAGGTGAGTTCACGGCCCCTAACTTTATCCGGTTTTTAAACAACAGGGGGAGAAACATGTATACACTCTTCAAACTCAATCTCTTTACGTTATACGAAATTAACGTCACATAACTATTCGATAACTAAGTTGATGTTAATGTAATGTTATGGTCACTAAGCAGCTATATCACTTAAGTCCTCGTCAATCTCTCGGATCGTTAGTATTGGGTTTTAATAGCGGGGGAATTATAAGTAGTACTACTGGGCCCGACAAGCCCCATCCGAGCTAGTCGCGCTAGCCGACCGGGTATGGTCAACGGGTGAATAATTTGGCCTAACCTCGCCATGGTCAGTGATAGGCCTGGCAAAACGGAGGCACAACAGTCAGCTTCGATCGCGAACTTTTACGTGACGTAACTTTAGGCTAGCTACCTATATATGTTAACATTGAACTTAATTACGAAATAACTATATTATCCCGGGTTGAGGATAATGGAAACAACAACTATATTATCCCGGGTTGAGGATAATGGAAACAACAACTTATTATTCCGGGTTTGGAATAATGGAATCAACATCATTATTATTCCGGTTAAGAATTAATGGAACTATCGGTATTATTCCGGGTTGGGAATAATGGACTAAATCGTTATCCGGGTTAGGGATAACGGGGGAAACAAACTCATAACCGAACAAACGAATTTATGAAAACCTGTGAACTCACTCATCTTTAATGCTGACACTTGTTTCTTTACATGTTTCTCAGGACGCTAGGAGCTCTAGGTGCACTCATATGCATTGAACAAGACATCTTTTATCGAGTCTCATTTACAAATATTGTTTTGGGTTTTCATTTGTTTTGGCATTTGTGTTGGCGCCCGTATTCTCTACTTATTTTATGCTTCCGCTCAACTTTAAAAACTAATGCTTCCGCTAAACATTGGTAACTAATTAAGACAATATAAAATCTACGACAAATGATTTTAGAAAACGTATTAACAAATCATATAGAGTCGTTCGACGTACTAGTGTTTCAGATTCTGGTTTGTTCACACGCCTCGCGGTAAAACTCCGCAAGTGGAAATTGAGGGTGTGACAGATTGGTATCAGAGCCTCTAGCTATGGAGAACCAGGTTTGCATTAGAAGTAGACCTAAACTATAGCTGACTACACGACACTAGACTTAGTTTGGCACCGAACTGTTATATCTTGTTATGTGATGTACCACAACTATGTTATGTGAAATATGAATGCATAATTGAAACGAATGCAACTCGTAACTAACTACACAACCTAAATGCAATGTCATCATCATCCTCATCATCATCCGACAAACTTACACAACCAAGGGCGCCAGGAAAGGCACCTATGGTGGAACCCTTACCATCTTATGGCGTGGAGACACGCTCAGCTGCTAGGAAAAGACTCGCTCTAGGGGAGGAGTCGTCCTCACGCCCGACCATCGCTGTGACGGTCGAACCGGTTAACTCGTTAGAAGTAGGGAACGACCTACTTAGAGATATGATAAGAACGCAACAAGAACAACTAGAAAGAATGCATGAAACCATCCTAGCACAGGGATGGAAGATACGACAATTGACAGGTAAAACTGGATCGCTCGAGGAAGAGCAACATACGAGTAAGATAGCTCGTAACACTTTAGCCAGAGATCTTCGTGCTGAGCAGCTGAGGGCTGACTGGCAAGAAGACAGAGTTCTTGAGTCTAGCTGGAGAATTCAAGAACTAGAACAGAATCAGGCACCTGTACCAGTACCCGCACCAGCACCGGCCCCTCCAATGCCGGTAGAGGATCTAGAGGAGGATCCAGAGGAGGAAGACCCAGCTGTAGAAGCTGGAAACACCGCGGAGGATGATGGCAACGATAGCGATTTGGGGATGGAGACGTAGAAGACTGACACGTCTCGCTTATTTTATTTACTTTCCTTCAGTCTATTTATTTTCTACTTAGATCTAAAATGGCAACTGGACGTCGCGGAAATCTCAACATGACGCCTTAAGAATTAGCCGCCATGATCCGAGAACACGTGAATGCTGCTCTGGCAGGTGTTCAAAACCCACCAGCAGCAGGAGGGGTTTTAACCCCTACAAGATGTTCCTCGACGCGAAACCAAGCAAATTCACGGGGGCAGAAGGACCCATAGGATTGGTGCGCTGGATCGAAAAATCTGAATCAGTATTTGAAATGTGCAACTGTTTGGAGGCCAACAAGGTCAAGTATGCAGCCTCAACTTGGAAGATGGGGCACTAACTTGGTGGAATGCACAAGTCCAAACGCGTGGACTTATTGCTGCAAATGCAATGGCCTGGGTCGAGTTTAAGGCCCTAATCAAAGAAGAGTACTGTCCGCGAGACAGAGTGCAACAGTTGGAGCAAACTTTATGGAACCACAAGATGGTGGGATCTGAAATAGAGGCATACACAGCAAAACATCATGACTTGGTATTTCTATGTCCCGATCTGGCCAACACTGTGGAGAAAAGACTCGAGTTCCATCTCGGGGGTCTGGTCCCGGAAATTCAGGGTATGGTAATGGCTAGTAACCCTGTAACTGAACATCAAGCAATCCGATTGGCGCATAAACTCACCGATAAGGCGGTGGAACAAAAGAAGTTGCCAGCACGGGGTACAACTGAAGTTGCCCCTGATAACAAGAAAGTTTGAAGACTCGTCTGCTCGACAGTCTTCGTTATCCCAGCCGCAACAGGGGAACCAGAAACGGTTCAATCATTACAACAGCCACCGGGTCACCAAAATCAGCCCGCCAACAACAACAACAACA
This sequence comes from Scalesia atractyloides, assembly GCA_947069175.1. Lineage (NCBI taxonomy): Eukaryota > Viridiplantae > Streptophyta > Magnoliopsida > Asterales > Asteraceae > Scalesia > Scalesia atractyloides. The sequence goes on along the minus strand of CAMTDV010000020.1, from coordinate 73,463,175 downwards.
ACTAGAACGCAAGCGGCTATGCAGGTCGAAAGCCGCAGTGCAACCGCTGTAATCTTCATCATAACGGCCCTTGTGCCGGAAATCGCTGCCAACGATGTGGCAAGATGGGACATGTGGCAAAGGATTGTCGTGGGGAAATCATGTCCCGACAGAACCAAAATCAACCCCAAGGCCCACAACAGGGTGTTAACCGGGGATGCTATCAGTGTGGTAGCACTGCCCATTTCAAAAGAGACTGCCCACAGCTGCGTAACAACAACAACAATGGTGGGAACAACCACAACCACAATAACCACAACAATAATAATAATAACAACAATAATGGAAACGGTGGCACAGGAGGTGCCAAAGGTGGCGCATTTACATTGGGCCGCGGAGAGGCCATAAATGACTCGAACGTGGTCACTGGTAAGTTTCCCCTTAATGAACATTTTGCTACTGTGCTTTTTGATACGGGTGCGAATAGGAGCTTTATATCTGAGTCTTTTAGGAGGAACCTAAATCTCACGCCTAAACCATTAGAGACCCCTTATGTCATAGAACTAGCAGATGGTAAATCCGTAGATGTGACCCATATAGTATCCGGCTGTCAACTCAAACTCGCGAGACACACCTTTACCATCGATCTGATGACAACTACCCTAGGAAGTTTTGACGTTGTAGTCGGAATGGACTGGCTATCCGAGTCCGAGCTGAAGTCCTCTGTTTCGAAAAATCTATCCGTATTCCGCTCACTAACGACGAAATCTTGACGGTGCAAGGCGAGAAGGCAGGCGCCGTCACAAACATCATCTCTTACATTAAAGCGCAGAAGTATCTACGGAGGAAGAACTCTTTCGCTTTACTCGCACTGGTTAACGAATAGCCTAAGGACGAGAAACGTATAGAAGACATCCCCGTCGTCCGTGATTTTTCCGATGTATTCCCAGAGGAGTTACCTGGTCTCCCACCCCATCGACAATTGGAGTTTGTGATTGAATTGGAGAACCATGCAACTCCTATCGCCAAAGCCCCATACCGCCTAGCTCCAGCCGAGCTGCAGGAGCTGTCTACCCAACTTCAGGAGCTGTTAGAAAAGGGATTTATCCGACCAAGCGCTTTCGCCATGGGGAGCTCCAGTCCTGTTTGTCAAAAAGAAGGACGGGACCTTCCGCATGTGCATCGACTACAGGGAACTCAACACGGTTACTGTCAAGAACCGATACCCGTTACCTCGCATCGACGATCTTTTCGACCAACTTCAAGGGTCAAGCTACTACTCCAAGATTGACCTTCGGTCTGGTTACCATCAGCTACGCGTCAGGGAGGAGGATATCGCTAAGACGGCATTTCGTACTAGGTATGGCCATTATGAGTTCTTGGTCATGCCCTTCGGCCTCACCAACGCACTTGCGGTGTTCATGGACCTCATGAACCGCGTGTGTAAACCATACCTCGACAAGTTTGTCATTGTGTTTATCGATGACATACTCATCTATTCCAAAAGTGAAGAAGAACATGCTGAACATCTACGATTACTGTTAGGATTATTTCAACAGGAGAAGCTATATGCCAAGCTTTCAAAGTGTGATTTCTGGATTCGGGAAGTTCAATTTCTTGGGCATATCGTAAACGAAAAGGGTATCCACGTAGACCCTACCAAGATTGAAGCCATCAAAAACTGGGAAACACCCAGGACACCGACGGAGATCCGCCAATTTTTGGGTTTGGCTGGTTACTACAGACGTTTCATCGAGGGATTTTCAAAGATCGCACAACCGCTTACTACCCTCACCCAGAAAGGCATCAAGTATGCTTGGGGTGACAAGCAAGAAGCAGCATTTCAATTGCTGAAACAGAAACTTTGCAGTGCACCCATTCTGTCCTTGCTGGAAGGGACAGATGACTTTGTAGTATATTGTGATGCTTCCATTCAGGGGTTGGGATGCGTACTCATGCAACGCGATAATGCGTCCCGCCAACTGAAGGTTCACGAGAAAAACTACACGACGCATGACCTGGAATTGGGAGCAGTAGTGTTTGCACTTAAGATTTGGAGACACTACCTCTATGGAACGAAGTGCACAATCTTTACAGACCACAAGAGTCTCCAAACACATCTTTGATCAGAAAGAGTTGAACATGCGACAACGTCGCTGGGTCGAACTCTTGAACGATTATGAGTGTGCCATTCGGTATCACCCGGGTAAAGCTAACGTGGTAGCTGATGCCCTCAGTAGGAAGGAACACTTGAAACCTCGTCGTGTACGAGCATTACAGCTCACCATTCATTCGGGGTTACCCGAACAGATACGCGACGCGCAGTTAGAAGCAGTTAAGGAAGAAAACATCAGGGCCGAATCGGTGGGAAAAATGGAACGCGATTGGGAAGTAAAACCCAATGGAGCCTGGTACTTCATGAATCGCATATGGGTACCTCTCTACAGAAACCTCAGAGAGCTAGTCATGGACGAAGCTCACAAATCCCGATACTCTGTCCATCCTGGTTCGGATAAGATGTATCAAGACCTTAAAGCTGCGTATTGGTGGCCCAACATGAAAGCTGATATAGCCACCTACGTGAGTAAGTGTTTGACTTGTGCAAAAGTAAGGTAGAGTATCAAAAGCCATCGGGGCTACTTCAACAACCTGAGATCCCAGTGTGGAAATGGGATCAGATCTCGATGGATTTCATCACTAAACTCCCGCGAACTTTGGGTGGTTGCGATACCATCTGGGTGATTGTGGATCATTTAACTAAGTCCGCACACTTCCTAGCTATTAAAGAAACATATAAGATGGAGAAGTTGACTCGCATCTACATTAAGGAAGTAGTTTCTCGGCACGGAGTGCCAACATCCATCATCTCAGACAGAGATGCTCGCTTCACGTCCAACTTTTGGCAGTCACTTCAGAAAGCGTTGGGAACATGCTTAGATATGAGCACAGCCTATCACCCTCAGACTGATGGTCAAAGCGAAAGGACCATACAGACCTTGGAAGACATGCTTAGGGCATGCGTGGTAGACTTCGGAAATAATTGGGAAATCCACCTGCCTCTAGTAGAATTCTCATATAACAACAGTTATCATACGAGTATTTCGGCAGCATCGTTTGAGGCACTATACGGTCGTAAATGTAGATCACCGGTCTGTTGGGCAGAAGTCGGTGACAATCAACTCACAGGCCCTGAGTTAATACTTGAGGCCACTGAAAAGATTATACAGATCAGAAACCGCATGGCGGCGGCACGAGATCGACAGAAAAAGCTACGCTGATCAACGACGCAAACCGCTCGAATTTCAAGTAGGCGACCGCGTCCTACTAAAGGTGTCACCCTGGAAGGGTGTAATCCGCTTTGGAAAATGGGGCAAACTAAACCCACGGTACGTAGGCCCGTTTGTAATCTTGAAACGTATCGGACCCGTAGCTTATCAATTAGACCTTCCTGCCGAACTCAGTAGAGTTCACAACGTATTTCATGTGTCAAATCTGAAGAAGTGTCTATCAGATGAAACTCTAGTCATTCCATTGGATGAGATCCAAGTGGATGAACAACTACACTTTGTGGAACAGCCTATCGAGATCATGGATCGTGAGATCAAGACTCGAAGGCACAGCAAAATTCCGATCGTTAAGGTTCGTTGGGACTCTAAGCGTGGACCGGAGTTCACGTGGGAAAGAGAGGACCAAATGAAAAGCAAATACCCACACCTCTTCGCAACTGAACAGCAAACTAACGATACCAACAAGTAAATTTTTGGGACGAAAATTCTTTCAACATGGGGATGATGTGATAACCTAGAAATTTCTCATACTTTCGTGTACCATTGTTAACTAAATTATTGTGCATGGCACTTGGAAATCTTTGTGCATGGCACTTGGGAACTTCTTGTAACTTCGCGTACCATCATAAACAACTAACTCTTTGTGCGTGGCACTCTAAACATGTACGCTACATTCTAAACCGCGTTAACTCAATTTTCGGGACGAAAATTCTTTCAACATGGGGATAATGTGACATCCCGGTTTTTCGGATAACTTAAACGCAATACTTGTCGAATAAATTGTATGCTACGTATTAAACGTGTACGAGTTAGTGAATACGTGATGTGCGATTATGTGATTGTTTTAGTTATAAAATAATTATGGTAAATATGTACACGAACCGAACCGAACCGCGACACGAATCAAATCTTAAACTCCTTGTGACTCTAACCGAGTTCAAGCCCAAACCGCAAACCCATTGTGTGCAAACCCGAACCGCAAACCCATTGTGTGCAACCCAAACCTTAAACCCAAGTCTTCGGCCGCAAGATCAAACCCAAACCGAACCAACCCAATCCTCAGCCACGAGATCAAACCCAAACCGTGACCCTTATCTCTCCTTGCGCTATATATACAAACCCACATGCATGCTTCATTCACAACATAAAACCCTAATAGCTAACAGCCGTCGGCAGCCAACCTTTCATCCTCTTCGACCGCAAACAGCCTTACTCTCGTCCCTTTTGATCGCGAGCAGCCTCCCCTTTCAGTCCCTTTCAGCCTCGGTCGCAACAGCAGAACTGCTCACCTCATTCGGTCGTGATCTTGCTTGAACAGCCGAATCATTCTTGTCCAAGTCTCGGTTATTTACCTAGTTATTAAAGGTTAGGATTTATCTTTTGATTACAAGATCATGTTCAGATATATGTTCCCTTTAATGAAGTGATTGGTTTGTTTTCGGATTATATGTGTTTGAATCGGCTGATTTATCATTGTTACATGTATGATTGTTTTCGGAACTTATAAGTTTGCCAAGTATGTTTTGTTTATAAAAACTAGAGGTGTGGATTAGGGTTTGCATGGATGTGATATTGGTATTGATCTATGATTAGAAAATCAGTTCTTGATCGCCTAGGTTAATGATATGGACGGTTTATGCGAATCTATGATAACAGTATGCTGAAACAGGTTGCTGAGTAATAGTTACAGCCGACTTCATCTGGCTGTAACTTGGTCATTAGTTGTCGAAAAACAGATTTTCTGATGTCTAGAACGTAGAGATTTGAATAACGAATCTAATGGCACTGGATTCATATTTTTCGAAGTCGTTTGATATTTTTAAATGGCCAAATAATTCAGTAACTAAAGCTGTGAAAATCCTGAAATTTTGTTAGTTGTTTACGAGTTGGATTTTATAATCAGTAGGGAGTTGAGTCATGAATTTTGTACAGAAACTAGGTTTGGAAATTTCGGGCAACTCTAATTGGAATTTTGTTAATTGGACGATCAGTGATTTTTAAATAAATTCTTCCGTGGACTGCAGTCAGAAAGCACGAATCTGACTGCAGCCTAGTATATTAATATTTATGGTTAATTGGTAAAGATTTAGGACTTGGAAAATTTATATAAATTTCTACAGTATAAATGTCACCTGCTGTAAAATAATTGGAATTTTTGGAACGTTGGAACTATTTTATAAAAATCTAGAAAACAGCTGAATTATGAGTATTAAGCTGAAATTTGATAACTTGTGATGGTGTGCACCAAAGTGTTGTATGGATTGGATTATGTTCATGATAAACTGTTTTGATTACTATGATCACATGAGGATACTTGCACCATGTTTGAGTGTTAGATATTTTGTTGTGTGTATCACTTTGTGCGTAAATTACGTGTAGAATTTGTATTGGTGTGATCACACACTGACTTGAAATCAATTGGCTTGTTAGGACGCAATTAGCGGTCCCATCCTTTACAACTTCTTTGCTACACTAACCGAGCAAATAAAGGTGAGTTCACGGCCCCTAACTTTATCCGGTTTTTAAACAACAGGGGGAGAAACATGTATACACTCTTCAAACTCAATCTCTTTACGTTATACGAAATTAACGTCACATAACTATTCGATAACTAAGTTGATGTTAATGTAATGTTATGGTCACTAAGCAGCTATATCACTTAAGTCCTCGTCAATCTCTCGGATCGTTAGTATTGGGTTTTAATAGCGGGGGAATTATAAGTAGTACTACTGGGCCCGACAAGCCCCATCCGAGCTAGTCGCGCTAGCCGACCGGGTATGGTCAACGGGTTAATAATTTGGCCTAACCTCGCCATGGTCAGTGATAGGCCTGGCAAAACGGAGGCACAACAGTCAACTTCGATCGCGAACTCTTACGTGACATAACTTTACGCTAGCTACCTATATATGTTAACATTGAACTTAATTACGAAACAACTATATTATCCCGGGTTGAGGATAATGGAAACAACAACTATATTATCCCGGGTTGAGGATAATGGAAACAACAACTTATTATTCCGGGTTTGGAATAATGGAATCAACATCATTATTATTCCGGTTAAGGAATAATGGAACTATCGGTATTATTCCGGGTTGGGAATAATGGACTAAATCGTTATCCCGGGTTAGGGATAACGGGGGAAACAAACTCATAACCGAACAAACGAATTTATGAAAACCTGTGAACTCACTCATCTTTAATGCTGACACTTGTTTCTTTACATGTTTCTCAGGACGCTAGGAGCTCTAGGTGCACTCACATGCATTGAACAAGACAACTTTTATCGAGTCTCATTTACAAATATTGTTTTGGGTTTTCATTTGTTTTGGCGTTTGTGTTGGCGCCCGTATTCTCTACTTATTTTATGCTTCCACTCAACTTTAAAAACTAATGCTTCCGCTAAACATTGGTAACTAATTAAGACAATATAAAAACTACGACAAATGATTTTAGAAAACGTATTAACAAATCATATAGAGTCGTTCGACGTACTAGTGTTTCAGATTCTGGTTTGTTCACACGCCTCGCGGTAAAACTCCGCAAGTGGAAATTGAGGGTGTGACAAACACGAACACAATTCCTTTCAAATTGTCTTCTATTGATTATCTAACACAAAGTGTTTACAATCAATTCAAGACTCTCTTCTCAACTCTCTCTGAAGTAATTCTCTAAACAACTGAACAACTAACTGAGCAACCTTAACCCTAATCACAACCTCTCTTTATATAGAGATAGGTTATGCAACTGGGCTAGGGTTTCCTACATGGACTGCTAATGGGTCAAAAGCCCAATTCGCCTACCATGTGCTATTTAGTGTCTAGCTTAGCCCGATTACTTCTAATTAACTATTACAAAACTAAACCCACTAACCGTTTATCATTTTACTAATTACAAGATATCTAACTACCAAATCTAAGCTGTTGTCACAAATATGCACCAACAAACTCCCCCTTGACAATAGCTTCATAAAATAACTTAGTCTTCAGTCTTCTTGCAATCTTCAGCATCTTTGAAAAATATTGGTCTTTGGATAGCTTCAGCTTTAATAGCTTCGGTCAGCAACAGACTCCCCCTAAGCTGATGTATCTAATCACCAAATCTTCTAAATCGTTAGCGTTTGAATAAACTCCAGTTTAGTACTTGCATAGAAATCTTCAAAACTCTTCAACTTTGCCTGCAATATAGAAAGGAGGTTCTACCATGCATCCAAGCAAATTCCTCTTCACCAAACTTCTCAGCAACACACTGTTACACTCTGTATACTATAAAACAAACATCTCGAGAAAACCATAAGAATTTTTCAACACAAGTTAAACAAATTTTTATTATTCAAGTGATAGTAAAACTGTATCACAGATCAAGCACTTCTCAATTCAAACCATATACTAAAATTTTAAGCACACATAACCTGCAAGATCTCAAAAATGTTGAGCTCAACTTCTAACATCATCTCCCGCTATCGGTAAGAACTCCTCCATGAACAACCAATATCCGTACATTAAGAATTTACAAGAAATGAAATCTTTTTGGATATTTAAATTTTCAGAAAGCAAAAAATAACGAAATAATAAACACTATGTTTTTGTGAGAATCACCGTTAAGAAGATCATATCAGCAACATCAAACTGTTTTCACACTATTTGATAAGTCTATATGTAATATTCATGAAAAGCAGTTCAAGACGATTACTAGTATTGTTTATCCACTTAAACAAAATACATGAACATTTCAAGTACCATTACCTAGTGATATGTTTAGATAATTTATACTGATATACTAGTGTGTCCCACTTTAGGACATACCCCCACGATTAAGGTATGCACAAAAATTCATCGTAGTAGGTGAGTATACCGAAATTCATCCTTTTGAATTACAACGTTAGATAATTGGTGATCAGGTCAGTAAGTCCGTACAACAAAGAGACCAATATCCAACGAGGGTTAGGGCAAATACCAAATTTTGGTACGAATAATGCAATTTGCACATTTGAATGACTCTGTAGGAGAGCATCTTCAGTTTTTGGGATTTGGCATTTTAGCTCTTTTAATATATCCTAGTTGTGCCTAGGTCAACATATATCTGGATGCAGCAGAACGACAACCTTAATACCCCGGATGAAATACCGATATAAAGACCTAAAACCTTAGATTTTGACAATCTATCAATGCAAGATTTAAGGTTATAAAACCATACGCCACTGATATGTTACCCACTCATACACAGTGTATTATATTTGCATCACCAAGGTAAGTTGATTATTTCATGCCCTTTGCCTACTGGTACATCATATGATGAAGCTACTATCACACTTAAGCAATGTTAAGTTTAATTTCAGTGTGATAATCTAACTTGCTGATGTAGTATCATTTCTTCTATTTCACATAGTGAAACCTCATTTTTGATTTTCGTATTTTTTTATGTTTTTGATTTTTGAAAAGCAGTAAATTATTTACAAACTATTTTTATGGAAAAAATGGTTATTCAGGATTCCTCATCCCGTTGAGTTCGACTAAATGTTCAAAACGAGCCCTGTCAAATGCTTTTGTGTAAAGATCTGCCAGGTTATCTAGTGTGTCGACTCGATGCAGTTCAATTAATTTCTTTTCAGCACAATCCCGTATAAATGATGACGAATGTCAATATGTTTGGTACGACTGTGTTTTACGGGATTGTTGGTGATTGAAATAGTGGCATTATTGTCTATCATAATAGGAGTACGAGTGAAATTCAAACCGTAATCGCGCATCTGCTGTTGGATCCAGAGAAGCTGAGAGCAACAGCTACCCGCAGCAATATATTCAGCTTCACATGTTGAGGTAAACACGCAAGACTGCGTCTTGGATTGCCATGACACGAGCCTCCCTCCTAAGAACTGACAACCACCTGTGGTAGACTTTCTTGTAGATTTGCATCCTCCAAAGTCCGAATCAGTGAAAGCAACAAACTTCAAATCACTAGCAACTGGATACCATAACCCAAGTTTAGGTTTCCCCTTCAAGTAATGAAAAATCCGCTTCACCGCTTTCATGTGAGACTCCTTTGGATTCGCTTGATACCTGGCACAAAGACATACTGTGAACATGATGTCGGGTCTTGAAGCAGTCAAGTACATCAGAGAACCAATCATTGCCTTGTATTGAGTTGGATCAACATCTTCCACACTCTCATGATCTTGACCAAGATTGTGATTCTCACAGATAGGTGTATTGAACGTAGCGCAATCCTCCATTTTGAAACGAGACAAAATGTCATACACATACTTTTTCTGATGAATAAACATCCCATCCTTCTTCTGTTCAACTTGTAAACCCAAAAAGTAGGATAATTCACCCATTGCACTCATCTCAAACTTACTCTTCATTACCTCTTCGAAATCATGACACATGTTCTCATCAGATGACCCAAAGATGATGTCATCAACGTATACCTGTACCAGCAGAAAGTCTTAACAAAAACCAAAAAGTTTACCAAACCACTGATTAACAACAACCAAATATTAAACGCACCAGATCAAGCCATTTTAAGCCCAAAAATTTGAAAAACCATAAAACTTTGAAAACTTTTGTAAAACCTTCAAAACTTGAAAAATCTTAACAAAAACTCAAACAATCAAGAGCACAAAGGCTCTGATACCAAATTGTGAGTCCCAAATCAGATTCGGATCATAGTGGTTGATTGTTATCACCCAAACAACTATAGTTAGTTGTTTGAATGTGTGAAAGCTAAGAAAAACCAAACTAAGAAGATCAGGAATCTTGAATGGATCAAACAACTGGTGTTGTATATGAATTCCCAATAACATGTAGTCAATAACAGCAGCTGGATATTCGGATGTAAGCACAATAGCAAAAATCACAACATAAGAGAATCACCAAAATCTGTGCAAGAAACTTGGACAATACATTCATTCAAGCATATATTTATACAAACTGACTACCCAGTGTATTTAACAAATACGCTGGGTTATTAATTACGCCGCAAGCTTATAACTTTCACATAATTGCACTTTTGACCCTTTTAGATTGTCTAACTATTACAAACCAGCTCAAACTACGGATAATCAAGTACCAACGGTTTTAAAATGTTCTAAAAAGACCTAAAACCTCAGATTTTGGCAATCTATCAACGCAAGATTTAAGGTTATAAAACCATACGCCACTGATATGTTACCCACTCATACACAATTTATTTTATTTTTGTATCACAAAGGTAAGTTGATTATTTCATGCTTTTTGCCTACTGGTACATCATATAATGAAACTGCTATTCACACTTAAGCAATTTTCTAATAATTTCAGTGTGACAGTCTAACTTGCTGATGTACTATCATTTCTTCTTTTTCACACAGTGAAAACCACATTTTTGATTTTCTATTTTTTTATTTTTGATTTTTGAAAAGCAGTAAATTTGTTTACAGAACTAATTTTTATGGAAAAATGGTTATTTAGGATTCCTCATCCCGTTGAGTTTGACTAAATGTTCAAAACGAGCCCTGTCAAAAGCTTTTGTGTAAAGCTCTGCCAGGTTATCTAGTGTGTCGACTCGATGCAGTTCAATTAATTTCTTTTCAGCACAATCCCGTATAAAATGATGACGAATGTCAATATGTTTTGTGCAACTATGTTATACGGGATTGTTGCTGATTGATATAGTGGCATTATTGTCTATCATAATAGGAGTACGAGTGAAATTCAAACCGTAATCGCGCATCTGCTGTTGGATCCAGAGAAGCTGAGAGTAACAGCTACCCGCAGCAATATATTCAGCTTCACATGTTGAGGTAAACACGCAAGACTGCGTCTTGGATTGCCATGACACGAGCCTCCCTCCTAAGAACTGACAACCACCTGTGGTAGACTTTCTTGTAGATTTGCATCCTCCAAAGTCCGAATCAGTGAAAGCAACAAACTTCAAATCACTAGCAGCTGGATACCATAACCCAAGTTTAGGTTTCCCCTTCAAGTAATGAAAAATCCGCTTCACCGCTTTCATGTGAGACTCCTTTGGATTCGCTTGATACCTGGCACAAAGACATACTGTGAACATGATGTCGGGTCTTGAAGCAGTCAAGTGTAACGCCTCGTTTTTCGTTCTTTACTTAATTAGAAAGTGTAATCGTATTTCTATTTATGGAAACTTGTATTCGTATCGCATCCGTATTTCATTTCCCAATCTTATAATACGAGACTTTGATCGTAATAAAATTAATACCTGATACATACTTGCCTTACATGCATTTAATTGTTAAATACGTGTTTACTTACAAACCGATACTTGTTATACGTGAAAATACTCATACATTCATACTTGATACCTAAAATATATTTACATATACATTATACACTTGAAAACAGGCGAAAATATCAAGTTTTACCATGAAATGTAAGATAAACTAAGTTCAAGGACTAAAAATAGCATAATCCAGAGAAAGTGGTTTCTTGCCCATGCATTGGTCCATTTTGTGTTTGTTGGATTGTGTTTCTTGCATTTAATACTCACCTAACTCAACCCCCAACCACACTTCATTAATTATCTAAACCCTAATTCCCCATTATAAATAGAAGCCTCCTCCCACACTCATTTCACACCTCAATCATCTCTTCTCTTCTCTCTAAGAGTTCTAAGAGCTCTCTTCTTCTAAAGATTCAAGGTTTCAAAAGATAATTCGGTGTCCCTCCAAGCCCTTCACGTAAGTAACAAGGGAAGCTTTCGCAAAACTGTGAGTATACATGACCCCTTTTGCTTTTACACTTTTGGGTGCAATACGTTATACTATTAAACACACGCAATCACTTATACTTTATGCAAACACAAACAATCCAATCATATATGCTTAAATACGTGATACTTGATTTGTATTTTTGGAACATTCTTATGTGATTTACTTGTCATTAACTTTGTTTAAGCCTCCCTTAACATGTATAGCGCTATAGGAGTAACGCACCGCCCGTATTCTTGAGGTCATGTTAAGTCATTCAATCATTACGGTCTTATCGTTGTGATGATGAGATAACGCTAGCGGTACACTTTGGGTTGACTAGTATAATTGCATGCCTTGGTACATTAATCTAGTTAACTATTTTGTCATGTGGATTGTTCAAACCTTCTTTACATATATGCTAGTACTCAATGCTCGCCAATACTTTTGTATTGAACTATACTTTAAACCGTATTTGCAGAATTTTGACGATGATGATGCACGGAACCTAGTAGGATGCCTAGAAACGCAATTAAACTTGAAGTTGTATCTTATTTTGATCCAAACTTGTTGTAACATCATTTTCAAACAATGTACTTGATAGTAGCAATAAAATGAAATTTTATTATTTAAATACTTGTCACTTATTAGCGTTATGAAGTCTCGAGCAATCTATTTCATCTCACTCCGATGTTTCCGCCATCGGTTGGGGTGTGACAGATTGGTATCAAAGCCATAACTATAAGGAATTAGGTAGAATTGCCATGATTCGACCTAGTCTATAGTTCTAAGTACCCATTTTTGACCATTCTTGTTATGCTTAAAACTTTATGCTTCCTACTTTGCTTCTCCTTTTTATCTTTGGTCTTAATACATATACATGATGTCTTTCCTAAGACATTTTCACACAATACGCACTTTGAAGACTTGAAGACACTCGTAACACAAACGAGACGAGTTCACTAAAGTAGGCGTGAAACCCACAATTTGGTGAACGACTCTCATTCCGCCATTCTTATTCTTTTTGCACGAAATTTCGTCATCAAGTTAGGAGTGAAATCCACATCTTGATGGAAAAATTTCTAATTCAAACTCTAGTGGACCCTTACCAACGAATCGGAATATGTTCTTCATTTGGTAAGTACCAACCACGCTTAGGGTACGAAATCGTCAAGTTAGGGGTGAAACCCGCACCTTGTCGATTAAGTCCCACTCCTCGATTTTTGGATCTCGCCAAGGTTTCGATTTTTATCAATTAGAGATGTGTAGTAACTGGAAGGGTAAAGTGTCGTTAAGGCGAGAGCATTTTACCTATAGGCCAAAGCACGTCTCTCTAATTTGAAAGGATCTTGATTCACTTTGGAATAGTTGACGCTTCTCAACCAAAGCACTCTAATATTTTACTAAGCCTGTGTCTTTTATGCTATCTCAATTTCTATGTGTTTTAATACTTATCACCTCGTTCATTTCAAACCTGATGCACAATTCGCACATCTTCCGCAATAAAAAACAATAATAATTCTTGCAAACCAACCAAATTCATACTCCTTACACAATCACACGTGTTTATACTATTGAATACTTGTTATGCTTATGTCACCTATGTGAACTCATACATATTATACAATACTTACATGCTCATAGGTGATTTTTATTGTCGATCACCTAGATGTCTTTTTTCACAAAACTCAAGTTGGAGAAATGAGTCGAAGTCCAACTCCAACTCGACTATTTTCATAACAATCACTATATCAAAACTTATACCTAAACCTTCTATCATTGTTTCAATTTTTCTCATTTATGCATAAACCTCGAACCTTACTATTTTATCCAAATGATTTCTCACCCTACAACATAGTTACGTAAATTACATAAACGAAACCCCTAATGACACTTTAAACGTTTCTTTCACAATTTTTCAAAAACTTTATGAAATGCTACCTATCAACTTAGTCGGTCAAACGAACCTCTTGCCCTCGATTTTCATAACTCGTCCAAAACACGCGCACTTTATACTACCATTCTAAAGACATGTTATTTCCAAAAAGAAACCAACGAAAACTTTATCTCACATACGTATAAGTACTTTGCTAAAAAACTTTTCAAAATTCAAGTTTTATATGAAAATTTTCAAAACACAACTTTTCTTGCATCAATAAAATAAAATAAAATAAAGCAAGGTCACTATTTTACAACCTTTTCAAAAATTGTTAATACGCAAATCTAAATGGTTCAAAGCCTTTTAAGTTTGGTTTTCGGTTAAACAATAGTTTGTGACATGTTTTTTTAAACTGTTTAACCATCAAAACTTTGTTCAGGACATAACATGATGTGTTCACAGCTTCTCCCCAGAAAAGAACTGGAAGCTTTGCATCAGATAGCATATTCCTTGCGGCTTCAAACAACGTCCTGTTTTTCCTTTCAGCGACTCCATTCTGTTGAGGTGTATAAGGAGAAGAAAATTGATGTTCAATTCCTTTGCGAAGACAATAGAGATCCAGAATCTGATTTATGAACTCCGTGCCATTATCACTCCTTATCCTCTTGATCCGTGCATCATGGACATTTTCCAATTTTGTAAAAAGATCTGTTAGAATCTCCGATGTCTCATCTTTTGTACCTAAAAAGAAAACCCATGAATATCGTGAGTAATCATCTGTGACAACTAAACAATAGTACTTTCCACCTATGCTCCTTACGTTCACTAACCAAATAGATCCATATGAAGTAATTCAAAACGGGTGTCTATGGAATTTAATGTTTTAGATTTGTGAGGTTTCATATGTTGTTTTCCCTTTTGACATGGAAGACATCTATCTTCCACATGAAACCTCTGCACTGGCACCCCTTCCACTAAACCAATTTTAATAATATAGTTCATTTTTCGGTAGTGGATGTGGGCCATGTGTCTGTGCCACAATGACTCAGCATCAGATGCTTTTGAAATTAGACACGCCACCACATGGAAGAATCCTTTGCACCCATGTCCATGACATAAGTGTCGTTTCTCCTTGGTGCTCAATCATCCGGCATCACCAAACCAGGTTTCAACACCAAAGTTTCAGACTTTGTAAAGTGGACCGAGTGACCCTTGTCGCAGACTTGAGACACGCTCATCAGATTGTGCTTAAGCTGCACAACATAGTTCACTTTGTCTAGTGTGATCTTCCCGTTGGTTACTTTTCCTCAACCTGTAATGTGCCCTCCTTTGGCACCTGCAAAATTCACATAACCACCATCTGTATTCTCAAACTCAGTCAACAGCCTCACATCCCCGTAATGTGACTGGAGCAGCCACTATTAACATGCAACAAGTTGATAATTCTCCTTAGCAGCTCCTGCACAAGCCAACAAAATTAGTTAGATTGGGGGACCCAAGCCTTACTGGTCTTGGGTCTTCCAGATTCATCAACCACAGGAACATCCATCAAATATCTATCACTCTGAACAGGAGTCTTAGATCTTTGACCTGTTGATGGAAATGGTTTTTGATTTCCACTAGGTCTGTGGTCCTGAGGTTTCCTAACCATGTTTGGACTTGGAAATTATGATTTTGGTTCCATGAATTTTGATGATGATAATTTCTAAAGCCATCGTTATAAAAATTTCGACTACCAACATTCTGGTATCGATTTTGATATTGACCTTGACTTCTGAAATTATTTGATGGACCATTAAAGTTACTCATTCTTGGTGAACTACTTCTAGGTCTTTCATATCTGCCTGATGTAGATGCAGGCTGAAAACTTTGTTGATTTCTTTAAAAACGAGGAACTTGGTGAGTTCCTTTTTCAGCCTTATCTACAACCACAACAACACTTTGTTGCCTGGTAGCAGATATTTTTGGTGAGTTAACCTTCTTCTCACCATCACCACTTTTCTCTGGTGATTTTTCTCTTTGTCTCTCACTTACCTGTGCTTCACTCTTTTTGTTAGGACAACAACTAGCTACATGTCCCTTTTCGTGACATTTGAAGCACGATTTCCTAGCCGAAGACTTCTAAACTGAAGCTTCTTGCTTAGATTCATCAGTCGATGATGATGATGATGATGATGCTTTAGAAGGATCTTTTTTAGTTTGCTTAACTTCTGATTTTTCTTTGTTTTTGTTCTTAGCAAACTGCACATTAGACTCTTTTG
The DNA here is from genome assembly GCA_947069175.1 of Scalesia atractyloides. Lineage (NCBI taxonomy): Eukaryota > Viridiplantae > Streptophyta > Magnoliopsida > Asterales > Asteraceae > Scalesia > Scalesia atractyloides. The sequence continues at coordinate 73,447,068 of CAMTDV010000020.1, read as the reverse complement.
TAATAACAGTGACCTCTTCATTCATATCACTCCCTTGAACAAAATCAACCTTTTTAACAAAAACTCGCTTTTGATTCTTAGGGTGTCTATTCTTTGTTTTCAAAACGGTGTCTCTGTTACTATCCTTCTTGGCATTATCAGAACCATCAACATCCTCTGATGTGGAACTACTAGGTGTAGTTGACACAAAGTCTGTAAGCTCTTCTTCATCTGGCAAAAAAAATAGTCATGACCAAGAGGTGGTGGAACTTTATTCAAACCTTTGAATCCCAACATGTCCCACACATGTCTTGTCATTACTCTTCTTCAAGCCATTCATCACGTGTTTCATGACAAAAGATGAATCTCTGAATTGATTTAGTTGCTTTTCAAGTTCACAAATTTGAAATTGTGCTTCAAACAACTCTTTGCATTTTTTAGAAATTTCTTTTGTCTTCTCACTCATCGTATCATGAGCTAAGTCAATAACTTGAAGTTTTTCATTAAGCTTACAGGTTAGAATATTGATTTCTTCTTCATAACCTTTAATTTTCTTCAAGTATAATGACTACATTTCGTTTTACGAAAAAACTTATTCTTTTAGGTTTGAGAGCTCATTAGCCAGATTTTGGTTTTGATTTGTTAATGCGTCAACCTCACTTTGCAGTTCACGACATTTCAAACAAAAAAAACTACCAGAGTTAGAACATACCTCGCCTATTGATTAGCTTAGATCAACCATGAAAGCAGCAAAATCAGCAGCCTTCTTCTTCTCTATAGCATTCTGTTCTCCATCAGCTTTTTCAGCTACCTTCTCTTGCTCTCCCTCAGCATCAGCTTTCACTTCTTCATCAACAACTGAGGCTATCTCAGCCATGAACGCCTATGAGGCATTTTTATCACTCTCCAGATGAACACTCCAATCATAAGAACCCTCTCTAGTAGTAGAAATCAGGGTCTTTGATCCAGTGTTGTTTGACGTATTCCTGTTGCTTGAACCATGACTAGGAGAATCTTGAAAGGATAAACTAGAACGAGATTAAGACTTAGGTCTTGGACACTCTCTAGCGAAATGTCCGTAGTTGTGACAATTGTAACACTTCACTTTCGACTTGTCAAAGCCCACACTCTTTCCAACGAACTTCCTGCCCGTTCTGTTCATGAACCTCTTCACCCTTCTAGAGATCATGGCCATCTGCCATTGCAAATCCATCTCCTCTAAGTCATCAGAGTCGATCTGATCATAATCTTCATTAAACATAGCAGGATCAAATATTTTTCCCTGAATGTAGTTCTCGTAGGAAGCAACAAAAGAAGCAAGTAATGCCAGATGATCTTCAGCACTTTTGACACTCAGAGGCATAGACCTATTATTGCTGTTATTATTACTTGATTGTTGTCTCTTAGCCCCTGTCGATCCTCCTGAAGCAGCAACAAAACATACTTCACCACCAGCATTTGTCACGATCTGCTCATTCTCACATGAGAGAAACGCAGTTGCACTATCACTTGAAGCATTGTTGAAAGATGAAGCTGTAAGACCTTTATAAATCCCCGGATCTTAAACCTGATCATATCCAGTCTACTTCTTCTTTATATTGAGCTCATAAGCTCTCAATTTCCCAACAACCTCTTCCAAGTCTTTCTTTTCATAATCAGCTTCACCTTTTATCATCAAAGTAGTAGATATCCCACTTTGCAGGTAAAGCATCCAGCAACTTGTCGTTTATCTCCACATCCGTGCATCCCTCTATGTCATAATTATCTATTTCTGACATCAGATGATTATCTCGTGATAATATCTTTAAGGGATTCATTTCTCATTCCTTTGAACACAACAAACTATTTCTTTAGCAGATCAACCTTGTTTTTCTTCACATCGGTATTGCCTTCATACCTATTCTCTAGGGCATCCCACATCTCCTTCGATGTAGTATAACGCTTGAATGTATGTTTGATGCCATCAGGTAATGACATCTTTATAGCAGCTAAGGCTTTCTTCTTAGACTCATACATCCTCTTTTCAGCTTCACACATGTTTACATAAGCAGTAACACGTTTTCTGCCCTCAAAATCATGCGTTGGGTTAGCGTACCCATCTTGAATACAGATCCACATCCGCGTGTCCTGATATTCAATAAAGGATTGAAACCTATCCTTCCAAGTAAGATAGTTCTCTATCTTCAGCATCTTTGGAGGTTTGTTTGTGGTGCCAGCCTCGTGCTCCATTCTTAATAGCTCATTTAGGTTAGACATATTTGACATTTTTACTGAACCGGCTCGTTAATAATGTTAAAACTTGTCCGAAATGAGTGGTTACCAAATTATACTATTAGACTCGTCTCGACGATACGATTCTAATGATATATATAATTTTTTTTGTTTTTTTTTGTCCTAAAAATCACACGAGCCTAACCGTGCAACCGGTTTGTCAAGAATGTTTATGGATCAAATTCTATGTCTGAAAACGTTTAACTCCGGTTACGTCAGCTGGTTAACTTTCCACCTTTTTGTGTATTACTCGGAACCGTGTCAAATCCGAAACAGTAACTCTGATTGAAAATTCGAGATGAAAATCTGGAACATTAATCCGACTTACTAATCTGAGATGGTGATTTGGAATAGTGATCCGAGATTAAATCCGGAATGCACTGTTCTGATCTGAAATGGAATCCGGAATAGACTATTCTGATCCAAGATGGAATCCGGAATGGTTCTGATCCAAAATTCAATCCGAAATAGCTTCTGATTCGAAATTCAATCCGAAATGGAATCCGAAATGGGCTTTTCAGATCCGAATTACACTTTTCTGATCCGAAATGCAAGTTTTACAGATCCGAATTTCAAGTCTGCAATCTGAAATGCTTCACTTTTTGTTCCGAAATGCAAGTCTTCAATCCGAAATGCCTGCTGTTAATCCAAATCACTGCAGAAACCCTAAAACAACCACCGAAAACCTAATTCAGCCGTCACAAACTTCAAAACAGCCTCCAAAACGTCCAAAAACCCAAATTTTTCTGTTGTTACGATTCTGAACCTAGCAAAATCAAGAGCCGAATGCTCTGATACCAATTGTAGGTTCCCTAGTCCTTATGGATCTTGACAAAATCGTCTATCTAATCTAGAGTGCGGGTCCCTAGATCAGATTTCACAGAAACAAGAATAAGAACATGAACACAATTCCTTTCAAACTGTCTTCTATTGATTATCTAACACAAAGTGTTTATAATAAATTCAAGAATCTCTTCTCAACTCTCTCTGAAGTAATTCTCTAAACAACTGAACCACTAACTGAGCAACCTTAACCCTAATTACAACCTCCCTTTATATAGAGAGGTTATGCAACTGGGCTAGGGTTTCCTACATGGACTGCCAATGGGTCAAAAGCCCAATTCACCTACCATGTGCTATTTAGTGTCTAGCTTAGCCCAATTACTTCTAATTAACTATTACAAAACTAAACATGCTAACCGTTTATCATTTTACTAATTACAAGATATCTAAAGACCAAATCTAAGCTGTTGTCACAAATATGTACCAACAAACACCCCCTTGACAATAGCTTCATATAATAACTTAGTCTTCAGTCTTCATGCAATAACTCCATTATGTGCATGATTGCTACTTTGTATCTAAACCTAAGATACAATTTTTTAAAAGTCATGTTTTTGCAAATGAAGAACTACATTGCTGAAGAAAGATGGTTGATGTATTTGTGGTTTGTACGAATGTTTCTTGATTATCCGTTGTCTGATCTTCCTAAGAAAGAATCCAAGAAGATGCAACTAGAGCACATAAACAACATTTCTCTTGAGTGTATAAATACTTACAAGAGAGAAGGAACAAGATATACCTAAGTTTGAAGGTTTATTTGGTACATTGAAGAAACATGAATATCTTTCTCCGCTAGAGGGTAGATGGAGAAAAGATGTGTCACTCCCAAACCGATGGCGGAACATCGGAGTGATATGAAAACGCGATTGCAAGAGACTTCTTAACGACTATTTCCAGCAAGTATTTAATAATCAAAATTTTATTTCATTGCTAAACGGAAAGTACATTGTTATGAAACATATTACAACTACTTGAATAAGAAACAAATTGCAACAAGTACTAAATTTAAAATGGGTTTCTAGTCAACCTACTAGATTCCGTTCAATGTCTCATCATCAAGTTCCTGCAATACGTATTAAAGTACATGTCGACACATAAATATTGGCGATCATACCAGTTCAATTATTAGCATAAGTATAAACATTTTAAACAAATCCACATGGCATAATCATATATTAAGACTTAACATAACAATACGAGCATGCAACTTATAATTGTCAACCCAAAGTTTCTCAATAGCATAATCTTGTCGTAGCAAAAACAAGACAGTTTTGTTTAACTTAACATGACCTCAAGAATGCGGGCGGCATATTACTCCTATAACGCTATACATGTTAAGGGAGGTTTGTACGAGGTTAATGTCAAGTGTAAAGCAAATAAGTATTCTAGCATGTATGAGTTCTAGTATCACATATCAAGCATGTATATTGGACTGTTTTTTTATATCAAGCATCTTTGTAAGTGTATGTGTGCATTTTAATAAAGAAGAAGTATTGCACCCCTAAAAGTGTCGAAAAGTAAAAATGGTCATGTACACTCACGGTTTTGCTAAGATTTCCAATTAAACACAAGTTCACGAGTTTGTTGAGAGTGGAACACCGAAGTTACCCTACATTGGGGAAACGAAGGTGGATGAGTATTCGGAGTTTGTAGGGAGTTCAAATTAGGAATTAAGTATAAAAGTATATGTACATGGAAATATATCTTGTCTAAATACTCCGTTGGACACTAAGTTTTATGTGTTTTCATGGGTCCTAACTTGCCCATTAGAATCACAAAGGAGGAGTTTAGAACGAAGATAATATAACCAAAGTTCATGAAATCTAACCATAATCCGGTTAGTATCAGGAATTCGGTTAAATATATATTATATATTATAGTCTACAATTTAGTCTGGCATGTAATATCATATAAATCATGTAAGTCAAGCATGGAGGTTGGATGATTCCATCCATTAACCTCTTTGTATGATTCACAAAAGCACAAGTTTATCAACTATAACGTAGTTGATAAACTAGTTGGTCATGAATGAAAATAGAAATATAACTAACTAGTTCGTCAAGTAGCCAAGTAAGAATAACCCGATCATGTCATACCCAACACGGCAAATGTTGGAGGCGAGGTGGGGTTATGTTACTTTGATTCTTGGAAGCAACATGATATCACTGCAAGTCCAAAAACAACCAAGAGAGCAAGATAGGTGCGTGCATCCTGAGCATGGAAAGTGTTCGGGGACGTATCATAGCCTTGTCTCTTTACTGGAAGTTGTTTTTGGAATTCGGGTATGGAAAGTGTGAACAAGTGAGGTTTTGTTGAATAAATTTGGATAACCCCAAGCTTCCATGGTTCACACATAACTCATGCACAAGCCCTTCAACATGGAAGGTTGAGGCTTGGATGGTTTTCAATCACTTAGAACATAAATGGCAGAATTTAAAAAAGATTTAAGCTTGTGTTCTTGGTGGAATCAACCACAACACAAACCCACAACTATGCACTTAGTTGAGAGCTTGATGGGTATAAGATTACACCAAGTTTTCTACCAAAATAATCAAGAAATAAGAATATAAAGTTATAACAAAAAGCTTATAACTTCTTGGACCTCAATGTGGTGAGGTTCCACCTTAGTTTCCATGGCAAATTTGTGGAAACCTTTCTAGTGGTAATCCAAGGAGTTTAGAGAAACCAAGAAGAAGAAAAGAGAAAAATGGTGAGTAGGAACTCACTGTGAGCTCTTGGAAGTTCACTGATTTGCTTGAATAATCTGAGAGAATGAGAGAGTTTGAGGTGAGTGGAAGGAGACTCTTATTTATAGGCTAATATTAAGGTTTTGGAATTTAATGAGGTTAGTGGTAGTGGTAGTTGGAATAAAGTGAAAATAGAAAAGTTTAAAACCTTTTGTGATATTTGCACAAAAAGTCTGTGTGTAGACAAGTCCACATGAAAGTAAGTGTTTTTACACTAAGGCCTCCATCGCGTGGGCCTTCGTGTGTGGTGCGGGTGTTTTGTGGGACATGAAGGCGGAATGTGCCTTCGTGTCTCTGTGTATTTCGTGTGGCATGGAGACACTAAATGCCTTCATGTGTTTATACTCATGTGCCAAGAAGGCAAAACTATATTCATTCATGTGACAAGAAGGCAAAAATATGCCTTCGTGTGATAAGGATGCAAGCCTCCTCGTGTGGGCTTGAAGGCCACGAAGGTGGCCTTTTAGGCTGCCTTCGTGTGTCTTCAGCCGAAAGGCGTTGGCTTGTGTTAGGTGTGCCAGTTTATCGTATTAGACCGTTTTAAGTATATCCAGTGCATCACCGTAGTGTATGGACATAAAGCAATTATAAATTATATTATAAGTGTTTTAAGTATCGGTTGGGCGTATAAATATGCATTCAAGATTCATAATGTATAACCCAAGTATTGTAACACGTATAAGTATATAAAAAAAGTATTTCATTATGAGCAAAGCCTCGGGTTACAAGATTGGGAATAAAATTCGAGTACGATATGATTATAAGTTTCTACAAAATAGAAAATACGAATACACTTTCTAAATAAGGAAAGTACAAAAACACGGAGCGTTACAAGATGGCAGTGGATCTGATAATGAGGAACCTTTAATGAAAGACTTCAAAACAACATGTAGCAAATGGTTTATTAAAGAAGAGAAAGAAAAAGGGAAAACTCAAAAGAAGGGAAGCATGCATCACAAACATAATTGAAAGATGAGGATGAAGATAAAGTCATTTTTGCAACATCTAAGAAAAACACAGTTGAAGCTGAGAAAGAAACTTGGAATGACGTTGAGAAAGATGTTGGTGATGTTGCTAATGATGAACTTACAAAATGTGATGATGATATCTTAACTCTCAAAGGTCAATATCTTAAAAGTGGAAAGCTTATATCAAGAAGTGAGCGATCTAAATCAATAGAAGAGGAGAAAGATGAGAATACGTTCCTCCAGAGCTGGTAGTTAAATCAGGGACTATGAAAAAGTCTATGGGGAGAAAGAAAAGCAGTGCTAGTTCAAGTGTGAAACAGACTGGCTCTTCTACACCAAAGAAAACGAGAAAAACATCTGGTTGTTTGATAGATGAGGAAGAACCTTTGTATGAACAAACTACTGGAGCCAAACCAGTAGTGACAAAAACTTAAGCAGAGTGGGTGGTAGAAAAGATGGAGGTTGATCCAAAAGAGGGAGGAGGTTGTAGATTTGGAAACGACAATGAACATTCATATAAAGACTCTTAATTCAATGCCATCTCTACCAACTCTGCCACCACCACAACAAAAGAAACCTGATCAAGCAGGTCCACCAAGAAGTGTAATGTTTATACATGAAGAAGGACCATCATTTTGTCACATAGATTCAATGGAGAATTTGATTTTTGCTGATCCTAATGAGAAATAAATCAAAGAACATGAAGAGAAAGTTGCTAATATGATTATGATCATTGAAATCTTGGTGACTGAGAATGATAGATTAACGAATCTTACTCAAGAACATGAAGCTAGCAAACGTACACAAGCTAGTATATTGATCGAGTACTGGAATTGGTTTAAAGTTCTTGAAGGTAAAATGGGAATCAATTTTGATGTGGAAGTGAAAAAGATAGAACTTGAAGTTGTTGAGACTACTGCTGCAGAGAATGTTGAAACAATGGTTGTTGATAAAGGAAAGAAAGTGTTAGATGCTATGTCAGAGATTGTTACCGATGATGTGAATGTTAAATCTTCAGATAAAGAGATAAAAAAAGTTACTAAAGAGGTTAATAGTACTTCTGGAACTGAACAAGAAAAATCAACTGAGACTAAAGTTGTTTTTGAACCTGAAAACAAGCCTAAAGATGAAGAAAATGATGGTAAAGAGGACGAATAAAAAGTTGATTATGATGGTTCTGATCATGATGATGGTAATGATGATGATAATCAAGGAGGTGCAGGTATAACTATCACTGATATAAAGAAGAGTTAATTACTGTTTTCGTCCCTGTGGTTTGTCAAAAATCACTATTTCAGTCCATTTGTTTAAAATTTGCGATTTCAGTCCCTATGGTTTCACTTTCGTAACCATTTCAGTCCACCTCGCAACCATTTCAGTCCCTGCACTTACAGAATAAATGGATTGAAGTGGTTATGAAAGTAAAACCACATGAACTGAAATGGTTACGAAAGTGAAACCACAGGGACTGAAATCGTAATCTTTAAACTAATGGACTGAAATAGTGATTTTTAACAAACCACAGGAACGAAAACAGTAATTAACTCTATAAAGAATGTTGAATCAAAAGCACCTGAAAGTCATGCAGAAGCTGAACATATTAACGATATCATTAATGAAGAGGTATTTGGAGTTGAGGGGGAGAAAAAGATGATGATATATCTGCTGATGAAGATACTTCAGGATTTTTTATAGATGTTGTACCAATCAAATGTGTTCCTGCAAGTCAAAGAACTATTTATCTATGCCATGATGTGGAAGAAGGTGAATTCGTTCACAACTATTCAAAAGAGGAATTGGCAAAGCTGTGTGAAATCAATGAAGAAGAATTTGAATTTGATTTTGAAGATGAGTTACTGAATACTGAGATTGATCAACCTGATGAATATGATTCACGTCAATACCAGAGGCAAATGATTATTATGATGTGATTGTGGAAGATGATCCTGATGAAGAACCAATTCGTCATGCTAGCCAATATACTAAAGAATTTCCTACTTTCACCGAAATGTTTGTTGAGTAAGCTGATGATATTGTATGGCGAGAGATTGAGAAGGGATAAAAGTTGGTGATCCATTAAGAATCGAAAACGATGAAACAAAATGTGCAAGAAAGTAATGGTTTAAACGATTCCTGCCAAAAGAAAGTTTAGAAACCATTGGCGTTTTTCACAAGAAACAAATCTCTAGGAGATATAATAAGCTAGGGATGGATTCCAGAGTTGAAGGTATTTGCTATCAAAAGAGAATATGGAGTTCAATACTTCAAGTATCTAAATGATATTAAGAGTTTACCATCATGGGACGTGAAAGAGTTGTGTAGAAAAAGGTTGATAAACTATGAGATGAGGCAGTATGATCAGAAAATTCTAGATTTATCAAGTATCAAGCTAGAAATGATTTTCCAAATTGTAAACCACAGAAACTTAAAAGGGTTATATCCAAAACAGAGATTGATTCAGAGACGGGAAAGCCGAAAGTGACATTAGTCTATAAATGGACAAAAGCGATGTGAAATATGTCGTTAAGGAAGATGGAACAAGACTTTGATGTCGAAATCAGATGGTGGAACTATGATAAACAAACGAGAGAGGCTGTGATTGTGTTAAGCAAGGATGGTAATTGGTGATCGATATGAATTTACGATCTGATGTGGATAGTAAATATGTGTGAGAAGATATTGAGATGTTATTTTACAACAAGGTTTGTTTTGTTGTTGAAAACATAGTCCAAGCAATGCAATATCAGAAGGTTGTCAACGTGTGCTATGCTTATGACATAAACTCTGGAAGAATGTGGGATTTGAAGTGGAGATCAATAGAAAGAAAGAGGACATAAAAGAAAAGAAGAAAGAATAGAAAATTGAAGAAAGAAGATTGAAAGCTTCTATTTCAAGATACAAGTTTATGAAATGGGCTCCAGCAAAAGATAAACTCTGATAAAAGGATTTGAGTGACGACATAAATCATATCAGAAGAATTTCTTTGGAAGTAAAGGTTGAAGATTTTGGAAGACTACGACATCATCCAAGGGGGAGTCTGTTGGTGCATATATTTATTCCTACGTCTTTGTGTCATGTCATGATTTATAGGATAGTATAACAATGTAATAGGTTGAATGTTAGAATGTGTTTTGATTTGTAATATACATCATTGGTACGGATTAGCTGGTCCGCTTGATGAGTCATCTACCCCAAACCAAATGTCTATAAATAGGATGTTTGGGGCGCATGATCTTATAACTTGTGATTCTTCTAGAGGTGAAGCTCTGTCAAATTTCAATTGTGTACAGTTATAGTGTTAAAAGTTAATAAGAATTGAGAAAATTAAGGAATTTTTTGTTTCTACTTCTTTATCATGGATTCCACACATTGTATTGAAGTTTATATATTATCGGGAGCTATAAACTCGATCAATCCAATGCTACCAAAAGGAAATGAAGGATTGGATGAAAGAGCTCATGAAGTCAAAAGGATAAGCCACATCAAATGACACAACCCATCAGATTGTAGAAATGTCCAGGAATTTAACAAAGATTGAAAAGAACATGGAGATTCTGGGGTAGACAACAATGCCCTTTTCTGCTGCAATGCGGAAGTAGATAAAAGACTAGACTAAGAGCATTCGCATCCTGTCCATCAAATTATATGAGAGGCTTCTCCATAGTATAATTGGTGATTATGAGGGGTTGGGAATAGAGGAGAGAGAAAATGTTACTATTCATTTGTAAATATGAAAAAACAGTGTTCACCTCTATAATTTTTTTAATATTTTTAGAAAGTGGTTGTGAGTAGAACAGAGAGAAAAGGAAATGATAAAGGTATAAAATAGTATAAGTTAATTGAAAAGGAGAGAGAAAGGTAGTGATTTTTAGTGTAATTATAGAGATAAATATTGTTGGTGCACTTTATGTGCGTCACTGTACGAATAGGCTAGATAGAGCTTTTGTTGAATATTGTATAGATTAGATATGAACACACGACCCAAGTGCGAAAGTGAGAGGTTTTATGTGTCACTTCGTACAAAGAGAACTCACTTCATACGAAGTGAAGCCACTTCATGTGAAGTCGGTTGCTCACTTCGCACGAGGTGAGTCTGTGTTTATAAATAGTGTTGTGTGTTTAGAATTTTGTAAGTTTTGGAGTTCCCGGAAGGGAAACGCTGGCAAAATTTCTCCAGGATTTCGCCAGCTTGACAAGATGTATCCCCTTGCGGTATGAATGAAACTTATGACTTCTGGTTCTTCTACTCCTTTCGTAATAACATTCTATCGGATTAGTTCTCTCTCTACCCAAACTTCCGTCTAGAACCGCCAGATTCTGGACTTTCAAATATGGTGGAATGATGTGAATGCTAAAAGTATGGGGATCCAATCAAGAATGAGCTTGATAAACTGTAGGCTGAAGATGTTAAGAACATTATACTAATTGGAGAGGTAAAATTGTTTCTAAAAGACTTAGTCTCAATCTTGCATCTATCACAAAGGTATCATTGGAAGACCTGATCAGGGAAATCCCAATGGCTCAAAATAAAGAAACACTAGCCAAATTAACTATTTCATTGACTACATCAGAACAACATAAGACATCTACCAATGTCAGACCTATGGGTTCACCAACGACATGTAATCAGAAAGCCATAATCTTGGTTCCATCCTCTGAAGCTCACACTGCAATAGAACCAAAGAAGCAAACCATTGAATTTTTAGACTCTCCAACCAAGGAAGATGATGATCAATCCAAAGGAGAACGACAACAAGTTCAAAATCCAAAAGACAAAGGAAAGAAAGTTGTTTCACCTAATAAAGTAATGTCAGATGAAATAAACTCTAGTCATGCCTGTATGCAAACTTACAAGAAAAGATAAGATAAAACTAATTTTGTGGCAAAATCATCAAAGAAAAAGCAATAGGTGAATCCCACACCAAATCTTCCAGCATATACAACAAGAGTAGTGACGCAATTCCTAAATGATGAAGTCATCTTTCCAGAGTACCACTTTACATACTTTTGCAAGAAATTGAAGAAGATGCAACAAAACCACTCAGGCCCATGACTAGAAGAATATGCACAGAGAGGCTAACTAAAGGTTGACACAGCTTTCCTGGACTTCTATCCATTCCCATCAAAGATCTAATTGTAGTCAGGGATCACTCTAAATATGCAGAAAGAGGCTAACTAGAGGTCCACACAACTTTCCTAGAATTCTATCCAATCCAATCAAAGATCTAATTTGAAGTCAGGGAACACTCTAAATCTACACAGAGAGGCTAACTAGAGGTCCACACAACTTTCTTGGACTTCTATCCAATCTAATCAAAGATCTAATTGAAGTCAGGGATCACTCTTCACCTATAGGATTAGGGAGCATGGTACATAATAGATACTTTGTCCTCAAAAAAACAAGGGAATGAGGAAAACTTCACTGATGTAGAATTAGACACTAGAATTCATCCATTATATCTATAAAGCTCAGAAGAATGTTTGATGAATAGAAATCATAGAAAAGAACAGTCACAAGAGTAATCAAACAGTCTATCTGAAGTAGGAATAAAAGTATTCAAAAGATATGGTATAAGTGACTTTACCTTTCTCTAAACTTTGATTATGTATTCTCAAAGAAACTCATCATCATTGCACCTTATGAAGACATTCCTAAAGAATAAAGAAAGAAGAAAGAACTGGTATGATATTTGAATCTCTTGAACTATAAGTGATACATAGGAACAAGATGAAGAAAGAGTCATGTTCAGACTCAGTGAGTTCTACAAATACTCAAATCAAACACTGGCCTATATAAAAGACTGCATGAAAAAGAAACAAGAAAAATTGAAGACCAAAGGATCAGCTAAACTGGAGCTGATAAAGCAAATTGAAGAAGTCAGTGACGACTAGATAGACAACAAGAAACATTCAAGGCACTCTACATGGAATGTAGGAAACCGATTCCCAAAGAAAAGCAACTGAAATCCAAGGATAAAGGATGATACTTGTGAAGAAAATAAGCATGTATATTTATTTATGTTGTTATGAACTATTTTTAATTTCTAAACAATGGTACTTTAAATTCCTGATGTATTTGAAGTAAGACTATGTTTTGTCATGTATGAGCATATTTTCAACTTACTTACAACACTTAGGGGGAATTATTAGAACCATTTATTACACAAGGAAGAAGATCGAATTAGAGAAAAATAAGTTATCTGATAGATCTGATGATGATATGACTTATTAGAACTTTCCAAACCTGATAAGGTTTCGCAAATCCCAAGTTTGCAAATGGAAGGTTGCAGATTCAATGAATATACCAAAAACTTACTTTCCACAAGTCAACTACATGAATAAACTATTTTTTATTCATGCATAAAGTTCTCTATAGAGTCACCAAAGAGTAAATGAGCTGTGCATAGCAGTAAACACATCTTACACACTCCACTACCCTTTCATAATTCAATCTCACATAATTCTTTAAGTATTTGTTTTTAATAGTCAATAACCACGTAATCACCTTGTAATATTTTCAAACTGATATAAACTTGAAAATTTTGTACTTTAGTTTCTTGAAAGTTGATTTCTAATTCTACATATTATTTTCTATCAGAGTTGAAATCAATTGCCATTTAAGTTAAAGATTGTTTATCTGGGATCAACCGTCTGTGTCTCGGCAACCGTAGTTGTATATAGTCCAGCATAGGTGTGTTTCGTGCTTGGAACTCTTCTAACCTATCGTTGACAAGCCAAAGCCACTTTTACTTTCTAGAGTTGGTGTACCCATGCACTAATGATGAATATTTTTATTGGTAAATTATATTATTAAATCCAACTTGTAATGTTATTACCCTGTTTTCTCATTTGGGACTGCTGTTGTCTTTCATTATTCATACTTTTAGAGAGAAAGCTCAAAAAGAATGGACGTGATTGATCAAGTAGGGGACTAGAAATATAACTAAGATTTTGAATTTAACTAATTTAGATGTTAAATATATGGATTGATCTACAATCATGATATAACTGAAAATGCAATCTACCCTTGCAATGTTGGTAATGTTAAAATATTTTAATAAAAATAGCTATAGAAACTAAGGCATTACATACACCAAGCAAGATTAAATAAAATTTATATTTATATTAATATAAACAGTTATTGAGAACTATTTTGTTAAATATTTAATGGGCCATGTAAAGTATTGATGGTTTACATTGGACCAGGTCATTTTTTGGTCATAATAAGTCATTTAGATGTCAATAACCAAATTTTATGCTTAGTCCATGTTTTGGTCAAAAATCGGTAGAGTACTAATGTGTTGAACAATTGTATGAATGAATGTGAAATGTAAACAATTACGAACACAAGGATTTATACGAGGAAAAGCCCTTGATCTTTAGAAGATCTCCGGCATAAAAACCTCAGGTGATGGAAACTACTGATCACCAACTATATTGTACAAAAAAGAATACAACTTTGGATGATCTTGACCTTGTTACAATTGAATTATAGTGTGTGTATGAGAGCAATTTCGAGAGCCACAAGTGTGTGAGTTGTATACGTGTTGTATGTTCTAAATTAAGCTCAAAATTCCCGATATAATTGGAAATATCCTAGTAACTAACTATCGGCAAAATAGGCAAGTCTCCCACGATCACCCATAACGGCTATTGCTTCACTTGCACATGATTGAATATAAGCGTATTCCCCGACACTCCAGCATAGACCAGTCCATTTCGTAATATAAATGCGAATACAAGCTAAACATATAGGAAACAATTGTTCATCAATATAGGTAATAATAAGGATCCTTGATCCTCAGACTTTCTGCACCATCCATTAAGGATCTGTGATCCAGGTCAAATCATAGGATACATGATCCACAATATTAAAATCAATGCCCTAACAATTGCCACCAATATGGTGGATATAACACATAGTAAATCTGCCATATTTCCGTTGGAATAGGACCAGCCGTTACACCAAGTAACTAGCCTTTGCGAGTCTGACTTCATGATGGGACTACCTGCAACAAACATCATTATATATAGGATAGAGATAGAGTTTAAAAATCCATTTAAGACCGAGAATCCCCCACTTAAATCTTCATCCTGTAGACCCTTTAGGTATTCTCTCTCTTTCTCTCAATCTTTCTTCTTTAATTCCATGACGAAAATGGCCACTCGTTCCTCTTCAAATAAGGACAGGAACATGATAGTCCACCCAAGAGTCAAAACCTTCAAAAAATCCTCCCTCAGAGCTATGTAGACTCACTGATCTTGAAGTTGGTTAGTTAGGAAGTTGTTTCCCTGAGGGAACCATCTTCAGAGCTTTTGATTATTCACTCAAAAGCAATTCAAAATCCTCTATCTGGGTTTGTTTCCCTGCTGCACCATTCCAGATCGGTTACACTTACTCTTTTCTAACATTCACCCAAAGTTTCTTCACACGAACCGGCTTGTGCTACAGCTAGGCAATGTTGATGTTGTGGAGGGTGTTGTACACTCTTGAACAAATCATAAGCTATGAGGGTTTGAGTTTCACCCTTTCTGAACTCCCACACATGTATAACCTCGTATCTCATGGATCCCACTGGTTTCTTTTCATAGCTAAACCTCAGCAGCCGCTCCCACTCCTCAAAACCATCAAAACAACACCAACTAGAAAAACCAGCTCTTCTTTGGGGTGTTTATGTAGTTTGGTTTTTTGTTGTTGGGGTGTTTTGATTCTGGAGAATTATGGTCTGTAAGTATTTGAACAATAGTCTTTAGGGTAAAGGATCCATGTCGATAAAACAATGGGGGGTGGTAAAGGTGGATGGATCCTTCTGTTTGTGGAGGATGAAGCCTTTAACGCCCCTTGCTTTTATTTTCCTATACTTGATGAACAATTAGTATGGATACCCTTTATCAACCTAAGTGGAAGGGCCACATTTTGCTGGTAGAAACTTGAGTTGAAATTTTGATAACCTTCTAAAAAGGGTTTTAATAAAAATTATAACCTTTTAACTATATCTTGTGTTGTACTTTTATTTCTAAAATGTTATTTTGATATGTTTATTTATATTAGCTTTATTCTACTAAACTTAGAGAATTTCGAATTGTCAAAAATATACCAATTCTCTAGCATAATAACTTTATAAAATATGAAAAGTTATATGATCAAAGATCATATATCCTTAATTGAAAGGTCCAGGGTGTAATCAATGATATAAATATAGTTAAGGGTAAAAACATACTGGAGAATCCAAGTTAGGATTCTATATCTTTAAGACTTACAATTGCATAAACAAACCAAAGAAATCGGTTAAGGTTTAAGGATTCAGGATCCTTATTTGCAAAACTTCAAGAACCTGTAAAAAACAACTTGGGACTAAGCCATATATTCTAGGGATAAATCCATCATAACTAGGGACAAGACCAAATAAACTAGGGACAAACCCAAATTCCTTGGGGTTTGACCCGAACTAGGACAAGCCCAACGTAAGTGACATGAAAATGCCAAAACCTTAGCTAACGTGAAAATGTTAGAAACCTAAGGATAACAGATGTATGGTACGTCTACAATTATACTTAAGATCCAACATATGGCCAACATCAATGGAATTGTCAGCCGCTAAAGCGTGTACTGGTCCCATTACCTTGAACCATACTTGGATAAACGTGCACTACTTGTAGGGTGCAAACCCAATTCGTGTGAAAGGTGAAAACCTTTAAACCTTAGAAGGTATAAGATACCTTAAACGTGGGAGAGAGGTGGCCAACCCCTTGATCCTCTATAAAAAATGTTTAAACTCTGCAAAAGCTCAAAACTTGATAAAAATGGATGTTAAATACTCAACATCCTTTCCTTATAATGAATAATATGTACAAAGTAAAAGAAAGTAAAAGTAAGATGTTACCAAAGTAAGGATCATATATCCTTTGAGGATCCTCGATCCTGGGCTAGAATAATAGTCTCTAAGTATACTGGATCCTTCTTACATGAAGTATTTCTTCAGATAAACAACATTCCAAGCTCTTGTAGGAGATCACCATCCATCGTTAGTAAGCGATATGCCCCCTTTCTAGCTTCTGCTTCTATCAAGTAGGACCTTCCCATTTTGGTGCTAACTTGCCATCAGCCGGATTAGTTGTGTTATGGAACGCTTTCCTTAGTACCAAATCACCAACTTGGAATCTTATGATCCTGACATTCTTGTTATATGCTATAGCCATCCTTTGTTGATAACTGACCATCTTTATTCTTGCTAAATTTCTTAGCTCATCCATAGTATCTAGGTCTTAGGTCAGGTTCTCAGCATTTGCTTCAGGATCATGAATGCTTGTTCTAGCTATAGGAACCACCATTTCTATAGGGATCACTGCCTCAGTTCCAAAGACTAGGGAGAATGGAGTCTGGCCTGTTGCATTCTTTGGAGTTGTTCTATCTGGCCACAAGACATACAGTAGCTCTTCAGCCCACTTCCCTTTCTTGGATCCAAGCTTCTTCTTCAAGTTGTTAATTATGATCTTATTGCTTGATTCCCCTTGACCATTAGCTTGTTGGTGGACTGGTGTTGATGTTATCATCCTAATCCCTCGGCTGTAACAAAAGTTAGTAGTTCTACCCCCAATAAATTGGGATCCATTATCACAAAAAATTTAAGAAGGAATTTCAAATCTAGTAAAAATGTTTCTTTTAATGAAGGATATGACTTCCTTTTCTCTGACTTGAATAAAAGATTCAGCTTCTATCCACTTAGAAAAGTAATATGTCATGGCTAGCATAAATACTTTTCCTCCTGGTGCCTTTGGAAGTTTGCCAACTATATCCATTCCCCATTTCATGAATGGCCAAGAGGAAATTATTGGATATAAAGGCTCTGCTGGTTGATGTAGGATCTTGCTGTGTCTTTGACAAGCATCACATTTTCTTACATACTCTACAGCATCCTTCTTCATTGTAGGCTAATATTAACCTGTTCTGAGGATTCTTGAGAATAAGGCTCCGCCACCAGTGTGATTTCCACAGTCTCCTTCATAAAATCCTTCAAGACTTCTTGAATTTCTGGATCCTCAATGCACCTCAAATAGGGACCTATAAGAGATCTCTTGTATAACATGTTATTTATTATAGTGAATTGAGATACCTTAATCCTGTAGGCTCTGGGATTCTCCCTGGTGAGAATTTCCCCACTATGAATATACTTCACAATTGGAAGGATCCATGATCCTGAATTTGGCTGCACATCAATGGGTACAATTGCGGTATCCTCAACTATCTCTAATGCTTAATTTTTCTCAATTGCAGGAGACTGAATATGGATGATAGGTACCTCATGTCTTCTAGTATTTTTAAGGATGATCCTAGATTTGCCAAGGCATCTGCCTCTACATTTTCTTTTCTAGGTACCTGCGTTATGCTAAAATAATCGAAAGCATTTGCTAGTTTTTTAACAATTTCTAAATATTTGATTAATTTCTCATTCTTCACAGCATATGAGCCATTGTAATGGTTAGTAATTAGCAATGAGTCTATATATACTTGAAGAGATCTGATCCTCTTCTGTTTGGCTAATTGCAAACCTGCTATTAGGGCTTCATATTCTGCATCATTGTTAGTTGTCTGAAACTCACAAGCAATGGACTGGGGTATTATGTCCCCCTGTGGCGATTTTAGTAGTATGCCTAGTCCAGTTCCATTGACGTTTGAGGCTCCATATGTAAAGAGTAACCAAGGATCCTTGGTCTCCTCAAGCTATTGAACCTCTAATTCAGCTTCCCTATGTAGATCACTACTGAAATCAGCCACAAAGTCTACAAAAGCTTGAGACTTGATAGTAGTCATGGGTTCATACTTAACGTCATATGCACTAAGTTTGACTGCCCACTTTGCCATTCTACCTGACATTTTAGGTTTCATGAGAACACTCTTGATATGAATATTAGTTTTCACAATAATTGTATGTGTTTCAAAATAATGTCTAAGTTTAGTGGAAGCCATAATCAATGCAAGAATTAATTTCTCTAAATGAGAATACCTGGCTTTAGCATCAAGAAGGCTCTTACTTACATAATATACCGGATGTTGTTGGCCTTTGTGATCCTTAAATAATAGTACACTTACTGCTTTCCTGAAACAACTAAGTACAAGTATAATGGTTCACCATCCTCTAGTTTCATCAGGGGTGGTACTGAAGATAGATTATCCTTGAGAGCCTTGAGTACAACTTCATGCTTATAATTCCACCGAAATTTCTTATTCTTCCTTGGGATATCATAAAAATCCTTGCATTTCTCTGAGGACTTCAAAATGAATCTTTTTTGCGATCCTTCCTGTCAGTCTCTAAACATCCTTGGCATTGGCAGGGGATTTTATATTCACAATCGGTTTTATCTACTTAGGCTTGCTTCAATCCCTCTTTTGGTCACCATGTATCCTAGGAACTTCCCAGCTTTAACACCAAAGTGGCACTTTGAAGGATTCAGCTTCATGTTATATTGTTCAAGGATATTGAATGCCACTTCAAGATCCTTGAGATGATCCTCAGATTTCTTAGATTTGACCACCATGTCGTCTATATAAACTTCCATGGTGTCTCCTATCTACTATTTGAACATCATATTGACCAGTCTTTGGTAGGTGGCACCTACATTTCTTATTCCAAAAGCCATTGCAACATAATAATATATGCCAGTAGGAGTCATGAATGTTGTATCCTCTTGGTCAGATGGTTCCATCTGAATTTGTTGGAATCCAGAGGAAGCATCCATAAAGGTTAGCAACTCATGTCCTGCTGTGCATCCACCAGGGAGTCAATGTGTGCTAATGGGAAAGGATACTTGGGATATGCCTTATTTAAATCTGTAAAATCGACACATACCCTCCACTTTCCGCTTTAATTAACACAACACTTACCTCTTTACCTGAGATGGCTAAATACAAGGATAATGGTTCACCATCCTCTTGTTTCATCAAGGCTGGAGCTGAGGATAAATAATCCTTGAGGGCCTTGAGTGCAGCTTCATGCTTTTCAGTCCACTCAATTTTTTTTCTTCCTCAATACATCATAAAAATCCTTGCATTTCTAAGAGGATTTCGAAATGAATCTGTTTTGAGCTGCGATCCTTCCAGTCAATCTCTAGACATCCTTGGCATTGACAGGGGATTTTATATTCACATTAGCCTTGATTTGTTCTTGAGTTGCTTCTATCCCTCTCTTGGTCACCATGTATCCTAGGAATTTTCCAGCTTTGACACCAAAATGGCACTTTGAAGGATTTAGCTTCATGTTGTATTGGTCAAGGATATTGAATGCCACTTCAAGATCCATGAGATGACCCCTGCTCTCTTGGACGTGACCACCATATCGCCTATATACACTTCCATAGTGTCTCCAATCTGCTCTTTGAACATCATGTTGACTAGTGTTTGGTAAGTGGCATCTGCATTTCTTGGTCCAAAAGGCATTGCAATATAACAATATATGCCAGTAGGAGTCATTAATGTTGTATCCTCTTGGTCAGATAGTTCCATCTGAATTTATTGGAATCTAGGGGAAGCGTCCATAAAGGTTAGCAATTCATGTCCTGCTATTGCATCCACCATGGAGTCAATGTGTGGTAATGGGAAAGGATCCCTGGGACATGCCTTATTTAAATCTATAAAGTCAACATATACCATCCACTTCCCATTTTTTTGAACCACTACTACATTGGCTAACCATCTTGGATACTTAACTTCTCTAATCATACCTGCCTTCAAGAGTTTATCTACCTCCTCTTGGATGATAAAGTTCTTCTTAGGTGCAAATTTTCTTCTTCTTTGATGAATTGGCCTGAAAGATTTATCAATTTTAAGTTTACGTGTTATAATATCTTTAGATATACTTGTCATATCCTTGTGTTTCCAAGCAAAGGTAGACTTTATTCTCTTCAGGAAGGATACCAGATCCTACTCTATACTGTCAAGGATCCCAGATCCTATGAGGACTTTGATTTCAGGATCCTGAGGATCCAAAATTACATCTTTGATGTCTTGTCCTTTTGCCTCTAGGACACTCCTTGGAGTTTGCTGTGATTGCTATGCCACTCTTGGTTGTGATGCCGGTTTCATAGATGAGGTGTAATAGTTCTTTGCCTCTTGTTGATCACTCTCTATCTTCACTACCCCCAAGGTGTCGGTAGCTTGACACATTGATGATAAATGGAGGGAACAACTTTCATATCATGTATCCAAGGCATGCCAAGAATCACATTGCAACAGGACAAGTAGTCAATGACATAGAATTTTTGTACAAAGTTTACCCCCCAATGTAGATTGTGAATTTGATGTCCCCCAGTATGTTCTTTGTCTTGCCGCCGAATCCTATAAGACAGACGATCTCGGAACTATTTCTGTCTTCGGGATGTTCATTCTTTTGAGGACATTTAGTTGAATAATGTTCACGAAGCTCTCTCCATCAATAAGGATCATAGGAACAAAGTGGTTAGATATAAATAAAGTAATGACTAAACCTTCATGATGAGGATCCTGTATATCAACATGGTCATCCTCATCAAAGGATATGATTTTCTGCTGAGTTAGGGTGGAGGTTCGGATAGGCATGTCTCCGTTTTCCAGCTTGGTTTCCTTAGGATGCCTCTTTGCAGCAGAGAATGAGGTTCCACATATATCGGAGCCTCCGGAAATGAAGTTAATGATTTGAGTGTCTATAGGTTGTGTAGGAGTTCTTTCGGGTACTTTTTCAGGATCTTGGAACCTTGATTTCTTTCTTTCGAGAAGCTCTTTCAAGTAACCTTTGCTGAGTAGGTAACCTATCTCCTTTCTGAGTGCAATGCATTTATCGGTAAGGTGGCTAAGGTCTTCGTGGTATGCACACCACTTTGATATATCCTTGTTGGATGTAGACTTTTCATTCTTCTTGGGCCATCTAGTCTTTTCACATAGATTCTGCAAAGGAATGATTAATTCATTATTGTCAGTAGAAAAAACAATATTTAGATATATGAGGATATTCCTCCTCATCTTTCTCTTGTTCAACCAAATGAACGTTTTGATTGTCATGCTTGGAGTATTGCTTGGATCGATTGCTCTTGTAGAAGGATCGTTGCTTCTCTTGTTTTGATGATCCGGATAACCTGTCTTGGATCCTTTTGTCATCCTCTAGTCTGATGAAACGCAGGGCCCTGTTCCTTACTTCATCTAAGTTCCTGCAAGGTGTCATAACAAGATCATCATAGAAAGGAGAATCTTTTTGTAGTCCCATTTTAAAAGCTTCCACAGTGGTGGCAATGCCTAAATTTGGGATTCCAAGGACTCTCTACCAAATTTAGTAACATAATCTCTAAGTGATTCATCATGAGATTGGGTGATCCTATATAAGTCACTAGTTAATCTTTCAAAGGTTCTACTACAAGAAAACTGCTTATTGAATAAATTAACTAAGTGAGAAAATGAAGTTATGGAATAGGGAGGAAGACTTAGCAGCCATTTTATTGCTGACCTAGTAAGTGTGGATCCAAAGCCCTTGCACAGGAAAGCTTCTTTCGACCTTTCGGGAATGGGATTGATCTCCATCCTTTCTCTGTATTGAGCCACATGCTCTTATGGATCAGTAGTACCGTCGTATAACATTATATTAGGGGTTTGGAAACGCTTTGGTATCTCAGCATTGCATAAGGGAGGTGCAAAGCGAGATACCTTGTAACTCCCATCTTGAATCTCAGGAATGGGTTTAACTACTCTAGGGACAATAGAAATCATGTCCTTGAGTTTCTACAACTCCCTTGCCATAGCCTGATTGAACCCTGCATCCTGCATGTAAGTATAGTTAGTATTAAAAGATGTATTGATATTATTACCTCCCAACTGGTTTGAAGTTGGTATCCCAGAAGTGTATCTAAGATAAGACATGTACGGTGCAATAGTAGGACCAGAAGAAGCAATGGTCTACATGGGGATAAAATCCCTTTCATGGATTTTGGAACTTCTAAGTGATTGACTCCTTGAGGATCCTTGATACTAAAAGATGTTGGATCCCGAATACATTGGTGCTGAGGGTCTTGATGGATACTCCATGCATCCTTGAATCCGAGTTGAGGATCCTTGATGCTGAACGTTGGATCCTTGGGGCTGGTACATTCCCTGTGATCCTCTAGGTTCGTAGAAGAATCCTTGAGGCTCAGTGGTCTCCAATGATCCTCGCTGAAGGATAGAGGATCCTTGTGGTTGGAAGTAGGATCCCTGAGGCTGCGTCACTGCTAGCGATCCATGCTAGAGGTTTGAGGATTCTTGAAACTTGACATTGTATCCTTTAGAATGCTAGATTGTTGATGATGAAGTAGCAAAATCCAACAATCTAGGCATCAGCGGGCGCCGATCTTCTGCTAGTCTCTTTTGCTTCTTGATTTTATCAATTTCACGAAGGATCCTTTGGTTGGTTTTGTCCTGCTATTCCATGTATCCTTTCATCTGCAACATCAAAACAGAAATATAATTATTAATAGTTGTAGAGGAAGAAACAACAGAAGCTTTTGATCCTGTGAATATGGATGATGTCTTCTTCTGAGCATTTTCAGCATTCTTCTGGAATGCAAGGGGAATAGGAGGCAACGATGCACTGTTTTGTGATAAGGTAACCGCCGGCATGGCACATGAAGTAGATTTTCCCTTAGAGGCCATGAAGTTGATGGAAATGAATAGAAATGAATGAAGATTCTTAGAATTGAAGCACCACTTGCCCCACGGTGGGCGCCAAAGGGTTTTGGTCAAAAATTGGTTTAAGGATAATGTAACCAAAATTTGATTGTGAGGTAGAGTGCTAATGTCTTGAACAATTGTATGAACGAATGTGAAATGTAAACAATTACGAACATAAGGATTTATACGAGGAAAAAGCCCTTGATCTTTAGAAGATCTCCGGCATAAAAAACCTTGGGTGAGAGCAATTTGGATAAACTACCGGTCACCAACTATATTGCACAAAAAAGATTACAACTTGGATGATATTGAGCTTGTTACAATAGAATTCTAGTGTGTGAATGAGAGCAGCCACAAGTGTGCGAGTTGTGTACCTGTTGTATGTTCTAAATCAAGCTCAAAAATCCTAGATATAATTGGAAATATCCTAGTAACTAACTATCTGCAAAATAGGCAAGTCTTCCACGGTCACCCATAACGGCTATTACTTCACTTGCACGTGCTTGAATATAAGCATATTCCCCGACATTCCAGCATAGACCAAGTCCATTTCGTAATATACCTGCGAATACAAGCTAAACATATAGAAAACAATTGTTAGTCAATATAGGTAATAATAAGGATCCTTTATCCTCAGGCTTTCTGCACCATCCATTAAGGATCTGTGATTAAGGTCAAATCTCAGGATACATTATCCAAAATATTAAAATCAATGCCCTTACAGTTCACTAGTTCACCTTTACACGCCTTAAAGGGTTGTGTTATGTGGTAGGGAACTATTTTAAGTTACACTAAGAAATATTATATCAAAACAAGTTATCTAAAGATTAATGATCTATAATTGAGCATAAGTCCAGTAGTTACTTTTATTGGACATTTGTGGGTCTTATTATGTTTTATTGAGTTGTTTCAGGTTGCATAAAGTCCATTTAGGTCAAAATAAGTAGTTTGGGTATTAGTAACCTATATTTGATGATAAGTCCACTAATTTATCATTAATAAGCTAACCAGGCATTGTCATGTATTAGTGAGTTATTTCGATTTTTTTAAAAAAGAAAAGTCATTTTGAGTCAAGACTAGTCATTTTAGTGTTAGGGACTCAAGTTTGATGATAAGTTCACTAATAATTAGTTAACAAATTTACGATGTGAGCAAAATATATTAGCTTAAAACTAGTCACATTAGTTCAAAAAATGTTACTTTAGTGTTAGTGACTCATGTTTGATGATAAGTTTACTGATATATTAGCTTAAAACTAGTCACATTAGTTCAAAAAATGTTACTTTAGTGTTAGTGACTTATGTTTGATGATAAGTTTTCTAATTCATTGTTGATAGAACTTTTTGGGCCTTATCATGTGCTAAGGAGTTAATTTAGGTTACACTATTTCATTTAAAGTTAAATAATTATTTTGTATACCACATCACTTATGCTAACTCTTCTTTACCCCGAAATCCGAATAATCACTTTAGGATCTTGCAAAGGATGTTATGCTCTATGCACCATGTCATATTCACATGTTGTGAGTATATGCGCAAGGCTAGGGAATTGAGTGACAAATGAGGTATTTTGTAGCTTTATTTTACTTAAGAAACTTGTCAAAATGGATCATTTCCATAGATAGTATGAAACGCATGTGGATGTAAACCATAGGTTACTTTAGGTGGGCATTGTGAGCACACAAGTGAGAATCATTTTGGAGCAGTTATAGGCCTAAATGGATTAAGTCCACCCATTCCGACATTTCTAGATCCCCTATTTTTATACTTTTTTAAAAAAGAGTGACCACATTTATGTGATCAACATACATTCCAATACCTCTTTGGCACCACATGTATGGCCAAATTTAATTCTAATGCCACAATTCCAGTAAAATAGTTAATAATGCATTAGTTCGTATAAGGTATTAGGGGTGAGCAAATCTAAATCGTTAATCACTGATAACAGGAATGTGGATCGTATTTCACGGCTAGAAATGTCTAAAAACACAAAAAGCTCAATAACCGAATATCTACCGGATCAAATCAAGTGCAGAATCCAAGACATGATCATGTAACACGAAAAAGCCTAAACCACATATTGCAGTAATACGAAAAAGCCTCAACCACAATTACATTGTACATATGCATTAATACGAAAAAGCCTAAACCACCTAACCCACCCCCACCGACATCCTTAAAAACCGAAACCCTCACCCCCACCCCCCAAAACCTAAACCCATCCCACCCCCAAAAGCCTAAATCCACCCCACCCCAAAAGATCTAAAACCCCCCAACCCGCACACCCAAAAAAAAACCTAAACCCCACTCCTCGCACACCCAAAACCTAATCCTAATCTTAAACCCGAAAAGAAACATAACCCTAAAGCTAACCCTAAGCATATGATGCACATGTGCTACATATACATATAATGCATGTATGCAATACACATATAACGCGCATGTGGAGTACAATTTTTTTTTGGAACAAAAATTTATACGTAAAAAGTAGCAATTTTTTGTAAAAAAATTGTAAATAAATTAATATTTGGCATGTCTTTTAGGTTTTATTAGTTAGTCTTTTAGTTTTCTCATTTATATGTAGTTGTCTCATGATTCTTCCCCTATATGTCTATATATATAAGAAACTCAATCTCTACCATCTATTTAGAAATCCTATGGTTGAGATTGTATGTTATATAAAGTAACTTTTCAGAAGCATGTTATAGACTGAGCTTTTTGTTTTTTTACTTTTCTGTCTAACGCATTGACATGTAACATGCTTGTCTGTTACACTAATTTTTTCTATAAGAACATGTATCATGTTTTTTACATACACTATATATTTAAAACTCCTAATTTTAAGTTCGAATATGTTACACTTCGTAAAACCTGCAGAATTTGTTGTTGAAAAAAATGGGTAACATGTGATGTTATGTAACATATCGACTTTCTCTCTTCTAACAAAAAGCTGTTACATGTCAGAATGCTGCTGAAAAAAAGTTGTGACACGTGGCAACATGTGATGCATCCATTGAGTTTCTTAAGATTTTTAAACTTAATGGGGTTTTTCCTCTATAATTGTCATATATATATATATATATATATAATATTATGATAAATAAGCTAAAATCTTAAGATTGTGAATTAAGAAAACAAGTGAATTGAGTTTGTAATAGATCCATGAGAAGATCATAAATATATAATCTTATTGAAACTAAAAGTTGTTACGTAGATAAAAAGCTTTAGGTTACAGAATTCTAAATAAAAAAAATATGTTACACTTATCCATGAGATTTTGTGAATCTTATTTATGGAAATTGTTGCAAATATGTAAATAACAATATGTACGTAACTAAAATAACTTCAATATTTTGAAATAAAAATAACATATGAATTATCATGGAGAAATTGCAATAAAATAATTTATGTTGAGTGTTTTTATCGTTAATACTAATTTAGAATATTTTGTTATTCAATGATTGCGAAAATCCAAAAAATGTTGAGTATCCGGATAAAACAAATCAAAAATATATATGTTCATTATATATATATATAGGTAGAGGTTCATGTGAGAAAATTTAAAAGTGCGAGAAGGATAAGAAAGATTATGGAGGTGACATGTTTCCCTTTTTATTTTGATAGTTTAAGGGTATAAGTGTAATTTAACTAATAAAATTTAATTATAGAATGAATATATGCAACCGATTTTTGGTAGTTATTGTAGGGATTTTCGAATTTGAAATAACATCGTAACTCATAAAAACACCACAGCATGTATATTGGAGACATACATTTATAAAGAACATAATATACTATAAAAACACTCTAACTCATAAAAACACTCTAACTCATAAAACCACCACAACATGTATATTGAAGGCATACATCTTATAAAGAACATAAATATAACAAAAATAACACCATAACTCATAAAAACACCACAACAGTTATATTGAAGGCACATATCTTATAAAGAATACCATAACATTGAATATTTCTTTATAAGATGAATTATTTCCTATAAATTATTGAATTTTATAGTACAAACGTTGAAAATTATCTTACATTTTATCCTACAAAGATCGCAATTTATCTTACATACCTCGTAATTTGTTATAATTCTTAGCTAATTGTTTTTTTCTAAATATATTTAATTTGAAAATAAGTTATAAATAGAGTCTGAGATAGCTTATAGTTGGATTTTGTTATATAGATCAGCCATACCCTCCCTCCATATTGGTATCAGAGTCATAACGCTCCTGCCATCCCTTTCTAAGGTTTAAGTATGCTCTGTGATTGCCGACTTTGTGCGGATCTCTCACATAAGAAAACTAACCATACAAGGTCTTGTCAGACTGGTCCGACATGCTGAGTTTCTTATCCCACGTCTAAAAGTAGCTTGTTAGGTGAGTCGTAAGTCGGAAGGGTCCGCGGTAATTTCCTCAAAGTACGAGCTTGAAGATTAAGATAAGAGTCGTTAGAAGTCTAAACCCAGTTACGAATCCAGATCACAGTCTCTCGTTCCAATTCTAGTTTCTTCGGTCGTCTGCGTAAAAAATTGATCAGTATATGAGATATCTTATGTTTCCGATGAGTCTAGAATCTCTGTTACTAGTATGCCCTTAGTTAACCCTTATAGTGTCTTTAAAAAACCCAAAATTTCCTCTCCAAAAAAGTAAAACAATTAGTCAGTTCCGCGTTAAACCCTGTTGTCAAAGAGTTTGTGCAAACATCCAAGTTTGATTCCCACCAACTCCCAGCAACAACCTTCGAACACCTCGTCCCTCTCACTCTCCCCTCAGATCTTCCAAGGATCTGTCTATCCCAAGGATACCCATATTCACTTTGGTACCATAAGACTAGACCTAACTTTCCACGGAAGAAAAGGACTATGAGCTTTCTCTCGTATCGCCCTTGTTGATACTAGATTCGTGGAGTACTAGCACGCTTGCATCGGTACCATCGAAACCACGTTAAACGCCAGTACCGTCTTTGTCACCTTTTACCCAACCTTTAATATGCCTCTCAATGATCCGTCATTGTTATTGGCCCTTGAAGCTCAGATCCAGATCAGTGGTACGCCACAGGTCAACACTTTCCAGGCCACTTTCCAATATCAGATGGCATATCGCGTCTAAAATCACTCTTTGGACATCATGGTTCCTGGATCATAGGATAACTCTCGCGATGCTCTACTCATAGACATCGACTCCAACGCCACACCAACCTACACATATGTTCCTAAACAGTTATCTGGAGAAGAACTTACAAAGCTATTACCTAAAAAACGGATAACTAACTATGAACAGATCCACCAAGCGTCGGTTCAGACAACAACAATCGCTTACTTTGTCCGCCATCATGATGGACAAGTTGAGGTACAGTTTGCAAGACAAGACCGAAAAGACGTCTTCTCTACGGTTAGTATGATCCAACCGGTTTAAGAACCACATTTCCCATTCTATGTATGTGACTGTCAGGAATGCATGGACGGCGCATACCAACTAGAGTATGAAGAAGAAACCAAAACCAAGAAGAAAAAACGGATCCAAAACGCCCTAAAGAAAAGATATGAAGCCGGAGATCCACAAGTTGGTCTTCTTGGAGAACCATGAGGAAAGTTTGACAAGTATGTCATGTACGGTGATAAAAAACCAAACCCCAAACAGACAAAACCATCCTTACCGAGACGTCTATCTACCCAGCTAGACAGATGCTTTATGCTCGAAGCAACACCTCCAACCCCCAGCTTTCTAGATTACCAGATTGAATTCCCACCGTTAACCTATTTCGAGCATACCCAACAAAAAACCAAACACAGTTGGAAGATCTGGAACCCAACAACCATTAATGGAAATGGTATTCCTGAATCAGTAATAGCTGCTGAAGCCACCCTAAACTGGTAAAGCAAAAATGTTTGTGGCATAAAACAAAGCTCTTACCACCATCCTAGCTTAAGAGAACAATCTCACAAAATCCCATGAAGATCTAACGACCAGGGTTCAAGGCCAAGAAGGAATCATATCTGAGATTAAGGCCAAAATCCTTGAGCTACAACATGAACTTCTCCAGCTAGTACACAACTCCCAAGGCCACAAAGCCCACAAGGACTTCAACAAAAGGAAGCTGAGATGAAATTCCTCAAAGCACAGCTTACAGGCCTAGAAAGACAACAAAAGCAACAAAGACTCTCCACCTTTGTTGATGATCCATGGAGACTGCCATCGACACCATTTGTACGAACGACCTTTGATCCCCTACCACGACCAACATCACCGTTCCCACAAACTTCTCCATCCCTAAACCTCTGGTCAAAAGAACAGGTAGAGATCAAAGCCAGAAAAGTTTCTAGAAGCATGTCCTCACCAAGTGTCAAAAGAACATCCTCCATAAAAACAAACCGATTAGAGAATGGTAAAACCTTGATGATAGCCCTATCATGGCTTCCTCAAAAGCCCCAGAAATTTTGCCAGTCGAAGAGGAAAATTTCACCTCTTCTTTTCTGAAACACTTGAGCCGAGAAAGTAAAAAAAAGAAGAAAAAAATCTCTGATAACCTGGAATTCTTGGGGAAAGAAGACGATGTGAGACGGAAGAGGTACAAAAGAAAAGGATTTGCTGCAAAGCTCTAAAAAAGAAAATAAAAATACCTAGCCTGCGAACCAAGACCAAACATATCTGCATGACAAAAGCCGTCTCATGCCAACAAAGACGCAAAAAGGCGCCGTTGCCAATTGCAAAAGTCCATCTACTCACAAACACGTATGCAAAACCCATCCGGGTTGTTGCATTTTTTGATACAGGATCAACAACCTCCATCCAAAACCCTGCTATTCTCCCAAGGGAATACTAGAAGCCTCACAGCCAACGGTTTTATACAGCCAATGGTAAACCTTTAAAGTAAACAAAATAAGTGTCCCAATACACTTGAGGCTATTCCCATCATGCACGGTCAAGCACAGGTTCTTAGGATATGACTCTCATGGAAAAGACTTGCTATTAGGATTTGATATCCTATATCGGTTAAGAAACTTAAGATATGGAGAAGAAGGCCTTAGGTACAAAAAATCACAAATCCATGGGTTTCCTTCCCAAGACTCTACATGATCTTTCCAATCTCTCTGAATACCATAAAAGAACAAATAATTGAATTATCTTGTGCCTCAAGCCATACAGAATTTCTCACAAAGCACACATTCCTGTTATGGTTAAACCCATCATTTTTTGTCTCATTGCTATTATAAACAGAATGAAGACATAAACCCGACAAGAGCTAGTCACCCAGGGATGAATCCAAATCATACCCAACTCGCCATCCATGAATGTCAAGAGTTAATAAGCCAATACTTAATTGAGCCATCAACATCCCAATGGGCATGTGAAGCATTTTATGTAAATAAACAAAGTGAACAAGTTCGGGGAAAGCTACGACTGGTGATAAATTACCAACCGTTGAATCACTTTTTAGTTGATGATAAATTTCCCCTACCTCAAAAGAAATCTCTCTTCCAGTCGCTAGTAAATGCCAGGATCTTATCAAAATTTGATCTAATGGTGGGGTTTTGGCAATTAGGGATTAAACCAGAAGATAGGCCAAAGTGATGCCTTTTGGTTTAAAAAATGCTCCGTCCATATTCAAAAAGGCTATGGTGTACATATTTGCACCAATCCTTGAAATACCCTAATTTACATTGATGATATCCTCTTATTCTAGGAAGACGAAGACTCACATGTTGAGTTACTCACAAAGTTCCATTCCATAGTAAAGTTATTATGTAATCATGCTCTCAGAAAAGAAAATGGAAATAGGAGTCACATCCATTGATTTCTTTCGAATGAAGATCACCAATAGCATGTACCAACCACAACCACATATCTCCCAGGAACTGCACCAGTTCCCCGATAAGCTGATGTCATAAAAGGAAGCACAACAGTTCCTCGGCTTAATCGATTATGTGGCTGACTTTCTGCCAAAATTGTCAGAACACAATACACTTGTTCCCCATGTTAAAAAAGAATCCGACAGTATGGTCAGAAAAGCAAACGCAAGCTGTAAAAGGGATAAAGCAACTTGCTGATGTGATGCCTCCTTTAAAGATTTTTGCAACAACCGACAAACAAATCTTAGAGACAGATGACAACGATGAACATTGGGCAGCGATACTTATTGAAGAAGATGATAAAGGTGTCAGATCAATATGTGGATACAAAATGGCACGTTTAAAGAATCAGAAAAACATTATCACTCCACGTACAAAGAAATCTTAGCTATGAAGAAGGGAATCGAGAAATTTCAATTCCATCTAGTCGGCTACAGTTTCTTGATTGAAATGGACATGTCCTCTATCCCAAAAATGCTCGAATTCAAAAGAAAGATGCTCCTAGAATCACAATTATTATGATGGGCAAATTGGTTCTCACATTGGACATTTACTATTAAACATATCAAAGGCAAGGACAATATCCTTGCAGATTTTTTGTCCAGACCAAAGGCCTATAAATTCAAAAGCTCTAACATGCTACAACATTACCACTATCACCACCAAGATATCCTACCAGCGGTCTTCATAATGGATACAACTAACCCCCAGACTCCAAGGGAAGCTATTTTACTCAACCAAGAATTCAAAGAAAAAGAAATTCCAGAAGAAATCATTGAGGTTATATCAGATCAAGCGTTAAGGACCGGTTGATCCTGAGGTACAAGACATTTCTCACGGCCACTCTAAGAAACCATGGCCTGTTTATGAAAGGACTAGCCTTTAACCCAACTCTTATTTCAAGAATATCATATGTATAAGACATTTATTCAAACTTCCAAAAGAAGCACTGTGTTTCTTCTGGTATCTCTTCGAAGCCATCACCATTGCCATGTCTTTCAACACCTCCAAACTACTGCAGTACCTAATAGACTGCCAGTTTGGTCAGTTATCCAAAGAGCAAAAGCATACGCTAACGCTTCTCCAATGGTTCCTCCCACCCCACCAATGGACTGGGCAGATGGCCTCATCCAGCAAAAAGTATTGTGTTGTTATGTTCGGAAGACCTAGATGTTACATTACAACTACATCTATCCCAGGGTGGAAAAGCAGCCATTTATCATGCCCCTTTCTGCTTCATCCATGCTTGGGTAAGTTATAAACCCTCAACCTTTTCCTTCAAAATGTTTCATGAACAGGAATGGATGAACGTCCGAAAATGCCTAGCTGCTACAAATGGTTTCAAACAAGAAGATATGCCCAAAGACGTTCTAGATGGGGTAAATACGTGGCAAAATGAAGATCCTCACACAAAGGATTGGGACAGTGCCCACAAAGAATATATCCGGACGCATATTACCAAGAGAGTCACTATGCTTACAAACGACGAACTAACTGTATGGGACTACGACAAAGAATCAGATTTAGACCCAGCAGTTGATCCGGACTTAGAATAAAAGAAGAAAAGATATGAGCGTCATGTTTAAGTTTACTAATGGTGTCCTTAGGACAAATAAAGCTTTAATCACTCTTAAAGTGATGTAAGCACTTATGTCATGTATTTTGTATTTTCCTAGATATTTTCTATGTATTATTAGGTGTGATGTCATGGATGATGTAATCAAGCCTTTCCTTGGTCTATAAAAGGAAGGCTTCCCCTCACTTGTAAATCATCCTTGGAAAGAAATAAAATATTCTTATATATTTCTCTCTAACCTCTCTCTACTTTCTCACTCTAAGTCTTGAGTACCCTTGAGTCTTTTATGTTTATCACCCTAGCCACCCCCTGAGTCTTGTAAGTTTTACTGGTCTTATATATATCAGCCATACCCTCCCCATATAGCATATCCCAAGTACTGAGTTTTTAGAGGAATTTCAATGAAGGAAGTAGTTTTTGCTAATAAACATATCAAAACAGTATGAAAGAAAAATTTCATACCTGGTGGGAAATTTGGTTTAAAAATTGTGGCTCCCACCATATGTGCATTATACCCTCTTTCTATGAATTCAGTGTGATATTCCTTTTTAGGGAAAGATTCCATACCTTACTCACCTTTAAGGTATAATATGGTGGATAACAATTGAGGGGTTATCTGGACATCAACTCCGTTGGTTTTAGAAATGATGGTGAATGGCTTTTTATCCCAGAATAGTACATTTGAATTTGCCCAAAAACCAGAAAAAAAGTATCAATGTAGATGGGTGCTTTAACTGTTAGAATAGTATGATATTTTGATGACTTGATAATGTTAATGATGGAGTTGAATTCGGGGTATCAGTCAAGTTTGACGAGATAGGAAGGTAGTATGTGGTTATTTGAGATTTAAATCCATGATGATGTAAGTTGTAGAAAAATCGTTTTGAACACATGATTTTTTTTAATTTTAGAAGTAGTAAGTGAAAGTGTTGATGAGTGAACTTTTTATGGGATGAAAAAAGCTGATGTTGACGTGGCAAATAATCTTTATTTTTGCGAACTGACATGGCATGCATCTGTTGATATGTTTCAAAGATCTGTTAACAAAAGTATGTCTGACATAGCAAGCCTCTATTTGAAATAGGACACCTCTGTTGGATCTCAACAGAGTTTCAAGATAGAAGACAGTCGATGACATATCTATTGATTAGTCAACAGATGAATGATCAAAGGATAGAACATTAGAGGTTACTTGTGCAATGTGGTAGAATTTGGTCAAACAGACTTTAGAACTTCTTAAACAATAGTTATGATCATATGAACAAATTTTTGTTTGTAATGATTTTTAACAACTTGCGAGTGTTTTTACGCTGTGAATTTATCAATTTTGATATTTTCTAAAACAACATGATAATGTTTTTATTATTGAGACTAAAAATTATCTTTTAGTACATGTTTAGCATCCGTATTATGGAGATCAAGCTTTCAAAATTAGATGTATCTAAAGCTTTTGTAAAGACATCTGCTAGCTGATCTTCAGAGGTAACATTGTGGATGGAAATCAAACCTTTTTCATAACAATCTCTTTCAAGGTTATGACATATGTCAATACACTTTGTTTTGAATGCGACACAGGATTTGATAATGTTTTCAGCTACTGAACAGTCCAGTGACAATGGTTTCCTTAAAGAAATCACCCCCAAATCAAGTAATTCGTTTTAAAACTACAAAAGTTGAGTTGTGCAGCTTGCAACAACAATGTATTCTGCCTTTGCTGTTGAGTTGGACACAATTGTTTGCCTTTTGCTTTGTGATGAAACCAAGGCATTGCTAAGGAATTAGCACCTTCCTTAAGTGTATTTTCTTATGGTATGACTACTAGCAGAATCACTATTTGAATAACCTGAAAGCTCAATGTTTCCATTAGAAAGATACCAGATACTAAGTGTGGGTGCACCTTAAATGTGATTTTATAGGTGATGCTTGGTATATAGCACAGATACAAGTAGCAACATAATATCAAGTCTTGATACGGTTAAAGACATCAAGGGCCCAAGCATACATCTATATGAGTCTAATCTACCAAATTATCTTTGTCATCATAAACGAATGGTTTGCTTGTACATATGGGAGCGCTGCATTGTTTTCAATCATTCATATCAAATTTCTTCAAAATTGTTTTAACATATTTGTTTTGATGAATGAAAGTACCATTTCGTTACTTGCAAACCAAGAAAACATTGCAGCTTACCCATGACACTCATTTCAAATTGAGTTGTCACGCATTTTTTCACATGTGGACCCAAAGATGATATCATCCACAGAGATCTGAACAATCATAGATCCTTTCCATTTTAGAAACAGAGTTTCATCAATCTTCCCTCTTTTAATTAATTGGATAAAAGTCGATAGAGTGTCATACAAGGCGCTTGGTGTTTTTTTCAGTCCATACACAACTTTGTCTACCTTGTAGACATGATCTAGAAGGAATGTCTCCTCAAACATTGGTGGTTAACACACATAGATCTTTTCATGAATTTTTCCATAAAGAAAGGGGCACTTTATATCCATCTTATACACTTAGATGTTGTTGTTGACAACAAAGGCCAAGAAAAGTCTTATGGCTTTAAACCTTGCTACAGAAGCAAAAGTTTCATCACAATCAATGCCTTTTTCTTGTCTGTACCCATGAACCTTAAGCCTGACTTTGTTTTTGGCAACTATACCCCTTTCATCAGTTTATTGAAGACTTATTTTATGCCAATTGGATATGTGTCCTTAGTCAATGGAACAAGTTCCCAAATTTGTTCTCCTTTAAACTGGAGAAGTTCTTCTTGCATGGCTTCTATCTAACTGTTGTCCCTTAAGGCTTCTTGGTATTTGACAGGTTGGATTATTCAGATGAAACCAACAAAGAGACAAACATTTGCGGTTTGGCTTCTTGTGAACACTCTAGCACTGATGTTTCTAATGACTTGATCTGGTGGATGAGATTTGAGAAATGGATAGTTCTTGCAGCTTCAATAAGGGTTCTAGATTTCCTTTATACCACCACATTTTGTTCAGGTGTCCTTGGAACACTAAATTGTTTCACAATTCCTTTTTGCACTCAAAAATCATCTATATCCTTATTTCTAAACTCTGTTCCATTATCACTTCTGAAGATTTTTCTGGCAGATCATATTATTTCTCAACTTTGGCGACAAAGTCCTCCAAGGTACATACTCTCTCATCTTTAGAATGCAAGAAGTAAGTCTATGTAAAGCTAGAAAAATCGTCAATTATTAGAGGACAACATCTCTTTTTTCTTAAGCTCATGAATTTTTACAAGGCCAAACAGACCATATGTAGCATTTGCAGACACTAGGTTATTTTAGACTCATCAATGGATTTGTGTGACACTTATGTTATTTTCCTTTTAAACAAGAAATGCATTGTTCATCACATTTGAATTATTTGGTTGGCAGACCTCTAACAAGATTTTGTTTTGAAAGAGTGTTAATAGTTTGTAAATTAACATGTCACAACCTCCTATACCAAAATTATGTTTCTTTTATTGATGCAAAGGAAAATAAATAGACATTTGGCACAAGCTTATCTTTTAACGTGTCTACTACATAAACATTTCCATTCCTATGAGCAACAGGTTGTGTAATGCTGTCAGCTATGATTTTGTCAATCATTTTCACCACTTCTGGCCCAATAATCTTACAAGTTTTCTTAGTGAAGAATGAGCCATACTATTGATAAATTATGTCTATCGCCTACGTCTTTGAGTCATGTCCGTGTCTACAACTCGGTCTAAATGTTAGATGTTGATATGTAATGTTCACTTCATACGGAGTGGTCATTTCGTTCGAAGGTAGATGAGTCACTTTGTACGAAGGTGATTCACTTTGTACGAAGATACGAAGTCAAGTTCGCATGAACTAAAAAGTTTATATATAGGTTCGTGTGTTCATTTTCTATAACAGTTTTTGGTGAACGATAAGGCGAAGCCTTGTCGGATTTGTGTCAGGCTGTAAATGATTGAATATTAATTAAACCTTGAGATCGAAAAGTAATCTTGAACTATTATCACTAACTAAAATGAATTCCGCACATTTAGGACTAGGATAAACAAATTAGGACCTGCGCCTATGGATGAAAGAAGATTGTCACAAGTGGTATCAGAGCTCGGCCTGATTTGAAGACAATCATCAAGATTCAACAATCTCACATTTCTCTTCTACTCATTTTTCACTCTTTTTATCATTTTTCAAATAATGGTCGAGATGGACTGAATTTTTCGAGCAATACTTCAAATCTACTTCTAACAAACCCTTGAAAGAACAGACCTAAAATTAATCAGAATCATGATAAAATCATCGAAAAACGTGAAATTGTGAAACTATCCTCGCACGAACTACCCACTTTGCACGAAGATAAAAATTACCTTCGTACGAAGTGAAATTCTTTCAAATTTAAAAGTCTAACTCCGTACGAAGTGAGTTCTTGAGAAATCTGGTTTTTATCTTCGCACGAAGATAGATCTGAAAATCTTGGTTATTTTATCTTTGTATGAACTTGGATTTAATTGTGTTTTTGTGTCAACTTCGCACTAGCTTATCTTCCAACGAGTTTATCTTCGCACTAAGCAATTGTGTTCAAATTTTTCGACGAAATGAATAACGAATTCTACAAAACCTTTGCAACGAAAGATTCAACGTAATTCATCCAAAACCTAAGTCTTGACAACGAGATGGGAACGATTACAAAGTCGCCCAAGTTGATGAACTTAGAAGAATACAAAGGCTGGCATGAACGTTTCGTGAAGTAGGTGCAGGCGGACTATCTTGACTGCTAGTATGCTATTGAGAAAGTGTATGTGGCTCCAACTAGAGAGAATGGTCTTGAAAAAGGAATCATACAATTAAATCAACAAGAAAAAGAGGCGTTTACTCGAGAAAAGAGATGATGAATATCTTGCAACAAGCAATCAAAGAGGATATCTTCACACTGCTACAACATGAGGGATATGCTCAGTTAATATGGAACGCATTAAAGGTGAAGTTCCAAGGTAGCAAGCAGATGATCAAGAGTAAACAAGCGTTGCTTAAAAAAGAGTTTGACATCTTCAACTTATTAAGAGGTGAATCGATGAAGCAACTAATCAAATGATACTGTCATCTAGTGGTTGAGATGAAGAGATTGGATGTTAACAAAGATAATGAAGAGCTAGTTGATAAATTGGCTGATGCTTTATCGAAGGTGAGTGGTCAACCTACATGATGATCTTAAAGAACAGTCTAGAGTACAATAGTACTTTTGAGTTTGGCAAGGTTCATTGAGAAACTCGAGGGTCATGAACTAGAGCTTTAGAAGATGGCTAAGACAAGAAGCGCACACGCTTAACAAGACGTGAATCTATATTTCAAAGGAAGTCCAATAGCCAAAAATAAAAGCCCAAATATTCAGACTGACTTTAGTGTAGACAATTCGTCAAATGCTTCTTCAAATTATTCAAGGACTAGCCGCGGGTTTCCCTCATTCCCAAGTTGTGATCCAAATGCTCCACAGACATTTCAATCTTCTCAGAGTTCGAATAAATACAAAAGCAGCTAGGACAACCAAACCAACTCAAACCAACGAATCTTGCAGTGCAATATAACTGCAAACCTCGAAAATGCACAAGATTTTACTGAGACTACTGCCAAACAGCACATGGCTTTACTCACCTTATTTGTGGAATCGATGAAAGTCTTGTAGTAGGAAAGATCGATAATCCGAATATGACGAAGGAGGATTATTACCATATCAATCAAGAAGAGTTAGCACTCATTGATATAAAATGGTGTATGGCTAGCATTGCCAGACGAGCTCAAAGGTTTATGGAGATAACATGAAGAAATAGTCTGGGGATCCGGATGCCAAACTAGGTTTTGACAATTCAAAAGTCACCTTCTTTAAGTGTCGTGAGAAGGGTCACTTTAAAAGAGAATGTCTGAATCGAGAAGTACACGGAAATCACAATCCTTTCGTTGACGACTACTACAAGAAAGCAATTTATCACCGACCTTCTCCACAACCTCAAAGCACGTTGAGGCTTATTCAAACTGAGGACGGTTCGGCAAAATCGAAGGATAAAGCTCTCGTAGTTACTCAAGAAAACGAAGGCTTCAACTAGATAACTACATTTCAAACACCGAGTGTCTAGCAGTTCTCGCAGAGGTTATTGATGAACCTGAACCAGTTATCGAAGAAGTGGTCGAGGAAGTTCAAGAGAAGATAGTGAAGTCACCTTTAACGAAACACCAGATGAAATTTTTGATGTTGATGCATATTATTATGATAAGAGTGCTGAGGAGGACATTTTTCACAATGCTTTTAAATCTGTCATTCCACCTAATGTGTATAAATCTTTTGCGGGTTTCTTTGGAGGATCAAGCCAGATCTGATTACACCAACTAATGAATGTAGGTCCCCTAGTCCGCATGAATCTTCACAGAATCGTCTATCTAATCTAGAGTGTGGAATCCCCTAGATCATATTTCATAGAAAACCGAGCAAGAACACGCACACGAACACAATCACTTTCAAACTGTCTTCTATTGATTATCTAACATAAAGTGTTTACAATCAATTCAAGACTCTCTTCCAACTCTCTCGGAACAACTAAACCAGCAACACTATCAACAGAACCAGCAACAGAAACAACAACCTAAACCCAATGCAAACCTCCCTATATATAGAGATAGTTATGCAACTGGGCTAGGGTTTCCCTACATGGACTGCTAATGGGTTTAAAGCCTAATTCGCCTACCATGTGCTAAATTGTGTCTGGTTTAGCCCAATTACTTCTAATTTACTATTACATAACTAAACCCGCTAACTGTTTATCATTTTACTAATTATAAGATATCCAAAGACCAAATCTAAATTGTTGTCACAAAAATGCACCAACAAACTCCCCCTTGACAATAGCTTCATAAAATAACTTAGTCTTCAGACTTCTTGCAATCTTCAACTTCTTTGAAAAACATTGGTCTTTGGATAGCTTCAGTTTTAACAGCTTCTGTCAGCAACAGACTCCCGCTAAGCTGATGTATCCAATCACCAAATCTTCTAAATCGTTAGCGTTTGAGTAAACTCCAGTTTAGTCCTTGCATAGCAATCTTCAAAACTCTTCAACTTTGTCTGCAATGTAGAAAGGAGGTTCTACCATGCATCCAAGCAAACTCCTCTCCACCAAACTTCTCAGCAACACACTGCTACAATTTGTATACTATAAAACAAACATCTCGAGAAACCATAAGAATTTTTCAACACAAGTTAAACAAATTATTATTATTCAAGATATAGTAAAACTATATCACAGATTAAGCACTTGTCAACTCAAACCATAAACTCAAAAAATTTTGAACACCATGAACCTGCAAGATCTTAAAATTTTGAACTCAGCTTCCAACATCGTCTCCCCCTATCGGTAATAACTCCTCCATAAACAACCATATTCCGTACATTAAGAATATACAAGAAAATGAAATATTTTTGGATTTTTATATTTTCTGAAGGCAAATAAATAACAAAATAATAAACACTCTGTTTTTGTGAGAAACACCGTTAAGAAGATCATATCAGCAACATCAAACTGTTTGCACACTATTTTATAATTATATATGCAATATTCATGAAAAACAGTTCAAGACGATTACCAGTATTGTTTATTGAGAGCTTATGAGCTCAATAAAATAAATTGTAGGTCCCCTAGTCCGTATGGATCTTCACATTGGTATTGCCCTCATACCTCTTCTCTACGGCATCCCACATCTGCTTTGATGTAGTATAACGCTTGAATGTATGTTTGATGCCATCAGGTAATGACATCTTTATAGCAGCTAAGGCTTTCTTCTCAAACTCATACATTCTCTTTTCAGCTTCAGACATATTCACATAAGCAGTGACACGTTGTCTGCACTCAAAGTCATGCGTTGGGTTAGCGTATCCATCTTGAATACAGATCCACATCCGTGTGTCCTGATATTCAATAAACTATTGAAACCTATCCTTCCAACGTAAGATTGTTTTCTACCTTCAACATCTTTGGAGGTTTATTAGTCATGCTAGCCTCGTGCTACATTCTTAACAGTTCATTTAGGCTAGACATATTCAACATTTTTACCTAATCAGCTCGTTAAAAACGTTAAAACTTGTCTGAAATGAGTGGTTACCAAATTATACTGTTAGACTCGTCTCGACGATACAATTCCAATGATGTATATTGTCCGATTATCATTTTTGGAATTTCGTGCCTTTTATTTGTCCTAAAAATCACACGAGCCTAACCGTGCAACCGGTTTGTCAAGATTGTTTATGGATCACATTCTATGTCCAAAAACGTCTAACTCCGGTTACGTCAGCTGGTTAACTTTCTACCATTTTGTATAGAACCCGGAACAATACCAAATCCGGAACAGTAACTCGGATAGTCAATCTGAGATAGATATCCGGAACAGTAATCCGAATTTCTAATCCGAGATGGTAATTCAGAATAGTGACCCGAGATGAAATCCAGAACACTGTTCTGATCCGAAATGGAATCCGGAATAGACTATTCTTATCCGAGATGGAATTTGGAATAGACTATTCTGATCCGAGATGGAATCCGGAATAGACTATTCTAATCCGAGATGTAATCCGGAATACACTTCTGATCCGAAATTTAATCCGAAATGGAATCCGAGATGTGCTTTTCTGATCCGAATTGCACTTTTCTGATCCGAAATGCAAGTTTTCCAGATCCGAATTGCAAGTCTGATGATCCGAAATGCAGATTTCTGATCTGAAATTCAAGTCTGCAATCCGAAATACTTCACTTTTGATCCGAGATGCCTTTCTTCAATCCGAAATGCCTGCTGTTAATCCGAAATCGCTGCAGAAACCCTAAAACATCGCCGAAACCCTAATTCCGCCGTCAGACACTACTAAACATCCTCCAAAACGTCCAAAAAACCCAACTTTTTCTTTTGTTACGATTCTGAACCGAGCAAAATCAAGAGCCGAATGCTCTGATACGAATTGTAGGTCCCGTAGTCCGTTTGGATCTTCACAGAATTGTGTAT
This sequence comes from Scalesia atractyloides, assembly GCA_947069175.1. Classification (NCBI taxonomy): domain Eukaryota; kingdom Viridiplantae; phylum Streptophyta; class Magnoliopsida; order Asterales; family Asteraceae; genus Scalesia; species Scalesia atractyloides. The sequence continues at coordinate 73,405,117 of CAMTDV010000020.1, read as the reverse complement.
CTAATCTAGAGTGTGGAATCTCCTAGATCAGATTTCACAGAAAACCGAATAAGAACACGAACACAACACAATCACTTTCAAACGGTCTTCTTTAATTATCTAACACAAAGTGTTTACAATCAATTCAAGACTCTCTTCCAACTCTATCTAAACAACTAAACCAGCAACATTATCAGCAGAACCAGCAACAAAACAACAACCTAAACCCTAATGCAAACCACCCTATATATAAAGATAGGTTATGCAACTGAGCTAGGGTTTCCCTACATGGACTGCTAATGGGTTTAAAGCCCAAATCGCCTACAATGTGCTAAATTGTGTCTGGTTTAGCCCAATTACTTCTAATTAACTATTACAAAACTAACCCGCTAACCGTTTTTCATTTTACTAATTACAAGATATCCAAAGACCAAATATAAGTTGTTGTCACAAAAATGCACCAACAATGAAGAAACCAAGAAGCTTGTAGAAGAAATAATCGATATCAACAAAGAAATGAACGCAGAAAATCTCAAAGAAATTGCCGACCAAGCTACGGATAGCACAACTACAAGAGGTAGTTTCCGAAAAAGTTCAGGAGGGTGAGAATGAGTCGGTCAAAGAGGAGGGTAAGTGTGAGGTGAAAGAAACCGAAAAACAATGCATGAAATGCTTGGAGCCATGCAAAGAGTGTTCGGTAAAAGATGAAAAATATAAAGAACTTAAAAAACATATTGATAACCTGTCAAGTGATTTTAAAGAAACAAAAGAAGCTTATGATAAACTAAGCAGAACGATTAACTAGTACCGAGATGCTAGTAGGGAAGACAATGCTACACTTTCAATGCTAAAAGCAACGGTCATGGATAAACAAATGGCTATAAATATTCATATTGACATTATTGCTAAACTAAAAAGTGAGATAGAAACTATTAGAACTGAATTGGAACAGGTTAATAAGTTGCTGATTAGTTATTCAACAACTTCTTATGTGATTGATCATATTCTTCCTTAACTGAATAAAAATATTGAAACGGAAGAAAATGAAAATGGTAATCAAAACAAAGGTCTAGGTTATACTCGAGTTCCACCCCCGATGTGGAAGAGTTATTCTCGGAAAAAGCCTGATGGGGTGGAAAAGGAGCTCAGTTTGAAACAGAAGAGAAAGACGAGCTGCCTGAAAACATCGATATAACCTACACCAAGTCTGAATATGATTGCGAGTCAGAAGTTGTTAAAAATGTTGTTAAAATGTTTTGGAAAATGACAGTGAAAGCACTGAATTTGAGATTGCGGATTCGAATCTTGAGAAAACTAGCTCAAGTTCATGTTCTAAAAATGAAAAAAAGTTTTCATAAGAATTATATTCCAAAGTTAGATAATGGTTTGAATGATGATCCGAATATTGTCGTGTACAAAATGAACAAATCGGACAAACTATATTCGGACGAAGACTTTCCAATTCAGAACGTGAATCTGGACAAAGTTTATAAGGTTTTCAAGATGATTGAAGTAAGTCTGTCTGAGCTTGATAATCTGAATGCATCTTATTATTCCAAGCCTAAACACTCCTATTCCAACAATTACAAAAAGAAATAATTTTCCAGAGAGCAAAAAAGGTTTGGGGTATGATAAGAAAAATAACAACAAGTTTCGAAAACCAAATTTTTCATAGAATATAAACTTTGTTTTCGAACAAGCTCAGAGAGTGAGATAGAAAGTTTGCCAAACAAACAATCGAATGACGAATTTTTTGCTGAAAAACGACGTCGTGAACATTTTATGAGATCCTCTGTGCTTTAAAAGCAATCAAATTGGATATATATCGCATGAAAATGTTCACAAAATATCTCTAAACCTGTTTACAGTGTTAAGAAATCTTCAGAGGATGTAAAACAGATTTCCCTAATGTTTGTTCCTACTCAGATTCTTAAAAGAAACAACGAATCTAACATCAACGTGAAACCAACAAATCTTAAAGTTTCAACTGAAAAGGCTGGTGAATCATCAATCAAAAAGGAACAAAAAGATTCAAAATATTATCCTAATTGCTTTTTCAAGGAATAAAACTTGGGTCATTAAATCAAAAGCATCATCTGAAGAGATCAAAAAAACTATTCCAACTATGATTGATGAAAAGATTGAACAAACAGTTGAACAAAATGTTGAAATAAAGAAAGATAGTGTTTGTGAATCAAAAGTTGAAAACCTAAACCCACCGAAGACTATCAAGGCTTGGGTCTCGCTATTCATATTTTTATTTAAGTGCATGTGAAGGGGCTCCTGAAATCAATAATTTCCAAGTGGATAATGGATAGTAGAGTGTCTTGGCACATGACAGGAATGTTGGCTCTTCTGTATGACGTTAAAACAATCCGAGGAGGCTATGTTGGGTTTGCTGGTAACCAAAGTGGGAGAATAGTAGGTGAAGGAATTCTTACCAATGGTTTGGTGTCATTCGATAAAGTCAACTACATAGCGGAGTTAGAGAACAACTCACTTAGTATTTCTCAGATTTGTGACAAAAAATTCACAACACACTTCACTGATCGAGAATGTCTCATTCTGAAGCCAGGATTCCATATCTTAGAGGAGTGGATCTTGATGCGCGCTCCCCGAGAACACAACTTGTATGTCTTAGGTATGAGCGCTGTGACAATAACTACAAAATCCGTGCAATATTTTGTGTCCATACCAATAGAGAAAGAATCAATCATGTGCCATAGGAAGATGGGGCACATAAATCTCCGAAAAATGAATTTCTTATTACACAATAACCTCGTGGAGGGGGTCAATTTAGTTTTCATTTGAATGACGACTGTATAAGTTGCAAAAAGGGCAAACATCATAAAAAGTCACTCGGAAGCTCCTGAACTCAATCAAGCTCCCACTAGAGAGACTACACATGGATCTTTTTGGACTAGTCAATGTTCGAAGTATCTTAGGAGATTTATATTGTCTCATTGTTACTAACGACTATTCTAGATTTTCGTGGGTGATGTTCTTGGAAAGTAAAGATGAAACTTTTGAGAGTCTGATGATCTTGTTCCAAAAATTGGAGAACCTGTACCACTTTCAATAGACGCATAAGAAGTGACAACGGTATGGAGTTCAAGAAACATCAGATGTTAGAGTTTTGCAATGCGAAGGGAATTTTACATGAATTCAGTACACCATATACCCCATCGAAAAACATTGTAGCTGAACGCAAAAACAGAACCCTGATAGAGACAGCAAGAACCATGCTCACTAATTCAAAACTGCTAGTTAGTTTTCGGAACGAAGTCGTGGCCTCTACATGTATATTGAAAAGAGTATTGACAGTCAAGCCTCACAGGAAAACGTGTTTCAAGCTACTCAACCAGTGAAAGCCAAACCTGAAATATTTAAAACTGTTTGGGTTACCATGCACGGTAATCGATGCAAATGGCAAACTCAGGGCTAAATCTATGGAAGGTTTCTTCGTGGGATATGCTAGTCCACTACTGAGAGCATATCTACCTAGCAGAAATAGGTAATTGAAGCTCAGAATGTAGATTGTCAATGATACACATCTCCAACACAAAAACCTGGAGATTCTTGGTTGTTCAATTACGATAGTCTCTAGGACTCTTTCGAGTTGCCAGCTGAACTGACAGAAGAGGAACTCTTGATTCTTAATCAGCAACAACAAGCTTTATCATAAGAGAAAGTTCGTAGACCAATTTGGATTACTTAAACACCTGTTGGTACTCATGATGCTGAAGTAGGCCCTAGTACTCCACATCCAGAATCACAGACTGCTAGAACAAGTGATCCCACTACAGATCAAGAAATGAATGAAGCTGCTCCTATGTTCGATCAAAGTGATGACTCTGATTCTTATGCTCAACCGACATATGATGATGGTGAAGCTCAAGTTGAAAGTTTACTCAACATTCAACCTAAGGGAACGAGTGCTCAGAATGAAGTATCTATAAGTAATCAAGATGCTGATTAAAACATCAAAGATCTAGAACATGAAGTGAGCATTCCGAATGAAGTTATGCTGAGGATATTGTCTTACCACTAATCAGAGAATATCGTTGGAGAGTTGCAAACTGGTGTCAAAACGCGAAATCAGATCAATCGGGATCTTAGTTGTTTTTATACTAATGTTGCACCTTTACAAGAAATGCTCTCATATAAATGTTTTATTTCGCATATTGAGATGAAAACTTACAAGTAAGCTCTCACAGAAGAAAGTTAGGTAAATGCTAAGAGGAAGAATTGTTGCAATTCAAGAAACCCGGAGTGTGGAAACTTGTTGATCTACCGGATGACCACAAAAAAATAAATACAAAGTGGGTCTTAAAGTTTAAAAGAGATGATAGAGGAGTAATTGTTCGAAACAAAGCTTGACTTGTTATTCAAGGATTTGATCATCAATAGGAATAGACTACACGAAAGTCTCCGCTCCCGTGGCAAGACTGGAAGCAATCCATATCTTCCTTGCATTTGCGTCTTGGAAGGGATTCAAAGTGTACTAATTGGATGTAAAGTCTGCGTTCTTATACGAAAAAGTGAAAGATGAGGTGTACACCATGCCCCGAGAGCCTGGTACGAGACGCTTTCTCAACATCTTATAGACAATGGTTTTACTAGAAGAACAGTAGACAGTACCCTCTTCACACAGGAAGCAGAAGGGCACATCTTAATTGTATAAATTTATCTGGATGACATCGTATTCAGTTCGACAAACAATGTGTTATGCAAAGATTTCTAAAGAGTCATGAAGAAGAAATTTGAGATGAGTTCTATGGGGGATGAAGTTCTTTCTACGACTTTAGGTTGATCAATTGCCTGATTGTATCTTCATACATCAAACGAAGTATGTGAACGAAGTTTTGGAGAAATTCAAGATATCCGAAACATCATCGCCAATATCTACCCCATTAGCTTTAAATCATGGCATCAGACCAGATACAGCTGGAGTAAAGATATATGAAACTTTGTATCATTTGATGATTGGCTCTCTGATGTAGCTGAAAACATCATGGTTGGATATCTGTATCCAACATGTCTTAGCGCACGCTACCAGTCAAGTCCCAGAGTGTCACATTTGTGGATCGTTAAAAGGATTCTTCGATATCTGAAAGGTTGCCTAAGCACCAGCTCGTGGTATCCACGTACTGACGACTTCAATCTCGTAGGATACTTCGACTCTGACTTTTGGTGTTGCAAATTAAAAGCAAAATCTACAATTGCTGGTTGCTAGTTCTTTAGCACACGATTAGTAACGTGGTAATGCAAGAAGCAAACCACGGTCGTTCTCTCTACTTGCGAAGCAAAATACGTTTCAACTTCCAGTTGTTGTTCGCAAAACTTGTGGATGCAACAACTAATGAAAGACTATGGATTTGCTTAACACGCCTATATATGTAGATAATGAGGCTACCATTAACATAACGAAAAATCCAGTTCAACACTCAAAAACCAAACACATTGAAATACGACATCACTATATCCATGACTGTTATGAGAAAAAGTTGATTCATATTGAAAAGATCCACACTGATAAACAGAAAGCAGACTTTTATACAAAATCGTTTGACAGAGAAAAATTTAAATATCTTTTGAAATTAAACGGGATGAAAGATCTGACATCACCGGGGGGGTAGAGGTTGTGAAGCCGAGATGGATGACGATTTGACGTAATTCTCATCGGTTTGTCAGGTTTTTAGTTTTTAAATTTCTTTCTTTAAAAATAAAAATCCAAAAATATGTTTTTGATTTTAGGGGGAGAAATATGTTGTGATAAAAATAAAAAAACATATAAAATTTGAAAATGTACAAAAACATGAAAAAGATAAAAAAGAGTTTTCGTGTAAAAAGAGGAAATGATAGTACATCAGTGGGTATCATAGTATGTTAAAGAAATGTAGTGTTAGAATGTTTAAACATGTCTCACTGATGACGTTCCAGTAGGCTTCGCACATTCAGTAAATTGTTTTTGAGATATAAACATAGAATATAACTTCTTAATTAGTGGGTTAACATCTCTCAGATATATGGTCTTAGTACACCAAAATTTCGTTTAAGAGATTGCTGGATTTTGAGATACTAGGTCTTTATAGATAAATGATATTAGGGGTATTATACAAGTTCTTCTAATTTTGCATAAGCAATGTCCTAGAACTTGTAGAATACTTTTGCTTTTAAAACCTTAAAACTGCATCAAATTGAAAGTATCGAAAGATCTGACAATTGCAGTCAAAAGATTCCAAAATATGGAACACCACTTTTAAATCGAGCCTTCATCTCTTTGTCTGTACAATGGTACTAACCTGGGCTCTCAAGGTTTCGTATAACCCAGATACAGATAACAGTTATATATATTCACCTGTAAGATAAAATCCAGCAATCTTGATACAAGAGTATATTCTAAGATGGGAAACACTATTAAGTCAAGTTCTAAGACATCTAATTATTATATCTTGAAGCAATTGAGAAATGTGTAGAGGTTTAAGTGACAAGTATACTGACAATCTAAGTGAATCTGTTTAAACTTAAAGTTTAATCAAGATCAACGGTACTAGTGATTAGTCTCAAAAAATTATATAATCCTCTAACACAAACTCACAAAAATGTCTATAAGTATGTTTGTACATAGCTTTATCTTTTCATTTCCGAAAAACCCAATAAGATTTTCAGTGTGTTTTAGCGTAAACTTTAAAAAAGATTTTATTTTCATCTTAATTTTGACAACTGATGATGGAAAACTGATCTTCAAAGTCCGAAGTCGCTGAATGTTGAATTAAATCTGGTGAACAACCAGTTGGGAGCTTATCTCAAATGAGAAAATGGTTTAAAATGATTAAAATATCATTAATTTGAAACTTAAAATTGTCTAAAAACATCAGTTTGTTCACAAAGTTTTCTACCAAGGTCATTAACTTGGACTTGGTAGACAAATCAATTAACTAGGGTCATTAACTTGGACTTGGTCAACTGATTGGGTCGTTAAAACTGGTAAAATGTTTGAAAAAGCGAAAGGTTTGAAAAAATAGAGCTATCTTCGCACAAAGTGATAAGTTCGCACGAAGATAGATGTTTCATCTTGGCACAAAGGTAAACATCTACCTTCATACGAAGATACAACTGGTTACTATATAAGGGTACTTTACACGAAGAGAATTCATTTCGGTTTCGTATTTCTCTCTACACGAACTTAATTTTGCCAAAGGAACGACGAAGTGCTGCCCAAATCTTGATTGTAGTGGTTGATTTGCACACCACTTACAATGCCAAAGGTAGAAATTGAACGAGATTGAAGTGGTGCGAACAGGTTATAAATTTTGTTATATTTTAGGTACTTTTTACTCATAAATCAAGCTTTAAATTTATAAAACACGATACAATACTACCACTCTACACGCGTTAGGGCAAGTGCACCCATCGTGGACGTAGTATAGTGATGGTAAGATACCGAGGTCGTCTAATGACACAAGAGCTTTTAATAGAGGCTTATCGTTAACATCTAATATAACCAAATTCTTTTGTAAAAGTTTTGAAAGTTTAAAAGATATAAAATTAAAACGTAAATATAAAGGAAAACGAATAGACAAGCAAGAATCACTTGGTTCCGACTCCTCTTTTACATATTCTTTAATGATTTCCGCACTTTGAGCATTTTAAAAGATTATCTTAGTTATAGTAGTAGGCCCCTCTTGTGAAGGAAACGTTACCCTAATCTATTGGTCTGAGTAAGAAGGGATACAGTCCCGCAAGGTCGGAAAATAAAAAGATAAATAAGTAAGTTATTAATGCGAATAGTGGTAGGCCACTCTTGTGAGGGCGACGTTACCCTCGACCATATTGGTCTGAGTCAGCAGGGATACAGTCCCGCAAGCCCCGGTAAAGTTTTAATAGTATATTTATAAGGGGTTCAAGCCGTTTTACTTCCCTCGATTTAATGCTATCTGCCTCAAGGGAAGTCCTAATAAGCTTGAACCAAGTCCTCGCAGGATCTATACACTGAACGAGACAAGAACTTCACCAAAACACCCTTCTAACCCCTTCCAGATAGTTAACATGCTTTATATAGACCGTAAAGACACAAATGAGTGAATCAATGAAACATGAAGAAATGTTTATGTAAAATTCACTTTCAATATAAAAAACTAATTCTTAAATTCATTATGACATACCCAAATAAAAAGTTGCCAAAGATTGGAAATTAAATGTAATATATAAAAGATTTGTCTTCACCAAGTGATGTAAGAGAATTAGCCAAGCATGGCCTTTTTTTGACAAGAACTCTTATGATCAATCTAGGATCCTGAGACTACTACATACTCTAAACGATGAAAGATGGATGACAGTAGTCGGTGGGTGTTGGTGTTGTAGTGATGGTGGACTGATGGCAAGTGTGAGAGAAGTGGTTTGCCAAGGGATGCCTTTCTCCTGAACCAAGCACCTCTATTTATAGCTGGAAACAGAAGGCGACCATGGCCTCATGCCAGGTTGGCACGACCCCATGGTGGACTTTCTCTCTCCCATCATTAACTGCAGATGTCATGTCTTGCACTAACACGCGCCGTGGTGACAGAGCACGATCCTGTGGTCAGTGTACTTGCTGTACTATCCTAGATTCTAGGAATCTTAAAGTTAACCACGACCCATATTGACTTGGCACGACCCCATGTTTGTTGTCTATTGTTATTGTCTTTTTCTATAGAGAATCTTTCACTGGGCATGGCCCCATGCCTGGTGGCATGCCCCCGTTCCTAAGTTTTTCTTCATTATCTTTGTTTTTTTGGATGTGAATGGGGGTTTGGCAAGTTGTGTTAATCCTCCTTCTTTGTATTTGTGTTGGATTTGGTTGTTAATTTGCTTCTTTTGTTCGTTTAAGCTCTTTTGATCCTAAAATCAAAAAGTAAACAAAGAAACATGCTCTTTACAACATTAGTACCGAAAAAAAGTTGATTTTATGCCTTGTTTGATGTAATTTATATGTTGCATTTTGCGCACATCAAGATTGACTGTAAAATTGAACAATTTAGATTATTTGAACTTAAATCTTAGATCTAGGATGTTTTAACCGGTAAAAATTAAAATTGAACATATACATGTGATAATCGGCGATAGTGGTACATGTTTCATGCTTCAGTTTCATCAAAATCTTTAAAAATCATGTTTGTGATTATGACCGATTTGTACAAAGTGACCTACCTTCGTACGAAGGTAGAAATCTACCTTCACGCGAAGGTAACAAAATATAAATGGTAAGTGAAAAATGTATCTTCGTACCACAAAAAGTTTGATAATTTTTGAATTTCTTGTCTAAATGTTGATTTCATTTTGATTAGGAGAAAAAGACGTCGTTTGAGCCGAAACACAACATTTATTGTGTACTAGATGATACGATACCAGAGATAGAACCATTTAAAGAGATTCTAGAATTCATGGGATGTCTACCAATAACAAAAGCACTAACGGAACAATATAAAGTTTATCAATCGCATGTTCAGAGGTTCTAGGCTAACACAGAGTTCATACCAAATCCACCAGCCATACAATCGTTTGTAAGAGTTGGAGATGAAGATAAGGAGGTTCTAATTATGAATGATAAGAAAGGTACTGGACTTCAAAGATGAAGATAGTTATCCAACGGGATATTCTGAACGTATGGCGAAGGGATGCTTTTATTTTATGGAGTATAAAGGGCATGTAAATTGAGTCGAATTTCAACAAAGCGTATCTTGCCAAGTCGTACAAATTTCTCGTACATTCAGTGATACATGCATTTTAGACTATCAGATGTGCATGATTATCAATCACCGCAAAGGAGGATTTGATGTTCTTTTAAACTATCAGATGTGCATGATTGCTGCTCTCAGTCTGAATCTGCCATGCAACTTTACAAGAGTTATTTTTTAAAAGATCAGGTCAAATATTACCAGAGAAAAATTTATGAAGTATCCGATGTTTACGTAGATGATATTGGACGATCAATTTCCAAAGGTGGTTAAAGAAAATGATGATGAATTAGTGTTGGGACATATGTCGAGTCTATCTTTGATACATTTGAATCAGTATTTAAAGCAAGCAATAGAACCAGTTGGAAAGAAATTCTTCAGGGCAATAAAAGATAAAGATTATGTTGCATCGCCCAAGGATTGTTGGTGGAAAGATGATAGCAATTCTGAGAATGATGAAGAAGATCGTTTGTCTGAGTATATTCCGAAGAGAAGCAGTTAGTATTAGAAGGGGGATAAGAAAAAGAAAAAGATAACTACTAAAAAGCAAGCTACCCAGAGAAAAAGTGCGTCAAAGAAATTTTCTACTATTCTTATTGATGAAGAAACTGATGAAGAGACATAGATTCAGGTGCATGCCGATGATGAAACCGAAAAACGTTGAAACTTAAGAGAAAGAAAAGTGCTGATGATGACGAGCCGTATGTGCCGCCGAAAAAGATCAAGAGGGTGAGGAGCAAAGCTATTGATGCTGCAAAGAAAGAAAGGTCTCCAGCTACGAAGAAAGCAAGAAGAAACAATCTTAAGTCAACAACTACTTGGGCTGATCCAATAGTTCTTGATAAAGAGACACCTGTGGAAAATGTTGAAGCTGGAGTGATTATACCGATTCAAACTCGACCATCACCTCCACAACATACTTCACCACCACAACCACCACAACCACCATCACCACCGAAACAACCAACACCACATCATACACCAAAGCAGCCAACACCGCAAAACAACAATCTACTCCTCACTCCTCAACAAGACGACAATCTACTGGAGAAGCTGAACATATATTTGGTAAGGATTTCAGCTTTTTCGGTATGGATACAATGGGTACTGTCGATCTTGATTTTCTAGACAATCTGAATGATCAAAGGATAAGAGATCCGGAGGCTAGAGTGAAAGTTTTGGAGAATGATCGTGTTCACATGGAAGCAGTAATAGCTAGTCTTGTATCAGACAAAGATAGATTGCATAAAGTGACAAAATAGCTAGAAACTAACAGACTAAGGAAAAACAGAAAGCTCGATATGATTCAGAAAGTGTTGAATAAGAAGCTTGGTATTGACTTTGAAGCATAATTTGACTTGATCGAAATTGAGAAAGCTAAGTAAAGAACTGCCGAAAAGGCACGAAAGGCTGAAGCTGCAACAGCTGGAAAGGGGAAAGAAAAGATTGATGATATCCCTATTATTACACTAGTGCAAGAAAAGGAAGCTAAGCCTGAAATCGATATTTCTAAGTTTGTTCTAATCAGTGATGTGATTGATGTTCCTTATGATTCCGAGAAGAAAAAGAGACAAAATAGAGATCTAGTGGTGGTTAATGAAGAAGAAGAGTTAGAAAACGATGATGATGATGATTAGAATGATAATGATGTTGGTGGTGACGACAAGAAAGATGACGATGATAAAGGTGATGATAACGATGATACTTAGGGAGGTATTGGTTAGTGGTTTATGAAGCAAAGATTAATGATTCATTTGATTATGATTCTTTCGGAATGACAATGCTACTCAAGAAGATGATTCTCAAAGTAAGGGGGAGATAAAGGATTCTATTCACGAAGAAGAGCATTCAGGAATGCTCACAGATGTTGTTCCTATAACACAGAATGATATACTTAGAGCATGGAGTTGAAGAAGGAGAGTTTGTACTTATTACACCAAAGAAGAAATTGCTCAGATATTGGGAGTTGATGAAAGTTGGTTTGAATTCGACTTTGAAGAAGAACTGAACAACATAAGCATTGCGAAGCCAGATGTTTACGTGTCTCAATATGTTGAGGATGCTGATAATTATAATAATGTTGTTGTGGAGGATGATTCTAACGATGAAACGTTTAAATACACTTGTTATGGAACAGATGACTTCCCAAAATTCCTAGAGATGTTTAGCGAAGTAATTGATGATTTGCTGAACATGAAAGTGGAAGAGACGGTAAAAGATGGTAAACTACTGAGGCGTTTAACTAAAGAGAAATTCTTGAAGCTAAGAAGACATCGCTTAAAGAGTTTCCAATAGAAAGAAAATTTCGATGAGAGTTAGCGTTTTTCACGAGAGATCAAGACAAGTCGTTAGGAGATATTCTAAGATGGGGATGGTTATCAGAGTTGAATGTATATGTTGTGAAAAGAGAGTTTGGAGTTCAATACTTCCGATTTTTATGTAATATTCAAACATTGCCTTAGTGGGATGTTGAAGAGTTATGCCAGACTAAGTGCATTAATTATCAGATGAAATTCAATGATAAGAGGTTATGGAAGTTGATCATATTTGAAGCTACTCATGGTTAGCTAAACTGGAAGCCACATATTCCTAAGAAGGTTGTGAAGATTGATCCGATTACAAAAGAGAAAGATGTTAATTTGATTGTGAAACGACCATGTACGAGGAAGAATATACCGTTAATGAAGATTGAATAAGATTTTAATGAATTCTTCAAGTGGTGGCAGTATGACATTGAAATTGGTGAAGCAGTGATCGTATTGAAAGCAGATGAATTATGGAGAACTATCAGGATTTCAGATCCAATGTGGTTAGTGAACTGTTCTGAAAAAGACATTGAATGCTTATTCTACAACAAAATCTGTTATGAAGCGAAGGAAAAAGTGCAAGCGATGCAGTACCAGGGTGTTATAAATGTTTGCTACGCACATGATATTAATTTTAGTAAAATGTGGAAGTTAAAGTGGCGAGAGTTGGAAGGAAAAGAGTTTAGGAAGCAAATGAGAAAAGAAGAATGGATTGATGAGAAGATAAAGAAAGCGTCAAGTAAAAAATTTCAATTTTTGAAGTGGGCTCCATCGATAGATCAAACACCTATTCCTAATGAAGAGTGACGGAAGCCGAGAAAGAATTTCTTTGGAAGATAAAAATTAATGCTATAACGTTTTTGAAGACTAAAGACTGATCAAGACTACTACAATATTAAAGGGGGAGTTTGTTGATACATTATGTCTATAGCCTACATCTTTCAGTCATGTCCGAGTCTGTAACTAGGCCTACATGTTAGATGTTAATGTTCACTTCGTACGAAGTGGTTACTTCGTACAAAGGTAGATGAATCACTTCGTATGAAGGTGATTCACTTCGTATGAAGACGGGAAGTCAAGTTCACATGAACTAAGAAGTCTATATATAGGTTCGTGTGCTCATTGTCTGTAATAGTTTTTGGTGAACGATAAGGCGAAGCCCTGTCGGATTTGTTCAGGCTGTAAACGTTTGAATATTATAAAACATTCAGATTGAAAAGTAGTCTTGAACTATTGTCACTAATCTAAAATGAATTCCACACATCTAAGACTAGGATAAACAAACTAGGACCTTAGCTTATGGATGAAAGCAGATCCTCACACCTACCCTTTGTCACTCATTTCTAAGATACTAAGCAAGTTCAACTTTAGATTATCAATAAGGTTAACATTTTCAAATTTTAGCATACCAGCTTAGACAGTTCCTAAACTAAACACCTTACCTTTTGAATCATTACCAAAGGATATATCACCCCTGTAAGAACATTTTGAGACTGTTGATATTTGAGTTGGATAGTTTATAGCTTGTTTGTAATAGTTAGTAAAACTAGAAGGGCTAAAAGTGTAATTGTTGATACTTGTACCAGTAGCGGCGTATTTAATGTCCCAGCGTATTTAATAAATACGCAGGGTAGTCAGTGTGTATATATTAGTGATCAATGGAAACCCTAGTTCAAAGTTCTTGGACAAGTTTTGGTGATTTCTTGGTGTTGTGATTGTTGTTCTTGTGCTTAATCCGAACATCCAGGTGCATTCAGTGATTATATCATTTGGGATTCCATATACAACACTTGTTGTTTGATCCATACAAGAATCTTCATCTTCATCTTTCGGTTTTTCTTAACTTTTACACATTCAAACAACTAATCTATAGTTGTTTGGGTGATAACAATCAAACCACTGTGAACAAAATACGTTTTGGGACTCATAATTTGGTATCAGAGCCTTTGTGCTCTTGATTGTTTGAGTTTTTGTTAAGATTCTTCAAGTTTTGAAGGTTTTTCAAAAATTTTCAAAGTTTCAAGGCTTTTCAAATATTTAGACTTAAAATGGCTTGATTTGGTGTGTTTAATCATTGGTTGTTGTTAATCAGTATTTTGGTAAACAATTGGGTTATTTTGGTACAAAGAAACATGGATTTTGAGTCGTTTTTGGGTGATTAGAGGGTTTTTGTTCGTGCTTAAACCCTGCTGGGTGTATTTAAGTTTGAAGTGAGTGTAGATAAATTTGAATATAGCGTTTTTAAGTTGAAGATCGCGTAATTAAAAATATACCGACATTACACCAATAGATTTGTTGATTTCTAGCAAAATAGTGTCAGGTAATTAATCGAAGGTGACTTCGAAGTCAGTGATAAAAACCCTCAGCGATTTTATCACGGTGATCAGCACATTTTGCTAAACTCACATTTGTTTTGTGTATTCCAGGTGATTTAGCTATTGTCGCTGGATCAAGTAGCCAAGCATCAACAGCGTATTTGCTCTATTCAACGTAGTTGCTCTCTTCAACGTATTTGCTCTTTGGTCGCTCAGATTCTAGCGTATTTAATCCAAGATCAAGATGTTGAACTCGAAATCAACCAAAATGTCACTCAATCAACTTAATCCAATAGCCCAAGAGTTCAGTAGCTGGAAGAATCGAATCAAAGTGTTCTTTGAGTATACAGACTATACTTAATGGATGTTTGTCACCGTAGGACCGCATGTTCCTATGTTAATTCGCGACGATGTTCGAACAATCAACGAAGACCCTTTAACATTCACTGAGGCGGACAAAACTCTCATTCAACGCAATCCTAGGGCTCATGCTGCTCTAACAATGGCTCTCTCCAAGGTGATAACATTCTGTTTGAAGAATACACATCAGCTCACGAATGCGGTTAGCCTTTATTGATCAGTATGAAGGGAACGGAGAGTTGATGGATAACAAGAGAGATATGGTTTAGAAAGAATATGATATTTTCGGGAGTGTTCATGGTGAAAGCTTGTCAGATCATATTAGTCGATTTTAGGGCGTGCTAACAAAAATGAAGAAAGTTGGCAATCCTGTTGCCAACTATGCCTCCATCAAGAAACTTTTGGAGTCTCTTCCAAAAGAATGGAGCCTACAATGTATGAGGATCAAAAGAACCTTCTTGACCAGCACTACTCATGTCACCCTTTCAGAACTGATCAATAGACTGAAGGCCTTCGAAATGGATGTACTCAAGAGAGAAATGAATCAAGCAGGATACTCTCAGAAATTTACTCAATCTCCTGCTGCTGCTTCTGTTCCAAAAAATATGGCATTCCTTGCCCCCATAACCTCCTGTGGTTCAAATTCTTAAAGTGATAACGCAACTTACCCTAATGCTTTCGCAAGCTCTGCAAAGGCCCCATCATCTAATGAGAAGACACTGTGGCCGATGATGCTCAAGAAGCACTCAAGATATCCACTGAACATGTTGCATTGTTTAACATCTTCATGATTAGCTATGAAGCTCTCATGTCAGGTGAGCTAAAAAGGGATTTTCTCACTGCTGAAGACCTGTATCAGGTAGATGTGGATGATATGGAGGAAATGGACTTGAAGTGGCAAATGGCAATGATTACCCTACGAATAAAGAAGTTTCAAGACAAAACAGGAAAGAGACTGGCACTGGGAAAAGCCGGTTTCGACAAGTCAAAGCTAAGATGTTACAACTGTAAGAATCTGGGTCACTTCAAGAGAGAGTGCCCCCTCTTGAAAAACAAAAAAGCTGAAATTGTTCCTACAAGAAAGCCAATAGCTATCAAGGGGAGTGAAAACGTTGCTGATAACACCCCAAAAGCATTGGTGGTGGCAGATTATGACTGGGCAGAAGAAATAGCTAATGCAAAAGAAGAAGTCAACAAAGCACTCATGGCTAAAATCTCTACCGCACCTATCTCGTCTTCATCAAACTGCGCTGAGAAGCAAGTTGTAAGAATTCCCAAGAGCGACAAACGTTTGAAAAGCATAATCGCTCATATTGAACAAACTACAGAAAAGGGAAAGAAGGAGGCTGAGAAGACTGAATCAAAAAAGACAATCCAAGGAGCAACAAGCGATAACAAGAGTGAGAAAGCTAGAACTTCTGCACCTGCCATGAAAGCAGAATTTGCAAAAGACAAAGAAGATAAGGATTTGGTGAACAACATACCATATGAATTTAAAGCAAAACTATGCTCCCAACCATGTTTGAACGTCGTGGCACATTACAAATCACTCAACCGTGACCTAATTAGAGAAAAGGTTTTGAAATTTAACCAAGAATTGAAAGAAAACGAAGCTGCAATCAGAGAAAGTTGAACTCAACTTTGGCTGAGATGTAGACATTAAAAGAATTCGTTTTTAGAAAAGATTTTATCATAAATGATCTAACTGAAAGATTAGAAAAATCTCAAAATGAAAATAATAAACTGCAAATCACAATTGATAAAGGGAAAGTTAGTCAAAAGGCATTGGTTAATATTAAAAATTGCCAACGACCGACATTCGTGAAAGATGGGATTGGATACAAGGATAATCTCGGAAATAAAAGAAAAATCTTTCCTCCTCCGCATAGCAAAAACTATGTACGTATGCCATCACCTCATCCTAATAATGACTTAATTGATAAACATATTCTGTTTGCTCAAAATATCTTTCACAAAAATGAAAATAATACTAACATTTCTGAAAGTAATGCAGATATGTTTAGGCATAAAGAGGATGTGTGCGATGAGGATGATGATTGTGGAGGATCGAAAATAGGAATTGGATACTCATGCGACAATTATTCCACAGTTAACTAGTTTGCCTGGAACTGTAACAAGAAAAACAATACTTCTATTTGGATGACTGTAATGATTATGTGCCTAAATTTAATATTCAGGATGACTATAATGACCATGTGCCTACATTTAAGACTCACAACCACATGAACACTGTGGTTGAAAGTCATGACCTAACTTATGCTCGTAATGATGAAAGTGTTGTGCTTGAATATCCTGTGTTGTTCCAAAATTAAAGAAAAAATAGATTTGGGAAGTTCCTCACAGAGAAAATTCCCGAGTTTATTCCATCATGTACAGGTACATCAGAGTCTTATGAAGAATCAACGCAAGTTAGCAACAGTGAAGACTTGAGCACAACAACTTCATAAAGTGGTGAAGAAACATCAAGCGAAGATCAAGAATCTAACGACTCAAGTGAAAATCAATAATCAGCTTCGTCACCAGATAGCAAGAGCGATGAAGACTGCATTGAGAATGAAAATCATCTAAACAAGAAAGTGAAGAAAGTCAGAAGTTCAAGCTATATTGCATCATCAGATAACGCTTCAAAAAGTTCTAAACTCTCATCACATACATCAACTTTACACGGGCATCCACCAAAAAGAAAAGAGCAAAATGCAAGCAATGTTTTCGCTGTGGTCATTTAGGACATACTGTGAAACATTGCAAGAGCAAGAAATTTTCTAAACCTAAACAAGATCTTGTCAAGAGTTTCACCGAACAATTCGACAACTTTAGAAAATCAGTCAAATGCATAGTTAATTCACAATGTTTTTGGAAAATAAAAGAGAATATTCTTGTTCAAAATCACAATAGATTAAACTTTAAACAAGTCTGGATTCCGAAAACTAACTCACTTGTACATATTTTTGTTTGTTGTTGTATAATGAATAAATTACAAAAATGGGTCCTAATGCTCATGGAATACATTTGGCACGTGGACAGTGGATGCTCAAGGCATATGACCGGATTGAAGGACCTCCTGAAGAACTTTCGAGTCATAGATGGCGATTTCGTATCCTTTGCCGGAGATGAAAAGGGAGGGAAAATTGTTGGAATGGGAGACGTCGTATCTGAAGCACTTATATCGGAAAACGTCAATTATGTACCAGAATTATGTTACAATCTCATGAGCATATCACAAGTCTGTAACAAAGGAATTTCAATGCTGTTCAACGACGTGGAATGTCTATTCCTCAAAACCGAATACTCCGTTCCTGCCAAAAATATTATGCTCACATCTCCTCGTCAAAACAACACCTACGTTCTCAATATGAAAAATGCAAAATCCAATGAACATATAACGTGTCTAATCTCAAAAGCGTCTGAATCGGAATCACTGCTTTGGCATAGGCGGTTGGGGCATGTGACTTCAAAAATATGAATAAACTTTCTAAATTAAATTTAGTGAGAGGTTTACCTATAAAAGAATTGCCATTTTCAGAAAAATGTATCACATGCGCCCAAGGTAAGCAACACAAAAAGCCGCATAAATCCAAGGTAGTGAATACGATATCCACTCCATTGCAATTACTGCACATGGATCTTTTCGGTCCTATTAGTGTTAAAAGTTTAGCTAAAAGATACTATTGCTTGGTAATTACAGATGATTTCTCCCGGTTTTTCATGGGTATATTTTCTAGAAGCCAAAAGCGAGAGCGCCTCCACTCTCAAGATACTATTGCTTGGTAATTACAGATGATTTCTCCCATTTTTCATGGGTAATTACAGATGATTTCTCCCATTTTGCATTCCCATGATTGAAAACATTATCAAACTAAAGGTCAAATCTGTCAGGAGTGATAATGGATCGGATTCAAAAATCAAACGTTTATCTCCTTCTGCTAAGAAAAGGGAATACACCTTCAGAACAGTGCAGCCAGAACTCCTCAGCAGAATGGCATAGCAGAACGGAAGAATAGAACTCTCATTGAAGCTGCTCGAACTATGCTAGTAGACTCCAAGCTTCCTATCATCTTCTAGGCAGAAGCAGTCAACACAACATGCTATGTTTTGAATCGAGTTCTCATCGTTAAACCTCATGGAAAAACAACCTATGAACTTCTTTTCAAAAGGAAGCCTTTGATAGATTTCTTTAGACCGTTTGGATCCTGTACACTCCTCAACACTGAAGACAATCTTATCAAGTTTGAAGCAGTTGGTGATGTATGCTACTTCATGGGTTACTCATCTTCTCAGAAGGCTTATCGAGTCTACAACAAATAAACCAAGATGGTGATTGAATTATACTATGTCAATTTTCAAGAAGGAAACTCCACCAACACTAGAAGTTCTCCAAACTGGTTTTATGATGTAGACGTTGTATTCAACACTTTCAACATTGATGAACCACTCACTAAAACCGAACCTGCAGAAACAACCCCTATAGAACCATTTTTTGATCATTCAGACGTTGGCTTCACTCATTTTACAACCCGATTAACACGGACTCTGCCGATCCAATCCTTCCTATTGACTTAGCTAATGATGACACTTCGGCTGAGAATGCATATGCATGTGATGCTTCTTCTTCACAGCCGATTATGGATGAACCAGCTAAAGAAGACGATCCTCCAATTATCTACGTCGATGAATACTTCACCAATCTACCTCAACAAATTGAGACCCACACCAACGCAGGTTATAAGACAAATCGAAATTATCCCATTGAAAATGTCATTAGTCCTGTGGAAGATGGAGTTCGAACTCGTGGACAAACACATACCATCAACAATGGATTGTATGATCCTTTTCTTTCGCAGTCCGTACCAAGTGACATTGAAGAAGCTATTCAAGACACCAGCTAGGTGCAGGCTATGCAGGTAAGCTCAAAGTCTGGGAACTCGTTGATCTACCAGATGGAAAGTATCCCCATTGGCATAAAGTGGGTATTTCGTAACAAAATGGATGATCGGGGTGTAGTCATCAAGAACAAGGCAAGATTGGTAGTTCAAGGCTTTCGACCGGAGGAAGGGATTGATTATAAGGAAGTTTTTGCTCCGATAGCACGTTTGGACGCTATTAGGATATTCTTAGCATATGCTTCATACAAAAACTCCAAGGTGTTTCAGATGTATGTAAAGAGTGCATTTCTATATGGAAAGGTGAAGGAAGAAGTCTTTGTTTTCCAGCCTCCGGGATTTGAAGATTCACACTTTCCTACATGACACTATAAGCTTGACAAAGCTCTCTATGGTCTTCATCAAGCTCCTCGAGCCTAGTATTAGACTTTGTCAACATATCTTCTGGAATGTGGATACACAAGAGGTAAAATCGATGTGACTCTCTTCACGAAAAGGATCGAGAATAATGTGGTGCTGGTGCAGATCTATGTAGAAGATATTATTATTGGGTCAACCGATGAGGCCCTAAGCAGGAGTTCGAGAAGGTTATGAAGGAAAAGTTTGAAATGAGCATGATGGGAGAATTCACATTTTCTTAGGATGGGAGGTGAAGCAGAGAGAAGACGGTATTCTCATTCATCAAACAAAGTACATCAAGGATATTCTCGCAAAGTATAGCATGAACGACTACAAATCTGCGAGCACACCATTTGCAGTTCAGACAGAACTCACATCTGATCTTCAAGGAAAACAAGTGAACAAGTCCTTCTATCGCTTGATGACAGGCTCGTTGATGTATCTAACCGCAAGTAGGCCTGACATTATGTGGGTTGTTTGCATTTGTGCACGATTTCAGACGAATCCAAAGGAATCTCATGAAGCTGGTGTCAAACAAAATTTTCACTATCTGAAAGGAATACCCAAGCTTGGACTGTGGTATCCTAAAGATAGTAATTTTGATTTAATTGCTTATTCTAACAGTGATCATGCAGGTTGCAAGATTGATGGAAAGTCCGTCTCTGGAAGTTGTCAATTCTTAGGAAATCGTCTCATATTGTGGCAAAGCAAGAAGCAGACAACAGTTTCCACATCTACTGCTCAAGCCGAATATACGGTAGCTTACAGTTACTACTCACAAGTTCTTTGGATACAAAATTAGTTGCTGGATTACGAAATCAACATCATGAAGACTCCGATATTCATCGACAACGAGGCGTGTCTAGGAATTCTGAAGAATCCTATCCACCACTCCAGAACAAAGCACATTGAAATTCGCATTTATGCGATCAGAGATGCTTACGAGAAAGGATACATTCAAGTGGTGCATGTGGATTCTATGCAACAGAAAGCTGATATTTTCACGAAAGCCTTCGACAAAACCCATTTCAACTAGTTGGTCACCTGGTTGGAGATGGTCAATTTCCTTGAGTGGAAATAAATTGCGTCTTAATAATTATTTATAAAAAACTGCATTTTCATAATAAATACGTCTCTTAAAACTGTGCCCAACAAAAAGATTTTCTACAACATTAAAATTTCATTTTCAAGCACTGGACTTTCGAAATCAAATTTTAGGGGGAAGATTTCCAGAAAATAAGCATAATTTTGACGATTTGATCTTTCGATTGACACTTGATTAAGAAATGATAGAAAACTGCTGACACTTTGTTTCTTCTTAAAACAGAAAAAGAATGAAAAATCAAGATGTTAAACAAGGAAAATCGATCAAGATGCCAAGCAATGACGTGTCAGTAGATTTCAGCAATACTATCGAGTAAACTACGAGTAGGCAACAAAATTTAATGCTTACACAAAAATTCAGGATACCCACAATGTTGTACAACTTGCGGGTAACACGTTGCGGCATATGGCTTAATGGTCTTAATTCTTGCATTGATCGATTGCCAAAGTCTGATATTTCGGGTCTTTATATTGACTAATCATTCGGGGGTATCATAATTGCTCTTCTGCTGCATCTAGATATATGCTGACCTAGACACAATTATGATATCTTTACAAAAGAGCCAATGTGGCCAAAACCCTACACAGATGAAGCTCTCATTGAGAATCATTAAAGTGCTTAAATAGTACCATCTATGGTGTTTGCCTTAGCCCTCGTTAAACATTGGTCTCTCAGCTGTACAAAAGTACTGACCTGATGATCAATTGTCTATCGTTGAAATTCAAAACGAATGAAGTTATTATACTCACCCGCTATGAGGAATCTTTGTGCATACCTTGATCGGGGGTATGTCCTGATGTGGGACTCACGGGTACAACATTCTATCTATCTAGCTTGAGTGGGGACCATTGCAATTTTTGTCAATATTACCACAACATGATAAAAAGCTTACTGAAAGCATGTTGAAAGAAGGATGCATGGATTTAATAGGACAAACACACTTACAGATTTTCTTGTGCCTTGGTTATTCAAAATTTGTTAAATAATAAATGACAAGTGTTGCCAGTATGATCTTTTGCAGGAAAGTCACAGGATCTAAATAAAAAGAAATATGTGAAAAAGGAAGCTTTTGGCTCTAAAAATGACTTTTAGGGTCCAAATTGCAAATTTATGTTTTTCTTTAACTTATTTTCGGATTATGCACTAGTATTAGCTAAAAAGGGCACACTTTTCAAAAAAGGTTAAGATTTTCGAGCGTATTTGGTTTAGACTTCTTAACTTTGAAGAAACCTTCAAAGTAACTAAGGTGGTGTAATTATCTAGCCAGCGTATTAAACAAATACGCTGGCAGATATTTGTGTGTATATATAAATTTTTCAAAAAAACCTTCTTTTCTCTTTTATCTGTTTCAAACATCTTCTTCATCTTCTCAATATACCAAACAAACTGCTGTCACAAAATCTAAGAATCGGATAGTTCTTTGATTCATCGAATACAATATGTTGCTATTGTTGTTTATGGTTTGATCATCTAAAATCTAATCTTCAGAAACCATGCACAAAACCAAGAAAATCAATGGGGATTGGTTGAATCAGTGTTCAAAGGTTTAAAAAAGGGTTTATCAAGAAATATTTGAATTCAGTGCATTTAACATGAATATGGTGTATTTATGTTTGAAGGCAGCGTAATAATCTTTGATCAAGGATCGCGCATTTAAGTCTTGAACGCGAGTCCAAGCAACCGGCTTATTTGACAAATACGCCGGTCTAACCAGTGTAGATAAACATCTACGTTAACTGTTATTCTCGAAACATGATATCAAATCCGCGACCTACGTAAATAAGTTTTTAACCAGCGTTTATATTATTTTTCTTAGATTATTTGTATCACATGTCCGGTGTACATACCTCATGTTACATGCACTTGTAGCAGCGGACATATCAGCATATATCTATAGTAGTTGCGTATTTAATCCCAAAGTTAGCATGTTTACCTGCGTATTTATGTAAATATTTTTTTAAATATATTTTATTTAATTTTATTTTAGTTTAAACTGTAAATATTTTATCTAACTTGGCTCGTTTTCATGTCTTAGAATGGCTCAGCAAATGATCTGGGATGGCACGTGGAAACACAATCAGCTAATTACACTAGTTCCACCATAACCTGATTTTGAAGACGGAATGGACTGGCTGTCAAGAAGCAAAATAAGTTATGTGTTCAAGCTAATCCGAAGATCTACTGCATTCACATAGAAGACTTTTGGAGAACCACAAGAGTGAGAACATTAAACCAAGTCAAGCATATCACCCAGCAACAATACGCAACAAAGAGATAAAGGTGACAGAAGAGCGAATACGAAAAGTTCTTAGCCTCGGAGACAGTTCTAGTGACCCAATAAAGCTGAGTAAAGAGGCAGTGCTCGAAGGATTCCGTGGAATGAACTATGTAGGTGATTTTCTAAGCAAGAACGAGATAAAGAATACATGTCTTACAAAGGATTGGAGATTCATCTTACACACATTCTGCATGAGCATCTGTCACAGAAAAGGTGGGTACGACGATCTAAATCTAGAATGGTCTGCGGCGATGCTGAATCCATGTACCAACCAGCCATTTAACATCTCAGCCTAATCTTCTACTGCATGGTCGACAACGTAAAAAAAGGCGCATGGTCCATGTATCCAAGATTCATACAACTGCTCATTGACGATCAGCACAAGAACTTGCCGCATGATGGAAATGTATACTAGTTTCAGCTTCCCTAAGGAAGACAAATCACGGAGCTGAAAACAAAAGAATGGGTAATGCTGCATAACTGGATGTATAGAGAAGAAAGACTTCCAATAGTTCTTGATGCATACAACAAATACTAGGAGAAGGTAAGGCAAGCTCGAGAAAGACAGGAAAAACATGCTGCTGAAGGAGAAGAAGCTGAAGTTGAGCAGGAAACACCACTTATACGTAAACGAAAAGACAAAGGGAAGAAAGTGGTTGAAGGAGAGCCTATAAGAAGGGAAGCAAGAAAGACTCCTCAAACCTAGAGTAGATTATGGGTGACAGTATTCGTGCTGGATCAATAAGTGTTGGTGCATATTAGTGACAACAGCTTAATAGTTTACTTGTTTAGTCTTTGGATATTTTGTATTGGGCTTAGCATTTGTGTTTAGCTTGTTTATAGTTGTAATGGGCTAGAAGAATGACCTAGGCCAGTGTAAAAGCCTAGTATGCAGACATGTAGTATATATACATGTTGTGCATTAGGGTTTTAGGGTTAGACAGTTGGAACACAGAGAAGTTTGAGAAATCTACAGAGAGTGGCTGAGAGATTTCTAGAGAGTCTTGAATTGATTGTAAACCATTGTGTTGGATAATTAATAGAAGACTGTTTGAAGGAATTGTGTTCATGTTCTTGTATCTGTTAAATCTGATCTAGGAAATTCCACACTCTAGATTAGATAGACGATTCTGTCAAGATCCATAAGGACTAGGGGACCTACAATTGGTATCAGAGCATTCGGCTCTTGATTTTGCTCGGTTCAGAATCGGGACAGCAAAAAAATTGGATTTTTGAACGTTTTTGGAGGCTGTTTTGAAGTTTGTGACGGTTGAATTAGGGTTTCGGCGGCTGAATTAAGGTTTCTACAGTGATTTCGGATTAGCAGCAGGAATTTCGGATTGAAGAAAGGCATTTCGGATCAGAAAGTGAAGCATTTCGGACTGAAGACTTGCATTCTAGATCAAAAAGCACAGTATTCCGGATTGAAGACTTGAATTTCGGATCAGAAATCTACATTTCGGATTATCAGACTTGCAATTCGAATCAGAAAAGCCATTTCGGATTCCAATTCGGATCAGAAGTGTATTATGGATTTCCATTTCGGATCTGAACAGTGCATTCCGAATTTCATCTCGGATTCCATTCCGGATTCCATTTCAGATTGAATTTTGGATCAGAAGCTATTCCGGATTCCATCTCAGATCAGAACTATTCCGCATTTCATCTCGGATCAGAGTAGTCTATTCCAGATTACCATCAGAACAGGGCATTCCGGATTTCATCTTGGATCACTATTTCGGATCACCATTTGGGATTACCAATTCGGATTACTGTTCAGGATTCCTATCTCGGATTTACTATCCGAGTTACTGTTTCAGATTTGGTACTGTTCCGGATTCTCTACAAAAGGTGGAAAGTTAACCAGCTGACGTAACCAGATTTAAACGTTTTCGGACATAGAGTTTGATCCACAAACAATCTTGACAAACCGGTTGCATGGTTAGGCTCGTGTGATTTTTAGGACAAAAAAAGGCACGAAAATTGCTAAAATCACTATCGGACATTATATATCATTGGATTCGTATCGTCGAGACGAGTCTAACGGTACAATTTGGTAATCACACTTTCAGACAAATTTCTGAATGTTTTAACGGTTTGGTTACGATAAGCTAAGGGTTAGATTTGGATTTTGACACAGGTATACCAAAATTCATTTAAACTATTAGCTGCGTGTTAAAGATTGTCAAATTGAACAATCTAAGCGAGGGTGGTAAAATCTGGCCAAAGCTGATAAATGCTGAACAGTATGTAGACTGGAAGAAGAAGTTTGAGGCTTCGGTTCTAAGTGAAGATACTAAGATGTGGAATTGCATGATCGATGAGTACATTGCTCCCACACGTCGAGTTAATGGGAGAATTATGGTACTCTCATATGAGAAGATGGAAGATTCTGAGAAACTATATATGATGCTGAGAAGAAGGCTTTAGCAACGATAAAGATGTCTTTGCCATTTGATATGAATAACATTTGTAATAGGTATGGATCGTCTTGAGAGCTGTGGAAGCTTTAGAAAAACGTTATCAGAGTACTTCAAGACAAAGTACATGTGTGAGTGAGACTGCAGCTGTGAAGATTGGTGAAGTAGCTGCTAAGATAGAAGAGAAGAAGGAAGCTGAGAAGGAGAAAATGGAAGTCAAGAATGCAAAAGCTGCAGTGTGCATGGATAATACAGATGAGCTTACAGCAATAGTACAGGTACAATTTCAATCTATAAGTCATACTTGTCATAATTACACTGAACTACAGGGTAAAGTTGACAAATTATCGGAGCAAAACAAAATTATGTTAGTTGAATTAGAAAAACTGAAAGAATCAAATGTTCTTTTGAGTAAAAGGGAGTCAAATTTTTTAAATACACTCAATTCAAATGAACAAGAAATCAGCAGTTTGACTAGCAAAGTCAATGAACTTTTACAGATCAGTGATTTGGCTCGTGAAACTGTGAAGGATAAGACTAACGAGCTTTATGAAAAGTGCACAAAATTGGCCGGTTACACAGGACAAAATTGTTGAACTTCATAGAAAGTTAGACAAATTTGGAGAATCCTCGGTAGTCAGGACTCAAATTCAGAAAAGTTTGAAAGGGAGTCTTGATAAAACAGGATCAGGATTACTCCTTTTACCAAATGAAAACGAGCTATATTTTGTTCCTACTATACCAGCTATAGTGGATCCGATAACAGTTGACATACCTGATAGTCCAGGCTCTTTGAAAGAATCTGTTAGGTCTAATAGTACACCTCATAAAGTGGATGAGGATACTAAAGACAAAACAGTCAAATCATTTAAAAAGGGATCTAAAAAAAGAAAACTTTTAAGAAGAGATCCTGGTTTAAATGTCACAACAAAGGGCATGTGGCTAGTTGTTGTCCTTTTAAAAAGGGTAAGCAAGTGGAGACTGGGGTTGAGGTTAAGGATGGAAATCAGGTTGGGTCAAATAAGAATGTTAAACCAAGTTCTCAGATAAATCAACCAAGATTTCAATCTAAATCTTCAACATCAAGAAGATTTGATAGCCCAAGAAAATGTTCTCCTAAAGCAAATCATGTTAATTGACAATCAAATTGTTTTACAAGGAAAAATTTTGGATATCAAAAACGATACCAGACTTCTAGTAATCGAAATTTTCAGAGGAGAAACGAATATAGGGGTTTTAGTAACTCAAATGTTCAAAATAAGCCAAATTTTTTTCAAAGTTTAGATCATGATAATGGGAGAAAAAGGTTTCGAGATAATAATTTTCAAAGGTCGAAAAATCCGAGAGTTTATTGGAATTCTCATGATCAAAGATCTCGTGAAAATTATAAACCGTGTCCAACAACTTGGAAGACATTCAAGACACCAGTAGGGTGTGATGGATATTGGATGGATGTTCCAGTGGTTGATGAATCTGGATGACCCAAGACCTTTAAGGCTTGGATCCCCCAGTCTAACTAAGTTGTTGAGTGGGTGCAGGATGACCAAGAAGGACTGTTGATGTGTTCAACAATGGTTATTCCTGTAAATCATCTGAGGTGAATAGTAGGTTACACATGGTAACGAATTATTTACTTCTGTGTTAGATACTGGTTTACTAAAAGTGAAAAACCTACTTGTCAGGTTAAAGTCAGAGTCTATTTGTGTTTAAATTTCTGTTTTTAAACCTTACTCAATAAAAAAGTTTAGGGGGAGAAATTTCCCTAAGCCAAAAAGAGTTTTAGTTAGTGCGTGAGTTTTGGGGGGAGTAAGTTGAAAAGTTTAAAGTGTTTTCCAAAATCAAAAACATAAAAAAATAGAAAAATCAAAATGAGTTTTCACTGTGTGGAAAAGAAGAAATGATAGTACATCAGCAAGTTAGACTGTCACACTGAAATTAAAATTAAATTCTTATGTGTGATAACAGCTTCATCATATGATGTACCAGTAGGCAAAAAACATAAAATAATCAACTTACCTTTGTGATACAAATATAATGAACTGTGTATAAGTGGGTAACATATCAGTGGCGTATGGTTTTATAACCTTAAATCTTGCGTTGATAGATTGCCAAAATCTGAGGTTTTAGGTCTTTATATCGTTATTTCATCCGGGTTATCAAGGTTGTCCCTCTGCTGCATCCAGATATCTGCTGACCTAGGCACAACCAGGATATCTTAAAAGAGCTAAAATGTCAAATCCCAAATATTGAAGAAGCTATCCTAGAGAGTCATTCAAATGTGCAAATTGCATTATTCGTACCACAATTTGGTATTTTCCTAACCCTCGTTGGATATTGGTCTCTTTGCTGTATGGAAGTACTGACCTGATCACCAATTGTCTAACGTTGTAAATCAAAAAGGATGAATTTGGGTATACTCACCTACTACGATGAATTTTTGTGCATACCTTGATCGCGGGGGTATGTCCTAAAGTGGGACACACTAGTATATCAGTATAAATTATCTAAACAGATCACGAGTTAATGGTACTTGAAATGTTCATGTAATTTTGTTTAAGTGGATAAATAATACTGGTAATCGTCTTGAACTGCTTGCCATGAATTTTGCATATAGAATAATCAGATAGTGTGAAAACAGTCACAATTGCTAATATGATCTTCTTAACGATGATTCTCACAAAAATAGAGTGTTTATTTTTTGTTAGTTATTTGTTTTCAAAAAATATAAAAATACAAAGAGATTTGTTTTTAAAGTCTCCTAGTTTGAACTAATAAGGTGTTTATTTTTGCATGATAAGATAAAATATTGGTATATCTTTAATGTAGAAAAGGACTAATGGTTTTTCGAGTTACTTGCTTGTGTTTCTAAATAGATTGATGCAGTTATCAAAATGAAGTGCAGAACACAAGTAAAGTACATTTTAAGAATGGAGTGCAGGATGTGTGAAGATGCATGGTTGGATCCTTCTACTACATTGCAAAGGGAGATATAGAGGAATTTGGAGATAAGTGCTTAACTAGAGAATGCTAGTTCGCTAATCTACAGCGAATGAAAGTCTTGGAGATTGGAAGCATCAGCTTAGGGGGAGTCTGTTGTTGTCATAATCTACTTGTAGCTGAAGCTATCCAAAGACCAAAAGATCACAAGATGTTTGAAGACAAAATTACACTATGAAGCTATTGTGAAGGGGAAGTCTGTTGGTGCATATTAGTGACAACTGCTTAATAGTTTAATAGTTTAGTCTTTGGATATTTTGTATTGGGCTTAGCATTTGTGTTTAGCTTGTTTAGAGTTGTAATGGGCTTGGAGAATGGCCTAGCCCAATATAAAGCCTAGTGTACAGACATGTAGTATATATACATGATGTGCATTAGGGTTAGACAGTTGGAATAGAAGAAGTGTGAGAAATCTACAGAGAGTGGTTGGGAGATTTCTAGAGAGTCTTGAATTGATTGTAAACCATTGTGTTGGATAATCAATAGAAGACTGTTTGAAGGAATTGTGTTCGTGTTCTTGTGTCTGTGAAATCTGATCTAGGGGATTCCGCACTTCTGTCAAGATCCATAAGGACTAAGGGACCTATAATAAGAGAGGAGATCGAAAGAATGCAGGCCATTCATGTTGTTGCAGAAGGAGAAAAGCGAGAACATAGAATGAAAAGGAGAGAGATGACTGAGTCAGAGACACCAGTTGTGGTGACATCAGAACAGGAACAGTTAGATCGTTTTGTAGAAGGGCTACTAACCGATCCCTCAGAGCCCACTCCAAGCAAGTCCCCCGCACCTAAGAAACAAAAAATAGGGGAGGGATCTTCCAAGGATGTTCCACCCAAGCCCTCCTCAACTGTTCAACCTCCTCCTCAAAGAGTTCCTTCAAGACCTCGATCGTTTCAAGACCTGTAGGATCGCTTATCCAAAGAAATTTGATTGTTTCCTGCGAAGCAATTTTGCTTGCTAAAGAATCAGGTCAATGATACGAATGTGCTTAAAGAGAAGCTGAAAGAGCAAAGAAAGAAGAACAAAGAATTGCACTCCTGCGTCTCCAAGCAATCTGAATTTATAAAGTTTCAACAAGATGGACTGGAGAAATTGCACGAGATGGTGCAGGATCTGCACGCTTCAGCAAATCAAAAACCAAAATACACAAGTGAAAATATCTTCAATTTTGACAGTTTCAGAGAACGAGAAAAGAAACGCAAGGCTGAAATAGCTGAAAAGAAAAAGAAACGACTTGATTCTGCTACTGATGTAAGTTATGATAGAGACAATGAAGAGGAAGAGGTTAACAGGATCGAAATGCCAGATAAATTCCTTAAGTGGGGTTTAGAAGATGCGGTGATATATTAAACTAACGGAGGACATGAGTTTGAGCCTCAACATCCTGAGTGGTTCAAGAAAGACAGGGCAAAAATGCCAGACTTCTATCAGGTTATAACAGTTGAGAAAATAGAACTCACCGACCGAATCATCAGCTGGAAATATTGCAATCTGACCGGGTGGTTTGTTGTGAAACAAAGAGGAGGGGTGACGGGTGGTCCATTGGACTACCCTCAAGTGCTTTAAAAAGATCAATATTTTGCATTTAGTGTGGTTAATTATTGGAATGTGATAACTACGGTGTGTATGGCTTCGCAGGTACCAAAGAACGTAAATATCTGGTTTTAATGTGCTTTGATGGGAGCTTGTACTTGGCAAAGTAAAGATGGAGACATAGAGAGTTGATAAGAGAACAAGATGAGGAAAACTGATGGCCACCGTAGGCTACGGTAGGCGCTGTAGCTTACGATGATGTATGAATCTTTATGTGCACCGTAAGCCAGAAGTGAAATGGCGTAAGGACATGAAGGCCAACGTAGGCTACTGTGGACACCGTAGCCTAGAGTGGTGACCTGCGAGAAAAGTGGAACTACCCTTTTAAAATGGTTTTTGAAGAGTCTTTTGGGTATTAAATCGTAGGAGACGTTTCTAAGCAGCTAGGAGGTGAATTTGGGTCTTCTTGTTGGTTCAAAACAATTTCACAACATTTGCTTTGTCTTTTTGATTCGTATGAACATAATACTTGATGGTATGATGAATTGGACTATGAGTGGCTAAACTCATTGTAATCATCCTAGGTTGAAGGTTTGCTTAAGACATTTGTGTTTTTATCCATATTTCTAGAATAATAGACTTGCAATGTTTGTAGTTTATTATGGTGTTTGAATGTCTGTTTGTAAGCTATTAATTGATGTTTTGATCTTAGCCTAAATCGTACGTTCTTGGTGTCGTTGACAATCAAGATATCACGGGAGGGATTAGGGTTGGATATTGGTTAATTGGTCATTGGGTAACAACCTCCCGTTTTTATAAACCAAGTACTTAGTTCCCTTTCATCACGAACAAATAATCATACATGAATCGTATCTATGTGATTCTTTCTAGTTGGATTTAAACACGATGGTTACTTTCTCCTAATCTGTTTTAACATCCAATATTTGAATTACAATTTCTTTAGCTAATTTTAATTTTAAAACCAAAACAATAAAAATCTTGAATTCCTTTTTTTTTTTTGCATTTTAGATAAGTTAGTCATTTTAGTTGAAACTTTAGATAACACATATTCCACAAACTCCTTGTGTTCGATACCCACTTACCACTAACTATTAGTAGCATTTGGTTTACATTTACTTGAGACTACGATCCTACGTAAAATTTTGGCGTCGTTGTCTGTGAGTAGTGCGGAACGTGCGTTATCTTTGATAGTTTAGTTTGTTATTTTCTGGGTTTACGCTGGTTGTGTTAGTGTGCAGGTATTTACAGGTGCATGCATACTAGAGGCTCTCACAAGCTATCACCCTTGGCATTTGATCCGGAGATTGAATGAACTTTGCGAAGAAACATAGTTTTACTACGAGAAAATAAAATTAGTGGTTCACCAACAACAACTACAACACCAATTTCACCGGTTAACACAATGAATCCATTACCTCCCGCTACGTGTCAAACAACACCATCCACACCTTCACCAATTTCTACTACCTATCCTACTTCCACACATGAAGTGAACCCAACCAACACCACATCATCCACAACTACCCAAACCGGACCCGTTCCCATTTTAGCCCCACATCAATGGTTCCACTTTTTTCATCCTTTTCCTGACTTCCGGTCAATCATCTTCCACGCAACAACCACTACCAAATCAATTTCCACCAAGTTCAACCATTGTTCATACTACTTCTACACTTCAACCAGAAAACCAACCGGGTTTTCATAATCCATCTTCTCAGTTTATGCAATCTTTGGGTGTAATAGGAGATGGATTTGATGATGGGTATGAGGAAGAATTTCGAGGATATAAAGACGAGGGGTATTATTATGGAGGAGATGGAGGTAATTTGGGACCTCAATGAGGAATGGTTTACCAACAAAGACAACAAGTGGAACAAATTCAAGAAGCTGTTAGGCAACCAACGGGGGTACAACAGATTCTCCGCAAGGGCCACAATTTCAACGGCCAATGCCTCTACAACAAGTTCAACCTCAACATCAACAACCTCAATTTCAAAGGGCGATGCAACAACCACAAATGCAACAACCTCAATACCAACAACAGTTTGCACCTCAAGGACCAAGGCAAGGCCAAGCGGGCCGACCGAGAGTACCATTGGGTGCTCCTCGAAGACATCACCGAGAGGTGGTGAGGGGGATTGAAGCGCATTTTAGACCCGTTATCACTAATAACCCTTCTCTGGTGGTAATTCCTCATCACCCAGATGGAAGAACATTTGAGGTTAGAACAAGCGCACTTCAAAGTTTGCCGAAGTATAAGGGGTTAGCAATGGAGGAACCGTACTTCCATTTGGAGACATATGATTCTATTTGCAACACTATTGGAGGGAAAGGTTTTTCTTCGGATGATATCAAGTTGGTACTCTTCCAATTTTCTTTGGAAGACAAGGCTAAAAGATGGTCATACTTTACCATTCACAGTCAATATACACATGGCAGACATGCAACAAAGGTTTTTGGAAGAATTTTTCACGGCACAAAAGACTAATGAGGCTAGGGGAGTTTGAGAAGTTTTCAACAACAACCGGGTGAGATGTTTCATGAAGCATTCGAGAGGTTTAATATGATGTTGAAAATTTTCCTCGCCATGGCATTGCACTTTGGGAGTTATTGAATGCTTTTCATAGGGGTTAATATCTGAGGATGCTCGTGACTTAATGTCGATTACTAATGGTACGTTTGGTACAAATTTTGAGCAAGATGATTGGGCATTTTTGGAGCAAATGGCATCCACGTCTAAGAAAAAAGTGCAATCTTCGAGAAGGGTAAGGCACGTCATTACTAGACCTCAAGTTTATGCGGTAGACGATTGGGGGGGGGGGTACAAGCAAGTAATCAAGTGTATGACTTTGTACAAATTGTAATGAATTGGGTCACACGGCGGATGTATGTTTGGTGAGTGTGGTCAAAGGCAAGTAGAAGAGGTGAATGCTATTCAAGGGGGTGGTCATAATTTTAACATGAACTCGAACACATATCACCCGAGGTTAAGGAACCATCCCAATTTTCGTTATGGGAACCCGGCTAACCAAGCCAATCCAAATTTCTAAGGAGCTCAAATAAATTTCGTTCCACGCCAACAATACAATCAAGGTAATTTTAGAGGTGGAAATAGTCAAGGTTACTAAGGACAATTTCAACAATCGGGTGGCCAAAGTGGTACCACAGGTCAAACTTCATCAAGTAGGAATGAAGTTATGGATATACTCCAGATGATGCAACAAGATATGCAAAGGAGAAATCAACTTGATGAAGCTCAGATGCAAAAGGATGAGGTCCGTGATAAGAGCATTCAAACATTGACCACTCAAATGGGTCCAACTTGCAACCGAGGTGGCGGAATTGAAAAAAAGGTAAAGGTCAACTACCTAGCGACACTAAGGTAAATCCTTCTCATAGTTCTTCACGTAATATTCCTATTAACCATGTTGGTGTTTTAAGAAGTGGAAAAGAATTTAAGGCAAACTTGTCACCGGTTTGGTTGATGGGGTGGTTGAAGATATTATGGGAAATGAAAGTGATGAGGATGAAGTCTCACCATCAATTGTGTCTAATGACCCTATGTTGAAAGGTAGTTCAAAAACCGGGGTTAGGTGAAATTTTAAAAGACAAAAACGAGGAAGGGGTACCAAATCAAGTCCCATTTCCATCAGCTTTAGTTGACCCGGGTAAGAAAAAATTTATTTCAACAAGGGGTCCTCCAAAAGAGGAATTGTGGGATGTTTTCAAGCAAGACAAAGTAAATATTCCCTTACTCGACGCAATTAAACAAGTACCCACTTATGCAAAATTTTTAAACGAATTATGCACACAAAAGAGGCAACAAAAGAAAAAATTGCCTAAGCTGGTTGACTTGATCGGATAGGTAAGGCGGTACTTAAAGGGGATCTTCCTCCCAAACCCCAAGATCCGGGAATGCCACTAATAAACATTCAAGTTGGAAATTTTCCAATGTCAAAGGCGTTAATAGATCTTGGAGTCGGAGTAAGTATTTTACCGGGTGGCTTATATGACCAATACGATTTTGGTCCACTAGCACGGGTTGAGACAATAGTGGTTCTAGCCGATTTGTCTCATAAGTTACCCCGAGGGATGGTATAAGATGTCATAGTAAAGGTTGACATGTTTTATTACCGGGTAGACTTTTTGGTCTTAGATTACTCATCCGCGGACCCAAAACAACCACAAAATGTTATTTTGGGTTGGCCATTTTTTAGCATTGCTCACGCCGTGATTGATTGTCGACTTGGTATGGTCGACATGACGTTTGGAAATAGAAAAATGAGATTGAATGATTTTACTAACACTTCTAACTCTTTTGTTGTTGATGAGTGTTTTATGGCAGATTTAGTAGACGGCTGCAAACCACACGAGTATGAGGAAGGTTGTGTAGATGTTTGTGTTTGTGATTTTTCTGAGCAGGTACACGCATGGGCGCTGAGGATTGAGGAAAAACAACAAGATGCTATGGCGGTTAAAGAGGGTCGACCGCCATGTACCCATCAGTTCGAGAGTTTACCGTTGGAGATTAATTCGGGCACGAAGCCATCATTCGAGGAGCCACCAAAGATGGAGTTGAAAGACTTGCCAGGTCATTTGAAGTATGCATTTTTAGGGGATAATGTCACTTTACTGGTTATTATTGCCTCTAACTTGGAGACAGCTCAAGAGCAAGAATTGTTGAAGGTGCTGAAAGAGAATAAGGCGGCTATTGGGTGGATGATTGTCGATTTGAAAGGAATTAGTCCATCAATTGTCATGCACAAAATCATCACGACCGAAGATGTGAAACCAACTAGAGAGGCTCAAAGGAGATTGAACCCGAATCTACGAGAAGTGGTAAAAAAAAGGAGGTAATAAAGTGGTTAGACGCAAGTATAATTTATCCGATTCCAGATAGTGCTTGGGTAAGCCCTACCCAAGTGGTGGCTAAAAAGACCGGCATTCAAGTAATCAAAGATGAAAATAGTGAACAAATCGCCACCCGACCGGTCATCGGGTGGCGTGTTTGTGGCGATTACCGAAAATTGAATGCCGCGACATCTAAGGATCGTTTTCCATTACCTTTCATTGACCAAATTATTGAAAAATTATCGGTCAAAAATATTATTGTTTTTTAGATGGGTATTCGGGGTATAACCAAATTGCCATTCACCCGGATGACCAACACAAGACCACTTTCACTTCTCCGTATGGCACTTTTGCTTTTCGGTGAATGCCATTCGGTTTGTGTAATGCCCTGACGACTTTCCAACGATGTATGATGAGTATTTTTTCGGACACGGTTGTGGAGTCACTTAAGGTATTCATGTATGATTTCTCCATTTTTGGCATAAGTTTTGAGTCTTGTCTCGAGGAGTTGGAAAAAGTTTTAAAAAGGTGTGTCGAGAAAAATTTGGTGCTAAGTTGGGAGAAAAGTCATTTCATGTCCAAGAGGGTATTGTGTTGGGTCATGTTATTTCGGAAAGGGTGATGGAGGTAGATAAGGCAAAATTCGGGTAATATCATCTTTGCCTCCACCTAAAAATGTTTAAGGGTTAAGGTCATTTTTTGAGACATGCGGGATTTTACCGGCGATTTATTAAAGGTTTTAGTGTTATTACTAAACCTTTATGTAATTTGTTACTAAAAGATGTACCTTTTGATTTTACTAACGGATGTTTGCAAGCCTTTACTATTTTGAACGAACAGTTGGTGAAGGCTCCCATTTTGCAACCGCCGGATTGGTCAAAGCCGTTTGAGATCATGTGTGATGCAAGTGATAACTATCGAATAGGTTTTAGGTCAAAAGGTTGATAAAAAGCGGTTGCAATTTATTATGAAAGCAAGACAATTTCCGAGGCGCAACTGAATTACACCACAACCGAAAAGGAATTGTTAGCAGTGGTGTATGCCTTGGACAAGTTTCGGTCATACATATGGGGAAGCAAGGTGGTTGTGTATTCGGACCATAGTGCGGTTCGTTACCTGATGGAGAAGAAAGACGCAAAGCCCCGTTTAATTCGTTGGGTGCTTTTATTACAAGAGTTCGACCTAGAAATTCGGGATAAGAAAGGCAGAGACAATGTAGTGGCAGATCATTTATCCCAAATTCCATTGGAAGAGGGTGATGATGTTAGTGAAATCAATGAACGGTTTCCCGATGAACAACTGTAGGCTGTGTCTACTTCTGTTGCACCGTGATATGCCCATTATGTGAATTATTTGGCTACGGGTGTTTTTCCTAATCATTGGACGAAGAAAAGGAGACAACAATTTATGGTTCAAGTCAAACAATATATATGGGATGAACCAAACCTTTTTAAAATTGGGCCCGACCAAGAGATTCGAAGATGTGTGCCTGAAAAGGAAATGATAGAAATCTTGACCCATGCTCATTCATCCGCTTGTGGGGGGCACCTTAGTGGTCACAAGACGGGATATCGGGTATTTACATGTGGGTTTTATTGGCGGACAATCTTCAAGGATGCGTGTGAGTTTGCCAGGAACTGTGTAAATTGCCAAAAAATGGGAAGTATTTCGAAACGGGAGGAGATGCCATTGCAACCCATTTTGGTGGTTGAGATATTTGATGTATGGGGTATCGATTTTATGGGTCCTTTCCCGAGTTTGAATGAGTTCTTGTATATTTTGGTTGTGGTGGACTATGTCTCGAAATGGACTGAAGCCATACCAACAAGAACCAACGATCATTCGGCAGTATGCAAGTTCGTGCAATCTAATATTTTCGCTCGGTTTGGGATCCCAAGGGTCATAATTAGCGACGGTGATTCGCATTTTAAGAATTTTAACTTTGAAAAATTGTTGAAGCGGTACAATGTGAACCACCGAGTCGCTACACCATATCATCCGCAAACAAGTGGACCAGTTAAAGTGTCCAACCGTCAAATCAAAGAAATTCTCATGAAGACGGTGCGAACAGATAGAAAAGATTGGTCAAGTAAGTTGGATGATGCATTGTGGGCATATCGAACGGCCTATAAAACTCCTATTGGTACAACTCCTTAGCGGTTAGTATATAGGAAAGGATGTCATTTACCGATGGAGTTAGCTCACCGGGCACATTGGGCGATTAAACGTGAATTCGGATTATGATGAACGGGTAGAATTCGGAAGCGACAGTTGAGCGAGATAGAAGAAATCCAAGATGAAGCGTATGAGTGTGCATCGACATATAAAGATAGGCTCAAAAAGGTTCATGATGCGAAGATTAGAAAACGAACTTTTGAAGTGGGTCAAAAGGTTTGGTTGTACAATTCAAGGTTGAAGTTGTTTGCGGGAAAGTTGAAGAGCAAATGGATGGGTCCATATGTGATCACAAGAGTGGGCAAGTTTGGAGATATAGATATTGAAGATGTTTATACTAACACGAAGCAAACAGTGAATGGGCACCGGCTCAAACCTACTTGGAAGGGAATGATATCAAAAATCTCGAGCTTGACAAGGTGGGCTACATTTTATGCCCGTTTGATGAGGAATAAGCATAAGTGGCCCAGGTTTAGTAGTGTAAATATTTAGTTTAGCAGTTTAGTTAGTTTGTTTTTAAGCAATATTTCGTACTCGTTTTAACTTATGTTTGAAACAAGTGTGGGGAAATACTTATGAATTTCTCTAACATAGTGTTGAGGACAACACGGGTTTTTCGAGGGGGGTAGCATAATATTCATGTCTAAATAATAAATAATAATAAAAAAACAAAAAAAGTTCAAACAAAAAAAAATGCCCAGATGCGACAGTAGGTTACGGTCCCCCCACCATAGCTTACAGTGGGCCTTACATTTGCTTACGGTCTTAAGCTTCTGTCTTACGGTCATACTAAACTACAGTGACCACCGTAGCTAACGGCGGTCACCATAGCTTACAATTCCGCTGACAATGGGTCCATCGTAAAAGGAAGTTATAAATGATTTTTAAACTCATCCATTCATTCTCTACACTAACCCTAGCCACATACCTTCTTGTTCTTCTTCCTAAAACCCTTTTCAATAGTACCACTTCTAAACTTTATAAAAACTTCAATATTTCACCAAATCGAGTGACTTTTGGGTCGATTTCGGCTAGAATTTTGCAAGGATTCTGAAATTGTGCTTGCATCTTGAAGAATCCAATATTTGGGTGGTCGATTTAGACATTTGGGTCTGGAAATTTTTGGGGTTTTTGGTGGGTTTTGACTAATCTTGAAGTTCTTAGTACTCTTATCTTCTACGAAGCAAATTTAAGTATTCTCTTATATTAATTGATGGTGCATTTAGAATTGTAAGTTTTATGTTCCATTTGCTTACACACTTGCTTGTAGATGTTCGGGTGAAATGAATTTTGATGAATCCTGAATGGTTGTGGTTATGGGAGTTAAGTCATTTGGTAAAGACATGATTTTGGGGCAAAATTTTACTAACCTAGTCAAAATTATGCAAAAGTTTTGTAAAAGATGAATATCATATTTGGCTTATATTCACAACCATAGTGATAAGCAAGTGTGGGGATGTTGTGGTTAATGAGAAGAGGAATAATTTGTGTTGATTGTTGTTGTGTCTTGTAGAAATGGGTAGTAAGGGTAAAGAGCAAGTTGGATCCTCAAATAATCCAACTCAACTGAAAAGGAGATTGGTTCTGCAAAGGGATATAGAAGAAGAACAGGAAGAAACACCTGAAAGGGGTCCGAAGCCAAAGTGGACATCCGGGCCCTTGCATGACCAACCATCGGATTGGCAAGCAGAGTTATTTAATGATCAAATAAACAAATTAGCCCAACGGAAGGAGGCATTTATATGTGAAAAAGAAGTTAGAGAGGTGGACTTCGGTCTGTTTGGGATTACATATAAATTTCGGGCATTAGGTTGGGAGGCTGCATTGAGGTGCTATGATCATGAGGGAACAAATTTGTATGACGCAGATTTTCAAGAGTGGATGGCCACTTTAAGATGTCCTCCGTATAGGGGTGCGTCGAAAATGAAGTTGATTAGAACAGTCAATGGTATTGATGTGGAAATGTCGTTTGATTCATTGCGTACGGTGGCTAAGCTTGATAGTAAACCTGTGAATCAATACATGATTCCAGGTTAGAAGATTTGTATTTTGAGACAGAAAAGCACCCAAGGTGGAATACAATGTTGGACTATTTGTTTTTACCTGGAATTACACATGGGAAGCTCTACCGCAAGAATCTGAGAATTGAGGGGAAACAGATGTTGGCGATATGTTTGCAGAATGTCATTCCATGGCGGGGTGACAAAGTTGAAGTGCGGTATCCTGAAGTGCCGGTGTTATACACTTTGTTGACTTGGGCTCCATTGTTTCCGTTCTGATTTCTAGTGCTGAATAATATATGGAACAGTCGGAACAATGATCAGCGGAAGATTATACCGCACTATAGACTCATTACGGCGCTGTTGAAGATGTATGGGGCAATCGATGTGGATGATAAGGGGTCTTAAAAAAGTTCAAACCGTTTGATGTGAAACAGTTGGGGGCTGGATGGAAGTATACTGAATCTGAAAGGTATCATAAACTAAAGAGTGAGGGTCAAAGATGGATAGTTTTAAAAGCTGATGCGCGGCCATTGAGACCGGGGGAAGATGACGAGCCTGAAAGTGAAGAGGAGGGTCCAAGTGGAGATGAGGATTATATGGATAATCCATATGTGGACCCGATGAATGTTGATCAAGGGGGTTCGAGTAGTGGGCATGCTGGGGAATTCTTTGACTATTCGAGTCATCCTTATGAACCGAATTGGGCTCATCAAGGAACAATGCAAGAGGTAATCGAAAGTCAACGTCCTCCTGTATGCGATAGTTGGAGCGGGTCCGAAAGGACATTTTCTGATCATCAAACATGGATGGGAGCAAGCATGGAACGTGCTTTAAAGCACAACTTTGATCGACAAGAATCATGGAATCGCACTCATGCATATGCTTTCGAACAGAAAATAAAAAACTGATACCTTGATGATCAGAACCGACGCATGCATGCCGATTGGCATGCAGGGCGACCGGTTGTTGTGGACCCACCACCGGTGGATTACTCGACATTGCCACCTTATGATGGTAGTATTTCATACCCTACGCCATTATTGCATCACTCACAGTGGGTGGATCCCCGATACGGTCAGCAGCATGATGCCACACAACAAGGAGGAGGTGAAGGTGGTAGCAGTAGTGGGAGCGGCACATTTGTTTTTGGAGAATTCTCAAAGATGATAACGTCTATCTTTGGGCCTCCTCATCCGCGATATTACTAGTCAGGTGGTGTTTCTCTTGTATATTATTGTAGACATTATTATGATATTGTTTATGGTTGGGTGGAAGGGTGGCGTATTGTGTTTGATATTTATGTCATGGGTTGTGATAGTGTTGGTGGTGTTTATATGATTTCATATATATAAGAAAACAAAAAGAAATTTGGGATTTGAGATTGAGCTGAAAGTGATGTTGAGGTAATTTTAGTGATCATTTCCTTCAAAGCCAGGGATCAATGTATCACAAGTGTGGGGATGGGGGAAATTTTTGAGGATTTTGAAAAATTTTTAAACCAAGCAAAACAATTGTAAAATTTGAGAATTTAACATTACTCTGCATGACACATTGGTAACCCTTTTATCTTTTCATGGTGAGTTCTTGGGCCAGACGTTTATGATTATTAGAAATTATTTCTTTGGTTTGAGTGGCAGTCTGTGATTGTGTTAATAAAACTTGTTTAATATATTCTTGTCGAGGCCTTGGTGTAACATTCTTGTGCAGATGATAAGGACATTTAGGTAACCTCGTCTGGATGTGTGAGAATGTGGGATTGGGGGTTGGACCTCATACGATATAATATATAAGCTTGGTAGTGAGAAGGGCGGGGGTTAGGTCCTTAGTAGCCAAAATTGAGCTTAATGCCACTCATTTGTAACCCAAGCCTATTTCTTACAAAAATTCTACCTATTGAGTTGACCCGGTTTAGGAGTTTTAGTATGTAGTATTTGATGTTGATGTGTATGTGTGTTTTTTTAATATAGTAAAAAAAGAAATGAAAAAAAAGAAAAGAGAAGTGAAGCTGTGTATATAGTTAGTGGTTGTTTTTGTTTAGATGTGATAATAGGACCGGGTCGATTCAATGAGCTACTTGCATATATATATCCCACCAAATTCTCACTTTTTCACATAGCCTCGTTACAACCCGAAAGTCCTTATGATTCTTAAGCATGTTAAGTATTTTGTGGGTGGAGATTTGATTATTACACAAGCTTATTGTCGCACAATCACGCACTTGCATTGAGTGATCTAGCAAAATCTTGCTATTAACTTTTTGTTACCGAGAGGAGAGTCATTGTGAGGGGTGTGTCAATTGGTGTGATGGTAGACTCACAAATGGACGACATGTTTTTATTTGGTTTACACTTTGATCACTTATAGGCTTGGAAATGTTCTTTGATGTGTTGCTTGGGGCAAGCAACGCTTAGTGTGGGGATGTAATGGTGGTCCATTGGACAACACTCAAGTGCTTTAAAAATATCAATATTCCGCATTTAATGTGGTTAATTATTGGAATATGATAACTACGGTGTGTACGGCTTTGCAGGTACCAAAGAACATAAATACGTGGTTTTAATGTGCTTTGATGGGAGCTCGTACTTAGCAATGTAAAGATGGAGACATCAAGAGTTGATAAGAGAACAAGAAGAGGAAAACGGATGGCCACCGTAGACTACGGCAGGCGCCGTAGCTTACGGTGATGTCTGAATCTTTATGTGCACCGTAAGCCAGAAGTAAAATGGCGTAAGGACATGAAGGCCACCGTAGGCTACGCTGGGCACTGTAGCTTACGGTGGTGACCTGCGAGAAAAGTGTAAATGCCCTTTTAAAATGGTTTTTGAAGAGGTTTTGGGTATCAAATCATAGGAGACGTTTCTAAACAGCTAGGAGGTGAATTTGGTCTTCCAATTGGTTCAAAACAATTTCACAACATTTGCTTTGTGTTTTTGATTCGTATGAATATAAAACTTGATGGTATGATGAATTGCTGGACTATGAGTGGCTAAACTCATTGTGATCATCCTAGTTTGAAGGTTTGCTTAAGACATTTGTGTTTTTATCCATATTTCTAGAATAATAGACTTGCAATGTTTGTAGTTCATTATGGTGTTTGAATGTTTGTTTGTAAGCTATTAATTGATGTTTTGATCTTAGCCTAAATCGTACGTTCTTGGTGTCGTTGACAATCAAGATATTACGGGAGAGATTAGGGTTGGATATTGGTTAATTGGTCATCGGGCAACAACCTCGCATTTTTATAATCCGAGTACTTAGTTCCCTTTCATCACGAACAAATAATCATACATGAATCAACTCTATGTGATTCTTTGTAGTTGGATTTAAACACGATGGTTACTTTCTCCTAATCTGTTTTAACATCCAATATTTGAATTGCAAATTCTTTAGCTAATTTAAATTTTAAAACCAAAACAATCAAAATCTTGAATTCATTTTTTTTTCATTTTAGATAACTTAGTCATTTTAGTTGAAACTTTAGATAACACATATTCCACAAACTCCCTGTGTTCGATACCCACTAACCGCTAACTATTAGTAGTATTTGGATTAAATTTGCTTGAGACTACGATCCTACGTCAAGTTGTGATCCAGTATTTTCGAAATGGAAATGATATGTAGAGTCTACCAACATGGGATATTCGAGAAATAAGCAAGCATGATCTGATAAATCCTACCAACAGCAGCATTTTGGTGGCGATCTGGATAGATTGATTCTTAGAGATTGAATGCATGGATTCACATTTTTCAAACCTCAGCGCCCAAGAAGACGCGTATCAAAAACAACCAAAGACCCCATCACCGGAAAAGGAAAAGTGACATGGTAATCAATCCTTCAAAAGTGGCGACAAGGGTGAAACTTCCTACAGAACAACATGTGACTCTCACCAACTTTAAGAAATGGTTCTATGATGGTAAAACTGGTGAAGCAGTTATCAGATCCAACTCTAACGAAGATATCCGCATTCTAGATCTGATGGATGTATTCATGTTCTGTCTTTCTGATCTAAACATTCTTTATGGAAACAAGATACATGTTGGAGCAGGAAATGAATACCTGGAGGAAGGGATACTATTTTAGAGAGCTATCGAGTGAGCAAGGGCACGAAAGATAGAAATGATGGAGATTATGCTCATAATCGACCCACAAAAAGAAAAAGATGAATCTAGAAAGAAGAAAGTTGTTGAGCCGCAATCATCTTCTCCACAACCCTCCTCTCCACAACGCAAAGATCCGTCCTCTTATTCAGACTTTCAAGTTATTCCCCCACCTCCGACTTCATCCACATATGAAGTCACTATGGAGGTCCACCCACAACTAGTGAAGATACTCTTAACCAATCTGCACCATCAACAAAAGATCAAGATGTTGTCGCAAGCCCTGAAGCTCAGAACGAGGAATGAAGACTCCTAAGTACGCAACAGTCTAGGGGGATATTGTTAAAACATTTTGAGGTTGTTGATACTCGAGTTTCATAGTTTATAGCTTGTTTAAAATAGTTAGCAAAACTAGAAGGGATAAAAGTGTAACTGTTGATACTTGTACCAGTAGCGGCGTATTTAATGTCCCATCATATTTAATAAATACGTTGGGTAGTTAGTGTGTATATATTAAGTAAAACTCATGACCTGTATCCAGGCCCAAAAATACATATGAAAGAATTATGTAGCCTTTTTGGCACATATCTTAGAGGAAAAAGGCAAGGGAAAAACTATTCAGGACATCCCCGTTGTTCGGGAATATCCTGAGGTGTTTCCTGAAGAGCTACCTGGTTTACCCCCAATTCGTGAAGTTAAGTTTCGTATTGACCTTATACATGGTGCCAACCCAACTACCAAATCTCCTTACCGTCTTGCACGGTCTGAAATGCAAGAGTGGTCAAAGCAACTGCAAGAACTTTCATACAAGGGATTCATTCATCCGAGCTTTTCACCTTGGGGCGCTCTTGTCCTATTCGTGAAAAAGAAGGATGGATTCTTTCGTATGTGTATCGAATTATCGTGAGCTCAA
Source organism: Scalesia atractyloides (assembly GCA_947069175.1). NCBI lineage: Eukaryota > Viridiplantae > Streptophyta > Magnoliopsida > Asterales > Asteraceae > Scalesia > Scalesia atractyloides. The sequence goes on along the minus strand of CAMTDV010000020.1, from coordinate 73,360,744 downwards.
CAAACTCACAATCAAAAATCGATATCCCCTATCTCGCATTGATGATCTCTTTGATCAGCTACATGGTGCGACCAGCTTTTCAATGATTTATCTGCGTTATGGGTATCATCAACTTCGTGTACTCAAAGAAGATATTCCCAAGACTGCTTTTCGCACTCGATACGGCCCTTACGAGTTCACTGTCATGCGTTTTGGTTTGACGAATGCTCCTACCGTCTTCATGGACTTAATGAATAGGATTTGTAAACCTTATTTAGACAAGTTCATCATTGTTTTCATCGACGACATCCTCATTTATTCTATGTCTCGAACCGATCACGAAAAACATCTCCGTCTAATGATGGAACTCCTGAAGAAAGAAAAACTTTACACCAAATTCTCTAAGTGTGAATTTTGGCTAAAAGAATTTCAATTTTTGGGACACATTGTTAACAAACAAGGTATACATGTAGATCCCGCCAAAATCAGTGTGATTAGGGATTGGAGTACACCTACTACTCCTACCGCAGTTCATTCATTTCTTGGTCTTGCTGGATACTATCAACGATTCATCGCGAACTTTTCAAAGATGGTGGTTCCCCTCATGACTTTGACTTAGAAGAATAAACCTTTCGAATGGGGACCCAAACAAGAGGAAGCCTTTCAAACACTGAAGCATAACTCTGTAATACTCCTGTTTTATCTTTACCCGACGGCAACGACGATTTGTCTAATGTGACGCATCAAACCTAGGGCTTGGCTGTGTTCTCGTGCAAAGATACAAAGTCATAGCGTATGCGTCAAGACAATTGAAAATCCATGAGAAGAACTACACAACTCATGATCTTGAGTTAGGAGCCGTAGTTTTTGCTCTCAAAATTTGGAGACACTACCTTTACAGTACAAAATGTGTGGTTTTCACTGACCACAAAAGTCTCCAACACATATTCAATCAAAAGGAGCTAAACATGAGATAACGACGCTGGGTCAAACTTCTGAACGACTACGACTGCGAGATTCGCTACCATCTTGGTAAGGGTAATGTTGTGGCTGATGCGTATTTAATAAATACGAAATGTGTGGTTATTTAATAAATAACCAAATGACGTGACCATAAGGAATTGTGTTTTACAGGACTAACAGAGTTTAAGGAGCTATACGGAGCTTCAGGAGTGAAAAGGGATCAACCGGGGATGCAAGAGATGAAAAAGGAAAACAACACCCTACAGGGGGCGTCGACGATGCACCCGTGTCGCTGAAATATCGCGTAGACAACAAAACATGGCGTCAGCGAATTTCGATGTTTCTGGTAGGCGTCGGTGATGCAGGGGGTGTCGGCAATGCCAGCTCCTGCTAGCCGACGAGAATTTTGTTGTCATTGCGTGTTTTGATGAGTTATAACCCAATTTTTGGGTCTTGGGAAGGAAGTTACGTATTTTCTTGAGTTTGAAACCTCTCTTGGAGCCAAGAACTTCACCCTACTCAATTCCATTCCATTCGAATCATTCACAATCTTCCGAATTCATCATCCCCTCAATTTCCAAACTCTAATAATCATCCTTTCCATCATCTTACCAATCCATTTCTCCATAATTATCCACCATAACCCCAACCTTCATTATACTCATCTTCAAGGTTTCAAGATGTTCAAGATAAAGAGTTCAGCATTCGTTGATCACGTTCCGTTCGTCATGAATGACTAGTTCTCGCAGGTTTCACCCAGTTGTAGACGTTTGTATGGATTTCTAGGGTTTACTATTTGTTTAATATTTGGTTTGTGACAAATTGAATTGCATTTGAATCATTAGATAATTGTCTTACGTTTGTATTGAATTTACAAATTTTCAAGTGAGTTATGAAATTTGACTTCGTGAAATGAATATGCGTATTTATGCCTTGTCTTTTGATAAGAGTTTCTTGTCCGAGGTAACAAAGTGCATTGCGGTCCGTTGTCTATGACGTTGATAGCAATTGGCACCTAATCCCTGCGATTCTAAAACCGTTAATGCGCTAATTCGATTGAACAAAATTAAAGCGTGTAGTAACCCTAGTCCTACAATTTATGAACCGTGTGTGAACCTTGTCCTCCATTATTCTTTAAAACCATTTATGCAAGTTTTCGTATAATCACAACCTTTCAAGTTTTAATAGTTAATCATTTCAATATTACAATCGTCAGTACATTCTGACAACCTTTTTCCAACAAACAAACAATTAAATCATTTAGAAAGCTTCATAAAAGTGACAACACTAGTTAAAATCAATCGCGTCCATCACAAACCACAAACTCTTTGTAGTTCGACCCCTTATGTGACATTTGTGCCTTTTCAACATTGCACAATTACAAACAATTTCGTATAAAATGAAACCCTGTGTTTTATTTCCAAATATTTTTGTATTCAATAAAATCTTGTAGTTTATTGATGAGAATGCAAAATGGTCAATCGTTGCACAATTTCGATCATTTTCGTGTTCGTTAAAGCGTTTTACGCATTTTTGCGAAACACGAAACCGTACAACCGAATGAACTGACATCCATGACATTTTCAGACATAATCCAAGTTACACATATCTTAACACCTTTATATAACCTAAATATTAGGTTAAAGGGGTTACAAATGGCAAACAAATGAAAATACAAGTCCAAGGGCCAAAAATGTCAAAAAAAAATAATAAATATTTTTGCTTCTTCACCAAGTTTGCCACATATCTCCAATTTTTGACACCTAGCACTCATTTTGCCACACTTAATTTGGTGTTGACACATATTAGGACACTAATCCACACTTGAGGACACTTGTCATCACCACCTTAATCCTAAAATACTATAAATACCTCATGATTCGTCCATTTTTTTTCACACCACTTCAAAACACTTCACAACAAAGTGTGAAGTTCTTCTTTCTATCCTTCTCAGAGTTTTTTTCCAGCCTTTGGAAGCCTCCTATCTTGAGTTCCGAAAATGTTCTTCAACACGAGTAAGTACTCTTCCTAGTTCTTTCATTATTTTAGCTATATTGAGCTAAAAGTCGAATAGTTTGGCTTCCTGATTGACTTTTGGTTCTGACCATATTTTGGTCAAGTCAAAGTTCAATTGAACTTTGCCATGTGATCGTAATCACGAAGGTTATAATCCCTAACGATTTCACCTTCTGATTACCACGTTTACTAGTCGAAGTGACGAGTCAAAGTTTATTTCAAAAATGCGCATGATTTGCATTTTACGATGAAACTATTTTCGGGTATCAAACATCAAGTTTTGATACCAAATCAGTTTTATAAACTTAGTTAGACATATTTTGACATGTCTAACTCATCACTTCTAGTTTAGTGCTTATTTTGGGTCGTAAGTCGAGCGGTCTTGACCACCGCTTTGAGTTTCGAATCCGACCCGTTTGGTCGTTCTTAGGATCCGTCCAAACACATATTTGTGACCATATTTGTATAGTGAATAACCTACTGAGGTTATACCTTATGGTCACGTCATTTGGTTAGTGTTATGATAAGTTAGACGAGTTTTGTGACAAGAAAAAACATTTGACTCACGAATAGTATTGGATCTCTGTTGAGCTGATCTTTGATTGTTAAACTGATTGCGAAATCAAGTTTAAACGTGACCAAACTCTTATAGCAATTGTTAGGATCTAAGTTTGATATATGGAAACAAATACTGATTATCACAATGGAATTCACAAATAAAGAGATTTTGTTAGAAACTGTTTTTCAATCGACTAAAAAAGAGTCAAAAGTTTTACAGAAATGATTCTACAATCTCCCCCTCAGACGATTTCACTAGAACTACTCGTACAAAAGAGAATGTGCAAAGTGATTAAATAGATCTCTAACAGGTGAGATCTATTTATACCAAGTATTAAATCTCAGTTTGGGATAGGCTGACAATACCCTGATAGTGACATCTAACATTTCTAACGAAAACGATTCCAAAGATGTTGCAAACATCTGTGCAAATCCTATTATATGTTCTAACTAGTCTAAATATTGTTACAAGATAAATACTGTTATGTTAGGAAAACATTGTCTACGCTATCCTCTGTTGTAGTTGTCCAAACATCTGTTCTTCCATACAGATGTTTGATCTTCTTGATCAGATCTTTGACTTAATCAGTGCTTTGGTCTACATTAGTCTTTAAGCCCTCACATATGTTGTTTCTTCTAGAACAATAGTTCCAAGCCTTGAACAGATGTTTGCTTTGTTCTTGAACATATATTCTGATTAGTTGTTCAAGATCCACTATCTTTGGAAAGAGAATTGCTTTATCAACTGTTTATTTCTTGATCTTTGAGTCATGTCTTGGCTTTTGAATATCATATGTTCTTTTATAGGTATAACAAATTTAAAGATATAATTATATAATTTTATAATAAGGTGTACACAAAATTATATAACTAAATTATTTTCATAACATACTTCAAACCATAGTGATTTAAATTACATATTTAAATCCTTAACTATATTCTCATGCTTATTCCATGAAATTCTAGACCCTTAATAATTACAAAATGATTAATCATAAACGTAATTAAAATAAAATTCTTAGCTAAGTCCTTTAGACCTCTAAATGAATATTACTTTTGATTAATATTGCTACATGAATTTATAATCTTACGAAAATTAGAATTCATAAGATATATATTTAATTTAAGATGATAAATAAGATTACTTATTTATTTAGGTGATTTTTTCTTCTATATCTTAAATTATCAAAGATTATTAATGGTTATGATGTATACTCATTGTGTGTATATACGGGATGGATCATGTGAAAACTAGTTTAAATGAGAAAACTAAAAAACTAACTAAAAAAACCCTAAAAACATAATTTTTTTATTTATATTAAATCGCTAATTTTCATGTATAATTTAAAAAAAATTGTATTGCAGATGTGAATTAATACGAAAAAGCCAAAACTACCTAACCCCCCCCCCCCCCCAAAAAAAAAAAAAACTTAAACCCCATACCACCCACCCCCCCCCCTCGAAAAAAAACCCAAATCCCCCATCTCCCTACCCAAAAACCTAAGCCTAATACTAAACCCCAAGAAACCTAACCCTAAAAGATAAACTAAACTAAAAAAAGCTAACCCTAAGCATATAATGCACATGTAGGTCCCCTAATCCATATGGATCTTCACAGAATCGTCTATCCAACCTAGAGTGTAGAATCCTCTTTAAACAGATTATCACATAAATATGAGTAGAAACAGAAATCACTATAAACCCGATCTTTATTGATTATCTATCACAATGATTACAGTCAATCTAGATCCCGCGAATTCGTCCAAGCCACTGTCTACGAATTCTTTCTCAACTCTCTTTGAAGTGACTAACTGAGCAATCTAAACCCTAACGCAAAACTCTGTTTATAAAAAGACAGATTTGCAACTAGGCTAGGGTTTAACCACATGGCTACGAATAGGGCTAGGCCCAATTTGCCTACCACTCCTTATTATGTGGGTCTGGTATGGCCCAATCACTCCTATTAACTCTTATAATGCTAACCCGCTAACCGTTTATTGTTCTACCAATTACAAGAAATCCAAAGACCAAACCTAAAAGTTGTTGTCACAAATATGCACCAACAAACTCCCCCTTGACAATAGCTTCATAAAACAACTTTATCTTCAGTCATCTTGCAATCATCAACGTCTTTGGTCTTTGGATAGCTTCAGCTTTAATAGCTTCTGTCAGCAACAGACTCCCCCTAAGCTAATGCATCCAATCACCAAACCTTCTAAATCATTAGCGCTCCAGTTTTACACCTGCATAGCAATCTTCAAACTCTTTAACTTTGACTGCAATGTAGAAAGGAGGTTCTACCATGCATCCAAGCAAACTCCTCTTCACTAAACTTCTCAGCAACATACTGCTACAATCTGTATACTTTAAAACAATCATCTTGAGAAACTATAAGAATTTTTTAACATAGTTAAACAATTATTATTAATCAAGAGATGGTAAGAATGTATCACAGAGTAAGCAATTTTAACGCAAACCACACACTCAAAATTTTTAAGCAAACATAACCTGCAAGATTTTAAAATTTTGAACTCATCTTCTAACACCGTACCCCCTATCAGTAATAACTCCTCCATGAACAACAATTTTCCATACTTTAAGAATTTTCAAGAAAAAGAAAATCTTTTTGGATTTTTATTTTTTCTAAAGAAAATAAATAACAAAATAATAAACACTATGCTTTTGTGAGAATCACCGGTAAGAAGATCATATCAACAACATCAAACTTTTTTCACACTATTGTTTATCCACTTAAACAAAATAAATGAAAATTTCAAGTACCATTATCTAGTGATATGTTAAGGTAGTATTAGACTATTATATTAGTGTGTCCCACTTCAGGACATATCCCCGCGATTAAGGTATGCACAAAGATTCCTCGTAGTAGGTGAGTATACTGGAGTCATCCTTTTGATTTACAATGTTAGATACTTGGTGATCAGGTCATTACTTCCGTACAACAAAGAGACCAATATCCAACGAGGGTTAAGACATATACAACATATTTTGGTACGATTTATGCATTTTGCACATTTGAATGACTCTCTAGTAGAGCTTCTTTAATTTATGGGATTTGGCATTTTAGCTCTTTTAAGATATCCTGGTTGTGCCTAGATCAGCATATATCTGGATGCAGCAGAAGGACAACCCTGATATCCCAGATGAAATAACGACATAAAGACCCAAAACCTCGGATTTTAGCAATCTATCAACGTAAGATTTAAGATATGCCACTGATATGTTACCCACTCATACACATTTCGTTATGTTTATATCACCTTGGTAAGTTGATTATTTCATGTTTCTTGCCTACTTGTACATCATATGATGAAGCAACGATCACACTTAAGCAAATTAATTTCAATTTAAGTGTGACAGTCTAACTTGCTAATGTCATCTACTCTTTTCCACACAGTGATAACTCATTTTTTACTTTATATTTTTTCATGTTTTTGAATTTTTAAAATTTTTTAACTTACTCCAACTAAACTCACGTATTACAAAACTCTTTTTGGCTTAGCGAAAATTCTCCCCCTATATTTTTGTTTTTATGGAATAAGTTTTAAAAACAGAATTTAAACACAAACAGACTCCCACTTTAACCTGACAAAAAGTTTTTCAATTTTAATAAACATTATCTATTATAGAAGTAAATAATTTGTTACCATATGTAACCTACTATTCACCTCAGATGCTTTACAGGATAACCATTGTTGAACACATCAATAGTCCTTCGTGTTCATCCTACACTCACTCAATAACTTAGTTAGACTTGAGAACCCAAACCCTATCGGTTTTGGGTTGACCATGAATATCAATATAACTTAATCAAGTCCAATATCCATCACACCCTACTGGTGTCTTTGATATCTTCCATGTTGTTGAACAAGATTTATAATTTCCACTAAGTCTTTGATCGTGAGAGTTCCAATAAACTCTCAGATTTTCCGACCTTTGAAAATTATTATCTCGAAACCTTCTTCTCCCGTTATCATAATCTGAACTTTGAAAAATTTTTAGATTGTTTTGAACATTTGAGTTACTAAAACCCCTATATTCGTTTCTTCTTTGAAAATTTTGATTACCAGAAGTCTAGTAACGATGTTGATATCCAAAATTATTACTTGAAAACAATTTGATTGACCATTATAATGACTTGATTTAGGAGAAAAGTTTCTTTGACTATCAAATCTTCTCGATGTTGAAGGTTTAGATTGAAATCTCGGTTGATTTGTCTGACAACTTGGTTTTATATTGTTATTTGAACCAACCTAATTCCCATCCATACCCAAACCTTAGCCTCCACTCTCTTACCCTTTTTAAAGGACAACATCTAGCCATATGTCCTTTGTTGTGACATTTCAAACAAGATCTTTTCTTAAAAACTTGCTTTCTGTTAGATCCCTTTTTTAATGTTTTTACCATTTTGTCTTCAGTATCCTTATCCACTTTATGAGGTGTACTATTAGACCCAACTAATTAAACTAGACTATTAGGTATGTCAACTATTATCGGATCCACTACAGCTGGTGTAGTGGGCATAAAATTTATGTTAGCTCATTTTCATTTGGTAAAAAGGAGTAATCTTGATCCTCAGAAGATGAAACTTTACTAAACCCCACTCCCATTTTATCACTACTCTTTTTCAAACTTTTCTGAATTTGAGTCCTGACTAACGAAGATTTGCCAAATTTGTCTAACTTTCCATGAAGTTCAACAATTTTGGCTTGTGCATCAGCCAATTCTATGCACTTCTCTGAAAGCTCGTTAGTCTTATCCTTCATAGTTTCACAAGCCAAATCAATGATTTGTAAGAATTCATTAACTTTGCTGGTCAAACTGTTGATTTCTTGTTCATTTGATTTGAGTTTATTTAAAAAAATTGACTCCCTTTAACTCAAAAGAACATTTGACTCTTTCTATTTTTCTAATTCATCTAAAAGAATTTTGTTTTGCTCCGATAGTCTATCAACTTTATCTTGTAGTTCAATGCAATTATGACAAGAATGACTCATAGATTGTAATTGTACCTATACCTATGTTGTAAGCTCATCTGTATCATCCATGCACACTGTAGCTCTTGTGCCCTTGACCTCCATTTTCTCCTTCTCAGCTTCCTTCTTCTCTTCTATTTCAGCACCCGCTTCTCAATCTTTATAGCTGTAGTCTCAGCCACACATGCTTGATCACATGTACTTTGTCTTGAAGAACTCTGATAACGTTTTCCTAAAGCTTCCCATGGCTCTCTAGAAGACCCTTATCTATTACAAATGTGTTTCACATCAAATTTTAAGGACATCTTTATCGCTGCTAAAGCTATCTTCTCAGCATCATACATACGTTTCTCAGAGTCTTCCATCTTCTCATATGAAAGCACCCGAATTCTCCCGTCAACTCGACGTGTAGGAGCAATGTACCCATCGATCATACAGTTCCACATCTTAGAATCGTCACTTTGAACAAACGCCTCAAACTTCTTCTTCCAGTCTACATATTGTTCAGTATTTATCAACTTTGGCCAGTTATTAACACCCTCACTTATATTGTTCATTCTGACCATCTTTAACACGCAGCTTAATAGTTTAAATGGATTTTGGTATACCTTTGTCAAAATCCAAATTTAACCTCTCTTCTGGTCCTTCTTCTTGTTTTACCGTAACCGTACCACTAAAAATGTTCAAAAATTGTCCGAAATGTGTGTTTACCAAATTGTACCATTAGACTCGTCTCGACAATACGGATCGGAAGATATAATGTCCGAGACCTTTTTTGTCCTAAAAATCAAGTCGGTTTGTTAAAATTGTTGACGGATCAAATTCTATGTACGAAAACGTTTATCTCAATTATGTCAGCTGGTTAACTTCCACCTATTCGAGTTCAACTCAGAATAATACCCAACTCGAAACAGTAACTCGGATTAACATCCGAAATGGAAACTCGGAACAGTGATTCGTGATGATATTCGAGATGGTCCGAGATGAGTACAAAATGGTCCTAATTCGAAACAGTATTCGAGATACTTATCCAAGATAGTTATCCGAGATGATCCGAGATGATTAGAAATCAACACTTATGATCCGAGATGCAATTCTGATGATCTGAAATGCAACACTCCTGATCCGAAATGCAAGATTTCTATCCAAGATGGTCCACTGTAGATCCGAAATGCAACCTTTTTAACCGAAATGTAAGATTTCTATCCGAGATACCTTGCTGATGATCCGAAATACCTAGTTTTTATTCGAAATGCCTTGTTGTTTATTCTAGATCCACAACAAAACCCTAGAACAACCTTCAAACATCGTATGGATCTTCACAGAATCGTGTATCCAACCTAGAGTGTGGAATCCTCTAGATCAGATTATCACATAAATATGAGTAGAAATAGAAATCACTATAAACCTGATCTCTATTGATTATCTATCACAACAATTACAATCAATCTAGATCCCACGAATTCGTCCAACCCAATCTCTCTACGAATTTTCTCTCAACTCCCTCTGAGGTGACTAACTGAGCAATCTCAACCCTAATGCAAAACTCTGTTTATAAAAAGACAGATTTGCAACTAGGCTAGGGTTTAACCACATGCTACGAATAGGGCTAGGCCCAATTCGCCTACCACTCCTTATTATGTGGGTCTGGTATGGACCAATCACTCCTATTAACTCTTATAATGCTAACCCGCTAACCGTTTATTGTTCTACCAATTACAAGAAATCCAAAGACCAAACCTAAAAGCTGTTGTCATAAATATGCACCAACAAACTCCGCCTTGACAATAGCTTCATAAAACAACTTTATCTTCAGTCTACCACATGGGCTACGAATAGTGCTAGGCCTAATTCTGCCTATCACATCCTATTATATGGGTCGGGTATGGCCCAATCACTCCTAATTAACTACTACAATGCTAAATTCGCTAACCGTTTATTGTTCTACCAATTACAAGATATCCAAAGACCAAATATAAATGATGTTGTCACAAATATGCACCAATAGCACATGTGCATCATATACATATAATGCACATGTGCATTACAAATATATATATTTTTTGAAAAGAGTTTCATTTATACATAAAAAGTGGCGATTTAAAAAAATATAAAATATATGTTTTTAGACTTTTTTTGTTTTCTGATTTATATGTAGTTTTCTCATGATTCTACCCCTATATATGTGTATATATATAGGTGAGAGTACATCAGGGAACACTAAAAAGTGGGGAATAGTGGGGAACCGACTCAAATGAACTTCGATTGGACGTATCCTAGCGGCGTTGGAACCAGCTCGTCGAACCCTAAAAAGGATCTCTTAACCCTAAATCCTAAACCGTTGCAGGACCATAATATATTTAGGGTTTAGGGTTAGGATTTACGGTTAAGAGATCGTAGTTAGAATTCGATGAGCCGGTTCCAACGCTGCTGGAATGCGTCCAATTGGAGTTCGTTGGAGTTGGTTCCCTACTGTTCCCTACTTTTTTAGTGTTTCCCAAATACACACACACACACACACATATATATATATATATTAGAAGAATAATAATTACAGTGTAGGAAACTTACAAGGTATGTGGGATATAACGAGCTGTGTAGGATATATTTCGACATGCATAGTACAAAATTTGATAATGCGTAGGATGTATGTAGGATAAAATTTTATATGCGTAGAATAAAATGAAATTGACTAATTAATTAGAGGGGAATAATTAATGTAAGGAGTTCTAAACTATTTAATGTTTTACCAGTATACCCTTTTCTTCTTTTGTTGAACATATAAAAGAACAGATGATTGTAAAGACGAAATATGCTAATTTGATCAAGAATAAATCAAGTTATGAAGATCTACTCCTCTCAAATATACTGAATCTTGAACACTAACAAAAATACGTGTGAAGACTCAACGATCTGTTGAAGAGTCAAAAGCTCTGTTGATGTAGATTAAAAGTCTGTTGAATATCAAAGCTCTGATGAAGAATAAAGCGCTAATGAAAAGACCAAACATCTATTTGGCCTTAATAGATAACAGATATTTTATGTAAACAAGCAGAGGTTTCCCAAAACATATATTAATACTATATGAGAATCTTTTTTGTTAGGAATGTTAGATGTCACTATCAATGTGACATCAACCCTGGTTATCTAACAACTGTTTGTACTTACTATACATATATTTTCAAAGTTAGTGATCAGGCTGAGGGGGAGTGAGATATATACTTGTTATTCTAATCTTTTTATTATATTTGAAATACAGTATGATAACTTTCCATATTTGTGATTATGTTTAATCCCTGCTGCATTCATTTAATTTCTTTCAAATAAATTAAATACGATCAACTAAACTTCATTGTTTCATTGAAAACACACACAAATACACACTTAGATCCCAACAATTGATATCACAGCTAGACTCCTTTAAATTTGATTTAACAATCAATTTAATACAAACGAGCAGCTCACATAATTGATAACAAATCTATTTGTAGAATCGGATTACTGGGTTAAATATCAATTTTACTAAAGTTTTTTAACACACTATGTTTTTCAAAAGATCAAAAGGATGTCTCAGTACAATCACAATCCCCATAACATTGGCTTCAATAACAAGTCTTTGATGCTTGTTAGGTCTTAATACAACATCTAGCAATGTCGGATGGCCCATGTTCTCGTTCAACAAAACACTAGGTGTTGGAAGTTCATTATATTCGAACCACATGTTCCAATGGTACCTAGTACGAAAAATCCAAAAGTTGAAGAGCTAAAGAAAATAGTAAACTATTCCAAAAAGGATTTTCGAATCTTTTGAGTAGATGCCAAAGCATTTTGTATTATTCACATGGCTTCACCAAATGAAATCTATGATGGGTTTGAGATACCCCTCAACCAACAGACAAAGTGATGTGAAATTTAGAATCAGGTTTTCATATTCTATTAACCAAAGTTCCAAAGATAACATTCACACAGACCTTAAAATGGTTGAAATCATACCAAAGAATTCAAGTATGAAAGAAATTAGAATCACTGAACCAAATAGTAAAAAAGATTACTATTGAAAAACCGCAAGGCTCATCATCAAGTTTTGAAATAGAAAAATATGAATTAAACCAACTTGGTATAATGAGTGTGATGTTCTTGAAAATTTCAAACTAGTTGAGTTCACAACCATTGATGGTCTTAAAGCACCAATGGTAAAAGTTATTCCCATTACTGACTCTCAAATAGATGCTCAAACATTTTTAAAAGAAAAGACATAAAAATAAAAGGAAAGATAAGATCACTAATCTATTTTGTGAGTTTTGTGACAAGAAAAAACATTTGACAAAGGATTGTTTTCTTTTAAATGCATATGATATAAACTATAGGAAATATTGTATGTGAATCAAATCCATTATGTACCATCTGTGGAAAGAAAAACCATGTGACTCAAAAGTGTTATTTTCTTGCATTATGACATCAAAAGATATGAGTTCAAAGCTAAACCATTTGTTACTCAAGAAGTTGGTCCTAGTAAAAATGGACCAAAACCAACTTCTGAAAATTTTCAATCTGTTCAAAAACCAGTTACCATGGCTTTAAATCAAAACCCTATCTATAGGGAGGTTTAAGTCACTGATGCACCTTCCTCAAAACAACTGTTGGCCTAAGTCTTAATATTCAAGCACTTGCAACTAGCCAACAACAACTGATGTAGTGGTTTAAAAACTAATCCTCACAAAAGATCATTTCAAAGGGTTCATTCTAAGCAATCACAACCAAAGTCAATATGGCGTTGGATCCTCACCAATACTAATTCATTATTGACGTGTAGGGAGCTTCTACATGCTTTGATAGTTTATGGTATGTGCACAGTGGAGGCTCCAGGCACATGACATGATGTAAAGCCCTACTCTTAAACTTTTAGCTCATGGAGGAGGTTGTGAGTCCCAAAACAGATTCGGATCACTGTGGTTTGATTGTTATCACCCAAACAATTATATATTAGTTGTTTGAATGTGTAAAAGTTAAGAGAACTTTTTCCTCTAAGATATGTGCCAAAAAGGCTACATAATTCTTTCATATGTATTTTTGGGCCTGGATACAGGTCATGAGTTTTAGGATACTAGAGGGTTTCTTTCCGTGAACTTCTATGGTTCCGCCAGATGAAAGAGGTATACGAACAACCTTGTCGAAACAGATCACCTCAGCATGGTGTTTGGTTAACCAATCCATTCCTACGATGATGTAAAAACTCCCGAGTTGCATTGGTGTGAGGTCAATGGGAAAAAGGTGGTTATCCAGGTTCAATTGGTAACTACGAATGACATAGTCGCGCACAAGGGGTTCACCACTAGCTATTTCCACCGTTAAGGGTTTTCCTAGTTTAGTTCTAGGCATCCAAAGCAAAGGTTCAAAGGCTAGTGATACAAAACTTCTATCGGCACCCGAATTGAAAAGAATAGAAGCACGATGATTGTTAACAAGGAACGTACCGTTAATGACTTCGTTATCAGCACAAGCCTCATTGGCATAGGATAATCAAGAGAGATGTTAAAAATATCGACGAAATATAAGGATTTTGATCATCTGTTCGTTACCTAAAACAAAAAAAACGACACATAGTGACTAATCAAAGTAAATGGGTCTTTATAATGTATCACGAAGACATGCTTTAGCCTATAAGTGGATACTCACCCCATGAGTTCCCAGGTAAGAGTGACTGGTCCGATAATGCGGATTTGTACGAACACTCTAACCTTAGACAGAAAACTCAAGGTACAGGCATCCCACCCTTCCAGATTTCACGTGTTCACATTATTAAAACCCAAACTTTGACGAGACTTTGAAAACTTTGAAGGCATGAAGACAAAAACAAATCATCTAAGGATAGATGATTGATTTTCAAAACGAATTTGTAACTTGTGTATTTGTTTTCGTAATCACCTAAGGATAGGTGATGGTATTGTTTTAAGAATCTAAACGTAAGATAACTCGCGTTAGGGTCCTAGGAAGGTTATAGTCTAGGTCAAAGCATTACTAATAACCTAATTCCCTACAACCATAAGCTTTTATACCAATCTTTCTGCAACACCCCGGCCGCGTAAAACAATGAACCGCGGCGGAAATGTCGGGGAGTCATGTCACAGAACTATTGTTTCACAACTCATGGAATTTAAAATTTTGTTTTATTAAATTAAATGTTTACATTGTCTTGGGATAAACAGAAAAAACACATAAATAAATTGTCTTTCATGTTTTAAGTCACTAAGGCCCGTGTCTATTCCTACGTGAAGCATGCATCATATTATCAAGCATTGACTCCTGAAACAAATGTGAAAAGAGAGTCAACATAAAAATGCCGGCGAGTACATAGGTTTTGTGAGTGTGTCAAATTTGTGGCTTTGTATACATAATGCAACACCTCATCCGACGACCTTGTAATAGATTGATTCAAAAGAAAACTCCGTATGGTTTATATCTTTAAGTGACATTTTTTAAAACCATTAGTCCATGTTATAAACTATTTGTCCGTGTTATAGATCAATCGTCCATGTCATAAACAAATCATCCGTGGTTTTAATTGTGAAAACTTTTGATCGATCTTCAATGAACACATTCAAACTTGTGTTGACTATACCACCAAAGGGTATCTTTAATAGACCACCAAAGGGTCCCTTTAAGTAGACTAACAAATCAACAAATGATTTGTTAATCAGAAACAGTTTCTGTCATTACCCAAACTTCCACCAAATCTAGTGAACAGTCTGATATTGGGATTGTCAGTCCTATGGTACCATAACATACTACTGGTCGGCTCAGCTAAAGCCAATGAATGTCATTCGTGTTATGGATAACGCATCAACAAGTTGTTCACATTAATATATACACACTAACTATGATAACACTAACCAAATGACGTGACCATAAGGTATAACCTCAGTAGGTTATCCCTATACAAAACTCGTTGGATCTCTGTAGGTTATTCTCAAACGGATGGACAATCTAAAAGGACAATTCAAACACTGGAGGATATGCTTAGAGCATGTGTGATCGTCTTTGGTGGTCGTTGGGATTCGCATCTACCATTGGTCGAATTCTCTTACAACAATAGTTATCATGCCAGCATCAGTATGGCACCTTTCGAAGCTCTATCGGTCGAAAATGTCGTTTACCTGTCTGCTGGAATGGGGTCGGTGAAGCTCAGCTCACTGGACCTGAACTCATTCACGACACAAAAGTCAAGAAAATTCGTGATAACCTTCTGACAGCTAGAAGCCGTCAAATGAGTTATGCAGACAAACGATGCAAGCCCTTGGAATTCCAAGTTGGTGATCACGTCCTTGTCAAGGTATCCCCTTGGAAAGGTGTGATTAGATTTTGAAAGAAAGGAAAACTTGCACCACGATATATTGAACCATTCAAGAGAGAATCAGAAAGGTGGCCTACCGACTTGAGCTACCTCCTTAACTTGCGAATATACACCCAACATTCCATGTGTCCAATTTGAAAAAATGTCTAGCCGATACAAACCTCCACATTCCCCTCAACAAAATTCACGTTGATGACACTATGCACTTTGTCGAGAAACCTGTGGAGATATTGGACCGTGAAGTCAAGTTTGCTAAGAATCCAAATGTGGCCTAGAATTTACTTGGAAATGAGAGATCAGATGAAAGAGAAATATCCACATCTATTTTCACAAAGTTTCCTCTGATTAAATTTCAGGACGAAATTTCCAAAAGTAGGGAAGACTGTGACATTTGTGTCTTTTCAATCATTGCAGAATTACAAACAATTTCGTATTCAATGAAACCCTGTGTTTTATTTCCAAATATTTTTGTATTCAATAAAATCTTGTAGTTTTTTGGTGAGAATGCAAAAATGTCAATCGTTGCACAATTTCGATCATTTTCGTGTTCATTAAAGCGTCTTACGCATTTTTGCGAAACGTGTAACCAAACAACCGAACGAACCGACATCCACAACATTTTCAGGCATAATCCAGGTTACACATATCTTAACACCTTTATATAACCTAAATATTATGTTAAAGGGGTTACAAATGGCAAACAAGTGAAAATACAAGACCAAGGGCCAAAAATGTCAAAAAAAATTAATAAATATTTTTGCTTCTTCACCAAGTTTGCCACATATCTCCAATTTTGACACTTAGCACTCATTTTGCCACACTTAATTTGGTGTTGACACATGTTAGGACACTAATCCACACTTGAGGACACTTGTCATCAACACCTTAATCCTTAAATACTATAAATACCTCATGATTCTTCCATTTTTTTCACACCACTTCAAAACACTTCACAACAAAGTGTGAAGTTCTTCTTTCTATCCTTCTCAGAGCTTGTTTCTAGCCTTTGGAAGCCTCCTATCTTGAGTTCCGAAAATGTTCTTCAGAGTAAGTACTCTTCCTAGTTCTTTCATTATTTTAGCTATATTGAGCTAAAAGTCGAATAGTTTGGCTTCCTGATTGACTTTTGATTCTGACCATATTTTGGTCAAGTCAAAGTTCAATTGAACTTCACAACGTGATCATAATCACGAAGGTTTTAATCCCTAATGATTTAACCTTTTGATTACCATGTTTACTAGTCGAAGTGATGCGTCAAAGTTTCAGTCAAAAATGCGCATGATGTGCATTTTATGACGAAACTATTTTCGGGTTTCAAAACACCAAGTTTTGATACCAAATCAGTTTTATAAACTTAGTTAGAAATATTTTGGCATATCTAACTCGTCACTTCTAGTTGAGTGCTTATTTAGGGTCGTAAGTCGAGCGGTCTTGACCACCGCTTTGACTTTCGAATCCGGCCCGTTTGGTCGATCTTAGGATCCGAAGAAACACATATTTCTGACCATAGTTGTATAGGAAATAACCTACTGAGGTTATACCTTATGGTCACGTCATTTGGTTAGTGTTATGATAAGTTACTTCTATGTTCTTAAAAAAATGATGACCAAAATGCCCTTTTGCGCATAAATCCATTTTCAACACATGTAAGCAAATTTTTAACATACAAATTGATATTATAACATTTTGAAACATGTTTAGGCATTTAAAACTTATCATAGGACGATCACGCGTTTACGCTAATGACCCATTAAAGTAGCATAAACTACCTTAACGAGTCATAATGGGTCAAAAACACTTAGGATCCTTTCCAAATCAGAATGTTAAGTTTGTTAAACCATATCACATGAGTTCCAACACTCGTTGGGTTTATAAGACTTCATCTATCCGATCTCCTGTTTGTAGTCCCGACACGCTAACATATTTATCTGACACATTAGGACACGTGTGAGCTTTGTTTATTCCATTAATTAAGAACACTTTCGCAATCCCAAGTGAATACATAGCCCCCTCTTTTACATTTTCTAAATGTTTTGGGGTGGTTCATATGTGCCTGTAATTATTTTCAAGATTTCAAAACAATATATATGGTTTATACATACAAAATGATTTTCAAAGTGAGTACATAGTTCCCCTCTTTTACATTTTCTAAACGTTTTGGGGTGATTCATATGTGCCTATAATTATTTTCAAAATTTCAGACATGGTTTATATACAAAATGATTTTCAAAGTGAGTATATAGTTCCCCTCTTTTACGTTTTGCAAATGTTTTAGGGTGACTCATATGTGTTAAATCATTTTCAAGTATTCAAAAATAATGTCTATGGTTTATATATAAAACAATACGATTTCAATAATGTGAAAAACTTGTTGATGCGTAAATGACACTCATTAGCTTTAGCCGAGCCGACCAGTAGTATGTTATGGTACCATAGGACTGACAATCCCATTATCAGATTGTTCACCAGATTTGGTGGAAGTTTGATTAATGACAGAAACTGTTTCTGATTAACAAATCATTTGTTGATTTGTTAGTCTAGTTAAAGAGACCCTTTGGTGGTCTATTAAAGATACCCTTTGGTGGTATAGTCAACAAAGGTTTGAATGTGTTCATCAAAGAACGATCAAAAGTTTTCACAATTAAAACCACGGACGATTTGTTTATGACATGGACAATTGGTTTATGACACGGACGATTGATCTATAACTGGACAAATGGTTTATAACACAGACTACTGGTTTTGAACAATATGACGCAATGATTTCACTTAAAGATATAAACCATACGGAGTTTTCTTTTGAATCAATCTATTACAAGGTTTTTACAAAAGAAACGTTTTGGTCAAGATTCATGGCTATAAGGTTTTCACAACTCTAACGAACTTGTTTTAGTTGGTTATTTGTATTGCAATATCAAACACTTTGATACGAGGTTTTCACTTAACGACTCTTGTAGTCGGACGAGGTGTTGCAATATGTATACAAAGCCACGAATTTGACACACTCACAAAACCTATGTACTCGCCGGAATTTTTATGCTGACTTTCTTTTCACATATGTTTCAGGAGTCAATGCTTGATAATATGAAGCATGCTTCACGTAGGAATAGACGCGGGCCTTAGTGACTTAAAAGATGAAAGACAATTTATTTATGTGTTTTTTCTGTTTATCCCAAGACAATGTAAACATTTAACTTAATGAAAAAAAAATTTTAATTCCATGAGTTGTGAAACAATAGTTCTGTGACATGACTTCCTGACGTTTCCGCCGCGGTTCATTGTTTTACGCGGTCGGGGTGTAACACCTTACTACCATTAACGATTGTTAAGGGTAATTTGGGACTATAAATATTATCTTTGACCGGATCGCAACAGTCATATCAAATTTTAGCGCCACTGTCGGGGAGTTCGTGCACTTTGCATTTGGATATTAATTGATTGTGTGATTATATGTTTAAGGTGTTTGTTCCTTTTGCTACTTTCTCTATTTCTTGTTACGCGGGTGTGTTACTTGTGTAGGTTATAGGTAATGCATGCATACGAGAAACTCCGAGAGGACTTCACCACTAGTGTTCGAACCGGAGATTGAGTAGGTTGCTCGAAGGAATTTAGCCTACACCATCTTTTGGACCCATTCAAATGGATCCCCAAAATTCTAATCAACACCAATACCAACACCCAAGTTAGCCTCCCCATAACCAAAACATCCAAAATAACCAACTGGGGGGGGGGGGGGTGGTAATAGATCAGGACCACCAATACCACCTTTCCAAACTCATGATCAAAACCCAAACAACAATCAACGTACACCCACGCCTCCACCTCAGAACCAAAACCGACAAAACCCATTACCACCTAACCTCAACAACTGAAATGTTAACGCCAACCATGGAGTTAACCAAAATCGTGGCATTCCCACGAATGAAGCTCAGTTTTTTGATCTCTATGATTTGAGAAACAACATTCCTGACGATGCACCGTATAGCGTTCCTAGTTATCAATCACCAGAGCATGTGAGTGTTCACTCGGAATACTCAGACGATGGCAGGAATTACAACGAGTGGGTTGAAGATGATGAATAGTGTCACACCCTCAATTTCCACTTGCGGAGTATTACCGCGAGGCGTGTGATCAAACCAGAATCTCAGACACTAGCAATATCGAACGACTCTATATGATTTATTTAAACGTTTTCCAAAAACATTTGTTGTAAACATTCATAGTCATTTTCAAAATATCAAGGTTTCAAAGTTTAGCGGAAGCATTAAAATAAAGTAACGGGCGCCAACATAAACGCCAAAACCAAAAATCCCATAAATTATTCGTAAACAAAGACTCGATAAAAATGTCTTGATCAAATGCAAGTGAGTGCACCTAGCGCTCCTAGCGTCCTGAGAAACATGCAAGAAACAAGTGTCAACATTAAAGAAGAGTGAGTTCACAAGTTTTTATAAGTTCACAAGTTCGGTTTAAAAGATTGTTTTCCCCCGTTATCCCTAACCCGGGATAACGACATAGTTCCATTATTCCTAACCTGGAATAATAAGGTTGGTTCGTAAATAAGTTCAATGTTAACATGTAGGTAGCGAGCCTAAAGTTACGTCACATAAGAGTTCGCGATCGAAGCTGACTGTTGTTGCCAGGTCTATCACTGACCATGGCGAAAGTTAGGCCAAATTAATCACCCGTTGACCATTCCCGGTCGGCTAGCGCGACTAGCTCGGGTGGGGCTTGTCGGGCCCAGTAGTACTACTTATAATTTCCCCGCTATCTAACCCAATACTAACGATCCGAGAGTTGGTTGAGGACTTCCGTGATAAAGCTACATAGTGACCATAACATACATTAACATTAACTTAGTTACCGAATAGTTAACGACGTTAATTTCGCATAACATAAAAGATAGAGTTGTAGAGCGTATACATGTTTCTCCCCCTGTTGTTTAAAACCGGATAAAATAGGGGCCGTGAACTCACCTTAAATTGCTTGGTTAGAATAACGCAAAAGAAGCAAATGATGGAACCGTTAATCGCGTCCTAACATGTCAACCGATTTAAAGTTAGTGTGTGAACACACTGACACAAAACCCTATGCACAACTAACACACAGTACGGCACATGTAATAACCAATTCGAAACCATAATCATGCATGCAAAGTATCACCATACAAAATAACAATCAAACCAACTTGTCATAAACACAGGATAACTCATACAACACTTAGTTACACACAAACGCAAGTTATCATGTTTCAGCTTGTACGCTCATAATTAGGCTGTTTTCGAGGATTTTTATAAAATAGTTCCAACGTTCCAAAAATTCCATTTTTTTACAGGAGGTTTCAATTAGACTGTATAATTTTGTGTAAAATTTTCAAATCCCAAATCTTTAACAATTATTTATAACGATTTATATACTAGGCTGCAGTCAGATTCGTCGCTTTCTGACTGCAGTCCACGAGAAAACTTATTTAAAAATCATCGTTCTTCCAATTAACAAAATTCCAGTGGGAGATTTTCGGAAATTCCCGTCTCAAGTTACTGTACAAATTTCGTGACCTAACCCCATACAGACTATGAGATCCGACTCGATAAACAACCTGTAAATTCTGTAGAATTTACCCAGCTTCAGCTGCTGTACTAAATGACCACTTAAAAAAAGCAAACGACCTCAGAAAAATATGAATCCAGCGACATTTGAAGCGTTTTTCAAAAATACACGTTTTAGGCTTTAGAAAATCCACTTTTCGATCCATAATGATCAGGTTACAGCCAACTGAAGTTGGCTGTAAATGTCAATCAGCTTACTGTTTTCGACTTTATCGCATTAGAACATGTTTAAACGGCCATGACGCTTAGTTGTATTGATTAACAGCAAGTTCATTTGTCAAATATCATCATATATATCAATATTCATGCAAACCCTAAATATATATCATGATCTTTATCGATAAAAACGCAGCCTACGATTTTAGTGTTCAACATATCATCATAACCGCAAAGATTCGCATATTCATCCGAACTAATCATACACCACAACACTTTTTCATACTAATAATCATACAAGCACATAATCATGATCAAGATTACACAAAACCTAGTGTGAATGGCAATACAATTAAACCCTAACCTTGAAACGATGATGATTAGCGAACCGGGACAAGCTTGGAATCGATCCGAGTGGTGTAGTTTGCGCGACCGAGAGAGGGGGGGTGCTGCCGTCGACCTCACTAGGGTATTAGGGTTTTGTTTTGTTTTTTTTTTTTCACAACATGCATGTATATATAATATAAGAGGGGGGTCACGATAGGGGGGGCGGTTTGGGTTAGTGCCTTGGGCCGCAAGTTTGGGTTATTTCCTTGGGCCGCAAGGAGGTGTGGGTCGCAAGGGGGTGTGGGTGGCGGGTTGGGTTTGCTTGGTCGCGAAGTCGAAACGTTTCACAGGCTTGGTTTGGTTTATAAATAGAAGTTACTAAAATATTATTCGCGACACGGAGTTTATAAAATATTAAATCTGGTACTTGTGAGACGCAATAGATTCACAAACGTCTAATAACACATAGCACGTAATTCAGATACAACCCGTCTAATAACACATAGCACGTAATTCAACCTATAAGTTCCCAAAGTTAGCGTAGTTATTGCGAGCGTGTAATTTAATTCTCCGAATTAAATCAGCGTAGGAGTGAATAACCATACAGTAGCGCGTTTAAGATACCTGAAAAGCGCGGATGTCACAAATAGGGTGGTGGTAACCAAGGTGGTGATAGACGTGATGATCGAAGGGGTAATAATAGGCCGGTGAATCAAGAAGTTAATGATCCACGACATCCACTGAATCAACAAGCTCCACAAGGAGTAAATGGTCGATTTAGACCGGTAGTCACCGAAAATGACTCACCCATTCCTACGCCTCGCGGGAGAAGGGCTTTTGATTGTAAGCCCAATTGCATCAACATCCTACAACACTTCAATGGTAGGATGAACGATGAGCCTTACACTCATTTGGCAGAGTTTTCTGCCATATGTGGCACTATTGGTGATCATGATTTTGCGTTAGACGAGGTGAAGCTACGGTTATTCCAATTTTCGTTGAAAGATAAGGCGAAAAAGTGGTTTCTCATTCTTCCGACTAATATTATTCATACTTGGGCAGAAATGAAACAGATACTCCTTAACGAATACTATTCATTAGCGAAAACCGATAATGCACAAGATGAGATTCGGTCGTTTTGTCAGTTGTCGGGTGAGTTATTACATGAGACTCTTACTCGTTTCAAGGAATTGGTTCTAAAATGTCCTCACCATCAAATTCCTAGATGGGAGTTGAAGTGTTCCATACGGGGATTAGACACCAAAGATCACAGATACTTCCAATTGGCAAGTAACGATACCTTGTTGAACAACCACGAGGAAGACAATTGGGAGTTTATAGAAAGAATGAGCAAAAACTCCAAAGCGGTTGCTATAGCAGACCGAGCCAAAAAGCATCATGTTTCTCAATCTTGACTCGATGCCAAGGATCAAATCGCCACATTAGAGTGGGAGTTGGCTCGTATGAAGAAAAAGGATGTGGGGGCGGTTCATTTGTAGTGTGTGAAGATTGTGGGGACATTAGTCAACAGACCGAGGAGTGCCAAGTTAACATGGCACAAGCTAGCGAAGAGGTGAACCAAGTGTGTGGAGAACAGAAAGAATATGACATGACTCCAACACTTATGACCCTAGTTTGAGGAACCTTCCTAACATTAAGTATGGTAACGCATTGAACCAAATGAACCCAAACTTCCAACCAGCTAATTAAGGTAGCAATCAAGGTGGATCATCGTATCAAAACCGAAAAGGCGGTAACCAAGGGGGTTACCAACGCAATAATTACAACCAAGGGGGTGGTAGCTAAGGGTATCAAAATCAGGATAACAATTATCAAAGGGGATACAACAACCAAGGGGGTATAGTACTAGGTCGGCAAATAACCAAGATGGTGGTGATGACCTAAATGCAAAGATGGATGCTATGTTGAACATGATAAGGGAGACGAGAAAAGAAAATGAGGTGTGTTACAAGTCACACAAGGCGTTAACGAAGCAAGTTGGGCAATTAGCCAAAGAAATGGCCCAAATGCGGGGAAGTGGAGGAAGACTTCCAAGTGACACCACCGTGAACCCTAAACATCAAGGGTCTAACTCGAAATCTACACATGAGGTACCAATAAATAAAATTTCTCTACCACCTCCTCAGGTTATTGAAGGGGTGGTAGAAGATGTCAGTGATGAGGAGGTTGATGACGGTCAAACGGGTCAAAATAAAAATGTTTTGAAAAATGATAAAACTACTCCGTTGTGACGCCCCCATCCCAAAAGCTAATGAAAAGAGTGTGGAGGTTAATACCGCCCCTAA
This sequence comes from Scalesia atractyloides, assembly GCA_947069175.1. Classification (NCBI taxonomy): domain Eukaryota; kingdom Viridiplantae; phylum Streptophyta; class Magnoliopsida; order Asterales; family Asteraceae; genus Scalesia; species Scalesia atractyloides. The sequence goes on along the minus strand of CAMTDV010000020.1, from coordinate 73,336,485 downwards.
TCCTGAAGCTTTATTGGGACCATCTAAGAAAGTGGTAACGAAATATGGCTTACAACAAGAGGAAATGTGGGAAGTCTTGAAACAAGTTAAAATCAATTTACCACTCTTAGATGCAATCAAACAAGTACCCTCATATGCTAAGTACTTGAAGGATTTATGTACCCAAAAGCGAACTCACAAGCTTCCTAAGAAAGTTGATTTAACTAAAAATATGAGTTCAATTATTTCGGGTGCACTTCCACCAAAGTTCCAAGATCCAGGGGCGCCAATTATTTTGATACAAGTGGGTGAATTCAAAATTACTTGGGGACTTTTGGATCACGGGGCGAGTGTGAGTATTTTGCCGGGTAGTTTGTATTACCAATACAAATTTGGTCCTCTTCAAGCGGCAAAGACCACCGTTGTGCTAGCTGACTTGACTCCCAGACTATCCCGTGGGATAGTCACGGATGTCATTGTCAAAGTCGAGGACTTTTACTATCCGGTGGATTTTTTTTGTACTTGATTATGTCTCTTTGGACCGAACTAAGCAACCAATGGTTATTCTAGGTCAACTGTTTTTGGCAACATCAAATGCCCAAATTAATTGTAAAATAGGTACGGTCAACATCACTTTTGGTAATCGTCGGTTGCAGTTAAATGTCTTTTGGGGATTAACGAATCCTCTAGTTAGCAACGAATGCTATATGGCGGACGTTGTTGATGAGTGTATACCTCTACGCGACATGGGTGTCGAAAAGGAAAACTCAATAGAGGAATGTTTCATGTTTTACAGGTTGCAAGTGGAGACGAATCGGAGCATAGATGAGGAGGTAATAAAGATAGAGGTAATAACGGTAAAAGAAAGAAGATCCCCTTGGACACACCAAGTGGAAAGTCTTCTTGAGAAGATCGATACAAAGCTAAAGCCATCGTTGGTAGAGCCTCTGGTTGTGGAGTTGAAGGTGTTGCCTGACGGGTGGACCGTAGGACAACCTTTAAGTAATCTAAATGGTTTAAAAAATGTTTAATTGGGTTATTATCTAGAATTGGATAACTACGGTTTACTTATCATTTCAGGTGCACAAGATATAAAAGAGAGCAAAAAACAAAGGTTAAAAGGAAGGCAGAGCGAATGAGGAAAAAGAGCTCAGTAGAAAATGGAATGAAGAATCAGCCATGAAGACCTAGGCTTTACCGTAACTTATGGTAGCTATCGTAAGCTATGGTAGCTACCATATCATTTGTTTTCGGTTCAGAGCTGTTGAGAGGCGAATTTGGGGTGACAAACATCAATTTGTGTGTTTTTATCATTGCTCTTCCATATTTGATTCAAACGAACAACTGAATTGAAGTGATGATCAACCGAACGATTTGTGGCTAAGTTCTTATATGTTTTCCCTCGGATTGTAAGGTTTCGAATTGAATGTTTGTGATTATTTATGTTATTTCTGGTATAGTATTTTAGTCATTTTGATTATATTACTATGGTGATTATGAGTTTGATTTGTAGTTGTTTATATTGTTCAATTTCGTATTCGAAACCATCAGTTCTTGGTGCCATAGGCAATTAGGATTTATTGGGAAGGATTCTGGGTTAGCTATACTAAACTGGTTATCGGGTTACTACCTTGCGTTCTTGTAATCCAAGTACTTAGTCCCCTTTTATCACAATCAAACATGCGTTCACGAACTATGTCTATGTAGTTCATCTCAGATTAAGCTTTCACATTATCATTCGTAGAAACCTGAATCTGAGGGAGAATATATCTTCTCATTTATGGATTAAAATCTTGTTAAGTGCTTATTAGTTTATTCTAGTTCAACAAACCAATCAAACAAATCTTGATATTACTTTTCTGCATTTTAATCTTATTAGTCGTAATTCACAAACTGCTACTAAACACATTTTTCACAAACTCCCTGTGTTGGATACCCACTTATCACTATCTAATTAGTGTAATTGGTTTATTTTTTAGTGAACTTCGACCTCACGTCAAATTTAGGTGTTGAAACCGTAAGCTATGGTAGAGTCGGGGTCTTCACGGCTGATTTTCTTCATTCCATTTTCTATCGAGCTCTTTTCCGCATTCGTTCATGCCTTCCTTTAAACCTTCGTTTTTGCTCTCTTTTATACCTTGTGCACCTGAAATGATAAGTAAACCATTGTTAGCCAATTCTAGACAATAACCCAATTAAACATTTGATTTATAGACCATTTAGATTACTTAAGGGCTGTCCTATGGTCCACCCGTCATTGCCCAAGCATCTCAAGTATGCTTATGTGGGTGAGGGCAACACGCTTCAGATCATCATTGTATCAAACTTGACCGAGGAGCAAGAAGGAAAATTGATGGAGGTTTTGGTCACCAATATAGCGGCTATTGGGTGGACCATCGAGAATTTGAAGGGAATCAGTCCCTCCGTGGTGATGCATAAAATCATCACTGAAGATGGTGTTACTCCTTCTCGTGATGCACATCGAAGGTGAAATCCGAACATGTGTGATGTGGTCAAGAAGAAGGTTTTGAAGTGGTTAGATGCGGGTATCATTTACCCCATTTCTGAGAGCCAATGGGTGAGCCCAATGCAGACCTTTCCCAAAAAGGCGGGCATTCAAGTCGTTACTAATGACGCAGGTGAAGAGGTCGCCACTCGGCCGGTAACCGGGTGGCGTATTTGTATTTATTATATGAAGTTGAATTCCACAACTTCCTAAGATCATTTCCCTTTGCCTTTCATTGACCAAATTGTTGAGAAGTTAGCAGGTCAAAAATATTATTGTTTCTTGGATGGATATTCCGGTTATAATTAAATTGTTATCCATCCGGAAGACCAAGCAAAGGCCACGTTTACTTGTCCATATGGCACATTCGTATTTAGGCAAATGCCATTTGGACTATGTAACGCCCCCGCCACCTTTTAAAGGTGTATGAAGAGTATCTTTTCAGATATGGTGGGGGAGTCTTTGGAAATTTTCATGGATGATTTCTCAATATTTGAGTCGTCATTTGATGCTTGCTTAGACCAATTAGAGAAATTTTTAAAAAGATGTGTTGAAACTAATTTGGTATTAAGTTGGCAAAAGAGCCATTTTATGGTTCATGAGGGGATTGTGTTGGGACACGTTGTGTCGAGTCGTGGGATAGAGGTTGACCGTGCAAAGGTGCAAGTCATTTCTACTCTACCCTATCCCACGAGTGTTAAGGGTGTTAGGTCATTCTTAGGTCATGCGGGTTTTTATAGAAGGTTCATAAAAGGGTTTAGTGATATAACAAAACCATTTTGTAACTTTTTGCTAAAAGACCAATTGTTTGATTTTAACAAAGATTGTCAAAATGCCTTTAATGTTTTGGAAAAGAAGTTGGTTGAGGCCCCATTCCCGCAATCACCAAATTGATCTTTACCATTCGAAATCATGTGTGTTGGGTCAAAGGGTATAAAAGAAACTGGTTGCTATATACTACGCGAGTAAGACTCTTTTGGATGCATAGTTAAATTAGACAACCACGGAGAAAGAGCTACTCGCAGTGGTATATGCATTGGATAAATTCTGGGCTTATATATGGGGTAACAAAGTGATTATCTATTTTGATCGACTGTTGTCAGGTACCTCATGGAAAAGAAGGATGCGAAGCCACGGTTAATCCGATAGGTTCTTTTACTACAAGAGTTTGACCTAGAGATACGATACAAAAAGGGTAGTGAGAATGTGGTCACGGACCACTTGTCCCGGTTGTTGGTGTGGAGATCAATGAGACTTTCCTAGATGACCATATCTTAGAAGTTTTGGTATTACCTTGATTTGCTAACATTGTAAATTATTTGGTGACATGTGACTTACCAGCTCATTGGGATATGAGGAGGATATTGCATTTCCTCTCGCAAATCAAGTATTACACGTTGGAAGAACCGGACTTATTCAAGATATGTCCGGATCAAGTCATGAGGAGATGTATATCGGACGACGAGATCCTGAGTGTCTTGACGCACTTGCATTCATTTGCTTGTGGGGCCATTTCAGTGGTTACAAAACGAGGCACAAAGTGCTAAATAGTGGGCTTTATTGGCCAACTATTTTTAAGGACGCCTTTAACTTTGCTAAATATTTTGTCGAGTGTCAAAAGTTGGGGTATTTCCAAATGGGATAAGATGCCCATGCAACCAATTCTCATTGTTGATATTTTCGACGTGTGGGGGATCGATTTCATGGACCCATCCCAAATTCGCATGGGAACTTGTATATTTTCGTGGTGGTCAACTATATGTCTAAATGGGTCGAAGCTATTGCTACCAAAATAAACAACCATACCATATTTTGTAACTTCGCACATGTAACATTTGTCGTTAAATGGGTTCTAAAACCAGCTCGGTTTAGAATTCAAATATACGTATGATGATCGTTGTGCATTTATGTTAAAAGTTTAGAATTTGTTATATTATTAGTATCAAATAATAAATAAGGATAATAAAGTAAAATAATAATAAAACATAAAGGGTGACTGCGGGTATCGAACCCGGGTACCCACCCAAACAACACACATAGCACACCACTACAACACACGCATATATCTGAAACAAACCCAAAACAAATAAGTTTTATATAGACGCAACCTCCTAAAAATCAAAACCCAAACACTCGCTCAAGAAACGGTAGAAATCATCAAGACCTCAAAATCCTGTTTTCTTTCAAAAACATTAAGCATCTGTAACTATTTCTAATCTGCAGGTCCCCTAGTCTGTATGGATCTTCACAGAATCGTCTATCTAATCAAGAGTGTGGAATCCCCTAGATCAGTTTTCATAGAACAAGAACAATAACACGAACATAATTCCTTTCAAACTGTCTTCTATTGATTATCTAACACAAAGTGTTTAAAATCAATTCAAGACTCTGTCTCTCTAAACCAGCAACACGAACAATAGAACCAGCACACAATCAGCAGAACCAGCAACAGAAACAGCAACCTAAACCCTAATGCAAACTTCCCTATATATAGAGATAGGTTATGCACATGGGCTAGGGTTTCCCTACATGGACTGCTAATGGGTCTAAAGCCTAATTCACCTACCATATTCTTTTTAGTGTATAGTTCAGCCCAATTACTTCTAATTAACTATTACAAAACTAAACCCGTCAACCGTTTATCATCAACAAACTCCCCCTTGACAATAGCTTCATAAGATAACTTAGTCTTCAGTCTTCTTGCAATCTTTAGCATCTTTGAAAAACGTTGGTCTTTGGATAGCTTCAGCTTTAATAGCTTTTGTCAGCAACAGACTCCCCCTAAGCTGATTTATCCAATCACCAAATCTTCTAAATCGTTAGAGTTTGAGTAAACTCTAGTTTAGTACTTGCATAGCAATCTTCAAAACTCTTCAACTTTGTCTGCAGTGTAGAAAGGAGGTTCTACCATGCATCCAAACAAACTCCTCTTCACCAAACTTCTCAGCAACACACTGCTACAATCTGTATACTATAAAACAAACATCTCGAGAAACCATAAGAATTTTTCAACACTAGTTAAACAAATTTTTATTATTCACAGATCAAGCACTTCTCAATTCAAACCATATACTCAAAATTTTAAGCACACATAACCTTGATACCCCATATGAAATAACGATATAAAGACCTAAAACTTCAGATTTTGCCAATCTATCAACGCAAGATTTAAGGTTATAAAACCATACGCCACTAATATGTTACCCACTCATACACAGTGTATTATATTTGCATCACCAAGGTAAGTTGATTATTTCATGCCTTTTGCCTACTGGTACATCATATGATGAAGCTGCTATCACACTTAAGCAATGTTAAGTTTAATTTCAGTGTGACAGTTTAACTTGCTGATGAACTATCATTTCTTCTTTTTCACACAGTGAGAACTCATTTTTGGTATTCTATTTTTTTTGAAAAGCAGTAAATTATTTACAAAATATTTTTATAGAAAAATGGTTATTCAGGATTCCTCATCCCGTTGAGTTCGACTAAATGTTCAAAACGAGCCCTCTCAAAAGCTTTTGTGTAAAGATTTGCCAAGTTATCAAGCGTGTCGACTCGATGCAGTTCAATTAATTTCTTTTCAGCAGAATCCCGTATAAAATGATGATGAATGTCAATATGTTTTGTACGACTGGGTTTTACGGGATTGTTGTGATTGAAATATTGGAATTATTGTCTACCATGATAGGAGTACGAGTGAAATTCAAACCGTAATCGCGCATTCGCTGTTGGATCCAGAGAACCTGAGAGCAACAGCTACCCGCAGCAATATATTTAGCTTCACACGTCGAGTTAGACACGCAAGACTGCTTCTTGCATTGCCATGACACTAGCCTCCCTCCTAAGAACTGACAACCACCTGTGGTAGACTTCCTTGAAGATTTGCATCCTCCAAAGTCCGAATCAGTGAAGGCAACAAACTTCAGAACACTAGCAGCTGGATACCATAACCCAAGTTTAGGTTTCCCCTTTAAGTAACAAAGAATTCGCTTCACCGCTTTCATGTGGGACTCCTTTGGATTCGCTGATATCTGGCACAAAGACATACTGCAAACATGATGTCTAGTCTTGAAGCAGTCAAGTACATCAGAGAACCAATCATTGCCCTGTATTGAGTTGGATCAACATCCACCACACTCCCATGATCTGCACCAAGATTGTGATTCTCACAGATAGGTGTATTGAAAGTAGCGCAATCCTCCATTTTGAAACGAGACAAAATGTCATACACATACTTTGTCTAATGTAAACATTCCATCCTTCTTCTGTTCAACTTGTAAACTCAAAAAGTAGGATAATTCATCCATCGCATTCATCTCAAACTTGCTCTTCATTACCTCTTTGAAGTCATGATACATGTTCTCATCTGATGACCCAAAAATGCTGTCATCTCGTATACATGTACCAGCAGAAAGTCTTCCTTCTTCCTTTTGATGAAAAGTGAACTGTTAATCTGACCTCTTTCGAAACCATGTTTTAACAAATGTGCTGACAGTGTCTCATACCACGCCCTAGGTGCCTGATGCAACCCATACAATGCCTTTTCAAGTCGATAGACTCGATCTGGATCGTCTGGATTAGTAAACCCGTCTGGTTGTGAGACATACACCACTTCTTGGACTTTCCCATAAAGAAACGCACTCTTCACGTCAAGTTGGTAAACTTTGAAGCCCTTGAATGAAGCAAAAGCTAGGAACAAACGAATTGCTTCCAACCTTGCTACTGGTGCAAACACTTCATTCTAATCAATACCCTCTTGCTGATTGAACCCTTTCACCACCAACCGAGCCTTATTCCTTATCATGATCCCTCGGCCGTCTTTCTTGCACTTAAACACCCACTTAGTGCCTATTTCCTTCTCTCCTACAAGCAAGTCAACTAGCTCCCAAACTTTCAACTTCTTGAACTAAGCTAGTTCCTCTTGCATAGCTTCAACCCAACAATTGTCTTTTAGAGCCATATGAACATTCTTCGGCTCCTCTTGGGCAATAAAGCAGCTATATAAACATTCATGAATCAACCCAGCCTTCTGAATCGAAGTAAACAAACATGACCCTTTGAGCACACCTCTTCTGTCTAAACACCTGCAGCATCACCTATGATGTTTATAACTGGATGATCTCTGTTTACACGTGTAGTAGCAATGGTGTCAACAACCAGATTATCTCCCAGATTAGATCCAATCTCCCCCTGAATGTTACTATTAGTGAACGGATTAGTGAAATCCTCCCCCTGAATAGGTTCAGACTCACTATCACTGTAGTCCTCTGGAGCTGCACTGGAAGAAGTTTCTGGAGCATCTGTCATCGATATACTCGATCTAGGCATGAAGTCACACTCTCCATCTTCACTGATCACAGTATAGATCACTTGAGACTCATCTACATTAGAAAACCAGGAATATTAAACGATTTAAGAACACTGTCATAATCATATAATATAGGAGGACCACTCGTTGATTGTTGAGGTGAATAACCAGTGATTTCGATGTTAAACACCACCTCAATTTTACCAGTTTTTTGATTAAAAACCCTTTTATTTGGTGTTCCAGGCATATAGCCTAGAAAGTAACCCTCATCAGCTACCTCACCGAATTTTTGCTTATCTTTGTTTCGCATAATGGTGCATGGTAATCTAAATGGTTCAAAGCCTTTTAAGTTTGGTTTTAGGTTAAACAATAGTTCGTGACATGTTTTGTTAAACCGTTTAACCGTCAAAACTTTGTACAGGACATAACAAGCTGTGTTCACAGCTTCTCCCCATAAGAGAACTGGAAGCTTTGAATCAGATAGCATAGTCCTTGCGGCTTCAATCAACGTCCTGTTTTTCCTTTCAGTGACTCCATTTTGTTGAGGTGTATGTTTCAATTCCTTTGCAAAGACAATAGAGATCCATAATCCGATTCTTGAATTCTGTGCCATTATCACTCCTTATCCTCTTGATCCGTGCATCATGGACATTTTCCAATTTTGTAAAAAGATCTATCAGCATCTCCGCTGTCTCATCTTTTGTACCTAAATAGAAAACCCATGAATATTGTGAGTAATCATCAGTGACAACTAAACAATAGTACTTTCCACCTATGCTCCTTACGTTCACCGGACCGAATAGATCCATATGAAGTAATTCATAAGGGGCCTCTATAGAATTCACTATTTTAGACTTGTGAGGTTTCTTAAGTTGTTTTCCTTTTTGGCATGGAAGACATTTATCTTCCATGTGAAACCTCTGCACTGGCACCCCTTCCACAAAACCATTTTTAATAATATAGTTCATTTTTTGGTAGTGGATGTGGGCCATGCGTCTGTGCCATAGCAATGACTCAGCGTCAGATGCTTTTGATAGTAAACATGCCACCATAGTGGAAGAATCCTTAGCACCCATGTCCATGACATAAGTGTCGTTTCTCCTTGGCGCTCTCATCACTATCAAGTCATCTGGTATCACCAAACCAGGTTTCAACACCAAAGCTTCAGACTTTGTAAAGTGGACTGAGTAACCCTTTTCATAGACTTGAGACACGCTCATAAGATTGTGCTTCAGCTGCTCAACATAGTTCACTTTGTCCAGTATGATCTTCCCGTTAGTCACTTTTCCTCGACCGGTAATGTGCCCTCCTTTAGCACCTGCAAAATTCACGTATCCACCATCTGTATTCTCAAACTCAGTCAATAGCCTCGCACCCTCCGTCATGTGCCTGGAGTAGCCACTATCAACATACCACAAGTTGATAATCCTCCTAAGCAGCTCCTGCACAACCCAACAAAATTAGTTAGATTGGGGACCCAAGCCTTAATGGTCTTGGGTCTTCCAGATTCATCAACCACAGGAACATCCATCCAGTATCCATCACTCCTAACAGGAGTCTTGGATCTTAGACCTGTTGATGGAAATGGTTTTTGATTTCCTCTAGGTCTGTGGTCCTGAGGTTTCCAAAATATGTTTGGACTTTACGACCTTTGGAAATTATGATTTTGGTTCCATGAATTTTGATGATGATAATTTCTAAAGCCATCGTTATAAAAATTTCAACTACCAACATTCTCGTATCGAGCTTGATATTGACCTTGACTTCTGAAATTACTTGATCGACCATTAAAGTTATTCATTCATGGGAACTACTTCTAGGTCTTTCATATCTGCCTGATGTAGATTCAGGCTGAAATCTTTGTTGATTTCTTTGAAAGCGAGGAACTTGGTGATTTCCTTTTTCAGCCTTATCTACACCAACAGCAACACTCTGTTGCCTAGTAGCAGATATCTTTGGTGAGTTAACCTTCTTCTCACCATCACCATTTTTTGCTGGTGATTTTTCTCTCTGTCTCTCACTTACCTATGCTTCACTCTTTTTGTTAGGACAGCAGCTAGCTACATGTCCCTTTTCATGACATTTGAAGCAAGATTTTCTAGCCGAAGACTTCTTAACTGAAGCCTCTTGCTTAGATTCATCAGGTGATGATGATGATGATGATGAAGATGATGATGATGATGCCTTTGAAGGATCTTGTTTAGATTGCTTAACTACTAATTTTTCTTTGTTTTTATTCATAGCAAACTGCACATTAGACTCTTTAGTAATAACATGAACCTCTTCATTCATGTCACTCCCTTGAACAAAATCAACCTTTTTAATAAAAACTTGCTTTTGATTCTTAGGATGTGTATTCTTTGTTTTCAAAATGGTGTCTCTGTTATTATCCTTATTGGCATTCTCAGAACCATCAACATTACCTGATGTGGAACTACCAGGTGTAGTTGACACAAAGTCTGTAAGCTCTTATTCATCTGGCAAGAAAGAATAGTCATGACCAAGAGGTGGTGGAACTTCATTCAAACCTTTGAATCCCACACATGTCTTTTCATTACTCTTCTTCAAGCCATTCATCATGCGTTTCATGACAAAAGATGAATCTCTGAATTGATTTAATTTCTTTTCAAGTTCACACATTTTAAGTTGTGCTTTCGACAACTCTTTGCATTTTTTAGAAACCTCTTTTGCTTTCTCACTCGTCGTATCATGAGCTAAGTCAATAACTTGAAGTTTTTCATTAAGCTTACAGGTTAGAATATTGATTTCTTCTTCATAACCTTTAATTTTCTTCAAATATAATGACTCATTTCGTTTTACGAAAAAGTTTGATTCTTTTAGGTTCGAGAGCTCATTTACTAGACTTTGGTTTTGTTTTGTTAATGTGTCAACTTCACTTTGCACTTCACGACATTTTAAGCAAACAGAACTACCAGAGTTAGAACATACCTCGCCTGTTGATTTGCTTAGATCAGCCATGAAAGCAGCAAAATCAGTAGCCATCTTCTTCTCTGTAGCATTCTGTTCTCCATCAGCTTTTTCAGCTACCTTCTCTTGCTCTCCCTCAGCATCAGCTTTTACTTCTTCATCAACAACTGGAGCTATCTCAGCCATGAACGCCTGTGAGGCATTGTTATGACCCTCCAGATGAACACTCCAATCATAAGAACCCTCTCTAGTAGTAGAGATCAGGGCCTTTGATCCCGTGTTGGTTGACGCATTCCTGTTGCTTGAACCATGACCAGGAGAATCTTGAAAGGATGAACTAGAATGATATTCACATTTTGGTCGTTGACATTCTCTAGCAAAATGTCCATAGTTATGACAATTGTAAAACTTCACTTTTGACTTGTCAAAGCCGACACTCTTTCCAACGAACTTCCTGTCCATCCTATTCATGAACCTCTTTACTCTTCTAGAAATCATGGCCATCTGTCATTGTAAATCCATCTCCTCTAGGTCATCAGGGTCAATCTGATCACAATCCTCATCAAGCGTAGCAGGATCAGATATTCTTCCCTGAATATAGTTCTTGTAGGAAGCAACTGTTGATACAGTTTTGTGTGCGTTGCTTGTTCTTAATTACAGTTGTAATTGTACGGTCTTTGCTAGGGTGTCTGTATAGGTTTGGTCATATCGAATAGATCGAGATATCCTTCTATCTTGATCTAGTATGACATCTTAGCTTGTCTGTGTTAATCAGTTGCATGTGTGCGTACTGATGAATCTTGGAAACGACATGTCTACACACGTTTTCCAGAAAAATGGATTCTGTGCGAGTCAGAGTTTTCATACGAATCACATGATTCGTAAGAAATATTGGAGTAACTAATGTGTTACTTGTCTCGTACGAAATAAGCATTTCGTAAGAAACAGTGTCTTGTGCCAAATCTCTGGAATGTGTCTCGTGTGAATTAGTGTGTTATGTATGTCTAGAGTCGTGTTTCGTATGAATCTAGACGGACACTATATAAGCTGACATGCACTTCTCAGTCAGGGTGGACTTGCGCGTGAAAGTTAGCTAGCTAGTTGGCCAGCCCAGAGAGCTTGTTACCCTTTGATTTGGTTATCTCTGAAGACAAAGACATAAGAACACAGCAAGTTTGTTTGAGTCATACGAGCATTGTGTGTATATGTTTGTATTTGTTCTCAATCATTAATCAAGATAGTGAATCTTTGGTTACCCCGTGTTCTTTACTTTGCTTTGATTGCATGCACACTTAGATTCCGCACTTGTATGTGTGTCATATGAACAAGGAATTGGTTTACCACCATCCGCAGGTGGACCTACATGTGGTATCAGAGCTTTGGCTCTTTCCTTGTTCAAAACCAGGCTTAGTTGTGTCTGCGCTAGTTTGAAGATTTCTGAAGTGTTCTTGAGCCTCCAGCAGAAAATTTAAGTTTTGGATAGATAACTAACTTAAAACTTGGTTAAAATCTATTGCATACCGAAAATTTTATGGTAAAATTTTTCTGAAGAAAACCCTTGAAGAAGAAATCTGCAAAAATTTGAATCTGATTAGTTTTGGTAGGGTTGACATTTTCTGACTGGATCTGGACTTGGACTGATGACTGATTAAAAGTCTGTGCTTTTAACTAAAAGTGGGTAAGACAACAGGTATTTTCGAAAAAGCAGGTTTACACAAGAAAGGAAATTTCTCACCAAACCATTTCTGAAAAGATCCTCTGAAAAACGCTGAACTAAACATTTGGTGTAACTGAATTATTTCGTGCGAATCATCTTGACACGCACGAAACAACCATTTCGCATGAAACATCAGTGTTTCGCACGAAACAGTTGTCTCCCATGAAACTATTTTTGATTGTTTTCGTGTTTTTCAAAGCTTTGTGATTTTAAGAATTTGTCAATTTTCAGAACCTGTGAATTTTTAACGGTAATTATAATTTTAAAATTTTGAAACCTTTAAATTTCATTAAACAAGAAATAAAATGAGTACAAATCCTTGGGATTGGGAGTGTACTACAAGTCAGAAAACTACCTCATGGGCCAAATCGATGATACCTCCAAACGTGTTTACTGCTGGTCAATGGGCTTTTGTTACAAATCAAAACCAAAGCGTTCAAAACCTCCTTCTTAGCGAAAGTGAAACTGGGAGCAACAATTGTCAACCAAAACTAAATCACATGAACGATTTTTCTTCATGGAACAATCGTTTTCATACATATATTCTTGGTCAGAATACAGAATTGTAGACATGTTTTGTTTCTCCATACAGAGAATCTCTCAAAGACGTCGTATCAAATTCTACATCATTAGTTGAATTAGATGAGAATGATAAGAGGGCCTATGATCTTGAAAAGAAGGCCTTTGCAGTTCTTACACAAGCACTTCACAGAGACATTTATCATCAATTCTTGCATTGTACATCTACGAAGAGTTTGTGGGACGCTTTAAAAATAAGAGGAGAAGGAAACGCAGCAACAAGGAAAGTTAGACATGATCTTTTAAAGAAGGAATTTGAAGGATTTCATTTTATGGAAAATGAAGCATTAAATGATATGACAACTCGTTTCTATCATTTTATGAGTGAGATGCACTCATACAAGGTTCTTGTGTCACAACAGGAGATTATTACGCATTTTGCTGATGCCTTACCACCTAAGTGGAATCAATTTATAGAATTGTTAAAACATACAGGTGTGATGGATACAATCAGCATTTACGAATTTATTCAGAAACTTGAAAATAAAGATGAAGAAGAAATTCGCAAAGCTAAACGATTTCCGGTTCAGCAAAATCCAGAAATGTATTTTGGTGGCATTAAACCGAGTACAGGTGCAGTTCAACAACCAAAACTTCAAATAGCATTCCTGTCAAATACAATTCCGTTTTGGGAATGTCCAGTGAAATCTAATCAGTCTGTTGGTACAAGTGCTCAAACTTATGAACGAACTTTTGATCCAAAGGCTTTTCTTCCTCAACCTCAAGTTGCCACACCTCAAGTTCAACAACAAGCTTTCTATGGTACAAATTCTCAACCTTCAACTTCAAACACCGTCAGACTAGATACATCAAACCTTTCCAAGGTAAGTGTGGAAGTTGCACGGGAACATATGGAGCTTCTGAACACATTGGTGAGTTCTTACTGTGGATTAGTAGCTGGTAAAATTGGTAATGTCAACTTAACCAGTGAAGACTATGCGCAAATTGATAGGGAAGGTGGAGTTAATTGATATCAAATGGGCATTCACAAGTGCAGTTTGTAGAGCAAAAGATTTTATGGAGATAACCGGAAGAACTGATCTGGAAAGTAACAAAGATACTCCATAAGGTTTTGATAAAAGAAAAGTTACTTGTTTCAACTGCAAGGAAAAAGGGCATTTTAAAAGAGAATGCACGAAACCTCCACAACAAGGGAATAAATATCCTTTTACCAAAAATCAAGCTACCAACAACGAAAGAGCAATGGTTCCCGCAAACAATTCCAACCGAGCATTAGTGGTCAAGCTGACGAACACTGTGATTGGTCAATTCAATTGGGAAACATTGGTGGAGGAGGAACTGCATTATATGCTGAAGTTGCAAAGAACAGTAACGATGAAGAATCTTCCAGAAATGACAACAGTGCAGGGGACAGCAGCAGTTCAAATGAAGCAGAATCGACTTCTAGTAGAGAACAATCTGAAGATGAGGTAGTCTCGGAGACTGAATCAACAGATAGCAGTGAAGAAGATTCAGAGCATGAAACTAAAGAACCATCTGATGAATTTTCCAAGCATCTCTCATCAATTGGATCTTCAACACTTCGTGCAGCTTTCATGACACGCTTGGATTGTCAATCCAGTCAGGTAAGTCCCGATAAACCTACTGTGTCTAAATGTTCTAATTGTATATTTTTATAAGGAAAATACTTAGAACAGGAAGGTAAATTTGATCACATGAAGAAACATCATCAGAGCTTGATTGTGGATCTAACAAAATGCACCGAGGCAAACGCAGCTCTTAAGAAAAAGGATAAAGAATTCAAAACAACAATTGAAACTTTAAAGAAATATGTTTCTGAATTGTCAAAAAATGTTTCAAGAAAACAAACAGCCATTAACAATTACATTAACATGCTTGAAGAAGCAAAAAAGGAGCTAGCATGTGCAAAATGTGAACATGACACAATCAAACTCAAGTTGGACAGTTATTCCAACTCAAGATATGTTTTGGATCACATCATCGAAAGTCAAAAGAAGAAAGGTGATGTAAAATGTATAAGTTATCAGGCTTGTCCTCCTCCGGTTAGGCACAATTACACCAAAATGCCCGATGATGAAGATATGCCACATTTTGAACCCACTGTTTCATTAGACCTAGATGAGTTTAAACCTGGTCTAGGGTTCACAAAAGGCACATCTTCAAGTCAAAGCCAACCGGATGATGTCAATGACTCAAAATCTAAGGATAATCAAAATTCTCTCATTATTGAGGATTATGATAGTTCGGATGACGAGTTAGCTGAGGATAAACCTAAACAGTCAAACACGGTAACAAAAGAGGAAAATATACCTCTCGAAAATAACATTCTATGTGATCCTTCAACGAAACCGTGTATGACTGCCAATGTCAAGAATGTTAAAGCTCATGTTGAAAACTATGAAAACATGAATTTGCTTTATAAGTTGATTGGTTCTGACAAAGTTTACTCAAACCAAGATTTTCCCATAAAAAATATCACTCAATCCTTGATTGATAAAGTTTTTGAAGATTCTACTAGCAAGTTTTTGGGAAATACGAGCACAAAAGTTTTAATGACTAAGCGTGCCCCTACCCTAAAAGCTGAAAATAGAAATAAAAACAGAAATCAAAAGAGGAAATCTCAAAACAATCAACGAAAGCAAAATCATGCTAATCAAGGAAAAGAAAAGAGCAAACCAAAGCAAAACAACAAAGAAAATCCCAAAGGTGAACTTCGTGAAATCCAGAGGGACTGATAAAATTAAATCTTTTGTAAACAAATCCAACACGGATTTTGTTAAACAAAGAAAATTTTCAAAGCAAAACAATCAGAACAACCACACACAACACACACATTGTTGTGATGAAGGACCAAGTACCTTAAGATCACGAAGTTCATCATCAAGATGTCAATCTCATCATACTCCGAGGTTTGTTGAGCGGAGATCATGTTTTGAGTGTGGTAAGCATGGACACATCATCAAAAATTGTCCATATCTTACAAAAGGAAAAGCAAAGGTTGCTGCACCCCATGGTAAACGTTACCATACAAAATATGTTTCATCAAAACAGGACCCTCGTCTTGTTAAACAAAGAAAAATAAAACAGAGAAAAAAAACAACAAAAGATGGTTGAAAAGGTTTTGAAACCAAAGGTTGTCCAAATAAAATCAGATGTTAAAGTTTACAAACAAAAACAGATTTGGAAACCAAAACCGGAAATTTTTTCAGGAGGAGCACAATCCATTCCGAATGATTAGAAAAACAAGGTATCAATTGTCGATGATGTCGGACGACCCAAGTCAGCAATAACTCGGGTCCCCACCTCCAACTAATCTTTGATGAGTGTGCAGGATGTTCTAGGAGGAACTATTGATAATTTTAGGACTGTTGATAGGGGAGCATCCAGGCACAAGATAGGTAACATACGGCTCCAAAATACTGTTATATTCAGGAGTTGTTGCCTTTGTTGGAGAGAAGAATGAAAGGATAACATTGAAAACTTCGACAAGATGAAAAACAACTAACAATTTGTTTGTTTAAGGCTTGTATCAGATCCACATAATAGATTCAACAGAAATGTATTCACCTGCAACACAATGGAACATTATCAAAGAATCATGTCTTATATCTTCCAAAAGAAAGAAAAAGCTTACAAAATGATCGTGCAAGATACATTTCTCCAAGGGTGTGATTGAAGAAAATGTGTTTGTTTGAACAAATCAACTGGGTATGCGGATGCCTTAGCATGGTTTAAACAACCGCACACTACTTCTCAAGGAGAAAAACAAAGACCTTTGCTCTCCAGACCAAACACATTGATACAAAATATCACCTCACACATGATTATTTCTATATGAAACGTATCAATTTGTTGATTCACGCCAATTACCAACATGCCAGCTTTTCACTTCCAAATCTCAATAAACCATTCTTATTAACTTAATTTTTGGTAAATGGCATCAAGGTAAAACATGAGTTAATCCACATCGGAAAATCGTTTTTCTAAATATTTTTCTTCAAAGACAATTCAAAAAGATATATGTAACTGTCTAAATCTACTTTTTGCATTGTAGGGGGAGTAAATTTCCAGAAAATATAAAAACATGAGAAAAACAAAAATGAGTTTCCTGGCGATAAAAAGAGAAAATGATAGCAAATTAGTAGTCTGTCAAAACCTCTTTGAACGTAAAATAAAAAATGATAAGTAGCTCTATATTCAATGTATCGGTAGGCTCATAATCATTTTAAAGTGTGCACAGGGTGATATAAACATAATCGACTGAAGACCAGGTTGGAACCATTCATTGGCATATGGTCTTGGTACCGAAATTTCGTTTGATAGAGTGCCGAGGTTATGAGATATACGGTCTTTATACTGGCTTATCATCTAGGTATCATGGTTGAATCTTTTGCCAAAAAATAACGGTGAGTCTAGAACTTCCATGATATCGTACATACGTGTATATACTGCATACGACCCTCAAATAAGTGATAAAAATATCACATCCCCAAAATAAGTGATAAAATATCACAGTTTTATGCGGGAGCTAAGTTCATCTCTTTGTCGGTACGATGGTACTAACCTGTTCACGGACTTACTCCTGTGCCCTGCATGCATAAGAAAATCAAGTTCCTCATCAATAAGTGATTAAATCACAAAGGGCTTGTTTTCAATCAATAATAAGTGAGTATCTCATATCATTCATATACATCAAAACAGATGATAAAGCAGTATACTCACCGGTAAGATTTTCTCTCATGCATATCTTGATACAGGAATGTGTCGTGAAGTGGATAAACACCGGTCGGTAAGTATAAATCATACACTAATCATATCCCCTAACCACAATTACATCTGATAAGTTGAGTTTACGTGGATAACAATACCGATAATTGATATAGGATACTTATCTTAATTCTATCTAATCAAACAACAAGTGTGTTTGGACAGAACCGTATACTAATATAATTCTCTTACCCTCGAAATTCGCAAAAAGAATGTCTGTAACTATTTATTTGATGTTTTCCGTCCTTACCTTTAAAAATTTGCAAAAAGCCAAAAAGATTTTGCTTCTAGTTTATTTTTGATTAACCGATGTTGGAACTCAAGTCTATCCTATCTTAAATCCTGATTATAAGCCAGAAAACAACTGCATCCTCATAAATGGTCGAAGTTGACAAGCTTTAAAGTTTAACAATTTAAAAATTAAGCAATCTTAAAAATTTTTAAAGCATTGTCAGTTGGTAGTTGAATAAGAATTAGTCTCATATGTGTCTTTTGCTAATTCTGATTAAAACCAATCCTTTGTAAAGTTTTCAAGTGAAATTTCTCTAGGGTTGTTTACATCCCTACAGTTGTTCTCATTATGCGTTTAGCCTTGTTGTGTGTGCATATAAAATATGCAAGCAAGCTAAATACAAAGAGAACAAGTTTGAAGAAAACAAGTTACGGGAGAGAAGACACAACATGAATACAAGCTTTGAATCAAGAAGATCAATTTTCATAGCTGACCACTTTTCCACACCACAAGATACATTCAAAAGGGAGTTTGCTGATGCACTTCCTAAGTATGATATGTGAAGACCAAAGACCGAAGACCAAGCAACATCCAAGGGGGAGTTTGTTGATACAGTTTTGTGTCTGTTGCTTGTTCTTAATTACAGTTGTAATTGTACGGTCTTTGCTAGGGTGTCTGTATAGGTTTGGTCATGTCGAATTGATCGAGATATCTTTCTATCTTGATCTAGTATGACATCTTAGCTTGTCTGTGTTAATCAGTTGCATGTGTGCGTACTGATGAATCTTGGAAACGACACGTCTACATGGTTTTCTAGAAAAATGGATTCTGTGCGAGTCAGAGTTTTCGTACGAATCACATGATTCATACGAAATATTGGAGTAACTAATGTGTTACTTGTTTCGTACGAAATAAGCATTTCGTACAAAACAGTGTCTCGTGCCAAATCTCTGGAATGTGTCTTGTGTGAATTAGTGTGTTATGTATGTCTAGAGTCGTGTTTCGTACGAATCTAGACGGACACTATATAAGCTGACATGCACTTCTCAGTCAGGGTGGACTTGCGCATGAAAGTTAGCTAGCTAGTTGGTCAGCCCAGAGAGCTTGTTACCCTTTGAGTTGGTTATCTCTGAACACGAAGACACAAGAACACAACAAGTTTGTTTGAGTCATACGAGCATTGTGTGTATATGTTTGTATTTGTTCTCAATCATTAATCAAGATAGTGAATCTTTGGTTACCCCGTGTTCTTTACTTTGCTTTGGTTGCATGCACACTTGGATTCCGCACTTGTGTGTGTGTCATATGAACAAGGAATTGGTTTAACACCATCCATAGGTGGACCTACAGCAACAAAAGAAGCAAGCAATGCCATGTGATCTTCAGCACTTTTGACACACGGAGGCATAGACTTAGAACTGCTATTACTATTACTTGATTGTTGTCTCTTAGCCCCTGACGAGCCTCCTGAAGCAGCAACAAAACATACGTCACCCTCAGCATTTGTCACGATCTGCTCATTCTCACATGAGAGAAACGCAGTTGCAGTATCACTAGAAGCATTGTTGGAAGATGAAGGTGTAAGACCTTTATAAATACCCGGATCTCGAACCTGATCATATCGAGTCTCCTTCTTCTTCATAATCAACTTCACCTTTTTTTCATCAAAGTATAGATATCCCACTTTGCAGGTAAAGCATCCAGCAACTTGTCATTTATCTCCACATCCTTGTATCCCTCTATGTCATAATTATCCATTTCTGACATTAGATGATAATATCTTGTGATAATATCTTTAAGGGTTTCATTTCGCATTCCTTTGAACACAGCAAACTGTTTCTTTAGCAGATCAACCTTGTTTTTCTTCACATCGGTATTGCCCTCATACCTCTTCTCTAGGGCATCCCACATCTCCTTCGATGTAGTATAACGCTTGAATGTATGTTTGATACCATCAGGTAACGACATCTTTATAGCAGCTAAGGCTTTCTTCTCAGACTCATACATTCTCTTTTCATGTTCAGACATATTCACATAAGCAGTGACACGTTGTCTGCCCTCAAAGTCATGAGTGGAGTTAGCATACCCATCTTGAATACAGATCCACATCCGTGTGTCCTCATATTCAATAAACGATTGAAACCTATCCTTCCAAGTAAGATAGTTCTCTACCTTTAGCATCTTTGGAGGTTTGTTTGTAGTGCCAGCCTCGTGTTCCATTCTTAACAGCTCATTTAGGTCAGACATATTCGACATTTTTAGCGAACCGGCTCGTTAAAAACGTTAAAACTTGTCCGAAATGAACCAAATTATACTGTTAGACTCGTCTCGACGATACGATTCTAATAAAGAAATCTGGAATGCACTGTTCTGATCAGAAATGGAATCTGGAATAGACTATTCTGATCCAAGATGGAATCCAGAATAGTTCTGATCCGAGATGGAATCCGGAATACACCTCTGATCCGAAATTCAATCCGAAATGGAATCCGAGATGGGCTTTTTTATCCAAAAAGCAAGTTTTCTAGATCCGAATTGCAAGTCTGATGATCCAAAATGCAGATTCTGATCCGAAATTCAAGTCTTCAATCCGAAATACTTTGCTTTTTGATCCGGAATGCAAGTCTTCAATCCAAAATGCCTGCTATTAATCCGAAATCACTGAAGAAACCTAAAACAGCCGCCGAAACCCTAGAACAGCCGTAACAAACTTCAAAACAGCCTCTAAAACGTCCAAAAACACAATTTTTCTGCTGTTACGATTCTGAACCAAGCAAACTCAAGAGCCGAATGCTCTGATACCAATTGTAGGTCCCCTAGTCCATATGGATCATCACAGAATCGTCTATCTAATCTAGAGTGCGGAATCCCCTAGATCAGATTTCACAGAAACAAGAACAATAACACGAATACAATTCCTTTCAAATTGTCTTCTATTGATTATTTAACACAAAGTGTTTACAATTAATTCAAGACTCTCTATCTCTACACCAGCAACACGAAAAATAGAACCAGCACACAATTAGCAGAACCAGCAACAGAAACAGCAACGTAAACCCTAATGCAAACTTCCCTATATATAGAGATAGGTTATGCACATGGGCTATGGGTCTAAAGCCCAATTCGCCTACCATGTTCTATTTAGTGTCTAGTTCAGCCCAATTACTTCTAATTAACTATTACAAAACTAAACCCGCTAACCGTTTATCATTTTACTAATAACAAGATATCCAAAGACCAAATCAAAGCTATTGTCACAAATATGCATCAACACAATCATATGCAATCAATGGATCTTAAATTTTCGAAACCGTCACACAATCATTGCAATATTTAAAGAATTTGACCGAAACTGACAATGTAATCAAGCTGTCTTCCTCCCTATAAATAGAGAATACCGAAATCAGTTGAGCACATACTCTAGCATACTCTTCCTAAACCTTTTCTAAATTTCAGATCATCGATGAAAAACAAGAGCTTGTCTTCGGAACTTATCGGAGAAATCGAAGGTCGTCTTTGTTCGGTATAATCTCATTTAACTCTCCTGGATCTTTTATTTTCCATTTAAATTACGATCATCAGTAGTAGAGTAGTCGCTCAGTAATTGAATTATGGCGGGTTATCAATCAATGTAAATGAAATGAAGAAGATGAAGTAGCATTAGTGCATAAAAGAATTTAAATCGGGTAATATAAGTCCAGTGGTGGACTGTGTGCATTTTAACCAAACGGTCACTTGTTCGAGTCTCACCCATGTTCCGAATTCCTCATATAAATCCACACTTTTTAATATAAACTAACTCAAATAGTATATAAATTTAATTAAAATCCTAAATCCTCCGGGTTAGTCACACAGCCCATTTGGTTGGGCTGTGTGCAACACGGATTGCAGGTCGCGGGTTCGAGACAAGGACTATGCAGCGGTTCGAACATTATAAAAACTTTTTAAATAAACAAATTTCTGAACTAATCTAATTAGTATATAAATATAATAAAAACATAGATTATTTCGGGTTAGACACATAGCTCAGTTGGTAGAGCTGCGTGCACGCATATGGGAGGTCATGAGTTTGAACCTCACACGCTGCCTAATTAACATGCTATCCGACCGGTCAGAACCGGTCAGACCTGACAAGGTCAATATTTTTTTAATAACTTTTTTTATTTTAATTATTAATTAAAAATCATTTAGAATACTTAAAAATAAGATTTTTAAAGTTTAAAAAAAATTACATTAATACCACAAAAATAAATTTAAAAATCTAATAAAACGCACTAATTAAAAATATTAATTTCAAATAAATTTTATTTATTTATCGAATTATTACGTGACTATTTAGGTTAGTTTCCCTTGTCGGTTGAATTTAATCATGTGAAATCGTCGTCAATTCCAAGAAACGCACCCACTGTGAGTGAATTCTTACAAATTCCCCTTTTTACTCATGTTTTGGGGGTGTATCATGTGTCGTTTACATATTTCGTTTATTCAAACACTTGTGCTACTATCATTATATGATCTAACGTGTTATGTAATGTTATTTGTTGTATTGTGTGTTTACATTTTTGTCATTTGTGTGCAATCATTCACATTAGGCCCATCAGTTCCTCGTAGGATAAGAGTTGAGCATCGTGTGCCTCATTAGATCGGCTTTGTTTGATTGAGCCTTGATCTCATTGTTCATCATTTGTCATGCTTGTGTGTACATGGATTGATATTATGTGGTTTGTGGTTAGAGTTACATATGCGTATACTCATATTTTGTTTATGCACATTTTTATTTAAATAATCAATATAACTATTTCTTTCAAATGTTTAAATGAGATTCACTCGCCAACTTTTGTTGACCCAAAACCCTATTTTTACACATGATACAGGTGGACAGGTTGAAGCAAGGAACACATAGGAATTTGCCTTAAAAGAAAAATAAAGAGTTTATGAATGTTGTGTTTAGAACATGTTGTGTTTGTATGTTTGTTGTTTAATTGGAAATAATAGATATGAAACTTTATTATAGTAAATGTCATGAGCTTTGATGAAATCCCAATCATGCCCAGACAACCATCTCCGCTGCGGGTCAGGGTGTGATAGATTGGTATCAGAGCTTTTGACTATAGGGATATAGGATAGGTTATTAGACCCTTAGAGCCTATACTATAGTCGAATAGATTTTAATTACGTACGTGCTATCTGGTTACATGTGAACTCATGATATTTACTTGTTTTATATTTATTTCACAGGCAAATGCATGCAAGCACTTCCACTATCATTTTGTGTGATATTTAATGTGTTACACATATTGTCAAACATAACATGTTTACATATACATTCATCACGCACGTTTCAATTCTCACATATTTAAAACATTCTCATATTTCCCTATTGAAGATTTTGTGATGTTTCATTTTCAATCTCATCAAAGTGAGTTCTACGACGAGCATGTAGTAACTGGAACATCCTGTCTAGGTTGGCATTCGTATAAATCCAATATAACGGACTAGTTTGCCTACCTGGGGACTAACGACGAGAGTACGAAGGACCTATTAGGCCAAAGCATGCCACACCAAACGTCGTGTGAACTAACCCCACTTTACGTTGTCACTGTGTCTACAACTAGACACCCTCCGACCATATACCTTGCAATCATGTTTTACTTTTTATTCGGGTGGCGCAAGTGTTAACAGGCCAACACCATGTGAACCCTACAAAGCTCAGTAGTCATAGGGGCCCACATGACTACCTAGGCCAAAGTATGGGAGACATATGGGGGTCTAAAGTATGGGAGACATATGGGGGCCCGTATGTGGTTACACAGCTCGGAAAGTTGGGAGACGTTACTATCAAGGACCCGAAGGATGGGTCAAAGCAAACGGTTAAAGGCCATCGCCTTAAACCGTTTCTTGATGGTAACGAAGAGGATAAGGGTACAAACACGGAGTTGGTGAGCTTCTTGGCAAGCATCCCAAGATATGAGGTCGACTAAGGACCGGTAACAATTTTGTAGAGTTTTGTATATTTTCATTATTTGTTCTGTATTGTTCCTTATTTTATTGTTTCGGTTCGTACTAACTTCTTTGATGTGTGAAGTTCAGAACATCACGGACGGGTCATGAAGACGTAAGGTATGTCTTAGATTCGTTGTGTATATTGGGGACAATACATGGCTTTTCGGGGGGTGGTAGGAATCGTTAAACAATTATTTGTTTTAGGTAAAAAGCTTCTAAAAATTTACAAAAAGATTTTAATAGTTTTAGGAATTTTTTAGTATAGGGTCCCTTTGTAAAGGTCGTTTGTTTTTGCCCCTATTTTCATTAGAAAAAAGTTTTGAGAGGGCGTCGTCGACGCAGGAGGGGCGTCAACACGGCCCTTGAAAAGTGGCGTTGGAAAAAATGTGGCGTAGATAGTCCAGATCGCGTCGGAGGTTTTCGAGGTTCCCAGGCAGCGTGGGGCCTTCTCTGTGTGGTTGACGCTGAAATTCATCATTTACTCGGTTGTCTTCAAACCGACTCAACTGAATCGCTTTAAAACATGACACAAAGGTAGTTGTGACCACATAATTCACCCAACCTTATCCCCATCTGACCCTAGCTCCATTATACCCACCAAACATCCTCTCTCTCTTCCCATTCTTTCACTTCGTCTTCTCCACTACACCTCCTAGAACCCTAGATCTTCTTTTTTCTCATAACTTCTTCAATTCTCAACCAAATCAATTGATTTTTTAGTCTAACTTGTGTAGTTTTTCGAGAGAAACAAAACCCCCATCTTAGTTTTCATCAATTCTTGCTCGGTTGCAAGATTTTTCAGCTGCAAGTTTCGGGTTTTTAGAGATTGTTTGGCAATTTACTTGTTTTTACATCTCCTTATAGTTCTCCTTTGTCTACATTAATAAAGGTACAAAAATTACTAACTTTTGAGAATGATTATCAAATGGTATGTTGATTTCTTCCAAAATTTTGAACTTAATTGTTTAAGAGTGTTGTTTATGATATATCTGTGAGATATTAGCTTGATTGTTGGGTGAAAACGGGATTTGGGATGGAATTGAACATAGAACAAGTGTGGGAATGTGAATACACCCACTTGTTCATATGATTAGGTATGAATATCATGTTGGACATTGTTGAATTCTTATGAATTTACGATTAATACATAATATTTGGTTTTTAGATGTTAAAGTGTGCTACTCGGAAGTTTAAAATGGCTAACTTACATCTAATGATTAATCGAAGTTCAATATCATAGTTTATGCCTAAAGTTTGAGATATTCCAAGGATTTGGGGGTATATTCATTTATTTGTGGTTGTTTTGTAGTTATGGCTAGCCAAAAGCGAAGCAAAACTACAATGCAGAAGCTTCGTCTTCTAGTAGTGTACCGGTGAACTGGCAACAGCGTTGCACTCTACCGGATGTAGAGGACAAGTTATTTCAGCATAATTGGAATTGGTCTTGATATAACGATGATGACTTTGGGGATCAAAGGGAACAAGAACAAAACAATGCGTTGCATCGATTTAACAACAAGCAGACAGCAGTCAAATTATGGAGATATAAGATGTCCAAAGTTAGCATGATAGACAAAGTTTACGTATGTGAATGGCTAGTGAATGTTGAAGAATTCCGTCAAATCGGAATTACGCAGAAATTTGAGAGATTGGGTTGGGAACGTGCACTTGATTGGTGTGAGGGTGCAACTCATGGGGTTTATTTGAAGGCGGTGATGAATTGGTATGAAACTTTGTGATTGGAGAATTTGGGTGAGCATCCTAGTATGTGGAATTTAGTGGGTGATACCGGGAAGGGAACGATGACGATGTTTTTTTACACAATGAACCGGATTGCTAATTTTGATTCATTGGGTGTCATGATTATTTCTATTACGACACCAATTTATTTTGTCAAAAGGAATTGGTTGAAGTAGACCAGTTGGCCTCTTCGACTACTATGCCCAACTCTACAACCGGTAGATATCGGAACCACTTGTCGTGTGAAGGAAAGATTCTACAAAACTTCTCGCTGGAGAATGTAATGATTAGATTGGGAGATCGGGGAAACTTCGGACGTGGGATCTTCGTGTGCTTCACTCACTCCTTACAAGGGCACCGAAGTTGTCATGGTGGCACAGAGTCATGATGAACAAATGGGATACACGGAACCAATATAAAAGAAAATTGATTCCCTATGTTCGTTTGATTAGTGCCATGATCGTTCAAAAAAATTGTCTGCCCGATAACTCACTTTGGGTGGTCAAGACCCTTGATGGGATTGACTTTTCACAAATGAGAATGGGGCACACATATGGGTGGAGACTGTTAACGGCAAGTGTAAGGTTGTGGAATGGAAAACGGGGTTTCGGTTTGAGTACGTCGAAAGGGGTGACGATGAAGAGATGGGGGAAGGAGATGAAGAAGCGAAAGACGAAGAAGAGGAAGAAGACGTGGGAAGAAGGCCTTTGAGGCAGAGGCATGCTCGACAACACAATGAAGCATCACACATGGTGGCGCAATTTATGAATAATAGGCGACGAGCAGCCTACGCGACTGATCCTCTTGCGACATAAGACACGTATGATAATGTGTCCGTGGGGATAGGAGAGGCGAGAGAAAGAGAAGAAAGGAGGTTCAAGGCTGAGGAAGATTAGAGAACTGAGCAACGAGAACAATGGGCCTTGTAGCAGTCTTGGTGGGAGCAATAAGAGGCGCACCGGGTGCAAGAGTTGGCCCAGAGGCAAGCTTGGGAGGACGAGCAAGACCGCCTCCGGATTGAAAGAAATTCGTTGGAAGAAAATCAATGGAGGACACACCAATAGCGCAAAAAATTGCAATAAACAACCAAACACCTCCACTACCAAGAGTGGCACTGTCGAGACTATGAGGCAGGTAGTCCGTATCAAGAACACACTCCTTGCATGCGTTATGAGGACCTTCCTGTGCCCCCCGGGCCTTCAGACTCGCGTCCTCAGTTACGTCATGCCGCAGTTTCAACCACTAGCTAAAGAGGAAAGGGGACCCCTTGTTTGAGTGGACCGAATATGAGCACAAGAATGATTAAGGCAATAGGTAAACATTCCTTTTACACCATTTATATATCTTTGCCCGAAATCAATTCCTTAGTCGCCACCTTTAAGCCTAAACCCTTCGTTTGATCAACCCATGCAGCGTTTGAACGTTAAACTTTTTATTTTTTACCCGTGTGATGAAAATTCGATTTTAGGATTAGTCGTTTGAAAAAAAAATCAAAAATTCGGAAAAATCATGAAAAAGCAGAAAATTGTTGAGAAAAAGCACAAACAGATGTGTTTGTAGTTTGTTGAATATAAGGCGAAGAATTTTGGCCTTCTAGTTTGATGATTCGTAGTTAGTCATGTTTAGAGTAGTTGTTTTGTAATAAAAATCGAGTTTTCATTACCTTAGCCACTTAAAAATATCCTTTTCCACACCCTTCGCCTAGCCCCATTACACCACATTAAAGACCTTTTGACTTGTGCTTATTATTTGTGTTCAACGGTGGAGAATGATTGAGCTGCAAGCCTATGTGGGTACGTGTTCTAATTGGTTTGAGTAGTTACTTTAAAAGTGCTAATGCATCATCTATTAGCCGATTTTTAAATCGAGTAGAGCGAACATTGTGAGGGATGTGTATGATTTGTTAGTTTCAAGGGGGGGTTAATCCTGGGTAACCATTCTTATGTGATTACCACATCATCGCTAATTTTTTCAAAAATTGTAAGAATCATGAACCGGGTATGACACTAGACCTTAGCCTAAGTCTCGTGAATGGGAAGTGTATTTTTCGTTCGACCCACATGAAACTGAAAAAAATAAATTTTCTTGAGGGCAAGCAAAAGACAAGTGTGGGGATGTGATGCGTGGTCGAAAACCGGTGTTCTAGTATGGTTAAGTTCATGTATTTAAATAATTTTTAGTTTCGAATAGCCTACTTTTGACTGGAATTGTGTTTTGTAGGACTAACGGAGTTTAAGAAGCTATTCGAGAGCTATACTGAGCACCGGGAGCGAAAGGGATCAACCGGGGATGCATGAAATGAAAAACGGGAAAACAACACCCTACAGGGGGCGTCGGCGACGCACCCACGTCGCTGAAATATCGCGTAGACAGCAAAACATGGCATCAGCAAATTTTCATGTTTTTGGGAGGCGTCGGCGACGCCTACTCCTTCTAGCCGACGGGAATTTTGTTGTTGTTGCGTGTTTTGATGAGTTATAACCCAATTTTTGGATCTTGGGAAGGAAGTTACATTTTTTCTTGAGTTTGAAGCCTCTCTTTGAGTCAAGAACTTCACCCGCTCAATTCCAATCCATCTGAATCATCCACAATCATCCGAATTCATCATCCCCATCAATTTACTAACTCTAATCACCATCCTTTCCATCACCTTACCAATCCATTTCTCCATAATCATCCACCATAACCCCAACCTTCATAATACTCCTCTTCAAGGTTTCAAGATGTTCAAGACCAAGAGTTCATCATTCGTTGATCACGTCCTGTTCGTCATGAGCGGCTAATTCTCGCATGTTTCACCCTGGTGTAGACTTTTGTAAGGATTTCTAGGGTTTGCTATTTGTTTAATATTTTGTTTGTGACAAATTGAATTACATTTGAATCATTAGATAATTGTCTTACGTTTGTATTGAATTTTCAAATTGTCGAGTGAGCTATGAAATTTGAATTCTTGAAATGAATATGCGTATTTATGACTTGTCTTTTGATAGGAGTTGCTTGTCCGAGGTAACGAAGTGCATTGTGGTCCGTTGTCTATGACATTGATAGCAATTGGCACCTAAGCCTTGTGATTCAAAACCATTAATGAGTTAATTCGATTAAACCAAATTAAAATGTGTAGTAACCCTAGTTCCTACAATTGTTGAACCGGGTGTGAACCTTGTTCTCCCTTATTGTTTAAAACCATTTCAGCAAGTTTTCGTATAATCACAACCATTCAAGTTTTAATAGTAAATCATTTCAATATTACAATTGTAATGCCTCGCATTTGTAACTTTCCGTTTTTAGTAAGTTTGCTTCGTGTTTCTATAATTTGAAAGCCCAAACCTTGTAATCATATTTCATTTTCGAATCACTGTAAATCCAAGGCTTTAATTGTAATCAAATTGATCAATTATGCGAATTTCACAACCTTTATACATGCTTAAACTTATGAACGTACGTTATTTTGTTGCTCGATAAATCAATTCAAAATGACTCGTTAATACCTATTGTACGTTTGTAAATCTTAATATACAAGTCAAGCAAGATGATTAGTGATTTTAATACAAAAATTCAAGCTTCCGGCATCATAAAATCTTGTCACGTTTATGCTAAACATATACTTTCTAGTAAGTCTTTTTTGGGGTTTCAAAACACCTTTACACTAGACCTTAGTCTACCATATGACCAATACTCATGTTACATATAATGTGTAATGTTTAAATATCAAGAAATACACTTATAATTAATAAAAGAACAAAAAAAACCCTAGCAGCTTGCGGCCGGAAGCTGCCAAGGGAGTTTCCCTCCTTTTTTAAATTCAAAAACTCAACTAATCCTCATTAATGCAACCCTAACTTAAACCCTAATCTTCCCCCTATAAAACCCCACCTGTCCCCAATCTTTTCTCACTTTTACAAGCCTCCAACACTTCATAAATCCTCTCAAAACATCCAGAACTTTCTACTGAAACACTTCAGCTTGCAAGTGAATTTTAACTCACTTCCTTCTTTGTTTAAACCTTGTTTCTTCTTCTAAGACCCTTGGATAACCTCTAGGAAGGTTCTCACAAGTTTACTTGGGAAAACTATGGTGAAACCTCACCATTTTGAGCTCCAAAAGTGTGTCAAAACTTTCTGCCCATTTTTATCTTTTCAAACTTTAAAAGTTTCAAAGTTTTCTTTATGTTTTCTTCCTCAACAATGTTTGCTAAGCCCCATGGGATGTTACCATAGATTTTCCATGGAAAACCAAGGTGGAACAATACCATTTTTAGGGCCAAACTTTCTGTTTTGGAAGTTAAAATTATAAGGCTTTCTTGAACTTTTTTTAATCTTAACAACTCTATGCTACTTGTGCCACTAATCAAGATTATGGTTAGTGAGCTAGCTAGACTTGTTCCATACAAAATCAAGAGGTATAACATGCCTCTAAACTTGTGGTTTTTAATAGGGTTTTAAACCCACAAGTGTTGAGCCATCCAAGCTTACAAGCTTGTGTTTGGTGAAGGTGTGATTACATGGAGGCCTTGGCTATCCAACTTTTCAATCCACCCCTCACTTGATAATTTCGATCCATTAAGCTATGGTTCACCTTCACTTGAGTAACAAGGCTACGACACGTCCCCAAACGTTGCCATGTTCAGGATGCATGCCCCTAGCTTGCTTATTCGGTTCGAAGCGTAGCTTAGTGAAGTACTTTATTCATGACCATCCGGATTGCCCTTGTGGCAATTTGTGTGTTGGTGAATCTTACGAAAGAGGTTTAGGATAGTTATCCTCCTACCTCCATGCTTGAACTCTATGACATCCATGACTTATATGAAATGTATGATTTACATATGATAAACTTGTAATAATATATGTAAACTATATATGTAAATAACAAATATAATCGAACCTTTAATGATGACCATATGGTTACTTGTCCTAACATTAGGTTATTTATCTAAGACCTAACCATCGTTACGATTTTATTGGGCATGACCCATAACAACACAAACACCCTTCGGAATTAACTTTGCAAAACCGTGAGTACACTTGACACCCTTTTTACGCTTTATACTCGTAAACACACTAAATCACACCTTTATTCTACGAAAATCACACAAACAATCCATCATACATGCTATAGTTATGTATTACTTGAATTGTTTACTTGGTACATTCTTATGTGATACTAAATGTCATTAACTTCGATCAAGCCTCCCTTAACATGTATAGCGCTACAGGAGTAACGCACCACCTGTATTCTTGTGGTCAATGTTAAGTTTTTAAATCTATTATGCGGAACACTTGAGGATTGACTAGTAGTTCACATGCCTTGTTTACATTAATCTCGTATACTAGCTTATCATGTGGATTTGTTTACACATTTTACTACTTATGCTATGTTGTCAAACTTGTGTACTCGACAATACTTTGTTATTGAACTATACTTTTTAACATGTTGCAGGTTGATGAGATTGATATGACGAAACTTAGTAGGATTGGCATAGAAACACGCTTAGCATGCGAAGTTAAGTATTATGTTTTGTTGAACTTATTTCGTTGTTATTTTGTATTCGAATTATGTTGTACTTGACAATTTGAAGAATGAAATGAAATGGGTTGTTTAATTAAATATTGTCACAATTAGTGTTATGATGTCTTGAGCAATCTCGTTCGTCTCACTCTGATGTTTCCGCCATCAGTTGGGGTGTGACAGATCGGTATCAGAGCCATAACCTATAGGGAATTAGGTAGAATTGTCATGTTCGACCTAGTATATTATTTAAGTGACCAACTTGACCTTTCTTGATTCATGCCTAAAATGTTAATTTCCTGTTTGCTTCTTCCTATTTCTTTTGTCATAATATATATGCAACGTGTCTTTCCTAAGACTCTTACACAACTTACACACTTGAAGACTTGAAGACACTCATACTATAAGTGAGACGATCTCACCAAAGTAGGGGTGAAACCCGCACTTTGGTGATCACTCTCAATCCGCGTGTTCAGTTTTACACGAAATTACACCATCAAGTTAGGAGTGAAATCCACATCTTGATGGGAATTTCCATTTCATACTCTAGTGGACCCCTACCAACGAGTCGGAATTCGCCCCTCGTTTGGTAAATACCAACCACGCTTAGGGTACGATGTTGTCAAGTTAGGGGTGAAACCCGCACCTTGTCAACTAGTCCCATTCCTGGATTTTCAATCTCGCCAAAGTTCCAATTTTCGATCGGTTAGAGACGTGTAGTAACTGGAAGGGTAAAGTGATGTTAATCGCTTCTCGAAGAGAGCACTTTACCTATAGGACAAAGCACGTTTCTCTAATTTGAAAGGATCTCGATTCACTTTGGAATAGTCGACGTTTCTCAACCCGAAACACTCTTATGTTTTATTAAGCCTATCTTTTATGTATCTCAATTATCATGTGTTTTAATACTTGCTACCTTATTCATTTCTAACCCGATGCACAACTCGCACACCTTTCGTAACCAAAAACAATAATAATAATCCTTGTGAACCAACTAAATTTATACTCCTTACGCAAATCATACGTGTTTATGCTTTTGAATGCTTGTATGCTTATGCTATCTATGTGAATTCATACGTGTTACATGATACTTATATGCTCAAAAATGATTTCTTTTTATTAAAATGCATTATGATTTAAAGCCTTACTCCCTCTTCTTTATTCGAATCCTTTAGATGTCTTCCTCACAAAGCGTTATAGGCAAGAAGAAGTCCAAGTCAAGGTCCCATTCTGATTCGATGTCCAAAAAGGACTGCATGAAGTTCATGGCCGAACAAATGGCTGAGCATATGGCCAAGGCCATACCCGAGATTGTCAGCAAGATTCAACCCCCACCCAATGTCGAATCCACCTCTGTCGACTCCAAGGTGGAAACACCTAAATCAACCTTTACCCATAAGCAATTTTGCTCTTGCAACCGCCAGCCTTTCACCGACGAAGGGGATGCCACCAAGTTACTACAATGGTTTGACTCCATTGAGGTTACTTTTATCCAAAGTGGTTGTCCTGACCACCTGCGTACCATGAACGCTACGGGAGTTTTCCGATCAAGGGCTCTTGACTGGTGGACTTCCGAGCGTAACGCTCGTGGTAATGATGCCGCTCACGCCCTCCCGTGGTTTGAGCTCAAAAAGCTGATGGAAAATGAATTTTTTCCTCCACACGAACGCCAACGAATCGAGAACGAGTTTTGGAACCTTAAGCAGGTGAGGAATGACAACGCCGGTCTCACGTCCCGTTTTAAGCACCTGAGTGCGATTTGCCATAGCCAAGTCGACACGGCCCGAAAAGGCAGTTGCCAAGTACATATGCTGCCTCCCTCCTCACCTCACGGACCTTGTCGACACCACCTCACCCAAAACCCTTGAGGAAGCTTTTCGCCTGTCTGCCCAACTGAGCAATAACCACGTCCTTCGTGAAGCCTCCAAGGCTTCATTAAGGAAAGCCCACCAAGCCACCACCGAAGCCCTCACTGAACCTACCTCACCCAAACCCCAAAGAGCAACAACAAAGGATGAAGCGGAAGGCTTCGAGCCAGAACTGTGCGGTAGTCACTCCGCCAAACCTAGACTCTCTCAACAGCTAGCCTTAGCCTCTCCCGACCTATCAATAAAGCATACACTGAGCCACATCCCAAGTGTAACACCTGCCCTTTTCACCATCCAGTTACTGCCTTTCCGCCTATGCACTATCTGCAATAGGTATGGACACTTTGCCCAACAATGTCGAAGTGCTCCGCAAGCCCCTACCAACCAAGCACGAGCCATAACCGCACCCAAAAACCCTACCGCCAACCAAAACCCACAACTTGCACCTACCACTTATGCCTGCTTCAGATGCGGAGATCCAACCACTTCGCCAACAATTGCCCGCAGCGCAACAACAACACAAAACCAGCACAGCAACAAGCTCGCAGTCGAGCCTTTGTCATCACAGCCGCACAAGCTCAAAACGCCAACGATGTCATTTGGGTACTTTTCTCATTAACAATGTTTACGCTACGTGTTTATTTGATACTGGTGCGGATTAAAGGTTTGTATCCGTTGAATTCGAACCTTTGCTTATGTGTAGACGTTCTAAGTTGCCTAAATCATTCTAAGTCGAAGTCGCTGATGGGAAATCCGTCACTGTTGATTCTATCCTATCCGATTGTTCTTTAAATCTCAACGATCATACGTTTTCCATTGACCTCATACCCATGCAAATGGGTAGCTTTGATATCATAGTAGGTATGGATTGGCTTAGGCGAGTCCGTGTTGAAATTGTTTGTTCCGAAGAGTTCATTCGTCTTCCCCTTCCCAATGACGATTGCTTACACGTCTATGGCGAGAAACCCTCGAAAGGACTCAAGCTTATGTTGTGTATCCAAGCAAACAAGTACTTGCGTAAGGAATACTTCGCCTTTCTTGCCCACATTGTAGAAAAGAAGGATAAGGGTCCAAGCGTGAGTGAAGTTCCTTTTGTTCGTGATTACCCCGACGTCTTCCCCGAGGATCTTCCTGGTCCTCCTCCTTCTTGTTTAGTTGACTTTCGCATCGATCTAATCCCTAGAGCAACCCATGTAGCAAAATTCCCCTATCGTCTAGCACCCTCAGAGATGCAAGAGCTGTCTAGCCAACTTCAGGAGCTTCTTGATAAAGGCTTCATATGTCCTAGCACATCTCCTTGGGGCACTCCCGTTCTATTCTCAAAAAGAAAGACAGATCTTTCCGAATGTGCATTGACTATCGTAAACAAGCTTATGGTCAAGAACCGATACCCTCTTCCCCGCATCGACGACCTTTTTTATCAGCTTCAAGGCGCTACGTGTTTCTCAAAAATCAACCTTCGCTCGAGTTATCATCAACTTCAAGTCCTTGAAGAGGACATATCTAAAACTGCATTTCGCACACGTTATGGGCACTATGAGTTCGTGGTCATGCCATTTGGTTTGACCAACGCCGCCGTCGTGTTTATGGATTTAATGAATCGCGTGTGTAAGCCTTATCTCGACCAATTCATGATCGTCTTCATTGACGATATCCTAATTTATTCCAAGACTCGAGATGAGCATGAGCGACATTTGCGTCTTATCCTTCAGCTTTTGCGTTATCCTTCAGCCTTTGCGTACTGAACGTCTTTACGCCAAGTTCTCCAAGTGTGAATTTTGGCTAAAGGAGGTTCAATTCCTTAGTCATTTCATCAACGAACTTAGTATTCACGTTGACCCCATAAAAATTGAGGCGGTGAAAAATTAGATTGCTCCTAAGACTCCGTCTGAAATTCGTTCGTTTTTCGGCTTAGCCGGTTATTACCGTCGGTTTATTTCTAATTTCTCTAAAATTGTCGTGCCTATCACTTCCTTGACTCAAAAGGATAAGCCTTTTGTTTGGCGTTCCGAACAAGAGGAGTCTTTTCAAACGCTCAAGGACATGCTTTGCAATGCTCCTATCCTAGCCCTTCCCGATGGTACCGACGACTTTATCGTGTATTGTGATGCCTCAAGGAAATGTCTTGGTTGTGTTCTTATTCAACGAGACAAGGTCATTGCTTACGCGTCACGACAACTCAAGATTCATGAGAAAAACTATACCACACACGACCTTGAACTTGGTGTAAGTGTTTTTGCATTGAAGATATGGTGGCACTACCTTTATGATACAAAGTGTACGGTCTTCTCCGACCATAAGGGCCTCTAACACATCTTCAATCAAAAGGAACTCATCATGCGTCAACGTCATTGGATGGAATTGTTAAACGACTATGACTGTGATATTCGCTACCACCCTGGTAAGGCGAATGTTGTAGCCGATGCACTTAGTTGGAAAACTCATGTTAAGAGTGTACGTTTCTACCAAACTTTGGGAAAGCTTCAAGAGCTGATTCGTGAGGCACAATACTCGAACGTTAATGAGGGTAACCTCGATAATGAGTTGAAGTGTGGTGCTGAAAGCCAACTCATTACCAAATCCAATGGCATCATGTGCTATCTTAACCGTATTTGGATCCCTAACCGTGATAATCTTCGTGAACTCCTGACGAGTGAAGCTCATAAATCTCGATATTCTATTCATCTCGACGCCGATAAGATGTACCATGATCTTCGTGTGTCTTATTGTTGGCCTGGTATGAAGAAAGATATCGCCTGTTACGTTTCGAAATACCTTGTTCCAAGGTAAAGGCCGAGCATCAATGTCCCTCTGGCTTACTCGAACAACCAGAAATTCCTATTTGGAAATGGGAGAGTATTGCTATGGATTTCATTACCGAACTCCCCCTAACATCGTCTGGTCACGATAGTATTTGGGTAATCATCAACCGTTTGACCAAATCTGCTCATTTCCTCCCCATACGTGAAGACTATCGAGTCGAGAAATTAGCTCGTATCTGCACGGATGAAGTCATTTGTCGTCATGGTGCCCCCGTTGATATTATTTCGGACCGTGATGGTCGTTTCACTTCCCATCTTGGGCAAACGTTTCAAAAAGCTCTTGGTACTCACCTCAATCTCAAAACTGCTTTCCATCCTCAGTCTGATGGTCAAACCGAGCGTACTATTCAAACTCTAGAGGACATGCATCGTTCTTGCGTAATAGATTTTGGTGGCAACTGGGACATGCACTTACCTTTGGTCGAATTCTCGTACAATAACAGTTACCATGCGAGTATTCAAATGGCACCGTTCGAGGCATTGTATGGACGCAATTGTCGATCGTCTATTTGTTGGCACAAGATCGGGGAAGATCAAATCACCGGTCCCGAGCTTATACAACAGACAACGGACAAGATTTTGCAGATTCGGGACAACTTGCTCAAAGCCAGAAGCCAACAAAAGAGTTACGCAGATAAAAGACGCAAGCCCTTGGAATTCAATGTTGGTGACTTTGTACTTCTTAAGGTATCCCTTTGGAAGGGTATGGTTCATTTCGGGAAAAAGGGAAAGCTCACCCCTCGCTATGTGGGTCCTTTAAAGATTCTCGAATGGATTTGCAAGGTAGCATACCGACTGGACCTACCACAAGAGCTCAGCAACGTTCATCCTACTTTCCATGTCTCAAACTTGAAGAGATGTCTCGCCGAAGAAGGACTCCAAGTTCCACTTGAAGATCTTCAAATCAACGAGACCTTACATTTCATGGAGAAGCCAGTCGAAATCATGGATCAAGGCACTAAGCAACTAAGGCGCAGTCGAATTCCTTCGTGAAGGTTCGGTGGAAGGAAAACGTGGCACTGAGTTTATTTGGGAACTTGAAAGCGACATGAAGACTAAGTATCCGTATTTGTTCGATGCATCTTCCTAAATTTCGGGACAGAAATCCCTAAAGGAGGGGAGACTATAACGCTTCGCATTTGTAACTTTCCGTTTTTAGTAAGTTTGCTTCGTGTTTCTATAATTGGAAAGCCCAAACCTTGTAATCGTATTTAACTTTCGAATCATTGTAAATCCAAGACTTTGATTGTAATCAAATTGATCAATTATACAAACTTCAGAACCTTTATACATGCTTAAACTTATGAACGTACGTTATTTTGTTGCTCGATAAATCAATTCAAAATGATTCGTGAATACCTATTGTACGTTTGTAAATCTTAATATACAAGTCAAGCAAGATGATTAGTGATTTTAATACAAAAATTCAAGCTTCCGGCATCATAAAATCTTATCACGTTTATGCTAAACATATACTTTCTAGTAAGTCTTTTTTGGGGTTTCAAAACACCTTTACACTAGACCTTAGTCTACCATATGACCAATACTCATGTTACATATAATGTGTAATGTTTAAATATCAAGAAATACACTTATAATTAATAAAAGAACAAAAAAAAACCCTAGCAGCTTGCGGCCGGAAGCTGCCAAGGGAGTTTCCCTCTTTTTTAAATTCAAAAACTCAACTAATCCTCATTAATGCAACCCTAACTTAAACCCTAATCTTCCCCCTATAAAACCCCACCTGTCCCCAATCTTTTCTCACTTTTACAAGCCTCCAACACTTCATAAATCCTCTCAAAACATCCAGAACTTTCTACTGAAACACTTCAGCTTGCAAGTGAATTTTAACTCACTTCCTTCTTTGTTTAAACCTTGTTTCTTCTTCTAACACCCTTGGATAACCTCTAGGAAGGTTCTCACAAGTTTACTTGGGAAAACTATGGTGAAACCTCACCATTTTGAGCTCCAAAAGTGTGTTAAACTTTCTGGCCATTTTTATCTTTTCAAACTTTAAAAGTTTCAAAGTTTTCTTTACGTTTTCTTCCTCAACAATGTTTGCTAAGCCCCATGGGATGTTACCATAGGTTTTCCATGGAAAAACAAGGTGGAACAATACCATTTTTAGGGCCAAACTTTCTGTTTTGGAAGTTAAAATTATAAGGCTTTCTTGAACTTTTTTTAATCTTAACAACTCTATGCTACTTGTGCCACTAATCAAGATTATGTTTAGTGAGCTAGCTAGACTTGTTCCATACAAAATTAAGAGGTATAACATGCCTCTAAACTTGTGGTTTTTAATAGGGTTTTAAACCCACAAGTGTTGAGCCATCCAAGCTTACAAGCTTGTGTTTGGTGAAGGTGTGATTACATGGAGGCCTTGGCTATCCAACTTTTCAATCCACCCCTCACTTGATAATTTCGATCCATTAAGCTACGGTTCATCTTCACTTGAGTAACAAGGCTACGACACGTCCCCAAACGTTGCCATGTTCAGGATTCATGCCCCTGGCTAGCTTATTCGGTTCGAAGCGTAGCTTAGTGAAGTACTTTATTCATGACCATCCGGATTGCCCTTGTGGCAATTTGTGTATTGGTGAATCTTACGAAAGAGGTTTAGGATAGTTATCCTCCTACCTCCATGCTTGAACTCTATGACATCCATGACTTATATGAAATGTATGATTTATATATGATAAACTTGTAATAATATATGTAAACTATATATGTAAATAACAAATATAATCGAACCTTTAATGATGACCATATGGTTACTTGTCCTAACATTAGGTTATTTATTTAAGACCTAACCATCGTTACGATTTTATTGGGCATGACCCATAACAACACAAACACCCTTCGGAATTAACTTTGCAAAACCGTGAGTACACTTGACACCCTTTTTACGCTTTATACTCGTAAACACACTAAATCACACTTTTATTCTACGAAAATCACACAAACAATCCATCATACATGCTATAGTTATGTATTACTTGAATTGTTTACTTGGTACATTCTTATGTGATACTAAATGTCATTAACTTCGATCAAGCCTCCCTTAACATGTATAGCGCTATAGGAGTAACGCACCGCCTGTATTCTTGTGGTCAATGTTAAGTTTTTAAATCTATTATGCGGAACACTTGAGGATTGAGTAGTAGTTCACATGCCTTGTTTACATTAATCTCGTATACTAGCTTATCATGTGGATTTGTTTACACATTTTACTACTTATGCTATGTTGTCAAACTTGTGTACTCGCCAATACTTTGTTATTGAACTATACTTTTTAACATGTTGCAGGTTGATGAGATTGATATGACGAAACTTAGTAGGATTGGAATAGAAACACGCTTAGCATGCGAAGTTAAGTATAACATGCCTCTAAACTTGTGGTTTTTAATAGGGTTTTAAACCCACAAGTGTTGAGCCATCCAAGCTTACAAGCTTGTGTTTGGTGAAGGTGTGATTACATGGAGGCCTTGGCTATCCAACTTTTCAATCCACCCCTCACTTGATAATTTCGATCCATTAAGCTACGGTTCACCTTCACTTGAGTAACAAGGCTACGACACGTCCCCAAACGTTGCCATGTTCAGGATGCATGCCCCTGGCTTGCTTATTCGGTTCGAAGCGTAGCTTAGTGAAGTACTTTATTCATGACCATCCGGATTGCCCTTGTGGCAATTTGTGTGTTGGTGAATCTTAGGAAAGAGGTTTAGGATAGTTATCCTCCTACCTCCATGCTTGAACTCTATGACATCCATGACTTATATGAAATGTATGATTTATATATGATAAACTTGTAATAATATATGTAAACTATATATGTAAATAACAAATATAATCGAACCTTTAATGATGACCATATGGTTACTTGTCCTAACATTAGGTTATTTATCTAAGACCTAACCATCGTTACGATTTTATTGGGCATGACCCATAACAACACAAACACCCTTCGGAATTAACTTTGCAAAACCGTGAGTACACTTGACACCCTTTTTACGCTTTATACTCGTAAACACACTAAATCACACTTTTATTCTACGAAAATCACACAAACAATCCATCATACATGCTATAGTTATGTATTACTTGAATTGTTTACTTGGTACATTCTTATGTGATACTAAATGTCATTAACTTCGATCAAGCCTCCCTTAACATGTATAGCGCTATAGGAGTAATGCACCGCCTGTATTCTTGTGGTCAATGTTAAGTTTTTAAATCTATTATGCGGAACACTTGAGGATTGACTAGTAGTTCACATGCCTTGTTTACATTAATCTCGTATACTAGCTTATCATGTGGATTTGTTTACACATTTTACTACTTATGCTATGTTGTCAAACTTGTGTCTCGCCAATACTTTGTTATTGAACTATACTTTTTAACATGTTGCAGGTTGATGAGATTGATATGACGAAACTTAGTAGGATTGGATAGAACACGCTTAGCATGCGAAGTTAGTATAACATGCCTCTAAACTTGTGGTTTTTATAGGTTTTAAACCACAAGTGTTGAGCCATCCAAGCTTACAAGCTTGTGTTGGTGAAGGTGTGATTACATGGAGGCCTTGGGTATCCAACTTTTCAATCCACCCTCATGATAATTCGATCCATTAAGCTACGGTTCACTTCACTTGAGTAACAAGGCTACGACCGTCCCCAAACGTGCCATGTTCAGATGCATGCCCTGCTTGCTTATTCGGTTTGAAGCGTAGCTTAGTGAAGTACTTTATTCATGACATCGGATTGCCTTGTGGCAATTTGTGTTTGGTGAATTAGAAAGAGGTTTAGGATAGTTATCCTCCTACCTCCATGCTTGAACTCTATGACATCCATGACTTATATGAAATTATGATTTATATATGATAAACTTGTAATAATATATGTAAACTATATATGTAAATAAAAATATATCGAACCTTTATTAACAATGGTACGCCTACATTAGGTTATTTTCTAAATAACACTACATTTTATTCATGAATAAAAAAACACTTCAATATTAAAAGTATACCCTGCATTTTTACCTTTCCGTAAAACTAATCTTTTTTCTAAAAAACCCAATCCTTAATCTATATTATTTCGAATTTACTGTACATCTTATTGTACAAATGTCATTATCGATCAACCTTTAACATGTAACTTAGGAGTAGACGCTTATTTGGGTATGTTGTTTTTAAATCATTTCGACACTGAATACTATTTACATGCTTGTTTACATTAATTCGAATAGCTATATTGGATTTTTTACACATTTCAACTTTGCATTTCAAACTTGTACCGCAATATTTGTTAAACTATACTTTTTAACTTTGGGTTAAATTATTGACCTTAGTAGATTGGCATACAGTTACATGGAAGTTAAGTATAAAATCCTTAAATTGTTTTTTAAATATAAACCCAAGGTTGGCCATCCGCCAAGTGTTTTCTAATTCAGAGCCTCCTATCCACTTTCAACTACCCTCAACCTATAATTTCTCCATAACACTTCCCTCACTTTTAAACAAGGCTAACACTCCCAACCTCCATCAACCATCCGACTTCTTAAAACTTAGCGAGTTAGTGAGTACTTATTCCTCCTTCCTTGTGAATTGTTTTTTCTAGAAAGAGGTTTAGGATAGTTATCCTCCTACCTCCATGCTTGAACTCTATGACATCATGACTTATATGAAATTATGATTTATATATGATAAACTTGTAATAATATATGTAAACTATATATGTAAATAACAATATATCGAACCTTTTATTTGATGACATATGGTTACTTGCCTAACATTAGTTATTTCTAAGACCTAACCATGTTCGATTTTATGCATACCCATTAACAACAAACACCCTTGGAATTAACTTTGAAAGTAGTAACTTGACACCTTTTTACTTTATATCGTAAACACCTAATATCACTTTATTTCGAATCACAAAACAATCCATCATAGCTTAGTTATGTATTACTTGTTGATTAATTGGTACATCTTATGTGATATAATTCATTAACTTCATCAAGCTCTTAACATGTTCGCTTAGGAGTAAGACCTGTATTCTTTGGATTAGTTATAAATCTATTTCGAACACTTGGGATGACTATAGTTCACATGCCTTGTTTACATTAATCTCTATACTAGTTATCATGTGGATTTGTTTACAATTTTACTACTTTGCTATGTTCAAACTTGTGTACTCGCCAAACTTTGTTATTGAATATACTTTTTAACATGTTGCAGGTTGATGAGATTATAGACGAAACTTAGTAGGTTGGCATAGAACACCTTAGCATGCGAAGTTAAGTATAACATGCTCTAAACTTGTTTTTAATAGGTTTTAACCACAAGTGTTGAGCCATCAAGCTTACAAGCTTGTGTTTGGTGAAGGTGTGATAATGGAGGCCTTGCTACCAACTTTTCAATCCACCCTCACTGATAATTTCGATCCATTAAGCTAAAGTTCACCTTCACTTGAGTAACAAGCTACACACGTCCCCAAACGTTGCCATTTCAATGCATGCCCTGCTTGCTTATCGTTGAAGCGTAGCTTAGTGAAGTACTTTATTCATGACATCGATTGCCCTTGTGGCAATTTGTATTGGTGAATCTTAGAAAGAGGTTTAGGATAGTTATCCTCCTACCTCCATGCTTGAACTCTATACATCCATGACTTATATGAAATGTATGATTTATATATGATAAACTTGTAATAATATATGTAAACTATATATGTAAATAATAAATATGTCCGAACCTTTGACGATGACCACATGGTTACTTGTCCTAATATTAGGTTATTTATCTAAGACCTAACCATCATTACGATTCTATTAGGCATGACCCATAAAAACACAAACACCCTTTGGGGCTTATAGTGTCAAAAACGAGCGTTAACGTCTAGATAAATACTTTCGACTATACATACTTTTTGAATACTTTAAATTCCTAAAATTACCGAACTCCATCGTCATTCCAATACTCACACGCCTACGTTTCCTTGTGTAGGATAAGTCGGTGTTCGTACCCCTAATCAACCTAAACTCTTTCATGGAATTAACTTTGTAAAACTATGAGTACACTTAACACCCTTTTTACGCTTTACACCTTTGGTGCAACATGTTAATCTATCATAAACACATAATCACACTTTTATTCTATGAAATCACACAAAAAATCCATCATACATGCTATAATTATGTGATACATGAATTGTTTGCTTGGTACATTCTTATGTGATACTTAATGTCATTAACTTCAATCAAGCCTCAATTAACATGTATAGCGCTATAGGAGTAACGCACCGGCCGTATTCTTGTGGTCAATGTTAAGTTTTTAAATCTATTATGCGGTATACTTGAGGATTGACTTGTAGTTCACATGCCTTGTTTACATTAATCTCGTATACTAGCTTATCATGTGGATTTGTTTAAACGTTTTTACTACTTATGCTATGTTAACAAACTTGTGTACTCGCCAATACTTTGTTATTAAACTATACTTTTTAACATGTTGCAGGTTGATGAGATTGATATGACGAAACTTAGTAGGTCGGCATAGAAACAAGCTTAGAATGCTAAGTTAATTGTTATGTTTTGTTGAACTTATTTCATTGTTGTTATTTTGTATTCGAATTATGTTGTACTTTACAATTTGAAGAATGAAATGAAATGGGTTGTTTAAATAAATATTGTCACAATTAGTGTTATGATGTCTCGAGCAATCTCGTTAGTCTCACTCTGATGTTTCCGCCATCGGTTGGGGTGTGACAACAATCGTCGGTACATTGTGACAACCTTTTCCAACAAACAAACAATTAAATCATTTTAGCAAGCTTCATAAAAGTGACAATACGTGTTAAAATCAATCACATCCATCGCAAACCACAAACTCTTCATGGTTCGACCCCTTACTACTACTAACGCATTGTTAAGGGTAATTTGGACTATAAATATTATATTTAACTAGAGCGCAACAATCCGATCAAGACTGTAGGAATTTTAAAAGAATTTAATACAAAAATAGAAAATACAGTA
This sequence comes from Scalesia atractyloides, assembly GCA_947069175.1. Taxonomy (NCBI): domain Eukaryota; kingdom Viridiplantae; phylum Streptophyta; class Magnoliopsida; order Asterales; family Asteraceae; genus Scalesia; species Scalesia atractyloides. The sequence goes on along the minus strand of CAMTDV010000020.1, from coordinate 73,292,515 downwards.
TGATCTTCCTATAAATTCCATCGCAAGTGACAATGGGACAGAATTCATAACCAAGAGGTTGATAAATTCTACATATCTAAAGGGATACTAAGAAAATTCAGTATTCCCATAACACCTAATCAAAATGGGGTTGTTAATAGAAAAAATAGAACCCTTATTGAGGCTGCAAGAACTAAGCTTGAAGATTCTAGTATTCCATTGTCCTTTTGGGCAGAGGCTGTGAATACTACATGTTATGTTCAAAACATAGTCTTAATAAATCCTAGGCATCAAAATATTACCTATGATATTTTGTACAAAATACAACCATTAATATCCTTTTTCAAACTCTTTGGTAGTCCATGCTTTATTTTGAATCTAAAAGATTTAATCTCAAAATTTGCAGCCAAAGTGAATTGTGGATATTTTTTGTGATATTCTTCTATAGCTAAGGCCTATAAAGTGCTTAACAGAAGGACCATGACTATTGAAGAAACTTTGAATGTAAAATTTAATGAATTATCTTCCTTGAAAATCCCTAAAAATGTAGCCGAACTTTTTAATCTTGACAAATTCAATTTGGAAGAAGTAACTACAAAGGTTTAGGTTGATATAAGTAAAGCAAAAGCAATGCAACAGGATTACCGATTTCACATTGAGATGCTATCCCAATACAAAGTCTCTTCTAATCCACAAAGTTCATCTGCTCAAAACAACAGTCAGTCTACAACAACTAAACCACTATTGACCAAAGTCAACCTCAAACCACTGATGTTGCATGTGGTCAAACCACTAATCTATCATTCTCATCACATTCACCACTTGGGCCAATTTATCTGTCACCTTTTCAAACCACTGTTGACCATTTTACAATGGCAACAGAGGTTTCACCATAAATTCCCAATCATGCCCCTTACAAAAAAATTCTATCATTCCATAAACTGGAAACCCCATCTTCCACAGATCTCATCCACCATAACAAGTTTTAGGAGACATCAATGCAGGATTTCTCACAAGAAGCCAAACCCTTAACGTCTGCTTATTTGCAGGCTTTCTATCTTTAATCCAACTTTTCAAATACCAAGAGGTGGTAAAAGGCAATAGTTGGGTAGAAGCCATGCAAGAAGAGCTTCTTCAGCTCAAAAGATAACAAGTTTGGGAACTTGTATCATTACCTGAGGATGCTTGTCCAATTGGTACATAACGGGTCTTCAATAACAAAATGATGAAAGAGGCTTTGTTATAGAAAACAAAGCTAGGCTTGTGATTCAAGGGTACAAACAAGAAGAAGAAATTGACTATGATGAAACCTTTGCTCCTGTAGCAAGGTTGGAAGCCATAAGACTCTTCTTGGCCTTTGATGTTAACCATAACATGAAGGTGTATCAGATGGATATAAAGAGTGTTTTTTTCTATGGAAAAATCTAAGAAGAGGTCTATGTGTGTCAACCACCTGGATTTGAAGACTCATTCCATCCTGACTATGTCAACAAGCTAAACAAAGCATTGTACTACCTAAAACAATCACCAAGAGCCTAGTATGATACTTTATCCACGTTTCTCCTATCCAACAAATTTAAAAGAGATAAAATTGATAAAAACTCTTTTTCAAAAATGGGAAGGGAAACATCTTTTAATTGTACAGATGATGATGATATCGTTTTTGGATCCACATGTGATAAACTATGTGATGATTTCAAAAAATTAATGACAGCTCAATTTAAAATGAGTGTCATGGGGGAGTTACAATGTTTTCTTGGTCTCCATGTTCAACAACTTCAAATTGGAACTTTCATTCATCAAAACAAATATGTCCTCTTTTGAAAAAGTTTGACATCAATGATTGTAAACCATGTGCTACCCCTGAGTACAGCAAAGCCATTCATATCTGATGAAAAAGATAACTTGATATATCAGACACTTTACAGATGTATGATGGGGTCATTGATGTACTTAACTGCATCAAGGCCTGATATTATGTTTGCAACATGTGTTTGTATAAGATATGAAGCATCACCAAAAATTCAAATTTAGTAGCTGTAAAAAGGATATTCAGATAACTCAAAGGTACTCCCACACTTGGTATCTAGTGTCCAGCTAATGGGAATATTGAGCTTTCAGGTTTCTTAGACAGTAACTTTGCTAGTTATCATAAGACAAGGATGTCAGCATCAGGAGGCTGCAAATTCCTAGAAAATGCCTTGGTCTCATGACAGAGCAAAAAGCAAATGGTAGTCTCTAACTCTACAGCAGAGGCAGAGTACATAGCTCCTTCAAGTTGCACTATACAACTCTTATTGCTTCAGATCAATTGCTTGATTTTGGTATAACTGCTCTAAAGACACCATTAATTTTGGACAGTCAAGCAGCTGAACACATTATCAAGAACGTAATGTTACATTAAAAATTAAAGCACATTGACATCGTCATCACTTTGTTAGAGATTGTTACGAAAAGGGATTGATTTCACATCATCATATTCCCAATTAAGATCAATTAGCAAATGTGTTCACAAAAGCACTGGACACGTCTACTTTTGAAAAATTGATCTCCAAAATTGAGATGTTGAATAGAGACTGGAAATATTTTTCGGTGTTCTAAATAAAAACATGAAAATTTGTTTAGAAAAATCAAAATTGTGCCTTAAACGATTACAAAAACTTTGTTCAAAGGAGTATATCATCTATACAAGTAGTTCAAAAGTCTGTTAACTTTGGGAACCCACTGTTTAAGGCAAAAGAACCACCACTTTTGAAAACCACTGTTTGACTCTAAAAGTCAAACAGTGCCTCTGTTTCATCATTATTACCACTGTTCTATCTCAGAACTTTGTTTAACCCAACAAAGGTTTCAAACAGAGGTTTTTCAAAACTTTGTTGACCAAAAGTCAAACAAATGTTTAATCCATTGATTTGGTCACTCAAACATCTGTTGAGCACAGCAGAGGTTTCAATCAAATGTTTTGAAAAACAGACGTTATCTTTCTTCATCAAGGGTTTTTTGTAAAACAGAGCTTTGCTCAAACAGAGATTTGCCTTTAGCAAATAAAAACCTGCCACGTGACCAAAAAGGTATCCGTTTGGCCATGTCATCACCACTTCTGAAAAACCCTATAAATATCCTAAGCAAACATAGTTTACCTTTACTTATGCGATAAATTCTGAAATTTCAAATATTTTCTCTTCAAAATCAAAAAGATCATCGATTCAAAGATTCTCTAAAAAATTGTCCCTGTTCAAAAGATCACTGCTTAAAAGATTTTCGAAGAGTTAATCTATTTTCACTATGGCTCTTCCCTTGAAACCACCTCACAATTATCTTCCATATCTTGTGAAAACCTCTGCAAACAAAGAATTTCACTCGATCATTATCATCTCATCTAAATACCACAACATCCTTACCGCCGATGCACACATTCATTTAGAAAATGTTAAAGATTTTTGGCAAAATCAGATTGTTTGCTTCATGACAAAAAGCCCTACACCATCATCTCAACAGTAAATGGTATTACCGTTCAGATCACACCTGAAGTGATCTCCGCTACATTCGCCCTAGACGATGAGACAGATAGTGAAACTTTTCCAAAAATTGATCTTCATCATGAATTCATAGAAAGGGGTTATAATGGTCAGATGGCAGGATCAACAATTTATAAACCTAATTTTCCACCTGCCATGAAATTTTTCGTCCATACCCTACTATATATCTTTCACCTGAAACAAATGCATATAATGAAATTCCTTTGAAAACATAGTATTTAGGATATGCAATCTTGACAAATTCTAATTATAAGTTTTCAATACTCTTTTTATAGACATGGCTGCAATTGTAAAAGCTAAGAAAGATGGCTAGCCTAAAGCTTTTCTCTTATACCCAAGACTCATAAGTTGTCTTTTAGAAAGGGTCTTAGCATAAAACATTTTTGTAAGAGGAGAGGGCCTTCAAACTAAAAGTCTTTCAAACAAAACGTTTACCCACATGATGACTAAAGGTCAAGAAAGTGTGGAAGAAGAAAATGTTTTAGAAAACCCAACAACAGATGTTACAACATTTGTTGCAGAGCTCACTGTTCCTGTGACCACAGTACCAAACCCAGTACTAGCGAAACACACGCCAGCCATTTCCAAAAGGACCACATCTATCTGCAAGCCCAAATCTAAAAGAAAACCCCAAAAGGGTAACTCTGGAGATGAGGTGCCAGAGGAGCTTGCTGTATCACAAAAGCAGCAAAAATTTGTTGTTACTTCCTCACAATAGATTCAAACACCTCCACCTATCCAAATTCCTCACATATCCTCAAAAAAGGATTATGTTGTAAGCACATGGGACCCACATCAAGAAGGAGATGACTCGTTGAGCATTTCTTCTTAAGCCCATCTCCCAGGGCTATTTCTCTTTAGACACCACCCACTACACTTATGTTATCCACTATAAGACCATTGCTTGATGCACTTGACAACCCTGACTTGCATATACTTAGTTCCTCTCAACAAAAAGTCATTGAGAGTATACCTCAACAAGTGACTATGGCAAGTCTAGGACTTAGTGTTAGCCCACAAGCAAAGGAGGTTACACCTCCTGTGTCTCTTGGCAAGTTCAGGACTTAAGGTTAGCCCACAAGCAAAGGAGGTTACACCTCTTGTGTCTCAAGAGACACAGGAAGGTATTTCAAGCTGGGCAACTACCACAATTGGACAATAGTTTCATCATTAAGACCTCTTTGAAGGCAACTGTTGAGTCTGCAATTATTCACTCGATAACCATTGTAAGTCCCTAGTACCAAGATAAGGGGGCATCTGGTTCAAAACTAGATACAACCACCTCTGGTAGAAATTCAGATGATCCTATTAAATTAGGTGATAATTAAGATATAAAGAATTGACGGCTAGAATATCCAATTTAGAATCATCAATGGCTAAGATAAAAGACATGATGAAGATAGTAGTGAAAAACTCTACAACTCCATTGAATGCAAATTTTGCAAAGAAAGTTTGGTTTCATGCCCAATCTTATCTCCAACTACAAAAGCAAACTGCAGATGCCACTCACAACATTCACATGGAATTTATCAGAAATATGGTTGATGCAATATTCTCTAATACATAAGCAGAGATCCAGGCCATAAAAGATTATCTCCTTCAAGCAACAAGTGCTGCTCCGAATCCCGAGCATCCTGCAGATGATGCCAACAAGGGGGAGAGTAGTGAAACCTAAGAAAGCTTAAACCTGCAAATCCAGCCAAAATGGCTAAGGTTGCTCAACCCACTGTTCCACCAACTCAACTAATTGTTTCATCCACTTAAACCACTGTGTTGATGCATATTTGTGTGGATGCGACTCAGTTCAGTTCGGCTAGGTTCGACTCGGTTCGGTATTCACGCCGGAAGCTCATAGTCTGAAGCAGGCCATTAGAAATGAAGACTGAAGACCAAGCAACATCCAAGGGGGAGTTTGTTGATACACTTTTGTGGCTGTCGCTTGCTCTTAGTTACGCTAGTAATTGTACGGTCTTTGTTTGTTACATCTGTAAAGTTTGGTCGTGTCAACCAAATCAATATATCCTCCTATCTTGATTTAGTACGACGTCTAGTTTGTCTGTGTTGTAAAACAGTTGCATGTGTGCATATTGTTAAGTCTTATGTTTCTGATCTTACTGTCTGTACGACATGTCTGTTAGCAAGTTCTCCGAAGAACACCATATTCATACGAGTGAATTGTGCTTCGTACGAGCAAGTTGCTTGCTCGTACGAGCCATAGCTTGTTCGTGCGAGTAACCTTTACTTGTTCGTACGAGTAACAATTCAAGAACATTTGTTTATTTGTACTAAGGAGTTACTTGTTCGTACGAGCGAGCTATTTGTTCGTACGAACCAACAAGTTGTTCGTACGAGCAACTCATCCACAAATGTTCTTCGTGGGCTTTGTAGTGCTTCGTACGACCAGCAACCTACTTCGTACTGTTGCTGGGTGTTGGTACTATATATACAGACATGCACTTCACAGTTTAGAAGTGACACTAGGTGAGCACAGAGAGAGAACACTGAGAGTGTATAGAGAGATAATCAGTTTATTCAAGAGTGTATGTATTGGGTCTCTCTACAAATCAATATAGTGAACATTTGAAGATATATCGTTTGTTATATTGGCTGTGCTCTTGCTTTGGTTTGCATATACACCTGGATTCCGCACTCGTGTGTGTGTTAAACAACAAGGAAGTAGGTTATCTTGATCCTCCAAGTGGACCTACAAGTGGTATCAGAGCTTTGGCTCTCTTTCTTATTTAAAACCAAGCATAGTGTTGTGTTTGAGCAAGTTGTGAAGCTTCCTGGAAGTGTTCTTGAACTTCAAACAAGAAACTTAAGTTTTTAAAAGATAACTAGCTTAAAACTTAGGTAAAACTTGTTGTATCCATAAAATTTTTATAAAAACCTTGTTAGAATACATGGAGACATGTTAGGATACGGTTTTTCTTAAAATTTTCTATCAAAGTTCAGTTGGACATATTTTCTGGTGAAGCACTTGCCAGAAAAATCATCGGAATATTCCTTTAGGGTTGACCACATTTTAAGACTTGACTATTTTGACTGAAAAACTGATATTGGAATATTTGTCTTTTTAACCGAATCTGTGTAGACAACTGACGTCTATCGAACAAACTCAGAAACAACTTTCTGTTAAAAAGGAAAATTCTCACCAACCAACCCTGCAAAAGGATTCCTTCCTTCGAAAAACCTCTATGCGAATAACCCATCCTCATGAAGAATAAGATTGTTCATGCGAAAGACCAACTGATTCGCACGAAGAACCTGTTCGCATGAAGAACCTGTTCGCATGAAGAACCTGTTTGCACAAAGAACCTGTTCGCATGAAGAACCTGTTCGCACGAAGTACCTGTTCGTACGAAGAACGTGAGGCTCGTACGAAGAACCATTCACTCGTACAAAGAACCTGCGATTCGTACGAATCAGTGGTTCGTACGAAGAACTAAGGTTTTCGTGATTTGTTATTCCTGACCAGTGTTTCAATACTTCATGTTTTTTTTCTAAAATCAAGGCTTTTATTTCAAGTTAATTTTGAAATCTTAAGTGGATTTTCATAAACAAGCAAAATGGGCACAAATCCTTGGTATTAGGGGTGTAGTTCAAGTACAAGCCAAGATTCACCACAATCTAGCTCCGCAACCTCATGGGTTAAATCTTTAATACCTCCACCAACGACAGCTAGTCAATGGGCGTATGTTACGAATCAAAATCAAAGCGTTCAAACTCTTCTCCTTAGCGAGAGTGAAACTGGAAGTAACAACCGACCACCAAAGTTGAATCATATGAACGATTATCCTTCATGGAAAAGTCATTTTCATACGTATGTTCTTGGTCAAAATATCGTGTTATGGACATGTTTTACTACTCCGTACAAAGAATCTATCGAAGAAGTTGTATTAAATTCAACCGCTTTAGTCAAAATTGGACGAGAATGTTAAAAGGGCTTATGATCTAGAAAAGAAGGCCTTTGCCATTCTTACACAAGCACTTCACAAGGTTTTTTACCATCAATTTATGTATTATACCACTACTAAGAGCTTGTGGGACTCTTTGAAAACAAGAGGAGAAGGAAATGCAGCAACGAGAAAGATTTGACATAATCTTTTAAAGAAAGAGTTTGAAGGGTTTCTGTTTATGGAAAGTGAAACACTAAGTGATATGACAACTCGTTTCTATCACTTGCTTAGTGAGATGTACTCATATAAGGTTAACACATCACAACAGGAGATTGTTATGCATTTTGCTGATGCCTTACCACCTAAGTGGAGTCAATTTATTGAATTACTAAAACACCGGTGCTTTGGATGTAATCAACATTTACGAATTTGTTCAGAAACTTGAAAACAAAAATGAAAAAGAAATTCGCAAAGCAAAACGATTTCCTCTTCCACAAAACCCAGAGATGTATTTTGGAGGCATTAACATAGGTATAAGTACATATCAACAACCGAAGCTTCAAACAGCATTTGTGTCAAATACAAATCCTTTTCTGCCACAAGTTCAACCAAATCAGTCTGTTGGTTCAAGTGCTCAAGTTTACTTACAAGCTTTTGATCCAAAAGCTTTTCTTCCTCAACCACAAGATGTTAGACGAACAAATGCTCAAGACTATGAATAAGCATTTGATCCAAAAGCATATCTTCCTCAACCACAAGTTGTTACACCACAAGTTCCACAACAAGCTTTCTATGGTAAAAACTTTCAACCCTCAAACCCTAACACTGTCAGACTCGATACATCAAACCTTTCTAAGGTGAGTGTGTAAGTTGCCCAGCAACACATGGAGCTTCTAAACCACTTTGGTGAGTTCTTACTGCGAATTAGTAGCTGGACAAATTAGTAACATCAATCTAACCAGTGAAGGCTATGCCTAAATTGATAAGGAGGAGATGGAGTTAATTGATATCAAATGGGCGTTTGCAAGTGCAGTGAGAAGGGCAAAAGATTTTATGGAGAAATTAGGAAGAACTAATCTGGAGAGCAACAAGGATACTCCATACAGTTTTGACAGAAGGAAAGTTACTTGTTTCAACTGTAGAGAAAAGGGCCATTTTAAAAGAGAATGCACGAAGCCTTCACAACAAGGATATCAATATCCTTTCAACAGAAATCAAGATACTAACCACAAAAGAGCAATGGTTCCTGCAAACAATTCCAACCGAGGGTTAGTAGTTCAAGCAGATGAGCGTTGGTCTATTCAATTGTGAAACAACGGTGGAGGAGGAACTGCATACTATGATGAAATTGCTAAAAATGATAACGATGGAGAATCGTCCAGAAATGATGACAGTTCATGGGATAGCAGCAGTTCAAATAAAGCGGAATCGACTTCGAGTGATCGATCTAAAGATGTTAGTATTGAAGTAGATGATATGATTACTGAAACCTCGACGGATAGCGGCGAAGCAGATTTGGAACCTGAAACTGAAGGGTCATCTGATGAGTTTTCCAAGCATCTCTCATCAATCGGATCCTCCACTCTCCATGCAGCATTCATGACCCGTTTAGATTGCCAATCCAGTCAGGTAAGTTTCGATAAACCAATTGTGTCTAAGTGTTTGAATGTATAGTTTTAAAAGGCAAATACTTAGAACTTGAAGGTAAATTTGATCACATGAAGAAGCATCATCAGAGTTTGATTGTAGATCTGACAAAGTGCACTGAGGCAAACACAGCTCTTAAGAAAAACGAAAAGGAATTTAAAACGACAATTGAAACCTTAAAGAAGGATGTTTCTGAATTAACAAAGAATGTTTTGAGAAAACAAACAACCATTAACAATTATATTAACATGCTTGAAGAAACGAAAAAGGAGTTAGCCTTTGCAAAATGGGAACATAATGCAATCAAACTCAAGTTGGATAGTTACTCCAACTCAAGATATGTTTTGGATCACATCATCGGTGTTCAAAAGAAGAAAGGTGATGTGAAATGCATTGGTTATCAGGCTTGTCCTCCTCCGGTTAGGCACAATTACACCAAAATGCCAGATGATGAAGATATGCCACAGTTTAAACCCACCGTTCCATTGGATCTATCTGAATTTACAGCTGGTCTAGGATTCACTAAGGGCACATCTTCAAGTCAAGGTCAATCGGATAACATCAATGACTCAAAGTCTATGAATGATCAAAATCCTCCCATTATGGAGGATTATGATAGTTCGGATGACGAGCCAGATGAGGACAAACCTAAGCAGTCGGATACGGTAACAAAAGAGGAAAATATACCTCTCGAAAATCACATTCTCTGTGATCCTCCAGCGAAACCGTGTGTGACTGCCCATGTCAAAATTGCTGAAGCCCATGTTGAAACCTGTGAAAGCGTGAACTTGCTTTATATGTTGATTGGTTCCGACAAATTTTACTCAAATAAAGATTTTCCCATCAAAAATGTCAATTAAACTTTCATTGATAAAGTTTTCAAGGATTCTACTAGTAAGTTTTTGGGTAATTCGAGCCCAAGAGTTGTAGTAACTCAGTGTGCTCCTCTCCTAAAATCTGAAGTTAGAAAGAAATACGGAAATCAACAATTGAAACCTCAAAACAAACAACGAAAGCAAAATCATGCTAACCAAGGAAATAAAAAAAGCAGACATGACCAAAACAAGAAGAAAATTCAAAATGTGAGCTTCGTGAAATCCCAAGGGACTGATAAAATTGAATATTTTGAAAACAAATCCAACACGGATTTTGTTAAACAAAATAAAATTTTGAAGAGAAACAGTCAGAACCACTACATAGAAACACAAAATTTGTGATGTGGGACCAAGTACCTAAAGATCACGAAGTTCATCATCAAGCTATCACGTTTATAATACTCCAAGGTTTCTTGAGTGGAGATCATGGTTTGAGTGTGGTAAATATGGGCACAATGTCAAAAATTGTCCATATCTCACAAAGGGAAAAGCAAAAATTGATGTGTCCCAAGGTAAACATTACCTTACTAAATCTATTTTGCCAAAACAGGACCCTCGTCTCGTTAAACAACAAGAAATGAAACAGCGAAAGAAACAACAAAAGGATATTGCAAAGGCTTTCAAACTGGAGGTTGTCCAAACACAATCGGTAAAACCGAATGTTAAACTTGAGAAACAAAACTAGATTTTGATACCAAAATCGGAAATTGTTTCAGGGGGAGCACAATCCATTCCGAACAATCGGGAAAACGAAGTTCCAATTCTCGATGATGTCGGACGACCCAAGTCAATGAAGGCTTGGGTCACCATCTCCAACTAATCTTTAATGAGTGTGCAGGATGTTCTAGCAGGAACTATTGATAATCATAGAATTATTGATAGTGGAGCATCCAGGCACAGGATCGGCGACATGCAGCTCCAAAACATCGTTATATCCAGGAGTTGTTGCCTTTGTTTGAGAGAAAGAGAAGATAATGTCCGATAAGTGAAGAAAGTTTGGTGAATGAAGTTGATAACTTCGACAAGAAGAAAAACGACCAACAATTTGTTATTTAAGGCTTGGATCGGATCCACTGGATAGATTCGATCGAAATGTATGCACCTGAAGCACGTCAAAAGATTATCAAAGATTCATGTCTTATATCTTCCACAAGAAGTTCAAAGCTTACTAGATGATCGTGCAGTGTACATTTCGCCACTGGTGTGATTGAAGAAAATGTGTTTGGATGAACAAACCAACCGGGTGTGCGGATGCCTTGGCATGGTTTGAGCAACCGCACACTACTTCCCAAGGAGAAAGACAAAGACCTTTATTGGTGCAAAAACATGTGGACAACATCATGTATGGACCGTCCAAAGATGATATGTACAAGCTTCTCCACATACACTCTTGCTTCTTACCAGTCAGACCTAGAGGTTTATAATCTTGTTGCCATGAAGAGATTTATCAGTTATATGAAGTAACTGCAAAATCACCTTGAAATCTACACCGGGTGGATATCCAGTTGGGAGAACACACAGATTCCTGGCAATGCAAGGAGAAATTGCAGGATTACGGGTTAAATTTTCTAATCTCTTCTATATGTGTTGATATTTAAGTTGTTTTACAGATTTCTAAAATCTTGTACAGCACTCCAGACCAAACACATTGATCTCGAATATCACCTCACACGTGATTGTTTCAATATGAAACTCATCAATGTTGTTTTGATCCGCACCGATTACCAACGTGGCAACTCATTTTTCCAAAATTTTGGTAAATCATTTTTATTAAATTAATTTTGGTAACGGCATCGAGGTAAAACATGAGTTAATCCATATCGGGAAATCGTTTTTGTAACTATTTTTCTTGAGAACAATCCAAAAAGATGTATTTAAAGGATTAAAATTACTTTTTGCAATGTAGGGGGAGTAAATTCCAATCCAAAAAATACAAAAACATTGCAAAACGTCAAAAAGGACAAAAACATGAGAAAAACAAAAATGAGTTTCCTAGCAAGAAAAAGAGAAAATGATAGTAAATTAGTGGTCTGTCAAAACCTCTTTGAACCTAAAATGAAAAATGATAAGTAGCACTATATTCAATGTATCGGTAGGCTCATAGTCATTCTAAAGTGTGCAGGGCGATATAAATATAATCGACTGAAGATTAGGTGGGAACCATTCATTGGCATATGGTCTTAGTACCAAAATTTTGTTTGATAGTATGCCGAGGTTCTGAGATATGCGGTCTTTATCTTGTTATCATCTAGGTATCATGGTTGAATCTTTTACCAAAAAGTAACGGGGACTCAAGTCTAGAACTTCCATGATACCATACATACGTGTAAATACTGCATACGACCATCAATAAGTGATAAAAATATAACACTCACCCATCAATAACTGATAATGTATCACAGCTTTATGCGGGAGCTAAGTTCGTCTCTTTGTCGGTACGATGGTACTAACCTGTTCACGGACTTACTCCTGTGCCCTGCATGCATCTGAGAATCAAGTTCCTCATCAATAAGTGATTTAATCACATAGGGCTTGTTTTCATGAAAAATAAGTGAGTATCTCACAATCTATACGTCAAAACACATGATAAACAGTATACTCACTGGTAAGATTTTCTCTCGTGCATGCCTTGATACAGGAATGTGTCGTGAGTGGATGAACACCGGTCGGTAAGTATAAATCATACATTAATCGTATCCCCTAACCGCGAGTACATTTGATAAGTTGAGCTTATGTGGATAACGATATCGATAATTGTTATAGGAAACTTATCTAAATGCTAACTAATTGTTTTGGCAGGACCGTATACTAATATGATTCTCTTACCCTCGAAACTCGCAAAAAGAATTTCTGTAAATATTTATTTGTTGCTTTCCGTCCTTACATTTAAAAATTGAAAAATGTCAAAAAGATTTTAGGTGACTTTTAATATAAATTTTATAAAAGCCAAAAAGATTTTGCTTCAAGTTTATTTTTGATTGACCGATGTTGGAACTCGAGTCTATCCTTTCTAAAATCATGATTGTAAGCCGGAAAACAATTGCATCTTCATAATGGTCGAAGTTGACAAACTTTAAAGGTTAATGGATTAAAATTGAACAATCTTAAAAACTCTTAAAGTATTGTCAGTTAGTAGTTGAATGAGGTTTGGTCTCATGTGTGTCATTTGCTAATTTTGCTTAAAATCAATCCTTCGTGAAATTTTACAAATGAAAATTCTCTAAGGATTGATTAAATCCCTAGCAGTTATTCTCATTACGCGTTTAGCTTTGTTATGTCTGCAGATGTGGCATCCAAGCAAACTAAAGGCAAAGAGAACGAGTTTGAAGGAAAGGTTATGGGAGAAAAGCCACAACATGAATGCAAGCCATGAATCAAGAAGATCAATTCATGACTGACCACTTATCAACACCACAAGATATATTCAAGGGGGAGTTTGCTGATGCACCTCCTGATTATGACATGTGAAGACATCTGAAGATCCTACAGTGTGAAGAACGAACCATCACGAGCAGCATCCAAGGGGGAGTTTGTTGATGCATATTTGTGTGGATACGACTCGGTTCGGTTTGGCTTGGTTCGACTCGGTTCGGTATTCACGTCAGAAGCTCATAGTCTGAAGCAGGCCATTAGAAATGAAGACCGAGACCAAGCAACGCTAGTAATTGTACGGTCTTTGTTTGTTGCATCTGTAAAGTTTGGTCGTGTCAACTAAATCAAGATATCTTGATTTAGTACGACGTTTAGTTTGTCTGTGTTGTAAAACAGTTGTTTGTGTGCATATTGTTAAGTCTTCTGTTTCTGATCTTTGGTCTGTACGGCATGTCTGTTAGCAAGTTCTCCGAAGAACACCATATTCGTACGAGTGAACTGTGCTTCGTACGAGCAAGTTGCTTGCTCGTACGAGCCATAGCTTGTTCGTGCGAGTAACCTTTACTTGTTCGTACGAGTGACAATTCAAGAACATTTACTTATTTGTACGAGGGAGTTACTTGTTCGTACGAGCGAGCTATTTGTTTGTACGAACCAACAGGTTTTTCATACGAGCAACTCTTCCACAAATGTTCTTTGTGGGCTTTGTAGTGCTTCGTACGACCAGCAACCTTCTTCGTACTGAGGCTGGGTGTTGGTACTATATATACAGACATGCACTTCACAGTTGAGCACTAGGTGAGCACAGAGAGAGAACACTGAGAGTGTATAGAGAGATAATCAGTTTATTCAAGAGTGTATGTACTGGGTCTCCTTACAAATCAATATAGTGAACATTTGAAGATATATCGATTGTTATATTGGTTGTGCTCTTGCTTTGGTTTGCATATACACTTGGATTCCGCACTCGTGTGTGTGTTAAACAACAAGGAAGTAGGTTATCTTGATCCTCCAAGTGGACTTACACATTGTCCCATCTCAAACCACTGCATCCACTTTACTTCTAACATATGTTGGTATTACAAAAGGACCAACAGATGTTACAACAACACCACTCACCAAATTACTAGCACCTATCTCTCAAACTAGAAAAAGAAAAATGATTACTTCACCCATCAAAACTCCTACCACCAAAAATTGAATAATATCTATCCCAACGTCTTCATCACCATCATCATCTATACCATCTACAAACCTTCCTAGCCTAGCCGGTGTTGAAGAATACTTAGAACTAAAGAGAAGGCATGCCAAAAAAATGCATTTAGAGAGAAATCAAGGGAAGGATGACAAGCAAATCATGCAGACCCTGACAGAAGAATACAAAAAGGTAGAAGCTTTAAGAGGTTATACCAACATGATCTGCAGGAACCTATCCCATGATCCCATAACTGATGCAGATCTCAAAAAGATACTCAGAAAGGATTACCTTAATCACATTATGATGACAAAACCATATGATGGTGATAAGGAATGGTTTAATGGATGGCCAACTAAATCCCTGCTAGATGAAACAGTAAGGATTGAAAAGTTGAAGCTATTTCCCAATATCATTCCTTCATTTCCAAATTGGAAAGATGGCAAAAAGCCTAATGATAAAAGGGCTCTGAAGATGAGAGAATGAAGGAAGAACTTGCAGCTGCAAGATGAAACTAAATCCCTGCTAGATGAAACAGTAAGGATTGAAAAGTTGAAGCTATTTCCCAATATCATTCCTTCATTTCCAAATTGGAAAGATGGCAAAAAGCCTAATGATAAAAGGGCTCTGAAGATGAGGAGAATGAAGGAAGAACTTGCAGCTGCAAAAATAGGCACCATGAAGACAATGGCTGCATTGAATGAATCAATAACCCTTGCAAACAATAAACAAATGGAAGTTCAAAGAGAAAAGCATTTCTCATTTCAAAAAGGCTAGAGTATGAGCAACTAGACTTTCTTATCAAAATTTTGTCAAGCCTTCTAAGTTCCCATTAGCATGAATCTTTTCTGCAGCTACAAGGGAATTTCTTAAAAGAAAATATGAACAGAAGAAGGACACCAGGAAAGAAGACAGTCTAACACAATCATGGTAAGACTGGTCTCTCTAAACTCATCAACAATAACTCTGCTCCTGACAAATCCTCCTAGTCAAAAAAATTCTATAATGGAAGTCAAATAAAGACACGATGAATGGATTTTGCTTAGGGCTAGTGAGGTGGAGAATATCACAATGAAAAGTGTAATTGGCCTAAAATTGAAGATATGCAAGACTTAATCAGTCTACCATTGGAAAAAGACCCAGAAGACATTGTTTCTCTTGACTTTGAATTACAATTCAAAGGTCAAATAAGAGAAAAGTTGATAAGAGAATAACGGTTGATCAAATAAACATCTTTTTTGCCATCATCTATTCTAGGGAAAGATTGTTGGACCTATAAAAGAACAGATGATTTCCAAAAAGCCCAGACATGTCTCAAATATCAAGAAATAAACAGTTGATTAAGCTATTCTCTCCCCAAAGATAGTGAATCTTAAAAAACTAATTAGACCATCTGTTCAAAAACAAAGCAAACATATGTTCAAGGCTTGGAATCGCTGTTCAAGAAGAAACAACATCTGTTCAAAGCTAAGACTGTTGAAGACCAAAGCACTGATAAAGTCAAAGGTCTGATCAAGAAGACCAAACATCTGTATGGCCAAATAGATATTTGGACAACTACAATAGAGGATAGCTTAGACAGTGGTTTCCTAATGTAACAGTATTTATCTTGTAACAATGTTTATACTAGTTAGAACAAATGATAAGATTTGCACAGATGTTTGCAACATCTGTGGAATCTTTTCTGTTAGGAATGTTAGATTTCACTATCAGGGTGATGTCAGCTTATCACGAACAAAGCTTTAGTACTTAGTATAAATAGATCTCACCTTTCAGAGATCTGTTTCATCACTTTACACATTCTCTTTTGTACGAATAGTTCTAGTGAGTGATCGGCTAGGGGAGATTGTAGAACCATTTATGTAAAATTTTGAATCTTTTTGAATCAATTGAAAAACAGTTTCTGATAATATCTCTATGTTTGGGAATTCTATTGTGATAATTAATATTTGTTTGTAAATATCAAACTCAGATCCTAACAAAATTCGTGAATTACACGATGTCTAAATTCTAGTAATTAATGTAAGTAGTTATAAACTATTCAATGTTTTATCAATATAACATTTTCTTCTTTTATTTCTTAAATTGATTTTTTCTCATTTGATCCTCCCATATATATATATATATATATATATATATATATATTATATATATTATAGGGAAAGCATCATGAGAAACCTACATATAAATGAGAAAACTAAAAAAGTAACTAAAAGGCCTAAAAACATGCAAAAAAAATTTTACATTTTTTATAAATTTTCGCTACTTTATATTTATAAAAAAGGTTTTTTTTCAAAAAAAAAAAACTTGAACTGCACATGTACATAATATGCTTAAAGTTAGTTTTTGAGTTAGTTTAACTTTTAGGGTTATGTTTTTTGGAGGTTTATGATTAGGATTAGGTTTTGGGTGTGGGGAGAGGGGAGATTAGGTTTTTGGGGTGCGGGTGGGGGGTTTAGGTTTTTTTAGGGTTTAGTTTTATGTTTTTTTGGGGGTGAGGTGGGGGGTTAGGTTTTTGGGTGGTGGGGGTTTAGGCTTTTGATGGAAGGGTGTATTTAGGTTTTTTGGGGGTGGAGGGTTTAGGTCTTTTGGGTGTTGGTGGTGATGAGTTAGGTGGTTTAGGCTTTTTCGTATTATTACATATGTGCAGTACAATTTTTTTATTTTTTATTTTTTTTTTGAAAAAAGTTTTTTTATATATAAAATGTAGCGATTTTAAATAAAAAAATTGATATGTTTTTTAGGATTTTTTAATTATTTATTTTATTTTCTCATTTAAAAAAGTTTTTTTTATAATCATCCCCCATATATATATATATATAAAATCTGACAATAAACAATATGTATATATATTATACTTACTTCAGCCCCTCATAAATTTTTGGGTTACATTCATTAGGGTTTATGTACGCAGTTGGTTGACATTATTATCCCCCAGGTTCTCATCTAGTTGGTACATTTTATCATTTAATTGATGAAATTGAATTTTTCTACAAGGGGCTATTTATGTAGTATTATTGTAGCTAGGTCCATTTATGGAACTATCTATACGTATTTTATTTATGAAGGAAATTTATTAAGATAAATAACTTTTATTTGTAAAAGACTTTGATTTATAACTATACATGTTAGCTAGTACAATGAGTTTCAATTCTTTGATATATTAGATTTTGATCGTTTAAAGTAAGTAATAGCCTTGTCAGCTCAGCTTATTGGGTTTTAATTGCGTTAAAACATCATTCTAACACTGTGTAGTTAGATAATTAAACATTGCAAAGTTATTGTCACTTAGACATTCAGGGCAATTACTAAAGTACAATTTCACATTGGTGTAGTGGTTTAATTAAATAATTAATAAACCTTGAATAAGACGTTCAGGTTGCTTGAAGCACTTGCTCTGATACAGCTATTAGTATGGCGGAATACAGATAAAGTGATCGATTTTAGTTTTCATTCTTGTTTATTTGCCCGATGTTTTGTTCATATTTTGGTATTCATCTCGCACCATTGTCATGAACATGAGCGAAAATGTTTTAGACATTTCATGTTTAGAAAAAAAAAATATATCTCTTATATTAAAGATTAAAAGTTCTACACTTCATGATTTTTTCATTTGTCGATGTGATTTTTTGTTCGTTTCTTTCTATTTTTTTTATATTGAAAGCTGTTGAGCTATAGTAAAGATGAAAAGTTCTACAGTGATGGATTTTATTTAGTCCATGGGATTTTTCTTTCCTTTATTTTTTTACTGAACTATTTTCCTTTGCTTAACACTTATTTAACGATTTGTTTCAGGTTTGAACTTCGGGAAAGACTTTTTCATTCTTGGATTATTGTTTTCATTTAAAGATTACCCTTTTTTTCCTTTTTTATTATTACATTTATCTTCAATTACCTTTTTACACTATTTCTTTTTTTAAACACTGTTTCATCTATTTTTTTCGATTTATTTTTCCGTTGTTTATTTCTTTTTATAATACGAGTTTTTCTGATGTTTGTGTTCACTGACAGTGATATTGTATTAGCGCTATCCAGTATGGTTTTACGCACCTTATTACAACACGGGGAATGTAATACTAGTTTTTTTTTAAATGTAATTTACCTTAGCTTTTTACATTTTTTTCTTAGTGTGTTGTTGTACCTATTGCCTATGCTAAGATACCATTGAGATGATATTGATCAAATTTGCTACATTGCTATAGCATGTACTTGTAGCGTAATGATCGAGACGGACTTAATTATCGTCGCAACACACAAGGGAATGCAAAAAAATCGTTGCCAGCCTCGAAGCGCGGGCTTACCTTTAACCCTAGTAAACATTCGTAAATAAATAATAAATAAACATTTCTACAAAATAAAAAACATTTCAATATAATTACTTGTCACCAAATCCTCAGAAACATCGAACCAAACGCGTGCTAAAACGTATTCTTGATCGCTCGATCACCTTTCATGAGTTTTTTTCCACATAGATCGGCTTCCACTTGCCTTTTTTGTTTTTTAGGCGGTCGGTTGATTTTGACAGATCGGTTCATATGAAGGGCGGGTCTCGGGAACTACTAAAGGTGTATCTCGAAAATCATATAATAGGTCGGGGTGTTTGGGTTAGGGTAATGGGGCGATAAACATATTCTTGGTTGTAGAAGTAAGGATTGAAGTGGTTAGACGGATCATTTGTTTGACCTCCGGTTGAATGTTGGTTTGCATAATACAGGTTATTTAAGTTGTTTGGGTGAAAAGTTGTGAAATACTGGTTTGTGGGTCCCATGAATTTATTTTAGAAGGTTGGGAAAGATAAAATTGAAGAAAATTAGAGTTTCGAGATGTAGGAAAAAGATAAAAATGAAAATTTGGTGTACTAATAATAAAGAGGTTAATTATTATTTATATAGATGTTAATTATTATTTATATAGATCTAATATATTTTTTTAATTGAAGTAGCAACATCCACCTTTCCCTTGATTAGGGTGCATAACAATGGGCATAAGGGCAAAACGTCGTTAAAGCAGCGGCGCCAGATGCCTTTGACACCCCCAAATGGCGGAGGGGAGCGATGTTTTACGCCACTGCATGCTGATTTAGCAAGGGAGTTAAATGACTACACACAGTCTAGCAAACATCTCTACATGTCTTGTTTGACTTAATAGTGACACGTTACAAATGTTGAAAAACGTTTAGATATGGTTTAACTTTCACGTAGAGGGTTTTTTTTTATAAAAAGCTCAAGTTGAGCTCTAATGTCTGTCCCACGCAAACCACGCGTAGACGTTTAAGTCTGCAAATTATTTGTTTTCTCAAAGTAAAATCATTAAAAAATGCATGCCCCACATCTTTTTGGTGCAGACATGAAACACCCTCTTCTTACCTTTCTAAACTCAAAACACACAACACCTCTCAAAAACAAACCCTAGAATTCTCCTGCTACACCAGCCGACACCCACCCATCTCCCTTCCCCGGCGTCGACGTCTTCTCCGGCCATCCCTCGACTGCTCCGTCGTCCAGCCACATCCTCCTTCCTCAGCCGCATCCTCCTTCCTCCCGCATCCTCTGTTCGTCTACTCGGACCACTGCCTCGTTCCTCCAGCGACCACCGCCTCCTTTTCAGCTCAGCCAACCACCGTCTCCATCGACAAACTCCTTAGGTCAGTTTTTTTTTTTCAGAATTTAAGTTTTTTTTTTTTCAGATTATAAGTTTTTTTATTTTTTCAGATTATGTGGTTTAGGTTTATATGTGGTTTAGGTTTAATTTTAACTTATAAGTTATATGTTTTTTTTTTCAGATTATATGTTGTTTAGGTTTAATTTTAAGGTTATTTGTTTTTGCAGAAGTTAAAAAACAAATAGTCTTTTTTTTTTACAGACTGCAGAGTTTGATTCACCTTTTCAGTTACAAATGTTTACAAAATTGTGATCCATATACTATAGACATTTTACCTCAAAATAAACAAACAACATAGTCGTTTTTGCTATACGTGTCTTTAACTTTTACATGTATAGATAAAGGAGCTTGTCTTTCATATAACTTGGTTTTTGTCACCTTTTCACCATATTCCTTTTTATTGCTACATATCACCACAACATATTCACTAATTGATCGCTTCACTAACAGATCGTTGCATGCACTCCCATATTCGTGTTTTAGTCCCTCCCAACATGTTCACATGTTCGTCTTATAATAATAATAATCATCATTATTAATTGATTTAACATTGCTATCCAATGGATACTTGGCACAACAATAAAGTACTTTGATTATACGAAAGTCCCATCGCACATTTGTCACTCCACAATAATATACATGTACAAAATCAATATAACTGACATTGTCATTAATTATAGTGACTTAGCTAGACATTGGCTACATCATATCACCACCAAAATTAAAAAATCTACTTTCGTAGACGTGAAGTTTAAATGTTCAAATTAAATAATATTTTCAATGCCGAGTCAAAATAGTAGTTCTTCCTTACTATGTAAGATCATACGGTGTGGCCGTATAAATCTGGCGTTAAGGCCAGTCCATGTTCACAAAACCACTCTAGGCTTAGCGTTATCCAAGGCGTTGTGTGTGAGGGCATGGGATTCTTTATTGGCGTGGGGAGCAATTTGGTTGGTGATATGAAGTGAGTTGATGGGTGATTTGTGATAGAAGGTTTGTGATTAGTTAGTTTTTTTTAAACACTAGGTGGGACCTTTTCCACATCCAACATCATCCCGTGCTTCTTTTACCATGCCTCTTTGCTTACGTGGCTGTCATATGACACTTAATAACGCATCTCCAAACCCTTCACACTCTATAGTCTAAATGTGACATAAGTCGCCTTGAACTTGAAAATATATTCACATGACAGAGAAAACAATAGATTTATTAAATATAGGTTACAAAACTTTGATTATATATGCAACTACTAGCTCTATTGGTAATATAAATATTTAGATAAATGTTTCCATGTACGATGAAAGAGAAACGTCACATCCCAAATTGGATGCGAATCAATTACTACAATTATATTTACAATCGCAATTATTTTATAAAGAAATTGAGAAACTATATAGCTAAAGTTACACGATGACAATGACAATTTGCCTCTTCTGTTAACTGCTTTTCATTAAATATCACTATTTTTCAAACTAAAATATCTTTTATATTTTGAATAGTTGTTTAAATTATATCACAAAATGCATATTTATTATATGTAATATGAAAATAATATTGGTTATTGGTTTTTAATGGTTGCTAAATGTACCCTTTCCTCGCTTTTATTTGTTATACCCCTCTTTAAAGTTTCAAGATTAATACACTTCAAACCTTGTTTTTTCTGTTTTTTTTTTTCCTTTTGTTATCCTTTCAAACGTAATTGCTATGGAACCATATGTATCTATAATCATAAAATTACAACTTTATTCATCAAACCGATACCAGTGATTGCTTTGATTTTCACTTTGTCCTATTTTTCTTTTTTTTTACCCACGGATGATTGCATTATACATACATATAGCAATTACCATGGTTTTTTCATTTCATTTTTAACTAAGGGGCTATTTGTTTACTTTTTAGGGGGCTATAAATGATTCAGATCTCTTGATATTTCAGTACTTAATGGTTTAGACTGTTTTATTTAATGCCATCACCCCACCTCCCCCCACCTCATTTATGCACCCACACCCCCTCACTACATTTGCATGTATGTATATCTTTATGTGTAGACATACACGTAAAAGTATATGTATATATACACGTAAATTTAAAACGTGTATTGGATTTCACTCAAGTAAGAGTCAAATTATAAGATATCTTAAACCTAACCATAAATGTAACTTGGTTTCCTTAACAAAGGTCCGTCTGTTCACATAAGTGAACGGAAACTTAAGCCATGTTGAATGCTAGAGTCGTTTTTCGGCTTGGTTAGGTTTGAGTTTGACGATTTTTTGAACTCTGAATGTTTCATAGGCGATTAACGATCTTTTGGACAATTTCATAGGCAATTATCGATCTTTTGGATACTATATGCAAATGATACAGCTAATATGATTATTTGGAAATAAACATGGGTCACTTTCCGAGTTGTTTTTGGAAAAGAAGAAAAAACAAGATTTAAAGAGTTGTGTTCGATGGTGTAGATCTTATAACAACTACACAAAATATGTTCTAACAAGACCCTTCAATGATCCGCACAACCAAATTATGAAGATGGACACACCTCATTCTATTAGTTTTGGAGAAAAAAATCTATTAAGTTTTTTAATTTATAAATTTCATTCACAAATAGGTAGAAACAAGATTTATTTTATGTATATCTAAGGCATTTCTATAATATGTGAGCATGAAGTAGATATGTAAAAAAATTTACAATATGAAATTATAAAAAATTGTCCTTTATATTCACACCTGATTGCAAATTATATCTTTTACCTTTAAAAATTACAAAAAAATGTACTTGATGTTTGCAAACCTTTATATGTTATGTCATTTACCCTAAACCATGTTTATTTTCACTGTTAAGTTAAGTCATGTGGCCCCTACGTGAGGGTAAAAACGTCTTTTTTTCCTTCCTAACTCATATCTTCCACCCTTTCTCTCTTATCCTCAACCCAACATCACTCATCACCACCGATTGCACCACCCTTTTTATCCTCTACTCTTAGACCTACAAAAGAATATATATAATATTCAAAAGCCAAAACATGACCTATCTGATCAAGAAATAAACAATAAATTGAACCACACTCCTTCCAAAGTTAGTGAATATTGAACACTAATTTGAATATCTATTGAAGACATGCTAACATCTGTTCAAGCCTTGGAAACCACTGTTGAAGAAGAACCAAGCACTGATTAAGACCAAAGTGCCGTTGAAGCAAATATCTGTTCAAGAAGACCAAATATTTGTTCAGGCCAAACAAAGGTTTTATAGAAAGCAACATCGGTTTGAAGATCAGAGGTTTCAATACAACAGTACTTGCTTAAAAAAGAGTTTAGATGTATTAGATCAGATGATAGATCTCCGCAGATGTTTGCAACATCTGTGGAATCTTTTATGTTAGGAATGTTAGATGTCATTAGGGCAACGTCATCCGATTGCAAACAAACCTTTTGTATTTGTATAAATAGATCTCAAGTGTTAGAGATTTATTATCACATTCCCTTTTTTTTATACGAACAGATTTGTATGTGATCAGGCTGAGGGGGAGTTTGTAGAGTTAACTGTATTGTAACCAAATCATTTGAGTCTGACATAAAACAGTCTTTGATGATAATTTCCTGCTTGTGATTATTTTTATCTAATCTACAATTGATAAAGTTGTTTGTTCTTTTTTTTAATCACAAGTATCAAACTCAAATCCTAACATTTACCCATCACCACAAAACACTCCCTACCCCCACACCCTTATATCCTCAAATCTGGTGAGCACCAATCACCACCACACCCTAAAAATGAACTCGACCATACAACAAAGGTTACCTTCAACGAAACCTAAAAACGAACTTGGCCCTTTAGTTTGGTATTGATTACACATTCAATCACTGTTCTAGATACTCGAAAAAACCACATCCAAGCCGTCATCGGAGATACCACTTCCAAGTCGTCAATATGCATGTCCAAGTAGTCGTTCTGCCAGATCCAGATGGAGGGTGGCAATTTGAGATGTCACCAGCAGTGGAAGGGTGGGCGAAGGGGTTCTTGTTCATCGAAGTTAGGCGATGGTGCTTCACCGGAGAAAAGGATCGGGTGTGGCATGTGTGTGGTGGTGGTGGTAGGGTAGAGAGAGATAGAGAGAGGGGAGATAGAGTGTTGAGATAGGGAGATATGTGGAGGTTTATATATGTGTGTTGTATATATATATATATATATATATATATATATATTATTTTTTATGATTATGATTATTTATTTTAATATTTATGGTAAATGACCAAAATACCCTCATGCGGGGTGCACCTGGTCAAATTAAACCTTGAAACTAACTGAGTTATGGTTAAAGGACGTAATATGCAAGGATTTGCAAACATCGAGTATTTTTTTATATTTTTTGACTGTAAAGGATATAGTTTGCAATCTATTGTCAACATAAATGACGATTTTTATAATTTACTCTTTATAATATGGGGATACGAATAAATAATAACATCTATTGAGATCGCTTTAATCAACACAAGTAATAAAGGTGTGTTTAGCTTGCATGATTATTTTGAAGGGTTTTTTTAACTTGTAAGAGGAATTAAATTTAACCAAAAGAAGTTAATGTGATTACTTGGTCATGACTTGCATCGGTATTCCGTCATGTTTCTGTCGATAATTCTTTAGTAGGGTCGTCTCAAGCTTTTTAAGGGCCTAAAGTATATAACACAACTATAGACCAACCCCACTACCAACAATCTCCAAGCCCAAATTACCCATATATAATTATTTTTTTAGAATTTTGAGGCCCTAAAAATGTAAGAGCTCCTAGCCTTGCTTTATTTCACTCCTCCATAACCTTCGGTAATTTATGAGTGAATTATATACAGGTTTTTTCATACGGACCACAACTGACATGTTACCAAGGATTACTATCTTTATTGTGAGACCAATGGAGTCATACATAAGCCCCTAACTTGTTGTGATTATATTGTTCTTGATGAATGAGTTAGTCTAACTTCTCTATTAACTTATAACCACACGCAAAAAGGGCCATACCCTAGTTTAATAAAAGAAGGCCATTATGTAATGCCCTCGCAAGACATACGTGTCTCCAAATTCTTATAAAATTTTCTATATAATTATGTATTAGGTTTTGTTTGCAAAATTCAATTAAGAGAAACCATGGTGTCAATATTATTTACAAGAAGCATGAAATGTCACACCCCAACCGATGGTGAAAACATCAAAGTTAGAAGAAATAGATTATTCATTGCTCACAACGCTAATAATGACAATATTTAAATAAAGTCGAATTTCATTTCAGAAATAATTGTCAACAATACAACATGGAAACAAATACAACAATAACACAATACAACAAAATTGATACAACAACATTAATGTAAATTTCTAAATGTGTGTATCTAAGTCCTTGCTATTTGATTTCATAGCATCTTCTTCATTAACCTGTAACATATTTTAAAATACAATTCAATGCAAAAGCAAAGGCGAGTACACAAGTTTAAGCATAGCATACGGATACGAACAAAGTTTAAACAAATCCTAATAGCAACTATGATTCTACAAGAGCATATACAAGGCATGCAACACTACTAGTCAAACCTTTAACGCAATCACGATGTTTTAACATGGCCTCCAGTTTACACGATGGAGGGGGATGCGTTACTTCCTAAAGCGCTTAAACATGTCAAATGAAGGCTTAAACAAGTTAATGACTAAAGTATCACATAAAAAATGTCCAAGATATAAGCATAACGTAAGCGTATCAAGTATTCATGTGTATAGGATTGTTTGTGCATTTCATAAAGTTTAAGTGTTGTGGTTTTGGTATAAGTAAATATGTTACACCCAAAAGTGTTGTAAACAAAAAGTAGGTCGAGTGTACTCACGGTTTTGCTAAGTCTTCAAACTTGACAAGTCCGTGAAGGTGGTCGATTGGATGGATGAGCGCCGAGTTACCCTACAAGAGGAAGACGTAGGTTGGTAAGTATAGAAATGATAATGGAGGATTAGGAATTTTAAATACGATAAAATATGTATACGAGAAAATAATCATCTAGACTTAATACTCGTTTTGACACTATAAGACCCATTCGGGTTGATGTGCTTTCATGGGTTAGGTCACCCATTAGAATCGTAAGAGAGATTAAGTACGTAGGTGATGTAACCTAGTACCATGGCGGACAATCATTTGATTATCATCAAGAGTTCAGTTAGCAGATATATACATAAAGTCATGAGTAACCTAAATCATGAACGTCATGTAATTTCATAGAAGTCATGCATGGAGGTAGGAGGATAACCTTCCTTTTAAAACCTCGCTTGTATAGATTACCAATACACAAGTCGTCACAAGGACGTCAATGATGGTCATGAGTAAGTTATAACACAAAAATAAAAGACAAAAGTAAACGAAAACATCAAGTGAGGTGGAGGATCGAAGGTAGGATAGCCAAGGCTTCCAAGTGATCACACTCTACCAACTCAAGTCGTGTTTCAAGAACAAGCTTGGAAGGATACAACACTTGTGGGAAAAACCTATTAAAACCAAATGATTCTTACACTTGGGACCTTAGACATGGTGATGTTCCAAGTTGGTCTTCCATGGAAGACTTATGGAGACCTTCCAAAGGTATTTCAAGTGGTAAGAAAGAAGAAAGATCAAAAGGATAGAGGTAAGTTA
Source organism: Scalesia atractyloides (assembly GCA_947069175.1). Classification (NCBI taxonomy): domain Eukaryota; kingdom Viridiplantae; phylum Streptophyta; class Magnoliopsida; order Asterales; family Asteraceae; genus Scalesia; species Scalesia atractyloides. The sequence goes on along the minus strand of CAMTDV010000020.1, from coordinate 73,265,680 downwards.
GAACTCACTTTTGAAGCCTTGATCTTTGAGAGAAGAGAGAGCTCTTAGAGCTTAGAGAGAAGATAAGAGAATGATTTGAGGTGTGATTTGAGAGGAGATGGAGTGGGGTATTTATAAGTAAACTTGGGAGGGTGTTAGTTGAGGGGTATTAAATGGATAAAACACAACATTGGCCAATCCATGAGCTTGAAACCAACATTTCCGGATCATGCCCTCTCGCGGGCCGCGAGAGGGTGAAGGTGACTCGGTCGCGGGCCGCTAGCGGCCTATTCCAGAAGCTTCTATGGTTTTTGTCACTTTTAGTCCCTTAACTTAGTATATTTTACCAATCTTGCATTGTTTAAGCATATATTGCGTATAAGTGTCGAGAGTGAATGCGTATAACAAGTATCAGTTATTTAATAACGTTTGAATGCATGTAAGACAATATGTATCAAGTAAGTTTCATTGTGATTCAAGTCTCGGATTATAAAGTTGAGAAAAGGAACACGAATCCGAGTTTTCCAGAAATAGAAATACGATTACACTTTCTAATTAAGGAAAACATGAAAAAGCGAGGCGTTACAGTCTCCCCTTCTTTAGCAAATTTCATCCTGAAATTTATTCAGAGGAAGGTGTAACGAACAGGTGCGGATACTTAGTCTTCATATCACTTTCGAGTTCCCAAGTGATTCGGCGCCACGTTTTTCTTCCCATCGAACCTTGACTATGTGAATTCGACTGCGCCTCAATTGCTTGATTCCTCGATCCATGATCTCGACCAGTTTTTCCACGAAGTGCAATGTCTCGTTGATTTGAAGATCTTTGAGTGGGACTTGAAGTCCTTCTTCAGCTAGACATTTCTTTAAGTTTGAAACATGAAATACAGGATGAACATTGCTGAGCGCTTGAGGTAAATCCAGTCTATATGCTACCTTGCCAATCCTTTCGAGAATCTTGAAAGGACCTACACAGCGAGGAGCGAGTTTGCCTTTCTTACCAAAACGTACACCGCCCTTCCAAGGAGGCACCTTAAGAAGCACAAGATCGCCTACGCTGAATTCCAAAGGCTTGCGTCTTTTATCAGCATAACTCTTTTGCCGGCTACGAGCTTTAAGGAGATTATCACGTATTTGTAGAATCTTGTCCGTCGTCTCTTGTATCAATTCGGGACCGGTGAGTTGTACGTCTCCTATCTCGTGCCAACAAATAGGCGAACGACACTTACGACCATACAATGCTTCAAATGGAGCCATTTGGATACTTGCATGATAGCTGTTGTTGTACGAGAATTCTACCAAGGGTAAGTGTGAATCCAAGTTGCCGCCAAAATCGATTACGCATGATCGAAGCATATCCTCTAGAGTTTGGATGGTATGCTCAGTTTGACCGTCAGATTGAGGATGAAAAGCGGTGCTAAGGTTCAAACGAGTGCCAAGGGCGGATTGAAAAGTTTGCCAAAGGTGGGAAGTGAAACGAGCATCACGATCGGAAATGATGTCAAGGGGCGTACCATGACGACTGATGATCTCACTCGTGAAGATACGCGCCAATTTCTCGACTTTGTAATCTTCACGAATGGCTAGGAAGTGAGCGGATTTGCTCAGACGATCGATGATAACCCAAATACTATCATGACCCGAAGGAGTACGAGGTAATTTTGTAATGAAATCCATGGCAATACTCTTCCATTTCCAAATAGGGATTTCGAGTTGTTCGAGTAGGCCAGAGGGACGTTGATGTTCTGCCTTGACTTTGGAACAGGTCAAACACTTCGATACGTAAAGAACGATATCACTTTCATTCCAGGCCACCAGTAAGACGTACGAAGATCATCGTACATCTTGTCAGTGCCAGGGTGCACGAAATATCGGGATTTATGAGCTTCATCCAGCAAAGTGGCTCGAAGAGTACCACGGTCAGTAACCCACATACAGCCACGATAATACAGAATACCATTGTTCTTCTGCTCAAGTGGTGTGTCGTCACCGGTGTTCAACTCAGTTTCGAGGTTGCCCTCGTTAATGGTTGAATATTGCGCATCTCGAATCAGATGGTGGAAATTTTCCATAGTTTTGTGACAATAAACACTCTTCACATCAGCCTTACGACTAAGTGCATCGGCCACAACATTCGCTTTGCCAGGATGGTAGCGAATACACAGTCATAGTCGTTTAACAATTCCACCCAATGACGTTGTCGCATGTTGAGGTCTTTTTGGTCAAAGATATGTTGTAGGCTCTTATGATCGGTGAAGATCGTACACTTTGTACCATAAAGGTAGTGTCGCCAAATCTTTAATGCAAAAACGACCGCACCAAGTTCAAGTTTGTGCGTAGTATAGTTTTTCTCATGTATTTTGAGTTGTCTCGACGCGTAAGCGATAACCTTGTCCCGTTGCATGAGGATGCAACCAAGACCTTGGTTAGAAGCATCACAATACACGACGAAGTCGTCATTTCCATCGGGAAGGGTAAGGATAGGAGCATTACAGAGCATGTCCTTGAGTGTTTGGAAAGACTCCTCTTGTTTAGGACCCCAAACGAAAGGTATATCTTTTTGCGTCAAGGAGGTCAAAGGAACAACAATCTTTGAGAAGTTCGAAATGAAACGTCGATAATACCCAGCTAGGCCAAGAAACGAACGAATCTCAGAGGGTGATTTAGGTGCAACCCAATTCTTAACAGCTTCTATCTTTGAGGTTCAACATGAATACCGAGTTCGTTGACGGTGTGACCCAAAAATTGAACCTCTTTTAGCCAAAATTCACACTTGGAGAATTTGGCATAAAGACATTCGGTGTGCAAAAGCGTAAGAATGAGACACAAATTTCGCCCATGTTCTTCTTTCGTCTTGGAGTAGATGAGAATATCGTTGATGAAGACAATAACAAAACGATCAAGGAACGGCTTACACACAAGGTTCATTAAATCCATGAACACGGCAAGCGCGTTAGTCAAACCAAAAGGCATAACTACGAACTCGTAGTGTCCATAACGTGTGCGGAATGTGGTTTTGGGTACATTTTCTTCGAGAACTCGAAGTTGATGATAGCCAAATCGGAGACCAATCTTTGAAAAGCACGTTGCGCCTTGTAATTGATCGAAGAGATCGTCGATGCGAGGGAGTGGATAGCGGTTCTTGACTGTGAGTTTGTTGAGTTCGCGATAGTCAATACACATGCAGAATGATCCATCCTTCTTCTTGACGAAGAGCATGGGAGCGCCCCAAGGAGAAGTACTAGGATGTATAAAGCCTTTATCAAGAAGTTCTTGAAGTTGGCTTGATAGCTCTTGCATCTTTGAAGGTGCTAATCGATATGGAGCCTTCACAACAGGAGTTGCGCCGGGAATGAGGTCAATACAAAAGTCGAAAGAACGAGGAGGAGGAGGACCAGGAAGGTCATTCGGAAAGACACCAGGGAACTCACAAAGGGCGGGGACATCACTTAGGCTTGGGCCTTTATCTTTCCTTTCCACAACGTGGGCCAAAAAGGCAAAGCATTCCTTGCGCAGATATTTGTTCGCTTGAATGCACGACATCAGCTTGAGACCTTTGGAAGGTTTCTCACCATAGATGTGTAAGGAATCACCGTTAGGAATAGGAAGGCAAAGGAATTTCTCCGAGCAAACAACTTCAGCACGAACTTGCCGAAGCCAGTCCATGCCTACTATGATGTCAAAGCTACCCATTTTCATAGGTATGAGATCAATTGAAAACGTACGACCGTTAAGATCCAAGGAACAGCGAGAGAGGACAGAGTTAACAGGAACGGTCTTACCGTTAGCGACTTCGACAGTGAAGGGATTGGGCAACTTAGATCGTTCGCACTTAAGCAAGGGTTCAAATTCAACAGATACAAAACTTCTATCTACGCCAGTATCAAACAAACAAGAAGCATAGACATGGTTCACAAGGAACGTTCCAGTAATAACATCGTTGGAGCTTTGGGCTTGAGTGGAGGTGAGCACGAAAGCTCGACCTTTAGTAGGCTCAGGTTGTAGCTGCGGACGCTGTTGCTGGTAGTTGGCGCGCTTGGGGCAAACATTGGCGAAATGGTAAAGATCGCCACAGTTGTAACATGCCCGAGCGGGAGTGGCTTGGGTTTGAGGGTTAGGGTTAGGTGTAATGGCTAAGGGTTGCTGATTTTGGGGTGGAGGAAAGCTTCGGCAACGGTTAGACAAGTGCCCTAACCTCTGACATTGGGCACACTTTCGGCATGGAGTACCGATGAGATGAGGGTAGAAACAGGTGGTACACTAAGGGTGAGAACCAGTGTAACCAAGTGTGAGCTGGTTGATGCTTTGGGTAGTGGCGATGGCGTTTAATAGTGTAGGGGTAGGCGGGGTAATAACCGCCTTGTTTTGGACAGAAGCCTTCCGCTTCTTGTTTCGGTTCTAGTTTCTCTTGGCTTGGGGGGAGGATTTCGGTATCAGTTGTGTCGGTGATGGCTTGGTGCGCATGCTTCGTAGAGACCTTTTCATAGGCCCCCTGAAGGATGCACTTGTGGTTAAGCTGAATGGTTAGGCTAGAAGCTTCATCGAGGGTCTTGGGGTTTGCGGCGGCTACATGGTTCATGATCACAGGCGAGAGCGAACGAATTAGCTTGGCAATTTCCTTAGGAACAGTATCCGCCTATCCAGGACAGATGATACTTAATTGTTTGAAGCACACGATCAAACCTTCGGCATCGCTCCCCTGTTATGTAAGATTCCAGAATTCGTTTTCGAGCTTCTGGGTCTCGTGGGGAGGACAAAATTTATCCATCATGAGCTCCTTAAGCTCTTCCCAAATTAATGCGTGAGCCGCTTCTGTTGCTACGCTTGTTGCGCTCAGTAGTCCACCACTCGAGGGCTCGCTGGTGAAAGACCCCAGTAGCGTTGAGGGTTTCGAAGGTCATAAGGGCATCCGCCCTGAAGAAAGGTAAGCTCCATTGCGTCGAACAAGTTGATCATGGCTCCGTCCATACTGGTGAACTCAACAGGGTTGCAAGCCATGAAGTGCTTGAACTGGTAAGTCGTTTTGGGTGCATCGGTATTCGAATCGGCGGAGGATTTAGGGGTGCCTTCGGTATCGATGGTTTGGAGTTGGCTAACAATATCAGGGGCCGACGAGGTCTTCTTTCGACAGAGAGTCACCGTTGTTGTTGAACCCCTTGTTGGACCTTTTTGACTTTTTCGAAGAGTTAGGAGAAAACATCTAGAGGTTCAAAATAGAGCGAGGGATGAGACTTGATCATAATGTAAAAATAACAAGTTTTGCATGTATAAGTAGACATAAGGTTCACATAAGTTCACTTAAGTTCACATAAGTTGCGTAATTTTAACAAGTATAACATGTATGTTCACATATGAATGCGTAGGAAAGAGTATAAATTTAGTTTGTTCGCGAAGATTAACATTGTTTTGGATTGTGATAAACATGTGAATAGTGTAACGGTTTGAAATGAGCGAGGTAACAAGCATTAAAACACCTAGAAATTGAATCACATAAAAAAATAGGCTCATAAAACGTAATAATGTTTCGGGTAGAGAGACGTCGACAATTCCAAAGTGAATCGAGGATCCTTTCAAATTAGAGGGACATGCTTTGGCCTATAGGTGAAATTCTCTCGTCGAGAAGCGATTAACGGCATTTTACCCTTCCAGTTACTACATGTCACACCCCGACCCGCAGCGGAATAAGAGTCGGGGCATAATTGGGTTATCACCAAAGCTCATGATATTTACTAATATGTTTCATATTTATTAAAGTCAAAATTACATCCTCAATATTTCAAACATGTTCATACAATTACAAAGAAAGATAATCAACTAAACAATCCAAAGTCTAAACCAGTGTATTCTTCTAAGCCATCCTATGTGTTTCTTGCTGCAGCTGGATCACCTGTATCATGTGTAAAAATGGGGGTTTTTGGGTCAACATAAGTTGGCGAGTGAACCTTGTTAGAAAAACATTTATTATTGATCTCTTGCTATCTTTATCATGAAAAATTGTGCAATAATCATATGTAAGCAAACGTAATTAAATTCTACAATAACAATTACAACAACAAACAATAACATACAATAACAAACCAACTTGCATGAATATATAACATGAATGAAACTATATATGTTGGCAACGTCACGTTCACGCTCATAATGGAATGGGGAACGGACGGCCTATGATAAATGTCTGTGCGATCAAGGCTCAATCAAATGGAGCCGATCGTATGTTGGCAACGCCTGGTTCACGCTCATAATGTAATGGGGAACAGCTCAACGCTCATAATGTAATGGGGAGCGGCGGCCTATGATAATGTATGTACTGAATAATGATAAATTTAATCTAAACAATAACCACACAAACAATTGATACATGTTGAATACACATTTGTTCATGGATATGATAGATGCACAATAGTTTAAACGTGATAAATAATAAGACACATGATACACCCCAAAAACGTGATTAAAACGGGGAATTTGTAGAGATTCACTCACATTGGGTGCGTTCGGTTGAAGATGATGAAATGCGCACGAGTTTAGAGGATTGATCGACGAGAATTTTACTAACCTAAATAATAACGAAAGGTATGGTAAATGAGTGGATTTTATTAATAATTTTAATAGGATTTTTAGATGTATTTTTGTGAGTTTAAGGCTATTCTCTATCTTTAAAAACATTATTTTTAAGTATTTTTAATTGATTTTTAAATTAAATAAATAAATAAAAATAAAAAAATGTTGACTTTTGCGTTGACCATTGACTGTTGACTGTTTGACCGGTTCATGTGTGCGCCGGGTAAGGCTCGAACCCGAGACCTCCCGTACGCGTGCACGCAGCTCTACCAACTGAGCTACGTGTCTAACCCGAAATAATTCTGTTTTTAATTATATTTATATACTGTTTTAGTTTATTCGAAATTCTTTTATTTTTCAAAAAGGATTTTAATCATCGAACCGGCGTGTGTAACAGGTCTCGAACCTGGGACCTGTGGGTTAGTGTTGCACACAGTCCACCGCGGGACTGTGTGTTTAACCTGGTTAATATACCGATTTTTATTATACTTAACATCTTCCTTGACTTAATCCGGTTCAGTTAAAAAGGAAAACATCTTTATTACAGAGCATACAATTGTGTCAAGGATCGAACTCGCAGCGTGTGATATATGTGCGCACGCAGTCCACCGCTGCACTATGTGTCTAACCCGAGATAATATCCAATTTATATTAAACTTATATACAAACTAACTTCATCTTCTTCGTTACAATATCACAGACAACGATTACCCTACTGATTCTGTTTAATTCGATTGACAATCTTTTAAGTGATTAAAACGAAATGGACAGGAAAGATTTTGGGAGTAGACATACCGGAAAAATGGTCTTTCTCAGAATTCCGGCGAAGTCGTCGGCTCTGTTTTTATGGGCTTCGTCTGAACGGACCAATTAACAGTTTTGATTAGCTAGATGTAGAATTGAAGTACTGAACAAGAGTTACCAGAAGGTTTAAAAGGCTATACCGTTTCACAGCGAAAATTGGGAATTTTCAGAAGTTTTCCGGCGAGAGTTAATTATCCGATATCGTCGTCTGAAACTGATTCTGATTGAAAGGTTTGAGTTAGCAAAAGCTTAACAACTGATAGAAGATGGAAGAATTGAGAAACTTACTGTTTTGATGGAAGACACGGTTTTCCGGCGAAAGTCCGGCGAGTTGAAAAAGCTATTCCGACGAACTGAAAGTAGAGCGAAAGTGAGATTGGAGGTTCTGTGGGTGATTTTGAGTCGCGAGAGGATGTTATTGTTGGAGTAATTCAGGAAATGAAGATTTTCGGTTATTAAAACCGATCATCACATAAATTCAAGTTCATTCAAGACTGAATTGATTGAAAGCAACGGTTTATCGGTTATAAACAAAATTCCGCGATCACTCAAACGTCTTGGACGTTTGGGAGCCGATTACGGTTTCAGTTGGCGTAAACAGGTTGATTCCTGAGTGAAGTTATGTTTTATTTGCTTCCTACATTTCACAAAAGCAACTAGTGGCGGAGTGGTTATAATTGCGCGAGTTAAGTTGTTGACTCACCCGGCTGACCCGGGTTCAAATCCGGCAGCCGGTTTTCTTTTTTATTTATTTTATTTTCACTTTTTATTAATTGAAGTTTTTAAATTCTAATTTGTTTATAAATTTTGCATCGTTTAAAATTAAAATAACCATAAATACGCAACGAAACATTTATAACTTGATATTCGATTACAAACGAAGCAGGTTTGGAAAACCCGTTTTTGACAAATGTTACAGTACCCCTACTTTTGGAAATTTCGTCCCGAAATTTAAGTAGTTGTAGTAGTAGGAAAAAGATGCGGGTATTTTTCGCGCATTGAGTCTTCACGTTCCCAAGTAAACTCAGTCCCCATTTCGACTCCCAGCGTACCCTAACAATTGGAATACGACTCCGTCTTAAACGTTTTTCTCCGAAGTCCATGATCTCTACTGGTCTTTCAATAAAATGCATAGATTCATCAATCTGAATATCTTCCAGAGGAATATGGAAGTTCTCATTAGCGAGACACTTCTTCAAGTTTGATACGTGAAATATGGGGTGAATTCTGTTGAGTTCTTCTGGTAGATCAAGCTTGTATGCTACAGGTCCTACTCTTTCGAGTATCTTGAAAGGTCCTACGTAGCGTGGTGCTAGCTTGCCTTTCTGGCCAAAACGAACTACTCCCTTCCACGGTGATACTTTTAAAAGTACATAATCACCAATGTTAAACTCCAAAGGCTTTCGTCGTTTATCTGCATAACTCTTTTGACGACTTTGAGCCGCTAGAAGATTGTTTCGAACTTGATGGATCTTGTATGTGGTTTCTTGAATCAATTCTGGACCGGTGATTTGAGCTTCCCCAATTTCGTGCCAACATACTGGAGATCGGCACTTACGACCATATAAAGCTTCAAAAGGTGCCATGCCGATACTTGAATGATAGCTGTTGTTGTACGAAAATTCAACTAATGGTAGATGAGCGTCCCAATTTCCCTTGAAGTCTATGACACATGCTCGAAGCATATCTTCAAGAGTTTGAATGGTGCATTCAGATTGTCCATCAGTTTGAGGATGATAAGCGGTACTGAGGTCTAATCATGTACCCAAAGCGGCTTGTACGGCCTGCCATGTTCATGAAGTGAAACGACCATCACGATCTGAAATAATGCTTAACGGTACACCATGTCGGCTCACGATTTCGCTGATGTAGATACGAGCTAGCTTCTCGTTCTTGAAATCTTCGCGGATTGGGATAAAGTGAGCTGATTTTGTAAGACGATCAATGATTACCCATATAGTGTCATACCCACCAGAAGTGCGAGGTAACCCGGTAATGAAGTCCATGGTTATGTTTTCCCACTTCCATACAGGTATTTCAGGTTGGACCAGAAGTCCTGAGGGTCTTTGATGTTCAGCTTTCACCTTGGAACATGTAAGGCACTTGGAAACAAAAACAGCAATATCCTTTTTCATTCCAGGCCACCAGTAGGTGTATCGAAGGTCTTGATACATCTTGTCGGCTCCTGGGTGTATAGAGTATCGTGTTTTGTGTGCCTCATTCATAAGGAATTCACGAAGGTTGTTGTGGTCAGGAATCCATATGCGATCTAGATAGTACAGAATACCGTCAATTTAGTTTCAATTTTAAGTTCAGCTCCACAGGACAGCTCCTTTCGTACGTCGTCTTCCGTTACTGAAACATGTTGGGCTTCTCGAATTTGATCTTTGATGTCGGTTATGATTTGCGAACATAGAAGACGAATGGAGTTCACATAACCCTTTCGACTGAGTGCATCGGCCACCACATTTGCCTTGCCAGGGTGATACCGAATTTCACAGTCGTAGTCATTAAGAAGTTCTACCCATCTTCGTTGCCTCATGTTTAACTCCTTTTGGTTGAAGATATGTTGAAGACTCTTGTGGTCAGTGTATATTTCACACTTAGTACCGTAGAGATAATGTCTCCATATCTTAAGAGCGAACACAACGGCTCCAAGTTCTAGGTCGTGGGTGGTGTAGTTCTTCTCATGAGTTTTGAGTTGTCTAGAAGCATAAGCTATCACCTTTCCTCTTTGCATTAGAACACAGCCTAGTCCTTGCCCTGACGCGTCGCAATAAACCACGAAGTCATTACAACCTTCAGGAAGAGTGAGGATAGGTGCATCACAGAGTTTTTGTTTAAGGGTCTGGAAGGCTTCTTCTTGTTTGGGTCCCCAAATGAAGGGTTTCCCTTTATGAGTTAAAGCCGTGAGTGGTACAGCAATGCGGGAGAAATTTGAAATGAAACGGCGATAATAACCAGCCAAACCAAGGAATGATCTTACTTCGGTTGGTGTACGTGGCGCTTGCCATTCTTGTACTGCTTTGATCTTTGAGGGGTCGACATGTATTCCCTTGTCATTGACGACATGTCCAAGGAATTGTACCTCTTTTAACCAGAATTCGCATTTGGAGAATTTGGCGTAGAGCTTTTCATTCTCTAAAAGTGTAAGGATGAGTCGAAGGTGCCGTTCATGATCAGACTTAGACTTTGAGTAAATGAGGATGTCGTCGATGAAGACTATAACAAAGCGATCGAAATAGGGTTTGCAGACTCTGTTCATTAGATCCATGAAGACAGCTGGAGCGTTGGTTAAACCAAATGGCATGACCATGAATTCATAATGACCATAACGAGTTCGGAAGGCGGTCTTTGGGACGTCTTCTTCATGTACTCTGAGTTGATGATAACCAGAACGAAGGTCGATTTTTGAAAAACAGCTGGCGCCTTGAAGTTGGTCAAGAAGGTCATCAATGCGAGGTAATGGATAGCGGTTCTTGACCGTTAACTTGTTGAGTTCTCTGTAGTCGATGCACATGCGAAACGTTCCATCTTCATCTTCACAAAAAGGACAGGTGCACCCCAAGGCGAGGAGCTAGGACGTATGAATCCTTTGTCAGTCAACTCTTGCAATTGACTGGCTAACTCTTGCATTTCGGAGGGGGCTAACCTATAAGGAGACTTTGCAACTGGTGTAGCACCAGGTATAAGATCGATGCGAAATTCGACTTCTCTCACGGGAGGAAGTCCTGAGATGTTGTCAGGAAAAACTTGCGGAAAATCTTTTACTACTGGGATGTCTTCAAGTTTCTTCTCCTTGGTTCCCTTTTTGATGACATGAGTTAAGAATGCGACATAATTCTTGCGGAGATATTTTCGAGCTTGAAGACAGGACATTAATCTGAGCCCTTTCGATGGGGTTTCTCCAAAGATTCGTAGAGTCTGACCGTTTGTAAGAGGAATGCGTATAAACTTTTCGCGGCATACAACTTCAGCCTGATGTTGGCTGAGCCAGTCCATACCAATTATAACGTCAAAGCTTCCCAACTTCATAGGAATGAGGTCAACTGGAAAATCGTGATCGTTTAAGGTGAGAGTACAATTGCGTATAATAAGTTTAATGAGACCGGTTTTCCGTCAGCAACTTCTACTGTTATGGATTCCATGAGCTTATCACGAGTTTGGTTGAGGATGGGTTCAAATTCTAAGGACACAAAACTTTTATCCGCGCCAGTATCAAACAACATGGATGCATAACTACCATTGATAAGAAACGTACCGTTAACCACATTGCTGTCAGCTCTAGCCTGATTAGCGTTGATGTTGAAAGCTCTTCCTCTTGCAGGTGGAGGAGCTTGGTTAGCCTGATTCACCAGATTTGCTTGGGCTTGAGCATGTATAATGTTTACCAAATGTGGACAAGTGTTTCTAAAGTGGCTTGGGTCTCCACAATTGTAGCAAGCCCGCATAGGTTGCACCATGGGATAGTTGGGTTGGTAGTAGGATTGGGCTAAATGTTGGGTAGGTGGTAGTAATAGAGGTTGTTGGGCTTGACCCATTATTTGATGGTGGGTTTGGGTTGAGGGCTGGTAGCGGTTCGTTCGCTGAGGTATGCGACAGGTTTGAACGGTGTGACCTGCACGACCACAGCCGGTGCAATGTTGTCAGGGATGATCAGGAAAGTGATGGAATTGGCAACGGTTGCATTTTGGGAATGGGCCAGAGTATGGCCTTTTATATGGTGCAGGTGAGGGGCAATTGGGTAATGGGTGCAGCAGGGATAGGGAAATTTGTTTGTGTGACAGCAAAGTTTCTGGTGTTACGTTTCCTCTTGTTAGCGAACTTAGAGGAGGAGGTGGAATGGTTTGAAGTTTGGCCCTCAACGGGGGCTTTCTTTTTCTCCTCTTTAAATTTACCGTTGCGAATTCGATTCTCAGTAAGCTCAGTAGCTAGTTCCATAGCAGCTTCAAGTGTTGCTGGCGAAGTGCTGAGAACTGAATCTTGAATTTTCGAGGGAAGACCTCGAATATAGTGTTCGACTAAGCGGTAAACTGGGGTGAACAAGTTAGGGACCATTTGGTTCAACTCTAAGAATCTCTTGTTGTAGGAAGTATGATCTCCCTCCTTTTGCTTCAACGAATGAAATTCATCCTCTAACTTTTTAATCTCACATCTAGGACAGAAGCGTCTCGTCATGATTTCCCTTAACTCCTCCCATGTTAAGGCCATTGCATCCTCTATTCCTCTCTTACCCTTTTCAGTATTCCACCAGGTAAGAGCTACCCCAAATAGTCTCCCGGTTGCGTATCGTACCTTGCGATCCTCGGGACAATCGCAGTTGAGGAAGGTGTTTTCCATTTCCTCAAACCAGTGGAGGAGAGCAGTGACACCTTCGGTCCCTTCAAATTTCGGAGGATCGCAAGACTTGAAATCTTTATATGAACACTTTTTGGTAGGAGGGTTGCCGATGTTCTGGTCTTCTTGCTGGGGAGGATTGGTGGGATTTGTGGCGAGAGCTTGTTGTACTTGAACCACAATGTCAGGAAGCACCGCGGCCATTTGTTTTGCGATTTGAGTGGCCAAGCGTTCGTGTGACCTTCCTGATCTTCTACCTCCTCGTTGTTGCCTAGCCGACATCTACAGGAACATACATAAGAAGATTGTGAGTTTATGGAGTCTTTTTAGGTGTCATGTGTCTTAAAAAAAAAATAAAAAATAACATAAATATCAATAATGCAACTACATCCATAGGATGTCTTGGGTTTGCTCATGTTGGGCCTCAAATGTCCCCCATACCTCTACCTGTATAGTCATGTGGGCCCCCATGACTATTGGCTTGGTAGGATTCACATTAGTATTGGCGGTTTAACACTCGCATCACCCGAATGAAAACCATGAAATATGTTTACGAGATGTATGGTCGGAAGGTGTCCAGGTGTAGACACAATGACAACTCAAAGTGGGGTTAGCTCACACGACGTTTGGTATAGCATGCTTTGGCCTAATAGGTACTTCGTACTCTCATCGTTAGTCCCCAGGTAGGCAAACTGGTCCTTTATTTTGGATTTATACGAATGCCAAGCCTAGACAGGACGTTCCGAATACCGGTACTTGTACCCTTCCAGTTACTACATGCCCGTCATGAGAACTCACTTTGATGTGATTTGAAAATACAAAAATCATTGTAAAAACAATTATGAAAATGATGTGGTGTGTTCTCTCATGGATATGATATGTTATGAGAATATGATTCATGATAGGCATTATATAATAATATGTACTTATGAACATCCTTGCATAATATTGAATGTAACATTAAACATAAAACATATAAACATCATGAATTTTGCATGTAACAGACAAAAATTTTAAAAATTCTAATAAACTATAGTATAGGCTCTAAGGGTCTAATAACCTATCCTATATCCCTATAGTCATGGCTCTGATACCAACTGTCACACCCCGACCCGCAGCGGAATAAGAGTCGGGGCATAATTGGGTTATCACCAAAGCTCATGATATTTATTAATATGTTTCATATTTATTAAAGTCAAAATTACATCCTCAATATTTCAAACATGTTCATACAATTACAAAGAAAGATAATCAACTAAACAATCCAAAGTCTAAACCAGTTTATTCTTCTAAGCCATCCTATGTGTTTCTTGCTGCAGCTGGATCACCTGTATCATGTGTAAAAATGGGGGTTTTTGGGTCAACATAAGTTGGCGAGTGAACCTTGTTAGAAAAACATTTATTATTGATCTCTTGTTATCTTTATCATGAAAAATTGTGCAATAATCATATGTAAGCAAACGTAATTAAATTCTACAATAACAATTACAACAACAAACAATAACATACAATAAAAAACCAACTTGCATGAATATATAACACGAATGAAACTGTATATGTTGGCAACGTCACGTTCACGCTCATAATGTAATGGGGAACGGACGGCCTATGATAAATGTCTGTGCGATCAAGGCTCAATCAAACGGAGCCGATCGTATGTTGGCAACGCCTGGTTCACGCTCATAATGTAATGGGGAACAGCTCAACGCTTATAATGTAATGGGGAGCGGCGGCCTATGATAATGTATGTACTGAAATAATGATAAATTTAATCTAAACAATAACCACACAAACAATTGATACATGTTGAATACACATTTGTTCATGGATATGATAGATGCACAATAGTTTAAACGTGATAAATAATAAGACACATGATACACCCCAAAAACGTGATTAAAACGGGGAATTTGTAGAGATTCACTCACATTGGGTGCGTTCGGTTGAAGATGATGAAATGCGCACGAGTTTAGAGGATTGATCGACGAGAATTTTACTAACCTAAATAATAACGAAAGGTATGGTAAATGAGTGGATTTTATTAATAATTTTAATAGGATTTTTAGATGTATTTTTGTGAGTTTAAGGCTATTCACTATCTTTAAAAACATTATTTTTAAGTATTTTTAATTGATTTTTAAATTAAATAAATAAATAAAAATAAAAAAATGTTGACTTTTGCGTTGACCATTGACTGTTGACTGTTTGACCGGTTCATGTGTGCGCCGGGTAAGGCTCGAACCCGAGACCCCCGTACGCGTGCACGCAGCTCTACCAACTGAGCTACGTGTCTAACCCGAAATAATTATGTTTTTAATTATATTTATATACTGTTTTAGTTTATTCTAAATTCTTTTATTTTTCAAAAAGGATTTTAATCATCGAACCGGCGTGTGTAACAGGTCTCGAACCCGGGACCTGTGGGTTAGTGTTGCACACAGTCCACCGCTGGACTGTGTGTCTAACCTGGTTAATATACCGATGAGTAGTTCTAACCGAAATAATTATGTTTTTAATATATTTATAACTGTTTTAGTTTATTCTAAATTCTTTATTTTCAAAAAGGATTTTAATCATCGAACGGGTGTGTAACAGGTCTCGAACCCGGGACTGTGGGTTAGTGTTGCACACAGTCCACCGCTGGACTGTGTGTCTAACCTGGTTAATATACGATTTTTATTATACTTAACATCTTCCTTGACTTAATCCGGTTCAGTTAAAAAGGAAAACATCTTTATTACAGAGCATACAATTGTGTCAAGGATCGAACTCGCGACGTGTGATATATGTGCGCACACAGTCCACCGCTGGACTGTGTGTCTAACCCGAGATAATATCCAATTTATATTAAACTTATATACAAACTAACTTCATCTTCTTCGTTACAATATCACAGACAACGATTACCATACTGATTCTGTTTAATTCGATTGACAATCTTTTAAGTGATTAAAACGAAATGGACAGGAAAGATTTTGGGAGTAGACATACCGGAAAAAAGGTCTTTCTCAGAATTCCGGCAAAGTCGTCGGCTCTGTTTTTATGGGCTTCGTCTGAACGGACCAATTAACAGTTTTGATTAGCTAGATGTAGAATTGAAGTACTGAACAATAGTTACCAGAAAGTTTAAAAGGCTATACCGTTTCACAGTGAAAATTGGGAATTTTCAGAAGTTTTCCGGCGAGAGTTAATTATCCGATATCGTCGTCTGAAACTGATTCTGATTGAAAGGTTTGAGTTAGCAAAAGCTTAACAACTGATAGAAGATGGAAGAATTGAGAAACTTACTGTTTTGATGGAAGACACGGTTTTCCGGCGAAAGTCCGGCGAGTTCAAAAAGATTTTCCGACGAACTGAAAGTAGAGCGAAAGTGAGATTGGAGGTTCTGTGGATGATTTTGAGTCGCGAGAGGATGTTATTGTTGGAGTAATTCAGGAAATGAAGATTTTCGGTTATTAAAACCGATCATCACATAAATTCAAGTTCATTCAAGACTGAATTGATTGAAACAACGGTTTATCGGTTATAAACAAAATTCCGCGATCACTCAAACATCTTGGACGTTTGGGAGCCGATTACGGTTTCAGTTGGCGTAAACAGGTTGATTCCTGAGTGAAGTTATGTTTTATTTGCTTCCTACATTTCACAAAAGCAACTAGTGGCGGAGTGGTTATAATTGCGCGAGTTAAGTTGTTGACTCACCCGGCTGACCCGGGTTCGAATCCCTGCAGCCGGTTTTCTTTTTTATTTATTTTATTTTCACTTTTTATTAATTGAAGTTTTTAAATTCTAATTTGTTTATAAATTTTGCATCGTTTAAAATTAAAATAACCATAAATACGCAACGAAACATTTATAACTTGATATTCGATTACAAACGAAGCGGGTTTGGAAAACCCGTTTTTGACAAATGTTACAGTACACGTATCTAATTGATCGGAAAATCGAAACTTTGGCGAGATTGATAATCGAGGAGTGGGACTAGTTGACAAGGTGCGGGTTTCACCCCTAACTTGACAACATCGTACCCTAAGTGTGGTTGGTACTTACCAAACGAAGAGTAATTCCGATTCGTTGGTAAGGGTCCACTAGAGTTTGAATTGGAAATTTCTCCATCAAGATGTGGATTTCACTCCTAACTTGATGACGAAATTTCGTACAAAATGAATAAGAATAGCGGAAAGAGAGTTGTTCACCAAATGGTGGGTTTCACACCTATTTTAGGGAACTCGTCTCATTTGTGTTACGAGTGTCTTCAAGTCCTCAAAGTGTATATTGTGTAAAAATGTCTTAGGAAAGACATCATGTATATGTATTAAGACCAAAAGAAAAGAGGAGAAGCAAAGTAGGAAGCATAGTTTTAAGCATAAACAAGAATGGTCAAAACGGGTACTTAGAACTGTAGACTAGGTCGAACATGGCAATTCTACCTAATTCCCTATAGTTATGACTCTGATACCAATCTGTCACACCCCAACAGATAGCGGAAACATCAGAGTGAGAAGAAATAGATTGCTCATTGATCACAACGCTAATAATAACAATATTTAAATAAAGTCGAATTTCATTTCAGAAATAATTGTCATGGAAACAAATACAACAATAACACAATACAACAAAATTGATACAACAACATTAACCTAAATGTCTAAATGTGTGTATCTAAGTCCTTGCTATTTGATTTCATAGCATCCTCTTCATCAACCTGTAACATGTTTTAAAATACAATTCAATGCAAAAGCAAAGGCGAGTACACAAGTTTAAGCATAGCATACGTATACGAATAAAGTTTAAACAAATCCTCATGGCAACTATGATTCTACATTGCATATACAAGGAATGCAATACTACTAGTCAAACCCTTAACGCAATCACAATGTTTTAACATGGCCTCAAGTTTACACGATGGAGGGGGATGCGTTACTTCCTAAAACGCTTATACATGTCAAACGAAGGCTTAAACAAGTTAATGACTAAAGTATCACATAAAGAATGTCCAAGATATAAGCATCACGTAAGCGTATCAAGTATTCATGTGTATAGGATTGTTTGTGCATTTCATAAAGTTAAGTGTTGTGGTTTTGGTATAAGTAAACATGTTACACCCAAAAGTGTTGTAAACGAAAAGTGGGTCGAGTGTACTCACGGTTTTGCTAAGTCTTCAAACTTGACAAGTCCGTGAAGGTGGTCGATTGGATGGGATGAGTGCCGAGTTACCCTACAAGAGGAAGACGTAGGTTGGTAAGTACAGGAATGATAATGGAGGATTAGGAATTTTAAATACGATAAAATATGTATACGAGAAAATAATCATCTAGACTTAATACTCGTTTTCGACACTATAAGACCCATTTGGGTTGATGTGCTTTCTTGGGTTAGGTCACCCATTAGAATCGTAACGAGAGATTAAGTACGTAGGTGATGTAACCTAGTACCATGAAGGACAATCATTCGATTACCATCAAGAGTTCGGTTAGCGGATATATACATATATTATATAGCATACGTAATAAGTAAATCATGAACGTCATGTAATTTCATAGAATTCATGCATGGAGGTAGGAGGATAACCTTACTTTTAAAACCTCGCTTGTATAGATTACCAATACACAAGTCGTCACAAGGACGTCAAGGATGGTCATGAGTAAGTTATAATATAAAAGTAAAAGACAAAAGTAAAAGAAAACATCAAGTGAGGTGGTGGATTGAAGGTAGGATAGCCAAGGCTTCCAAGTGATCACACTCTACCAACTCAAGTCTTGTTTCAAGAACAAGCTTGGAAGGATACAACACTTGTAGGAAAAACCCAATTAAAACCAAATGTTTCTTATACTTGGGACCTTAGACATGGTGATGTTCCATGTTGGTCTTCCATGGAAGACTTATGGAGACATTCCAAAGGTATTTCAAGTGGTAAGAAAGAAGAAAGATCAAAAGGAGAGAGGTGAGTTAGAACTCACTTTTGAAGCCTTGATCTTTGAGAGAAGAGAGAGCTCTTAGAGCTTAGAGAGAAGATAAGAGAATGATTTGAGGTGTGATTTGAGAGGAGATGGAGTGGGGTATTTATAGGTAAACTTGGGAGGGTGTTAGTTGAGGGGTATTAATGGAGAAAACACAAAATTGGCCAATCGATGAGCTTGAAACCAACATTTCCAGATCATGCCCCTCTCGCGGGCCACAAGAAGGTGAAGGTGACTTGGTTGCGGGCCGCTAGCGGGCTATTCCAGAAGCTTCTTTGGTTTTTGTCACTTATAGTCCCTTAACTTTGTTTATTTTACCAATTTTGCATTGTTTAAGCATATATCGCGTATAAGTGTCGAGTGTGAATGCGTATAACAAGTATCAGTTATGTAATAACGTTTGAATGCATGTAAGACAATATGTATCAAGTATAAGTTTCATTGTGATTCAAGTCTCGGATTATAAAGTTGAGAAAGGAACACGAATAAAAGTTTTCCAGAAATAGAAATACGATTACACTTTCTAATTAAGGAAAGTATGAAAAAGCAAGGCGTTACATGAAAATTGAAACCATGGCATCAGTAGAGATGGGGAGTTTATTAGTGGTTTGGCCCTTAAAAGAGCTAAATGTGTAGTTGAGCTGATGGGATGCCTCAAACGTCTTCGGGACCCTTAGAGAGAACTCCTCCTGCTTCATTCGTGTATGGGGGTTGCTAAACTACTGTTTGGCTCAGAACGTGTCAGCCTTCTTTTGTCGGGGGAGCCGTCTCTGTTTTTTATAAAGGGCTTTAGAATACGATTGAGGACATTGTTGTTTGTAGGGGTGCCTTTTTCGGGGACCTCCAATGGAGGTAGCTTTCCTTCCAATCCGTTTTGGGGGTCTTGAGATTTGCTCAGCTGAGGATACCTCTTCATACGCTTTTGTGGCTTCGGATCCAATCATGGGTTCTTTAAGACCATATCCTTCGTGAATGTGGTGGTGGGTTGTTGGACTCTGATTAAAGAGGTGCGTTCGAGACACTGCATAGTTCTCTTCCCGATCTTGATCTTGGCGGTTTCTACATTTAAGACACCGCCCCCTTTAAAGCCCATAAAATTCTGGCGAATGCCTTATATGGCGAAATTGTCAATACAGTCGAAGAAAAGTTTGCCTTGTCCCCGCGGCAGCGAGCCGTGTTTGAGTGTTTGCAAGCCCCCCATGCTCAGGATTTCCTTTCTGTTATTCCCATTGAAGGTTTAGGGCAATGTATATCGGCTGTGGAATACCAGGCTATTCTCAATTACCGGCTGATGGTACCCCTTTTCCCCGGTTGTTGACCTGTGTCCCTTATGTCAGAAGGCTTGCTTGGATTCTTTTGAGGAGCATGTAGTCCATTGCAAAGAATTACCAGGTTTTAAATATCGGCATGATTTTATACGAGATGTGCTTCGTGATGTCCTTAAGCGGGCAGAGATCTCGGCAAAAAAGGAAGCCCCAGTGAAATTCTTGACCGATCCATAAGAAGGAAGATCTAGCATACGGCTCACTGACATTCTTGTTTTTTGATGGGAATGAGGGAAATACGCGTGCGTCGATTTGACAGATGTGTCTTTCCTTGTTGGGCTAAGGGAACACGAATATATGCCAGGCCAGGCAATAACCAAAGCGGAGGCGGGCAAAGTAGCTAAGCACGAAAAAGCTTGTATCGAGAATCAGTACGTGTTCGTCCCGTTTGCTTTCGATACTTTTGGCGCTCTCACCCCTGACGTGGTGCGGTTTCTCAAACAGGTTCAGCAAGTGGTAAGTAGTCACACCGCGCATGTTAAAGGGCAGAATTTTGTGTTTAGTATGGTATAGTTTGCTATTCAGAAGGGGGTAGTGACAGAGCTTGTTACCATCTACTTATCATTAGTCCGTAATTGTTTTTCTCTTTTGATTGTATCATGATACCGTAAGTAATAACATTTGGGGGTCAAACCTTTGTATTGGATTTCTTGAAAGAGATGCATGGCCTTATCAAAAAAGAAAAAAAATATTCATTAAGAGTTGATAGATTATTAAAAGTGCGTCTTGTTTGAAATTCCTATATGAATATTTGATAACACCTCCGTATTTATGTTAAATTTGTTTATTAACTTATTTATAAAAAAAATAAAAAATAACATGTTGAAAAAGGGATCTGGTTTTCTTTTCGCGTAGAGACCTCAATATAATATGTCTAAGCACATATAATGACAAATATGACATGATGTCAATTTGTTACATTTGTGATTTTCTCTCTTTTTTACTTCTTTAAAAGTGTTGCCAAAATTACATGTTTTCATTAAAAAGTTGGTAGCGAGACCGATTTAAAATTGAGACAAAGATTAACGACATATTGTATTCGTTATGTACATCGTTTTTATCTAAAATATAATATGCCTAAAAGCATATAACGTTTCAATTTAAATATCTTAGTAATTAATAATCACTAACTATTGATTATTATTTTAAAAGGTATACTTTTTCTTCTTATTTTATGATAAAATCTTTTTATCTAATAAATAGGGATTAAATAATTTAATATGGACAAATTCACTCAATTAATTTTGATATGGACAAATTCATTCAATTTAAGACAGAAATTTCTAAATAATGATATCATTTTTTAAATACATGATGTCATTATTTTTTTGAATTTTAAACGATAAATAAAATAAAAATAAATTAAAAGATTTAGTTACTTACTTTTAACTATAAACATGCTTAATTATAATCCCTGTAGCTTATTAATTAGACCAAACTACATCATAGTTCTTTTGCATGCTCTTCAAATTTCATTATCATCTTTGTTCTTTTATATCTTTCTTCTTCATAAAATCTAATAAGATTGTACTACTCGCATCATATCAACAATGGATAATGATGCAATTAATTATATTGGGCAGATCTCTACTTAGAAAGATGAATAGGTTGTTTGCAAGATTTTTCATTAGAGTTAGTTCTCGAAATCGGTGGCTTGAGGTTCTTGATCGTCATTTCATCTTCTCAGATTAGGGTTTCTCTTTTTTCTTGAATTATGGTTTCTTCTTCTCAGGTTAGGGTTTCTTTTAAACGGCAATGACATTTTCTATTCGCTCATCAGTACAGTAGCTTATGGATTTAGGGATTAGTTTAAGCAATCAGTTGAATGATTATGTAATTGTTTGATGTATATATTCAGGTTTGGAAAAGTGGAACAAAATGTTAGGGCTTTTGAGTGAAGGAGTTGATTCACATTTCACGGAGTTTAGGGTTTCGTATTAACCAGGAAACTTCTTGATCTGATCTGACTCCTTTTTATATGGATCATTCTTTATAGTTTTCTTAACTAGATGCACCTGAGTTCTTGAATTTGAATGCTTATTTAATACACTTAGTTAGAGGGCCTTGAATTTGAATTTAAAATTGAATAAATCAACTGTTGCTGACTTGCTGGCCATTTTCCCATTTTTTTAATTTATATTTTTTGTATGTTCTTTTTTCTAAAGATAAGGGCTTAGATGGTTGTGATGTTTCAGATTTTCTTAGGGAAGCACTTATATGAGGTTTTCTCATCCCTTTAGATACAATAGTAATCTTTAAAAAAAGAACTAGTCGGTTATCTAATAAGCAATAATCTTAATCTTGATTTAAAATTCTAAACTGGTTGTCAATATCGTATTTTTTATTAATTGATAGCAATGTTGATTAAAGTGCCTAAGCTCGTCATCATAGTGTATTTTTTTCAAGCTGGGTCCTCATTCGGCGTGGCTCTTTGCCATTTAACAGAGTTGTAGTGACCCTTTTTATATGTCCTTGGGTTTTAATGTGAAATTAGAACCCACTAACAAACAAATGGGTTGATTGGGTCGTCTTTTATCTTACACGGTTCAAATCTGTAGTTATAGGTAAAACAAGAACTGGTCAATCCTATAGACTATAAATGTAGTGTATATAGCTTCCTAAAAAATATTCAAAGACTTAGATTCTTATTCCATTACTTCAAGATCAGGAGCTATTGGTATTTCCGTACATAACATAATGAAATAAGCTAAGCCTTTGAACAAATATTTTAGGATGCTGAAATAAAAATATACTAGAAAGAAAACTTTAGAGGCTTAACTCAACCCAGCACGCTTCAAGCAATGCTATTAAAGGACCCGCCAGCTTAAACCGATGAATTTAAAGCTAAATATTTATATATATATATATATATATATATATATATATTATTTTGCAGCCATGTTGTCATTTTGTTTGACACGCATGTATGAAAGGCTATGATTGTCCTTTCGATCATGAAGTATCCAAATACCTTTGCAATTGTTATTAAACAAAAGGGTCCTGCAATTGAGGTTAAGATTGTATACTTTTCATGATGTAATACATCATTTGTATTTTTCATCTAACAAAACTAAGTTTTTATCTAAAGGGTTTCATGTGTTTGTAGAATCTAGGCCTCTAATCCTCTAATGAAACATGATGTTTAATCTCTAACGGTTTCCAATAACAAAGTAAAGAGTAAATCGCACAAAACGTCCTTTAAGTTTCACCAATCTTGCTGGTTTCAGCCTTAATCTTTAAAAGTTGCCAAAACCAGCCTTTAAGATTAATTTTGCTGCAGGTTTCATCCTTTATCACTAACCCAGTTACTAATCCATGTTAAATGGCCCCACATGCATAGCATGTGAGGGTAAAACCGTCTTTTCATCTCTCTCTCTATCTTCTCACAAATTCACAAACTGTTTCACACCTGTAGAATTATGAATGTAATCAACACCGTGAGCAAGATCAGCAGCTATCTGAATCCGAGACATCCAATCGGAAAGTATCGTAAAGCTAGGGTTTCTACTGTTCTTCAAGCAATCAGAGAGACTAACGCCATTAACATAATCATAAACCATATATATATAACTACCAACATCGAAGCTCCTCGAAGCTTAATCAAACTCGAGTGATGACTTTTACATATCACGAGAAGTCGTTGAAGAAGCTCCTGTTCATCAATCGGACGCCTGAATTTTCGTTGGAAGACGATGACATCATCGCGGCGGATGACGCACCGCCACGCGGCGGAGGACGACGACGATGAGTATTTTGCGGATAGAAAACCGTTTGTGGCGGTGAAGAAGCTCCTGTTCATCAATCGGACGCCTGAATTTCCGTTGGAAGACGATGACATCATCGCCGCGGATGACGCACCGCCACGTGGCGGAGGACGACGACGATGAGTATTTTGCGGATAGAAAACCGTTTGTGGCGGTGAAGATCTCTTTTCCCCAATTTGAGAGAAGATAGAGAGAGAGATGAATCCCCACCGACACCACCTCCTCCACTGACACCTCAAAAAACACATCACCTCCAAAAAAACACATCACCTCCTCCACCGACACCACCTCCTCTGCCACCACCTCCACCTTCGACACCACCTCCTCTGCCACCACCTCCACCTTCGACAAAACCCCCAAAATTCCCAAATAACTCCGCCACCATCATCTTCAACTGCCACCACCACCACCGCCACCTGATACATCACCATCGTAGGGTTAGGGTTTCGGTTTGAGATTGTGGACAGATGACGTTTGTTGGAGGATATGGAGATGCAAAGGCGAAATTGCGGGGATAATTATTGGAATTTGCAGTCGAATTGGGGGGTGTTGATGGAATCACCACCGCATTCTGTTGGGGTTTGCAGCCGAATTTGCAGTCTTTCAAAATCTTCTACCAAAAATCACACACCGAGCAGTAATGTTAATATTGGCCCTATTTCAGAAGTAATCTTTAGGTTATAATTTCCATCGGCATGTTGCTCTTCTTGTATTTCGTAAACTGATTCTGTAACAAAGTTGCTACAACAACTAATTTGGATATGCTCGAGTGTTGGGATGTACCTCATTTCAGGGGGAATCCGTTCAAGGTGTATGCAGTCCACCAAGAATAATTGTTTGAGACATGGGAAGGTGATGCTAGAGGCTTCCCACTGGATGAAAAGACGGTTTTACCCTCACATGCTATGCATGTGAGGCCATTTAACATGGATTAGTAACTGGGTTAGTGATAAAGGATGAAACCTGCAACAAAATTAATCTTAAAGGCTGGTTTTGGCAACTTTTAAAGATTAAGGCTGAAACCAGCAAGATTGGTGAAACTTAAAGGACGTTTTGTGCAATTTACTCCAAAATAAACATAATTACTCTATAAGTTTATCAAACAACATATAGTTGAAAAATTACTCTACAAGTGCATTATAATTACTTTACAAATTCATCATTAATATACTACTAAAAGATATAATTCAAAATTACTCTAGAGTGTATAAAATAACATAAATTTTAAAATTAATCTACAAGTAAATCAAACAATTAGTTATTCAAAATTACTCTATAAGTGTATCATAATTACTCTACGTTTAATAATTGCTCTACATTTGATAATTACTTTACTAATAAGATAATTACAAAAATGGCATTGTATCTTTTTACTTTTTCACGCCATTCGTACGTTGTAAGATAAAAGTATTTGTATTTGATCTTTCGTTTTTGTTTATAAAAACAAAACAAAAAAATGATAGAAACCATCTTTTTGTATATTAAAGAGTTAAATGCTTGGTTGGTCCCTATAGTTGTGAAAATTGCACAATTGGTCCCAAGGGATCAATAATTACATACGTGATACCAATGATTGCAATTTATGAACTCGCTTTGTTGTAACACCCTCTAAAATCGTGTCCAATAGTATAGTGACACGTGTTATATTTTAAATATGGTCTGTTAAAGATCAATAAGGACTAAAGGCGTCAACATGCTCAACTGAGCCTCCGAGTGACGGTCCGATGTCAACATGCATAAATAACAGCCTCTGAGTGACTGATATGTCAACATGCTTAAAACTTGGCCTCTGAGTGACTGATATGTCAACATGCCCAGCCTCTGAGTGATATCAGAATCAACATGCTTATAATAATCCTCTGAGTGATCCTTTACTAAGTCCTAACTCTCATACGTGCCAAATGTTGGACGAGAGGGTTCAATTTGGTAAATATGTGAAAGTTGGATGATGGAGGAATTAAAAGTGTCATGTTAATTCTTACCTCTGAGTGACCTTTTAACGAACCGAGAGCTCGACAATGTCCGGGCATAATCCCGAATATGCCAAGTATTGGCTACGAAGGGCTAAAATTGCCAAAAAGGTGTTTTAAAAGTTTTTTTTGAAGTTTTTTAAAGTTAAGGGGCTAAAGTGTCAAACTTTGAAACTGGCCAAAGGGCGGTCGCGGGCCGTGAGAGACCAGGCCTGGTCTCTCGCGGGGCGCGAGAAAGGGTTGTAGCAGAACGTTTTTGCTTGGCTCCCAAACAAAACTCCAAAACCATTAATTCGAAACCATTGACTTGTAATCAGCTATGCCACGTTTTGGGACACTTGTAAGCTCCCTCTTACACCCCTAAACACCTGGCTTCACCTCCTTTAAGCTCTCCAACTATAAATAGGTGCTTAAGTTCACCATTTCAACTTGCACCTTTCTCATTTATTCACTCTTCTCCCTCCTCTGGGAGTTCCTAGCTAAAAGGAGCATCCAACATAGTTCTTTTGCACCCTAGGAATCACTGGTAAGTGTTCCTTCCTTGTGCATTTTCGTTTATACGCTTTTATAGCCAAAAGTCAAGCGTTTTTTGGAAAACGCTTTGACTTTCGGTTAAGACCATTATGGTCCAGCCATTGTTCAAAATGAACATGGCTAAGTGATTTTAATAAGGTAGGTGTTAGTCCCTATAAAGGGCACCTCCTGAAGATCACGTTTGCTAAACCAATTGACGATTCAAAGTTAAGTTATTAAAAAGTCAAACATGCCATTTTTTAGAAAAATCATAAATTGATCTTATATATGTTATGAAAGCTATTTTGACACTTAAACAAGTTGATAATAATTATTATAACATGTATGGACATGTTCGGCTCGTCAATTTCAGTTCTAGGGTCGGTTCGCAACCGAAAGTCGCGAAGTTTGACTTCTTCTTTGACTTTCGATTCTGACCCGATTTAGATTAGTTAGATACTGATCTAAAGTTGCATTATGATCATAATATAATGTAGCATAACCCACTGGGGTTATATTACATGATCATAATCAGAATCAAGTTTATGGGCAAGTTCCAAAATTATGTCATTCTTGACTAAAATGCCCTTTTTGTATAAAACAAGATTTTAAATGGTATTGAACTTAAAAATGAGTTTCTGCTAATATAATATCATAAGTAGGATTATTTGGGATGATAAACCAAGTTATAAACTGAGTTTTCAAGCAAGTCCTTAAACTATGTCGATAAATGACGGTTTTAGCCCTTGTGTCTCATAAAATGATTTTAATCAATCTTTTCAAGGTAAATCATTTACCTACTGATATCTTATATTAAATAACATATTTTAAAACATTTTAATCAGACCCTAATGTCAGTTTTCATAAACATCGCATAAAGACGTCATTTTACGACATAAGCGCCGTTTTGGCGCATAGTATGGTTTTAAACCATATTAATGGACCAAGAATTGTTACCTACTGATTTTAAAACTTATTTTCAATATATTTACAGTAGGTACATGTTATGAACTCAGAATCCCAAATAATTTATAAACTATGTGTAAAATGACCAAAATGCCCTTTCGGTGCATAGTTTGGTCATAAAAGGTAAAATACACATATAATTGATATCTACTGATAATATATCATAAATAAAATATTTTTCCATAATACTCATGATTATAAACTTAAAATATGTTCAAGTTCCTTTTATATGGTATATAATTACCGAAATGCCCTTATGAGGCATAGTTTCGTTTTAAAACCATAACGGGCATACAAGTTGATATCCCACTGATATTTTAACTTATTTAAAGTATAATGGCATATAGAACTTGTCAATGACTTACCCGGTTACCCGATATCGCTAATATGCGCTCGGTTAAGTATACGTAACTATTTTATGAAAATTAACCGAAACGGGTTTAACCTTGTCATTTAAGTCTCAAAATTCAGAATGTGTATAGTTTACCCATATTATACAAGTTAAGGTACTTGTTGGAATTAAACTACATTCTATCCAATCATCGTTTAATCTAGCGTCATACGTTTTGATCAAGTACGCTAGTCGGTTTAAGTCAATGACTTAAATAAAGACCGTTAGTATTTAATTGGTTATTTATGCCATAATTCAGACTAGAGACTTGCCGGTAAATGCTATCTGCACTTAACTCATTTTGAATACGGCTGAGTTATTAAAATAAAAGAAGACTAGCTCAGGTAAATACCCTCTACCTATTTCCCCTATACGGGCTTGGGTTACGGTAAATTATTATCGCTTGGTCGGAAATGGGATTCAATCGAACGCCTTCTTCGGGGATAGTAAATCCGCATATTCTGTTTTAATCAGCTTTTTTGATAAACTTAAACATCGGGGGTTAACTACCGTGTCCTGGATATCCTCGGCTCATTACAATAGAAATGGCCACGACCTTAGCGCGGGTGTAGGCATACACCCGATAGACGCTCAATTATGCATTCCCACAAGGTTGGGAGGAATTGACTCCTTCATGAGTCCAAAGTGGTGTGTACGTTAATTGTGTCTCGGTTTTTGTACCGAGCCCCGTATGTATGACAAATATGTAAATCTGTTAACAAGGTTGGACGGTCAATTAACCCAAGTTATAAAAAGATTTTGTGCTGATACGCACTTAAAACATTTTGAAATGTTTTCAAAACGAGTCGGTTGGGTGTATTTACCAGCGAAAACTGATGTATTTTCAAAAGACTAATCTGCAGGTACAATACGAAAATAGGCTGGAAGTGCTCGGTAGTGATAGAGGATCATGCAAATCCTAAATCTGCCCAAAGTCTGTTTTATATTCTTTCCATGTACCATTTTATGATCCGCCTATGGATCTTCTATTACGAGCCTGTATATTATTTTGTTTTTTCGAACATACGGTTTGTAATAGTAATTTTACTCCAAGACTTCCGTTGTGCCGTGTTTAATTTACTATGATGATTATCAACTAACGTCACGATACTCCCCACCTGGGCGCACCGGTGTATGGATTTCGGGTTGGAAATCCGGGGTGTGACAGGTTGGTATCAGAGCCAACGTTTGAGAGAATTAAACACTAGCCTTTTGTGTTTAATCTCAAACTTACACGAGCACATTCCTTAGACTTCCGAGTCTAGGCATTGACCTAGGATTACTCATTTCATTATTAAGTTATTAGCATTGTTTTTGAATTGATTTCTAACAGGAAAATGCCGCAACGTGTACGAGGACAAAGTGGAAGAGGAAAAGGTCCAATGAGGGGAGGACCATCGGGGCGCATTCCCCCTCAACCTCATAACTCAGGTGCATACCAAGAATCAGGAGATTCGTCTCCTTGGCAACCAACGAGATGTTCTATCTCTAATAGACACTCGCCCTAACATTCCCAAAATTCTTACCATTCTCAACACTCCTATCATTCACAGCATTCCCATTCTCATCACTCTTACCATGAAGAATTTAACCCTAACCATTATTTTAACACGCCTCCAGCCGATCAAAATCAGTTGGATCAACCAAACCCTATGGACGAGGACTCTGACCCGGAGATGCCGCCATCGAGATCGAACGCACATCCCATAGAAATATCAAGCGATTCGAACTCCTATGCTGGATCGCCCTACCAAGGTCCTAATGAGTGGGACCAATATTGGAACCAATTCACCTTTACCCACACTCCTTCTCATCACTCTCAACCACCCCCTTTACAAGAAGATGTCCACACGGAACTGGTGGACAACCTCAACCACCACCTGAACCACCAAGGAGAAGGCGTGGAGCACGTATGTCGGTACGTGCCGGACAAAGGTCAGGATCGCTGCCACCTTTACCAAACTCCTACCCCACGATTCAAGAGGACCCACAAATGGGTGGGCCCTTTAACACCTCACCTGTGGTTGAACCAACACCAACACCCACACCTACAATTCAACCACCACCATCGGGTTATTCTAACCCAATCCCCACATATCTAGACACGTCTAGATATGACCCTTTTAACCCGTCTACACCGGTAGACTATCAAGCATGGTCGCAAGACCCCTACATGCTGGCGGTTATGAACAACGCACTTTACCCGTCTCCTCTCCCACCTACTTATCCACCGACTGGATATCCAACTTATGGGTACCAGTATCCGGTTATGCCACAACCTCAACTACAACCTCCGCCCCCACTTGAGGCCATAAATGAGGCCTTAGAAAGAATGAAAGAAATGCAGCAGCAGGCGGAGAAAAAGGAGAAGAAGACACACAAGTTCTTCAAGAAACTCTCCAAGTTGGTCAAGGATAAGAAGGATGAGTGAAGTCTCTTCTAATAATATGTAGTCCCTACGAGGACATTATTGTTTCTTTAGTCCCTGTGGGACATTTTTATTTCTTTAAAGTCCTTGAATGGACAGTTTATTTCATTTTCTAGTATTGTAATTTCTTATGGAAATTTAATGAAGTATTTTGGAATTATATATATGTATTCATCCTTTTAATAACGAGCTTCTCGATTTACTAGAAATTTATGCTCTGCTATATAATTCCAAAATACCTTAATAGATTTGATTATGCCAAGTGGCATAGACCACATATTGGCCAAGAAATGATAGTTAAGTACGAAGGGGTCTTCTATCAGGATAGTTAAGGGAAGTTATCCTTCTATCCAGAGGTAAGGGACTAGGTCCAAACCTCCAAGGTCGTTAAGGTCGAAGGTGACCGGGACCGTTAATCAATCACTAAGGTACTCTTATGAAACATTAAAGAATGTTCATACTCTTGGTAGTGTGACTTGAGGAACCATACTAGCCGTCAGGCCATTGTGCCAGGCTGATATGCCATATACATCTGATATGATGTAGGCCAATGTGCCCAATTTATGTCCAAAGGGACAGGCTGATATACCATATACATCTGATATGATGTAGGCCAATATGCCCAATTTCTGTCCAAAGGGACAGGCTGATATGCCATATACATCTTATACGATGTAGGCCAATGTGCCCAATTTATGTCCAACGGGACAGGCTGATATGCCATATACATCTGATATGATGTAGGCCAATGTGCCAATTTTTGTCCAACAGGACAGGCTGATATACCATATACATCTAATATGATGTAGGCCAATGTGCCCAATTTATGTCCAACGGGACACGCTGATATGCCATGTACATCTGATATGATGTATGCCAATGTGCCCAATTATGTCCAACGGGACAGGCTGATATGCCATGTACATCTGATATGATGTAGGCCAATGTGCCCAATTTATGTCCAACAGGACAGGCTGATATGGCATACACATCTGATATAATGTAGGCCAATGTGCCCAATTTAGGTCCAATGGGACAGGCTGTTATGCCATATGTATTATGTCCTATGTGACAGGTTGATATGCCATATATATATATATATATATATATATATATTATGTCCAATGTGCCAAATTATTATGTCCATTAGAGAGAAGCCTATGAGTTAAATAATTGTCAATGATGACAATGACAGTTGTGACATTGCATCCACTGTCCAATAATATATGGACTAGTCCAAATTGTAATTCTCCTATAATGGTCCTGTTAAGACCTAGGCCAAATATAGTTATGTTAAGCCTAAGAGTTGTGATGTTATTCACACTAGTATAGGCAATGGATTATTATATCCAATGTTGAAAGCCGATATGGTTGATATACCATGCCTAAATGAAGTTTGGTATGTAGAACCCAAGACTTAAAGAGGCTAATTAAATGAAACACAAAGTAGCCACAGGAATGTTGAATCTAATAAAGCTGAAAACAAAAATATTGATGATGAAAATTTTCAAGCTCGCATTGATGCGGCTGTCGAAAAGGCCATGGGAAAGGCCATAGAAAGGCTAAGAGAGTCGAGTGCCACTCGCTCTAGACCCTTATCTATTCCACCATCTTCAGCTCATAAGGAGAGCTCCGTTCACTCTTCGAATGCGAAGAGTGAAACAAAGAAATTAGATTTTGCTGATAGGTCCCGTTCTTCTAAAGACGAGTGCACCTACAAATACTTTGTCTCCTATAAACCCCGAGACTTTAATGGGAGAAAGGGAGCAGTAGAAGCCCTAAAGTAGCTGGACGAGATGGAAACAATTGTAGATATCAGCAACTGTGCTGATAAGGATGTGGTTAAGTATGTATCACAGTCCTTAAGGGCGATGCCCTAATATGGTGGAATGCCATGATACAGTCTACAGGTAAAGTATACCTGTATAATTTAGGATGGTCCAAGTTTATGGACCTTGTTAAGGAAACTTACGGCCCAACCCATGAGGTGGAGAAATTAGAGACATACTTTTTATCTCTTTCAATGAAAAACCTACACTGTCGGAAGTACGTCTCCGATTTTAATTCCCAATCTAGGTTTAAAGTTTCCTATTTAATTACCCCTGAATCTAAACGCATTACGCGTTTTATAAATGCGTTGGCACCTGAAATAAAGAGCATGGTAAAGGCTGCTCAGCCTAGTACCTATAGTTCCGCTGTAGAGCTATCTCTTTCCCTCACCCTAGATTTGGTATGACAAAGGTCAGTTAGGACTGAAACTGACGGAAAGAGGAAACAGGAGGATAATTACTCCCAAATATATAGAAAGAAAGGAAATTTCGGGTTCAAGAAGAACCAGCACGCGTCTAATGACAAATCCTTGTGCAAGAATTGTAAATATAGGCATTGGGGACAGTGTACTATAATCCACAAACCAAACCCTGTGGTATCTGCAAAAGAAGAGGGCATAAGACCTTAGATTGCAAGGATCTTAAGGATGTAGTTTGCTATAACTGCAATGAAAAAGGGCATATAACGTACAATTGCCCTAAGAAACCCAAAAGTAATGATGCAAAGCCTGGAGAGGCCAAGAAAGGGATTGCCCGTGCCTTTCAAATAAATGCAAGGGAAGCTGTTAATGACGACAATGTCATAACATGTACTTTCGCCATTAATAATATTTATGCTATAGTTCTTTTTATTTGGGTGCAGATAGATCTTTTGTTGATCATAGGTTTAGTAAACTATTAAACCTGCCCATAAAAACTCTAGATAAAACTTATGAGATAGAACTTGCCGATGGAATCTTAGAAACTACTTCTTCCATTCTTGATGGATTCTCTATATACATTAACAATCATTCCATCCCTATCTCTCTTCTGCCAATGAAATTGGCAGGGTTCGATGTTGTCTTAGGCATGGATTGGTTATCTCATAACCAATCCCGCATTGCCTGAGATAAAAAGCCCATCGAAATTAAAACCCCAACTGGTGAAATGATCACCATCCCCAGAGACTCACACTATGGACTGCCAGACAAGGTGTCGTTATTTAAGGCATCCAAGTGTTTGAGAAGAGGCTGTGTTATCTACATGGCACAAGTAACCATCAATGAACCTAAGCCAAACCTTGAAGATCAACCAGTTATCTCGGAGTATCCCGATGTTTTCCCTGAGGAATTACCAGGCCTACCTCCAGATAGACAAGTGGAGTTCAAGATTGATATTATACCAGGATCAGCACCCGTAGCTAGAGCTCCATATAGGCTAGCACCAACGAAAATGAAGGAATTGAGAACGCAGCTAGACGAACTTTTGGAGAAAGGCTTTATTCAGCCTAGTTCCTCGTCTTGGGAGCTCCTATACTCTTTGTAAAGAAGAAAGACGGTTCGATGTGAATGTGCATCGATTACCGAGAGCTGAACAAGTTGACAATTAAGAATAGATATCCTCTGCCCCGGATCGACGATTTGTTTGACCAGCTTCAAGGGGCTAGCTATTTCTCCAAGATTGATTTGAGATCAGGATATCATCAACTAAAGGTTAGGAGTGAAGATGTTCCTAAGACAGCCTTCAGGACCCGCTATGGTCATTTTGAATTCCTGGTGATGCCTTTTGGGCTCACAAATGCACCAGCAGCATTCATGGATCTCATGAATAGAGTCTGCAAGCCATATTTGGATAAGTTTGTCATTGTCTTTATAGACGACATTCTTATCTATTCTCGTAATCAAGCTGATCATGAGAAGCATCTTCGGTGCATCCTAGAATTATTAAGACAAGAGAAACTTTATGCAAAGTTCTCTAAATGCGAATTTAGGCTTAGAGAAGTCCAATTCCTTGGACATATGGTAAGTGAGCTGGTATCCAAGTGGATCCCGCTAAAATAGAAGCCATTTTGAATTGGGAAGTACCTAAAACCCAATCGGAGATTCGTAGTTTTCTAGGATTGACTGGTTATTATAGGAGGTTCATTGAGAACTTCTCAAGAATAGCCACTCCTTTGACTACCATGCCCGTACGAATGTTAAATTTAATTGGGGTCCAAAGCAAAATGAATCTTTTGAGATAGTAAAACACAAGTTGAGCAATGCTCCTGTGTTATCTTTACCTGAGGGTATTGAGAATTTTATAGTCTACTGTGATGCATCACACACTTGCATGGGCTTTGTGCTAATGAAAAAAGGCAAAGTGATTGCCTATGCATCACGACAATTAAAGGTGCATGAAAGGAATTACACCACCCATGATTTGGAATTGGGTGCCGTGGTATTTGCACTAAAACTATGGAGACATTACTTGTATGGTACGGAGTATATTATATACACTGACCATAAAAGTCTCCAGCATCTGTTCAACCAGAAGGAATTGAACATGCGACAACATCGATGGTGGAAACACTTAACGATTATGATTGCAAGATTCGCTACCATCCAGGCAAGGCAAATGTAGTTGTCGACGCCTTAAGTCGCAAGGAAAGAGTTAAACCTATTAGGATTAATGCCAAGAGCATTGAGCTCAGAAATAGCTTAAGTGAAAAGCTATTAGATGCGCAAAAGCAAGCCTTGTTAGAGGCTAATATTCCTAATGAGGGATTAGGCGGAACTGTTGATCAATTAACGCCTGGAAAGGATGGAATCCTAAGGTTTAATGATAGAATTTGGTTTCTGATCTTTGGAGGACTTAGAGATCTAATTCTCCAGGAAGCGCATAATTCAAGATACTCGGTTCACCCGGGAGGTAACAAAATGTATCAAGATTTGAAGAAAAAATATTGGTGGATGAGTTTGAAGAAATCCATAGCCACTTATGTAGCTAAGTGTCTGACGCGTTCGCAAGTTAAGGCCGAACATCAAAAACCGTCAGGACTTCTACAACAATTGAAATTCCCATATGGAAATGGGAAATGGTAACTATGGACTTAATTACCAAGTTACCTAAGACCAAAAGTGGAAATGACACTATTTGGGTCATTGTGGATAGGCTGACTAAGCCAGCACATTTCTTGCCAATTAAGGAAATGTATAATTCAGACAAATTAGCTAAGTTATATGTGGACAAGATTGTGTCCCTACATGGTGTGCCAGTATCTATTGTATCTGATATAGATACTAGATACACATCTCACTTTTGGAAAAGTTTCCAACAATCTTTGGGCACACGATTAAACTTTAGTACGGCTTACCATCCGCAGACTGATAGTCAAAGTGAACGTACTATCCAGGCACTGGAAGACATGCTTAGGGCATGTGTGATTGATTTAGGTGGAAGTTGGGATGACCACTTACCCC
Source organism: Scalesia atractyloides (assembly GCA_947069175.1). Lineage (NCBI taxonomy): Eukaryota > Viridiplantae > Streptophyta > Magnoliopsida > Asterales > Asteraceae > Scalesia > Scalesia atractyloides. Next base: position 73,230,411 of record CAMTDV010000020.1, on the reverse strand, counting down.
TAATAGAATTCTCCTACAATAATAGTTATCATACGAGCATCAAGGCTGCTCCTTTTGAGGCCTTGTATGGGAGAAAATGTCGAACGCCCGTATGCTGGCAGAAGTTGGGGAAGCCCAACTATCAGGACCTGAGATTGTCCTGGAGACCACGGAAAAGATTGTGCAAATCCGTGATCATCTCAAAGCTGCTAGAGATAGGCAGTAGAGCTATGCTGACAAGAGGCGTAAACCTCTTCAGTTCCAAGTAGGGGATAAAGTCATGCTGAAAGTATCTCCCTGGAAAGGTGTGATGCGTTTTGGAAAGAAGGGCAAGTTGAGCCCAAGATATATAGGACCCTTTAGATAATTGAACGTGTCGGCATTGTAGCTTATAATTCAGGTTGCCAGAGGAGCTTAATGGAATCCATGATGTATTCCACATATCTAACCTTAAGAAATGTCTAGCCGATGAGTCGCTAGCAATGTGCACGAAGATGTGCAAATTGATGAAAACCTGAGGTTCGTTGAGAAACCAATTTCGATCGAGGATCGAAAGGTTAAGAAGCTCCGAAGAAAAATGATGCCTATTGTAAAGGTTAAGTGGGACTGTTTTAGAGGTCCCGAATATACATGGGAGATTGAGTCCACAATGCGACAAAAGTACCCCCATCTTTTTGAATAAAATCTTGAAGTCGAGATTTCTTTTAAGGGGGTGAGGATGTAACGCCCTGTAAAATCGTGTCCAATAGTAATGTGACACGTGTTGTATTTTAAATATGGTATGTTAAAGATCAATAAGGACTAAAGTCGTCAACATGCTCAACTGAGCCTCTGAGTGACGGTCTGATGTCAACATGCATAAATAACAGCCTCTGAGTGACTGATATTTCAACATGCTTAAAACTTGGCCTCTGAGTGACTGATATGTCAACATGCCCAGCCTCTGAGTGACATCAGAATCAACATGCTTATAAAAGCCTCTGAGTGATCCTTTACGAAGTCCTAACTCTCATACGTGCCAAATGTTGGACGAGAGGGTTCAATTTTGTAAATATGTGAAAGTTGGATAGATGATGGAGGGATTAAAAGTGTCAACATGTTAATTCTTACCTCTGAGTGACCTTTCAACGAACCGAGAGCTCGACAATGTCCGGGCATAATCCCGAATATGCCAAGTATTGGCTACGGAGGGCTAAAAGTGCCAAAAAGGTGTTTTAAAAGTTTTTTAGAAGCTTTTTAAAGTTAAGGGGCTAAAGTGTCAAACTTTGAAACTAGCCAAGGGGCGGTAGCGGGCCATGAGAGACCAGGCCTGGGTCTCTCGTGGGGCGTGAGAAATGGTCTGCAGCAGAAAGTTTTTGCTTGGCTCCCAAACAAAACTCCAAAACCATTAGTTCGAAACCATGGACTTGTATTCAGCTATGCCACGTTTTGGGACACTTGTAAGCTCCCTCTTACACCCCTAAACACCTGGCTTCACCTCCTTTAAGCTCTCCAACTATAAATAGGTGCTTAAGTTCACTATTTCAACTTGCACCTTTCTCATTTATTCACTATTCTCCCTCCTCTGGAAGTTCCTAGCTAAAAGAAGCATCCAACATAGTTCTTTTGAACCCTAGGAATCACTGGTAAGTGTTCCTTCCTTGTGCATTTTCGTTTATACGCTTTTATAGCCAAAAGTCAACCGTTTTTCGGAAAACACTTTGACTTTCGGTTAAGACCATTATGGTCTAGCCATTGTTCAAAATGAACATGGCTAAGTGATCGTAATAAGGTAGGTGTTAGTCCCTATAAAGGGCCCCTCCTGAAGATCACGTTTGCTAGACCAATTGACGAGTCAAAGTTAAGTTATTAAAAAGTCAAACATACAATTTTTCGGAAAAATCATAATTGATCTTATATATGTTATGAAACATGTTTTGACACTTAAACAAGTTGGTATAATTATTATAACATGTATGGACATGTTCGGCTCGTCAATTTCAGTTCTAGGGTCGGTTCGCAACCGAAAGTCGCGAAGTTTGACTTCTTCTTCGACTTTCGATTCTGAACCGATTTAGATTAGTTAGATACTGATCTAAAGTTGCATTATGATCATAATATAATTTATCATAACCCACTGGGGTTATATTACATGATCATAATCAGAATCCAAGTTTATGCGCAAATTCCAAATTCTGTCATTCTTGACTAAAATGTCCTTTTTGTATAAAACAAGATTTTAAATGGTATTGATCTTGAAAATGAGTTTCTGTTAATGTAATATCATAAGTAGGATTATTTGGGATGATGAACCAAGTTATAAACTGAGTTTTCAAGCAAGTCCTTAAACTATGTCGATAAATGACGGTTTTAGCCCTTGTGGCTCATAAAATGAATTTAATCAATCTTTTCAAGGTAAATCATTTACCTACTGATACGTTATATTAAATAACATATTTTAAAACATTTTAATTAGACCCTAATGTTAGTTTTCATAAATATCGCATAAAGACGTCATTTTACGACATAAGCGCCGTTTTGGCGCATAGTATGGTTTTAAACCATATTAATGGACCAAGACTTGTTACCTATTGATTTTAAAACTTATTCTAAACATATTTACAGTAGGTACATGTTATGAACTCAGAATTCCAAATAATTTATAAACTATGTGTAAAATGACCAAAATGCCCATTCGGTGCATAATTTGGTCATAAAAGGTAAATTACACATATAATTGATATACTACTGATAATATATCATAAATAAAATATTTTTCCAGAATACTCAGGATTATAAACTTAAAATATGTTCAAGTTCCTTTTATGTGGTATATAATTACCGAAATGCCCTTATGAGGCATAGTTTCAATTTAAAACCATAACGGGCATACAAGTTGATATCCCACTGATATTTTAACTAATTTAAAGCATAATGGCATATAGAACTTGTCCATAACTTATCCGGTTACCCGATATCGCTAATGTGCGCTCGGTTACGTATATGTAACTGTTTTATGAAAATTAACCGAAACGGGTTTAACCTTGTTATTTAAGTCTCAAAATCCAGAATGCGTATAGTTTACCCGCATTATACAAGTCAAGGTACTTGTTGAGATTAAAATACATTCTATCCAATCATCGTTTAATCTAGCGTCATACGTTTTGATCAAGTACGCTAGTCGGTCTAAGTCAATGACTTAAATAAAGACCGATAGTATTTAATTGGTTAGTTTATGCCATAATCTAGACTAGAGACTTGCCGGTAAATGCTATCTGCACATAACTCATTTTGAATACGGCTGAGTTATTAAAATAAAAGAAGACTAGCTCAGGTAAATACTTTCGACCTATTTCCCCTATACGGGCTTGGGTTACGGTAAATTATTACCGCTTGGTCGGAAATGGGATTCAATCGAACACCGGTTAGGGGATAGTAAATCCGCATATTTAATCAGTTTTGTTTGATAAACTTAAACATCGGAGGTTAACTACCGTGTCCTGGATATCCTCGGCTCATTACAATAGAAATGGCCACGACCTTAGTGCTGGTGTAGGCATACACCCGATAGACGCTCAATTATGCATTCCCACAAGGTTGGGAGGAATTAGCTCCTTCGTGAGCCCAAAGTGGTGTGTACGTTAATTGTGTCTCGGTTTTTGTATCGATCCCGTATGTATAACAAACATGTAAATCTATTAACAAGGTTGGACGGTCAATTAACCCAAGTTATAAAAAGATTTTGTGCTGATACGCACTTAAAATATTTTTGAAATGTTTTCAAAACGAGTTGGTTGGGTGTATTTACCAGCGAAAGCTGACGTATTTTCAAAAGACTAATCTGCAGGTACAATACGAAAATAGGCTGGAAGTGCTCGGTAGTGATAGAGGATCTTGCAAATCCTAAATCTGCCCAAAGTCTGTTTTATATTCTTTCCATGTACCATTTTATGATCCGCCTGTGGATTTTCTATTACGAGCCTGTATATTATATTGTATTTTCGAACATTCGGTTTGTAATAGTAATTTTACTCCAAGACTTCTGCTATGCCGTGTTTAATTGACTATGATGATTTTCTACTGACGTCATGATACTCCCCACCCAGGCCCACCGGTGTATGGATTTTGGGTTGGAAATCCGGGGTGTGACATTTGTCCTTACCGTTAACCCTGTTAAATGTTTCAGTTAAAATACCTCATGTTCATGTCACATAAGGGTATTATAGTCATTTTAACTCTAACAAATAAAAAATAAATATTATACTTTAAGGTGGTGGGCCTTATTTAATCATTCCACCAATGCCTTCTTCTACCCTTCCCATTTCAACATCATGACGATAAATGAGCACCACTCATGCCCCAGTTAACCACCGTTCCCAACAATAAAACGATCAAACACCCATGCAGGATTTAACCAGTGGTTCTAGTAAAATGATTCTAGCAAAAAAACGTGGTGGTTGTTGAAGGATGTGACCGTGGTTGTTGAAGGATGTGGCGATGGCTTGACGGGAATGGTGGTGGTGGTGGTCTGACGAGAATGGCGACGGTGGTGGTTTGACTTGATGTGGCGGTTGTGGTTTAACGGGAATGTAGCATTGGTGGTTTGACTTGATGTGGTGGTGGTGGTTTGACGTGAATGGTGGTAGTGGTGGTTTGACCAGATGCGACGATGGTTGTTTGACGGGAATGGTGGAGATGGGTTGTTGTTTACGGTGGTGGGTTGTTGTGTTACAGGAATGGTGAGTTTTTGAGTGGTGGTGGTGGTGGGTTGTTGTTTACAGTTGTGAAAGTGGTTGTGGAACTAGTGGACTGAAGGAGGTGGTGGTGGTGGGGTGGGGATGGTGAAGGGAGGTGGGATTGGTGAAGAAGATGAGTAGAATGATGGGCTCATCTTTTTTTATATATTTTATCATTTATGAGAGACAATATTAAAATGACTATAATACCCTCATGTGACATGCACATCATCGTTGTGCTAGAACTTCCTTCGTTATTCGATCCCGAATATAAAATAGAGTTAGGAAAATAAAACATCCATGTTGTTGTTAGTAGTCAATTTGCTAATGGATTCTAAGCTTTTAGTAATATTGTAAATAACCAAAACGTCTCATAAATGAATATTATTGTGAATTCTGGAGTCATCTGTGTGCGAGATGGGAAGAACATTACCGTTTCCAAAAACAACTTTGGAATTAGCTTTAAACGAATTGAAGATGTTTTCCTTGGTGGAACTCATATGGTCTGTGGCACCCGAATCAGCACATAAATCGGGACCCAACATAGTGAAGTCACACTAGGCGTGGAAATCTTTTGCCAAGCCAGAGTTAGAACTGGTGGTTTGAGAGGAAAAAGTTGAGAGATGAGGGTAACATTGACATATTTGACAGTGAGGGGATCAACGCCCACAACCCCTAACATAACAAAAAACGACCACCGCAACTCTTATTTGAAGGCTGATGGCAGACAATTGGTCACAAATAGCCTTGAACTTATGTCCAAATTCAGATTCGGCTTGGGTATCTTTATAGAATAGGCACAACTGATCTTGAAGATTTTGGACACTTTTAATTGACATTTTACAATAGGCCACCTCAAGGGCTAACCATGTGTAACCGACCGTGGTAAGGCCCACAATTTAAGAAGCCAACTCTTTTGTTAAGGAAGCTTGGAGAGTAATTATGGCTCGTTGGTCAATATACTTCCAACTATCAGAGTCAGGATTGGCAGAAGATTTGCCTTCAGTAATGGTTGTGACAGTAGAGGCACGCGAGGAGCCGTCAACATGGGAGACCGGATTTTGATGGTTGGAAAAATAATGCTTCCATAGTAGGTAGTTTGAGGATGTCAATTTGATAGTTATCATGTCCGTGATTGAGATCATTGAGATATGTGGATCTAATGAAGAGGATGGACTAGCCATGGATGCCTGAAAGAGATAGGGTAGTCGAAAGATGGGGAAGGATGAGAAGGTGAAATGGAAAGGTCAGTGGCAACGAGAAAGCTAACACAATATTATTGGTTTTCATCTCAATACCCAATAAGATATTGAAACATCTATAAGTAAAAGGTTACATGTAAAGAATAAATGAAATACAAAAGTAATCCTCCAAGAATGTCATGTGGATCGTATAATAATAATACATCTCAAGATATTGATATTACTATTCATTTCTAAATATAATTTTGTGAGTGCATAAATTCTAGAAAAAACACTAAATAAATCAATATTTATGAGTAAGACAAAGATAAAGATAAAGATAGACATTGTCAAATGGTTTTTTTTAACATTGTTTAGAGAGACATAAGTATTTTAGTTAAATTATATAAGGTGAAGATAGCGATTTTGATAAGAATGCTTTTACAAACACATATTTTATTTTTTTAGAGAACCAATACTATGTTTTGATGAAGAAAATAAATTTGAGAAAATCTTCAAATTTTGAAGATTTCGATAAATATAAAGAATAATGGGAATGCTTAAATTTAAAGTAGAACCTCTATTTCTATATCTATTATTTAATTAAATTACACATTTATATAAATTTATCTCTAAATTCATTTAACCTACAACATCTAATTTTTATTCCCTATCTTACTCACAAATATTTTTTTATTATATTTTTGTTTTCTTACATGCACACAAACATTTATAGATAGATATAATAAATAATGGAGCCCTATATTGAAAGAATTACTATTTAAGAAATTATAAATTTTAGAGATGAATTAGATGAGGATTCTAATAGAGAGATGCAAAATAGAAGAAATCTCAAATTTTAGAGAGGACCCAAATATGAATGCTCGTAGATGTATGTCATACGAGTCGATCTAGGAAAACTTAACCAATAAGCTCTATTTGTTTAATAGTTATCAAATTGACCCACTAACCCACTTATCACTAATGCAATCATTTTTTTTGTTTTCAGCTCTATTTAACACGTTTACAACTTAATTACTTTCTATTAACCCGTTTACAACCTCATTGCTATCCATCATCATGTTTATAATTTGATTATTATCCATTATTGTGTTTACCACATTCGGATAAATAGATTAAATATATCTGGTTTGTCTTAATATTGAAAGTGTGTGATTTAGGATTAAGATTTTTTACATGAGTAAAATATGAGTCGTATTTTAGTAGAACAATTAATCCTGTAAACCCAAAATTGTGATTCTGACATAATTGACTTTCTTATTTTAAATTGCATTAATATGTATGTGCAAAGTTTAAAGATTACCATAGTAGTGTTTCATGCAACAAAACATGTCTTCACATATGTAATGATTGTGGTAAAAAGCTCTGTAAATACGTATATTCTAAATAAGTTTAATTTTTAGTGAACTTCATTTAAAGAACTTTTTGTTTTGAAAGTAATAATTTTTTATGATATGAATTGTATAGATAAAATAATAATAAATACATCAATAAATAGAAGTGAAAAGGGTAATTCAAAGTTCGTGTAGCACATAAATACAAAGTATGGTAGTGACAAACCGACAATATGAGCCATAATGAGCCGATCTTTTCAATTAGAATAGTTGAAAGCCTAGGAAACCAGAAACCACTTGAATGTAACTTTGGACACCAATCCCAACGGGTTTGATGTATTATCTTAGGTTGGAATCATGACAGTCCTAATATCATTAGCAATCCGTTTTTAAGTTTCCAGTGAGTTTTTTATATTATGAAAAATAATTATAAGTTGTTGAAAGTGGTTATAAGTAAAGAAAAGAGAAACTGTTACTATTTATTTATAAATTTGAAGGATACTATTTATCATCTATAACTTTTTAATATATTTTGAAAGTGGTTGGGAGTGGATGAGAGAAAAAATATGATAAAAGTATAAAAAATATTATTTAATTGAAAGGAGAGAGAAAATTTAGTTGTTTTTAGTGAAATTATAGAGGAAAAAAAGATAGAAGGGATCTGAATGCTCTAAGACCTGCAAGGATGTAATTGTCAGTTGCTCCCTTTTTAAAAACTTTTCAAACACAAAACCAACTTTGTGTTTTCGAACGATGATTTATAATTAACTAATGGGATTTCCCCGTGTTACGCGGTGGAAATTTGGTTGATATCAGTATTGGTCTGTTATGATACTGACATTCGCTATAGCGACAGATAAAAACCGAAAAAATAAATTCTTTATATACCCAAAAAATATCGACACGTCTTTTACATCAATTAAAAAACATAAAAACAAATACCGGTACCATTTCCGAAATTTCAATATCGGTGTGAAAGTTGTTGTTCTGTGGGAATAAGTTTGTTTCGTTACTATACCGATAAGACATCAACACTTACTATCACTTACGATACGACACTTGCTACCACTTATGATACGAAAAAGTATTTCAGTGGTTTTGAGCAAAATTTTAATCTAAACATTAATAAAAATAGGCATATCGCAAAGACATACTCAAAACTTTATATAATGTTTTACGTTAAAAGTTATAAGAAATAGAAATTGCTAAATAGTGTTATAATAATAAAATATTATAACACTAATATAATATAATAATTTAAAGATAATAAAAATAAAAAATGTAAAAGTTACTCGCATAAACCTAAAACTTTATAAGTATACTATTGGTCATCATGTTTAAAATTAATACTTATATATATGAATACTTATATATATGAATGGGTGTATACACGAAATGTCTTGGCTTTAACGACATGTTTGTTCAACATATGCTAACATATTTTTTTAATGGTAACGGAAACCTCTTATAAAAATGCAATGAAAAAAAGGTAGTAAGAGGCTACAAGATACAAATTGAACAAATAAACAAAGAACAAAGAAGTAAACATACAAGTACAATAATGAAAACACTTTGCAAACCGACATACAAAAGGCTTCAGTCTATATCACCAAATTTCCTCCAGTTATTCCAGTCTGTTTTAAAATCTCTTGTCCGATTTTGATATTTTAAAAGCTTATTCTTTTATTTCTTCCACTAATTTAAATGTACTTATAATTGGTTAGTGGCATGAAATTTGTAACATGAATGCACCCATTCATATATATAAGTATTATTTCTTTCTACTAACATGTAACATGAAATTTGTAACAATAAATATTTTAATATTACTTAAAGTGTAATTGGTAGTCCAAGCGTTTTTGTTCTTGTTGAATGATTAATATGTTCTCGCGTATTCACGTGCAGAGGCATGTTTGTGAATGTAATAAATAAACATAGGACAGAAGAGATGATGAGATTGTAGGTTGTTCAACTATTAATTTCATATATGGCCATACAATACAAGAATTAACGTGTGATTAGTGGATCAAACAGTTGGGTGAAGACTGGATAATCTAAAAATACTCATAGACATACAACACTCTTTAAATGTATCGCATAAGCACACCTATTTTCTATAGTGGAGACTAGAATTTATACAACACTCTTTCCTTATTATAAGTAGTTATCTAATAGTTAGAAAAGTCTTGATTTAAGATATTGTTGATACATTTATGGGATTTAGTTTCATCTTTATTTTTAGCCGGCTTGAGACTATATTCCATGTATTGTTAATTAATCAGTGGATTGTTATCCACGCTTCATAGCAGGTTTAAAACAACATAAATAAAAATAAGTAAATAACAAACGTTGATAAAATTTCGCTATTGTAAAGGTAGGCAATTATGTATAGATAGCGGATTGGTTGCCATATGTAGCTCAGTCAGTAGCGGACACATGGAACTTATTGGTGATGTAGTAAGACAGGTCGGTATGGGGACCGGCGTGGGCCGGCGGGCTCCGGCGCCGGGCCAGCACACCGGCCCTCTAGGGCCGTCCCCGTCGTCTCCGGCTCCTTCCAGACGGTCTTGCCGCGCCTCTCTTCTCACACATACATATACATACACAACATATATATATATATATATATGCCCATCCCCCACACCCTAGGTCCATCCCCTTCAGGCTCATCCTCACACTCGCTTACGTGGACGCCTACGTAGCAGAGTATCCTTTGAGACTACCCTTCTCCACACCCCATAGTCTATGAATCTTGTAACAACCTTCACAATTGTACGCTGATGTGCATGTGAGATATCTTCAGCGTGTATATGAGATATTTGTAAGATCTTATAAAAAATCATTTGTCTTCTCACTTGTAATATTCACATTGTTTCACTACCATAATGAAGATTCTATGCTTTATAATAGTATGTTGTAAAGGATCATACCATTAGAATACAATTAGAACCTTATCCATCTTCATGCTGCTTATATAGATGATTCTGAATAGTTATTACAGCTTTTATTAACAAACAATGAGTTTGAAATAACAATAATTAAACTAGACATCTGAGGCTAGGAAACAAAGCATCATAGGTGGCAATATAAACGAGTTGCGTTACAAATCAAAATGGTATGTACATATATATCATTTATCATTTATTTTGCATATCAACAAACAATCATGTAATATGCATTGTATTTTAAATTTTGCTACATTAATTAAATTAAGAAAACAACAGCTTTGTTACATATCAACCAAACTATGACATTTTTTAATGAAACGAGTGAATGAAACGCGTACGCTACCAAGGCCATTAAAATTTGCAAGTCTCAGTTTCGATGATTTTAATATCCGTATCAGCTCCACACAAAAAAAATGCATTAAAAAGTTAATAAAAAATATGTTGTAATGGCAATTCAGAAATATCATTGAACATCATATTTTATAGGTTGCAAAAGGAAAAAAATAAAACATGGTACAACTTTGAGACTTGTATGTTCGACATCGATGACTTGACTATTATCATGCAGAACTTAATTTTGCATAAAATTTTCACCAACACGAAAATAAAAATAAGCACGTCACAATGTTATTTTTAGAAATTTATAAAACAACATAATTTGAAAGTTATAAGATAAAAAAGGTTATGAGTGAAGAAAATGTCAAAATCTAGTTGGGGCAAAAAAAGATTATAAACAAAAACAAACGGAAAAATTTTGGATTAAAGGGTAATCGTACTTAATTAACGTTGAGAGTATCATATTTGAACTTTATAAGAAGGCATAATGTAACTTTAAAATGAATATGCTCCAACCACTTGTGTTTATACTCAAAAGAACTTTTATTATTCGGCTTATAACTTGATGGTACTAAAATTTGAAATAAAGTGTTGTTTTCCTAATTAGTGCGGGTTCTAGTATCATAATAAATATTGATGTAAAAATTAGAAGTATAGGAGAGTGTGTGAGTTTGTTTATTTTAAAAAAGACAATATTTAATTAGGCTTGATTGATATTAGTCAAGTACTTTTAATTAAAATCCTTTAATTTTCTCATATCTATACTCTTGCTTTCCCTTATTTTTAAATATTTCTCTATTATTTTAACTTATAAGAGACTGAAGGGCTTTTAATTTTGGTACACCATCACGGATTACGACATTATCATTCTACATATTCAGTTTATATGTTGAAGTTGATTAATGAATATTGTAGGTATTTTTATCACTCAAGAAATGATAAAGACAAAACTGTTTTTTTTTTCAAATTTTTTTGTTTGGAAATATTTTGTTTACAAATTATTTAATTTCCAAATATTCATATCACTCACTTCTTTATCCATAGATTTGTTTTAATTTTAACTTGAATATTATTTTTTTATTATCCGTATATATAGATTTCATAATATATTGATTTTAACTTTTTAGAATTTTTAATAAATATGGAAAATTTCTCTGAGAATGAAATTGTAATTTTTTCGGGGGCATTAACTTTTATTTAATATGTGATATATGTATATTACGTTGATACATATATTTAACTTATTTGGTTCTAACGGCTTTTATAATTTCATACAAATCTACGTATATGTGTATACGTATTATGTTCCATGTTTCGTTTCATTAATTTCATAATTTTTATATGAATCTACTCGTGTGCATGCATAATAGTTTATATGTTGTTAATATACACATATGTAACCATTTATGAATATAATACACAAATGTATAAAAGTCTGTACACATGTGTATAAACTAACAGTTGTGTATTTTGCATAAAATGATAGTTAGCAAGACTATAGATATGTGTATAAACTAACAGCTGTGTATCTTGTATAAACTGATATTTAGCGAGACTATACACATGTGTATAAACTAACATCTGTGTATCTTGTACAAACTGATACTAGCGAGACTATACACATTTGTATAAACTAACATCTGTGTATGTTGTACAAACTGATACTAGCGAGACTGTACACATGTATATACATTAACGCTGTGTATCTTGTATATACGGAAACTAGCGAGATTTTAGGGATTTTGATTATATTATTTAATAAATGCAATTTATTAAACACGAAAATACCTTCTGTCAATTATTTTAAAGGAAAGTTATAACATTATAATTACAATATTGTCATTGTTTAAAAATCTCTAAATGATGTAATCCACGGCCCAGATTAGTTCAAAAGTTCACTCTAAACCTAGTGTTCACTCTAGCTCCCTATCCTATACACACACACACGCACACACACATATATGGATAGGGTTTATGCGAGAACCAATTTGAACACAACAAAATAAACCCACCCCATCACCACCCAAAAATCTAAAACACCCACCCCCACCCCACCCAAAAACCTAAACATCCCCTAGCCACCCGCACACCAAAAATCTAAAAAAAACCTAAAAAAACCTAAACCACCCCTCCCCCATCCACCACCAAAAACCTAACTCCCTCCCCCCCGACAAAAACCAAACACCCAACCTAAGCTAAATCCTAAAAAATAAACCATAAAGCTAAACTTCACAACTAAATGCTAAAAAAGTTATTTAGTTAAATCACGACTTTAACACAAAAAACATAAGCTACGAACATGCACATGTATAGGAGTAATTGTTGTTCAATTATTATTTTTAGTGACCGAATTTAGCGACTTAATAAAAAAATTGTGTGTTTTTATTTTTTATAGGTATTTTTTGTTGTGTTCACACTGATTCTCGGGGTTCTCGTAATAAAGGGTGGTTTCTAACAGATCCTATATATATATATATATATATATATGGTTAGGATCACCTGAGAAGTAGTAGGCTAATTGAGAAACTTGAAAAGTATTATTGACCACACATTTTCCCCAAGCAAAAATGGAAAAAAATGTAAAAGCGCAATTGTTTTTGAAAAAATCAGAGGTTTTTCTATAAGTTTTTTAGGGACTTATACACATGTGTTTATTGTCAATCTTTTAACAATAAATATGTGTATATTGTCAATATTTTAACTGTAATATATGTATGTACATGTTTAAAATTGTAAAATAAGTGTTGGGTAAATCTATGATTGAGGTGGATGATTTAGTTTTAGTTTTAGGGTTTAGCATGTGACATCCCGGGTTTTTCGGATAACTTAAACGTAATACTTGTCGAGTGAATTATATGCTATGTATTAAACATGTACGAGTTAGTGAATACGTGATGTGCGATTACGTGAATTGTTTTAGTTACAAAATATATATATATAATAAATATGTACACGAACCGAACCGCGACACAAACACAAACCGAACTCCTTGTGACTCTAGGAAACCTTAAACCCAAGTCTTCGGCCGCGAGATTTAAACCTTAAACCTTAAGCCATTCTCGGCCAAGTGCAAACCAAACCAAACCAACCCAAACATATCTCGGCCGCAAGATCAAACCCAAACCGACCCACCCTAGTTCCTCGGCCACGAATTCAAATCCAAACCGTAACCCTTATCCCTTTTTGCGCCTATATATACAAACCCACATGCATGATTCATTCACAACACAAAACCCTAAAAGTTAACAGCCGTCGGCAGCCCTTGTTCACCTCCATTCGATCGCGAGATCAACCATTGTTCACCTCTATTCGATCACAAAACAGCCTACTCCATCATCATCTCTCCGATCGCAAAACAGTCCATCCCTTCCACTTGATCACCTTTTCGACAGCAAACAGCCTCCTTGCACTCCCTGTTGATCACGAGCAGCCTCCCCTTTCAGTTCCTGTCAGCCTCGGTCGCAACAGCAGAGCTGTTCACCTCTTTCGGTCGTGATCTTGCTGGAACAGCCGGATCATTCTTGTCCAAGTCTCGACTTACTTACCTAGTTATTAAAGGTTAGGATTTATCTTTTGATTACAAGATCATATTTGGATACATGTGTTTTGACTTTGTTGTTTTCGGATTGAATGAAACGATTGTGTTGTTTTCGGGATATATATGTTTGAATCGGCTGATTTATCATTGTTACAAGTATGATTGTTTTCGGAACTTATAAGTTTGCCAAGTATGTTTGAATGAAAAGTTAGGCTAGCCGATTTGTTAATAATGTTTGCATTGGATGGTTGTTTGAAAATCTGAAATCATAAGCTTTGTTTGTTCATAAAAACTAGAGTTATGAACTAGGGTTTGCATGGATATGTTATTAATATTGATCTATGACTAGGAAACCGGTTCATGATCGCCTAGGTTAATAATAGGAACGGTTTATGATAATGATATGCTGAAACAGTTTGCGGAGTAATAGTTACAGCCGACTTCATCTGGCTGTAACTCGGTCGTTAGTTGTCGAAAAACGGATTTTCTGATGTCTAGAACGTAAAGATTTGAATAACGAATCTAATGGCACTGGATTCATATTTTTCTGAAGTCGTTTGATATTTTTAAATGGCCAAATAAGTTCAGTAACTAAAGCTGTGAAAATCCTGAAATTTTGTTAGTTGTTTATCGAGTTGGATTTTATAATCAGTAGGGAGTTGAGTCATGAATTTTGTACAGCAACTAGGTATGGAAATTTCCGGGCAACTCCAACTGGAATTTTGTAAATTGGATGATTGGTGATTTTTAAATAAATTCTTCCGTGGACTATAGTCAGAAAGTGATAAATCTGACTGCAGCCTAGTACATTAATATTTATGGTTAAATGGTAAAGATTGAGGACTTGGAAAATTTATATAAATTTCTACAGTATAAATGGCACCTGCTGTAAAAATATTGGAATTTTTGGAACGTTGAAACTATTTTATAAAAATCCTAGAAAACAGCTGAATTATGAGTGTTAAACTGAAATTTGATAACTTGTGATTGTGTGCACCAAATTGTGGCATGAATTGGTTTATGTTTATGATAAGTTGTTTTGATCACTAGGTTCACATGAGGATACTTGCATGCATGTTTGAGTGTTAGATATGTTGTTAGTGTGTATCACTTTGTGCGTAAATTAAATGTAGAATTTGTATTGGTGTGTTCACAAACTGACGTGAAATCAATTGGTTTGTTAGGACGCAATTAGCGGTCCCATCCTTTACAACTTCTTTGCTACACTAACCGAGCAACAAAAGGTGAGTTCACGGCCCCTAACTTTATCCGGTTTTTAAACAACAGGGGGAGAAACATGTATACACTCTTCAAACTCAATCTCTTTACGTTATACGAAATTAACGTCACATAACTATTCGGTAACTAAGCTGATGTTAATGTAATGTTATGGTCACTAAGAAGCTTTATCACTTAAGTCCTCGTCAATCTCTCGGATCGTTAGTATTGGGTTTAATAGCGGGGGGAATTATAAGTAGTACTACTGGGCCCGACAAGCCCCATCCGAGCTAGTCGCGCTAGCCGACCGGGTATGGTCAACGGGTGAATAATTTGGCCTAACTTCGCCATGGTCAGTGATAGGCCTGGCAACACGGAGGCACAACAGTCAGCTTCGATCGCGAACTCTTACGTGACATGACTTTAGGTTAGCTACCTATATATGTTAACATTGAACTTAATTACGAAACAACTATATTATCCCGGGTTGGGATAATGGAAACAACAACTTATTATTCCGGGTTGGAATAATGGAAACAACAACTATATTATCCCGGGTTGAGGATAATGGAAGCAACAACTTATTATTCCGGGATTGGAATAATGGAACCAGCACGTTATCCCGGGTTAGGGATAACGGGGAAAACAAACTATAACCGAACAAACGAATTTATGAAAACCTGTGAACTCACTCATCTTTAATGTTGACACTTGTTTCTTTACATGTTTCTCAGGACGTTAGGAGCTCTAGTTGCACGCACATGCATTGAACAAGACATCTTTATTCGAGTCATATTTACAAATATTGTTTTGGGTTTTTCATTTGTTTTGGCGTTTGTGTTGGCGCCCGCTTCACTACTTACTTATGCTTCCGCTCAACTTTAAAAACTAATGCTTCCGCTAAATATTGGTAACTAATCAAGACAATATAAAATCTACGACAAATGATTTTTGAAAACGTATTATCAAATCATATAGAGTCGTTCGACGTACTAGTGTTTCAGATTCTGGTTTGTTCACACGCCTCGCGGTAAAACTCCGCAAGTGGAAATTGAGGGTGTGACAGATTGGTATCAGAGCCACTTGCTATAGAGAACCAGGTTTGCATTAGAAGTAGACCTAAACTATAGCTGAATACACGACACTAGACGTAGCTTGGCACCGAACTGTTATAGCTTGTTATGCAATATACCACAACTGTGTTATGTAGATTATGCCTTCATAATAAGAAATGAAAACAACTCGTAACTAACTACACGACCTAACAGGCAATGTCATCATCCTCATCGTCATCATCATCCGACAAACTTACGCCACCAAGAGCGCCAGGAAAGGCACCTATGGTGGAACCCTTACCATCTTATGGCGTGGAGACACGCTCAGCTGCGAGGAAAAGGCTCGCTCTGGGGGAGGAGTCGTCATCACGCCCAACCATTGCTGTGCCGGTTGAACCGGTTAACCCTGTAGAAGTAGGAATTGACCTACTTAGAATCATATTACATAAACAACAAGCACAGTTAGAAAGAATGCAGGAAACCATCCTAGCACAAGGATGGATGATCCGACAACTGACAGGTAAAACCGACTCGCTCGAGGAAGAGCATCATACGAGTAAGATAGCTCGTAACACCTTAGCCAGAGATCTGCGTGCTGAGCAGATAAGAGCCGACTGGCTCGAGGACAGAGTCCTGGAAAATAGTTGGAACATTCAGGAGCTACAGCAAAATCAAGCACCTGCACCAGCACCCGGCCCCTCCAGTGCCGGTGGAGGAGGATCCGGAAGAGGATCCAGAGGAGGATCCGGAGGAGGACCCAGCTGTAGAAGCTGGAAATGCCGCGCAGGATGACGGCAATGACAGTGACTTGGGGGATGGAGACGTAGACGACTGACACGTCTCGCTTATTTAATTTACTTCCCTTCAGTTTATTTATTTTCCCACTTGTGTTTAAACTTGAGACTTTATAGTGAATTCATATGTTTGATTTGCACTTTTGTAAGACGTTGAAATTTCAGTTAATCAAGTATTTCTTTTGACTATTTAATATATTGAGTTGACGTAACTTGATAATTATTAAAGTACGAAGTAGGATAACTATATTGGATATATAGACTTATCGGGGTGTGTTTGTGTTGTGTTTCGAAGATCTAAATGGCAACTGGACGACGTGGAAACCTTAACTTGACGCCCGAAGAGCTAGCTGCCATGATTCAAGAGCACGTGGTAGCTTTAGCGGGTGTTCAGAACCAACCGGCAGCAGGAGGGGGCTTTAACCCCTACAAGATGTTCCTTGACGCGAAACCAAGCAAATTCTCGGGGGCGGAAGGACCCATTGGACTGGTCCGCTGGATCAAAAAATCTGAATCCGTTTTTGAAATGTGCAACTGTCTAGAGGCCAACAAGGTCAAGTACGCAGCCTCAACACTGGAAGATGGGGCACTGACATGGTGGAATGCACAGGTCCAAACGCGTGGACTTATTGCTGCCAATGCAATGGCCTGGGCCGAGTTCAAGGCCCTAATCAAAGAGGAGTACTGTCCACGAGACAGAGTGAAACAGTTGGAGCAAGCCTTATGGAACCACAAGATGGTGGGATCCGAAATCGAAGCTTACACCGCAAAACATCATGACTTGGCATTTCTGTGTCCCGATTTGGCCAACACTGTGGAGAAAAGACTCGAGTTCTATCTTGGGGGTCTGGTTCCGGAGATTCAGGGTATGGTAATGGCTAGTAACCCTGCAACTGAACATCAAGCAATCCGACTGGCTCACAAACTCACCGATAAGGCGGTGGATCAAAAGAAGCTGCCAGCACGGGTACAACTGAAGTTACTCCGGATAACAAAAGAAAGTTTGAAGACTCGTCTGCTCGACAGTCTTCGTCGTCTCAGCCACAACAGGGGAGCCAAAAACGGTTCAATCATTACAACAGCCACAGGGTCACCAAAATCAACCCGTCAACAACAACAACAGCCAGAATGCAGGCGGCTATGCAGGTCGAAAGCCGCAGTGCAACCGCTGTAATCTTCATCATAACGGCCCTTGTGCCGGAAATCGCTGCCAACGATGTGGCAAGATGGGACATGCAGCAAAGGATTATCGTGGGGAAATCATGTCCCGACAAAATCAAATCAACCCCAGGGTCAACAGCAGGGTATTAACCGGGATGCTATCAGTGTGGTAGCACTGCTCACTTCAAAAGAGGCTGCCCACAGCTGCGTAACAACAACAACAATGGTGGGAACAACCACAACCACAATAACCACAACAACAATAATAACAACAACAATAATGGGAACGGTGGCACCGGAGGTGCCAAAGGTCACGCATTTACATTGGGCCGCGGAGAGGCCAGGAACGACTCGAACGTGGTCACCGGTAAGTTTCCCCTTAATGAACATTTTGCTACTGTGCTTTTTGATACGGGTGCGGATAGGAGCTTTATATCTGAGTCTTTTAGGAAGAACCTAAATCTCACGCTTAAACCATTAGAGACCCCTTATGTTATAGAATTAGCCGATGGTAATTCTGTAGATGTGACCCATATAGTATCCGACTGTCAACTCAAACTCGCGGGCCACACCTTTACCATTGATCTGATGACAACTACCCTGGGTAGTTTTGACGTGGTAGTCGGAATGGACTGGCTATCCGACGTCCGGGCTGAAGTTCTCTGCTTCGAAAAATCTATTCGTATTCCGCTCTCTAACGACGAAATCCTGACGGTAAAGGCGATAAGGCAAGCGTCGTCACCAACATCATTTCTTACATGCAAGCGCAGAAGTATCTTCGGAGGAAGAACTCCTTCGCTTTACTCGCACTGATTACCGAACAGCCTAAGGAAGAGAAACGCATAGAAGACATCCCTGTCGTCCGTGATTTTTCCGATGTATTCCCAGAAGAACTACCTGGTCTCCCACCCCATCGACAATTGGAGTTTGAAATTGAATTGGCGAACAATGCAACTCCTATCGCCAAGGCTCCGTACCGCCTAGCTCCAGCCGAGCTGCAAGAGCTGTCTACCCAACTTCAGGAACTATTAGAAAAAGGATTTATCCGACCAAGCGTTTCGCCATGGGGAGCTCCAGTCCTTTTTGTCAAGAAGAAGGACGGGACTTTCCGCATGTGCATCGACTACAGGGAACTCAACAAGGTTACTGTCAAGAACCGATACCCGTTACCTCGCATCGACGATCTCTTCGACCAACTTCAAGGGTCAAGCTACTACTCCAAGATTGATTTACGGTCCGGTTACCACCAGCTACGCGTCAGGGAGGAGGATATCGCTAAGATGGCATTTCGCACTCGGTATGGCCATTATGAGTTCTTGGTCATGCCCTTCGGTCTCACCAACGCGCCCGCGGTGTTCATGGACCTCATGAACCGCGTGTGTAAACCATACCTCGACAAGTTTTTCATTGTGTTCATCGATGACATACTCATCTACTCCAAAAGTGAAGGAGAACATGCTGAACATCTACGACTACTGCTAGGATTACTTCAACAGGAAAAGCTATATGCCAAGCTTTCGAAGTGTGATTTCTGGATTCGGGAAGTTCAGTTTCTCGGGCATATCGTGAATGAAAAGGGTATCCACGTAGACCCTGCCAAGATTGAAGCCATCAAAAACTGGGAAGCACCCAGGACACCGACGGAGATCCGCCAATTTTTGGGATTGGCTGGTTACAACAGACGTTTCATCGAGGGGTTTTCAAAGATCGCACAACCGCTTACTACCCTCACCCAGAAAGGCATCAAGTATGCTTGGGGTGACAAGCAAGAAGCAGCATTTCAATTGCTGAAACAGAAACTTTGCAGTGCACCCATTCTGTCCTTGCCGGAAGGAACAGATGACTTTGTAGTATATTGTGATGCTTCCATTCAGGGATTGGGATGCGTACTCATGCAACGTGATAAGGTCATCGCGTATGCGTCGCGACAACTGAAGGTTCACGAGAAAAACTACACGACGCATGACCTGGAATTGGGAGCAGTAGTGTTTGCACTTAAGATTTGGAGACACTACCTCTATGGAACGAAGTGCACAATCTTTACGGACCACAAGAGCCTCCAACACATCTTCGATCAGAAGGAGTTGAACATGCGACAGCGTCGCTGGGTCGAACTCTTGAACGATTATGAGTGTGCCATTCGATATCACCCGGGTAAAGCTAACGTGGTAGCTGATGCCCTCAGTAGGAAGGAACACTTGAAACCACGACGTGTACGAGCATTACAACTCACTATTCATTCGGGGCTACCCGAACAAATACGCGACGCCCAGTTAGAAGCAGTTAGGGAGGAAAACATCAAGGCCGAATCGGTGGGAAAAATGGAACGCGATTGGGAAGTAAAACCCAATGGAGCCCGGTATTTCATGAATCGCATATGGGTACCTCTCTACGGAAACCTCAGAGAGCTAGTCATGGATGAAGCTCACAAATCCCGATACTCTGTCCATCCGGGTTCGGATAAGATGTATCAAGACCTTAAAGCTGCGTATTGGTGGCCCAACATGAAAGCTGATATAGCCACCTACGTGAGCAAGTGTTTGACTTGTGCAAAAGTCAAGGTAGAGTACCAAAAGCCATCGGGGTTACTCCAACAACCCGAGATCCCAATGTGGAAATGGGATCAGATCTCGATGGACTTCATCACTAAACTCCCGCGAACTTTGGGTGGTTGCGATACCATCTGGGTAATTGTGGATCGTTTAACTAAGTCTGCACACTTCCTAGCTATTAAAGAAACAGATAAGATGGAGAAGTTGACTCGCATCTACATAAAGGAAGTAGTTTCTCGGCACGGAGTGCCAACATCCATCATCTCAGACAGAGATGCTCGCTTCACGTCCAACTTCTGGCAGTCACTCCAGAAAGCGTTGGGAACACGCTTGGATATGAGCACAGCCTATCACCCTCAGACTGACGGTCAAAGTGAAAGGACCATACAAACCTTGGAAGACATGCTTAGGGCATGCGTCGTAGACTTCGGAAATAGTTGGGAAATCCACCTGCCTCTAGTAGAATTCTCATATAACAACAGCTATCATACGAGTATTTGGCAGCCCGTTTGAGGCATTATACGGTCGTAAATGTAATCACCGGTCTGTTGGGCAGAAGTCGGTGACAGTCAACTCACAGGCCCTGAGTTAATACTTGAGGCTACTGAAAAGATTGTACAAATCAGAAACCGCATGGCGGCGGCACGAGATCGACAGAAAAGCTACGCTGATCAACGACGCAAACCGCTTGAATTTCAAGTAGGCGATCGCGTCCTACTAAAGGTGTCACCCTGGAAGGGTGTAATCCGCTTTGGAAAACGGGGCAAACTAAACCCACGGTACGTAGGCCCGTTTGTAATCTTGAAACGCATTGGACCCGTAGCTTATCAATTAGACCTTCCTGCCGAACTCAGTGGGAGTTCACAACGTAGTTCACGTGTCAAATCTGAAGAAGTGTCTATCAGATGAAACTCTAGTCATTCCATTGGATGAGATCCAAGTGGATGAACAACTGCACTTTGTGGAACAGCCTATCGAGATCATGGATCGTGAGATCAAGACTCGAAGGCACAGCAAAATTCCGATCGTTAAGGTTCGTTGGGACTCTAAGCGTGGACCGGAGTTCACGTGGGAAAGAGAGGATCAAATGAAAAGCAAATACCCACACCTCTTCTCAACTAAGCAGCAAACTAACGATACCAGTAACTAAATTTTCGGGACGAAAATTCTTTCAACATGGGGATGATGTGACAACCTGGAAATTTCTCATACTTTTGCGTACCATTGTTAACTAAATTCTTGTGCATGGCACTTGGGAACTTCTTGTAACTTCGCATACCATCATAAACGAACAAAATCTTTGTGCGTGGCACTCTAAACATGTACGCTACATTCTAAACCGCGTTTACTCAATTTTCGGGACGAAAATTCTTTCAACATGGGGATAATATGACATCCCGGGTTTTTCGGATAACTTAAACGTAATACTTGTCGAGTGAATTATATGCTATGTATTAAACATGTACGAGTTAGTGAATACGTGATGTGCGATTACGTGAATTGTTTTAGTTACAAAATATATATATATATAATAAATATGTACACGAACCGAACAGCGACACAAACACAAATCGAACTCCTTGTGACTCTAGGAAACCTTAAACCCAAGTCTTCGGCCGCGAGATTTAAACCTTAAACCTTAAGCCATTCTCGGCCAAGTGCAAACCAAACCAAACCAACCCAAACATATCTCGGCCGCAAGATCAAACCCAAACCGACCCACCCTAGTTCCTCGGCCACGAATTCAAATCCAAACCGTAACCCTTATCCCTTTTTGCGCCTATATATAC
This sequence comes from Scalesia atractyloides, assembly GCA_947069175.1. NCBI lineage: Eukaryota > Viridiplantae > Streptophyta > Magnoliopsida > Asterales > Asteraceae > Scalesia > Scalesia atractyloides. Next base: position 73,207,789 of record CAMTDV010000020.1, on the reverse strand, counting down.
AAACCCACATGCATGATTCATTCACAACACAAAACCCTAAAAGTTAACAGCCGTCGGCAGCCCTTGTTCACCTCCATTCGGTCGCGAGATCAACCATTGTTCACCTCTATTCGATCACAAAACAGCCTACTCCATCATCATCTCTCCGATCGCAAAACAGTCCATCCCTTCCACTTGATCACCTTTTCGACAGCAAACAGCCTCCTTGCACTCCCTGTTGATCACGAGCAGCCTCCCCTTTCAGTTCCTGTCAGCCTCGGTCGCAACAGCAGAGCTGTTCACCTCTTTCGGTCGTGATCTTGCTGGAACAGCCGAATCATTCTTGTCCAAGTCTCGACTTACTTACCTAGTTATTAAAGGTTAGGATTTATCTTTTGATTACAAGATCATATTTGGATACATGTGTTTTGACTTTGTTGTTTTCGGATTGAATGATTGAATGAAACGATTGTGTTGTTTTCGGGTTATATATGTTTGAATCGGCTGATTTATCATTGTTACAAGTATGATTGTTTTCGGAACTTATAAGTTTGCCAAGTATGTTTGAATGAAAAGTTAGGCTAGCCGATTTGTTAATAATGTTTGCATTGGATGGTTGTTTGAAAATCTGAAATCATAAGCTTTGTTTGTTCATAAAAGCTAGAGTTATGAACTAGGGTTTGCATGGATATGTTATTAGTATTGATCTATGACTAGGAAACCAGTTCATGATCGCCTAGGTTAATAATAGGAACGGTTTATGATAATGATATGCTGAAACAGTTTGCGGAGTAATAGTTACAGCCGACTTCATCTGGCTGTAACTCGGTCGTTAGTTGTCGAAAAACGGATTTTCTGATGTCTAGAACGTTAGAGATTTGAATAACGAATCTAATGGCACTGGATTCATATTTTTCTGAAGTCGTTTGATATTAAATGGCCAAATAAGTTCAGTAACTAAAGCTGTGAAAATCCTGAAATTTTGTTAGTTGTTTATCGGGTTGGATTTTATAATCAGTAGGGAGTTGAGTCATGAATTTTGTACAGCAACTAGGTATGGAAATTTCCAGGCAACTCCAACTGGAATTTTGTAAATTGGACGATCGGTGATTTTTAAATAAATTCTTCAGTGGACTGCAGTCAGAAAGTGATAAATCTGACTGCAGCCTAGTACATTAATATTTATGGTTAAATGGTAAAGATTGAGGACTTGGAAAATTTATATAAAATTCTACAGTATAAATGGCACCTTCTGTAAAAATATTGGAATTTTTGGAACGTTGGAACTATTTTATAAAAATCCTAGAAAACAGCTGAATTATGAGTGTTAAACTGAAATTTGATAACTTGTGATTGTGTGCACCAAATTGTGGCATGAATTTATGTTTATGATAAGTTGTTTTGATCACTAGGTTCACATGAGGATACTTGCATGCATGTTTGAGTGTTAGATATGTTGTTAGTGTGTATCACTTTGTGCGTAAATTAAGTGTAGAATTTGTATTGGTGTGTTCACACAATGACGTGAAATCAATTGGTTTGTTAGGACGCAATTAGCGGTCCCATCCTTTACAACTTCTTTGCTACACTAACCGAGCAACAAAAGGTGAGTTCACGGCCCCTAACTTTATCCGGTTTTTAAACAACAGGGGGAGAAACATGTATACACTCTTCAAACTCAATCTCTTTACGTTATACGAAATTAACGTCACATAACTATTCGGTAACTAAGCTGATGTTAATGTAATGTTATGGTCACTAAGCAGCTTTATCACTTAAGTCCTCGTCAATCTCTCGGATCGTTAGTATTGGGTTTAATAGCGGGGGGAATTATAAGTAGTACTACTGGGCCCGACAAGCCCCATCCGAGCTAGTCGCGCTAGCCGACCGGGTATGGTCAACGGGTGAATAATTTGGCCTAACTTCGCCATGGTCAGTGATAGGCCTGGCAACACGGAGGCACAACAGTCAGCTTCGATCGCGAACTCTTACGTGACATGACTTTAGGTTAGCTACCTATATATGTTAACATTGAACTTAATTACGAAACAACTATATTATCCCGGGTTGAGGATAATGGAAACAACAACTTATTATTCCGGGTTGGAATAATGGAAACAACAACTATATTATCCCGGGTTGAGGATAATGGAAGCAACAACTTATTATTCCGGGATTGGAATAATGGAACCAGCACGTTATCCCGGGTTAGGGATAACGGGGAAAACAAACTATAACCGAACAAACGAATTTATGAAAACCTGTGAACTCACTCATCTTTAATGTTGACGCTTGTTTCTTTACATGTTTCTCAGGACGCTAGGAGCTCTAGGTGCACGCACATGCATTGAACAAGACATCTTTATTCGAGTCTTATTTACAAATATTGTTTTGGGTTTTTCATTTGTTTTGGCGTTTGTGTTGGCGCCCGCTTCACTACTTACTTATGCTTCCGCTCAACTTTAAAAACTAATGCTTCCGCTAAATATTGGTAACTAATCAAGACAATATAAAATCTACGACAAATGATTTTTGAAAACGTATTATCAAATCATATAGAGTCGTTCGACGTACTAGTGTTTCAGATTCTGGTTTGTTCACACGCCTCGCGGTAAAACTCCGCAAGTGGAAATTGAGGGTGTGACATAGCATTAGTATTTAAGGTTTAGTATTAGGGGTTAGTTTTAGTGTTTAGTATTAATATTTAGGGTTTAGCTTTAGGGTTTAGTTCTAGTGTTTAGTGTTAATATTTAGGGTTTAGTTTTAGTGTTTAGCATTAGTTCTAGTGTGTACTATTAGTATTTAGCGTTAGGTTTAGGTTTTAGCATATCGGTTAGGGTTTAGCTTTAGTGTTTAAGGTTTAGAGATATTTAGTTATTGTTCAATGAGTCGGTCCTAATGCCGCTGGAATGAGCTCAATCAACATTCGTTTGACCCGGTTTTCTACACTTCTTAGGTTAAGGATAATATTATATATATATATATATATACATATTTTTTTTTATGATATACACATGTGTATAGTATAAAATTACCTAAATACATATGTGTATAATTCAAAATTGACAATATACATATTTGTATATATGCAAACCTCTTAAAAATAAGCGATTAGAAGTAAAAAAAGAGTCTTGGAGAAATGTGTGCTCCAGAATGCATCTCAACTTTCCAAACAGGGTGTTCTTCTCCCTACCCTTATATATAATATATATATATATATATATATATATATATATATATATATATATATAGGGAAGGTTTAAATGAGAATGCTAAATATTGCAAGAACCGTGAGAGCGAATGAAAAAACCACGAGAATTTGGTCAAAACAATTAAAATTCAAAACTTCTTTTTATAGTTATCATTGTTATTCGAATTCAATGCTAGAAATTAAATTTACGTGAATTCGTAAATAAAGAAATTTACACATGCGTAAGTGTACCATTTACATATATGTAAATTTTTTATATTTACATATGTGTAAAAAATCTAATAATAGTGATTTTGAGACGAGAAATGAACTATTTGATGTTGTAAATTCTTTTTTTGATGTTGTAACAATGAGATTTGTATTAAAAAATTGGTTTTGATTGGTTTTTTCATCCGTTCTCGCAATATTTAGCGTTCTTAAGATAACCCTCCCCTATATATATATATATATATATATGGGGAAGGGTTTAAATAAGAATGCTAAATATTGCGAGAGCCGCGAGAACAAATAAAAAAACCACGAGAACTTGGTCAAAAACAATTTAAATTCAAAATTTATTTTTACACTTATCATTATTATTCGAATACAATATTAGAAATTAAATTTACACATTTAAATTTACGTGAATTCGTAAATAAAAAAAATTTACACATGTGCAAGTTTGTCATTTACACATGTATAAATTTGTTATATTAACACATACGTAAAAAAATCTAGTAAGTGTGATTTTGAGAGGAGAAATGAATTATTTGATGTTGAAATTTTTTTTTGATGTTGTATTTTAATTCCAATGAGGTTTGTATTAAAAAATCGATTTTGATTGGTTTTTTCATTCGTTCTCCCGGTTCTCGCAATATTTAGCGTTCTCAAGATAACCCTCCCCTATATATATATATATATATATATGAGAGAAGGATCCGTTAGGAACCACCCTTTATTTCAAGAAACGCGAGAACCAATGTGAACATAACCAAAAATACCTAAAAAATCTAAAGAACATACAAATTTTTTTTATAAAAAACCGCTGGTTTTCGTCATAAAAACATTTTTTTAATTTTTTATGACGAAACCAGCGATTTTTTATTAAAAAAATTAAAAGTTTTTTGTAGGTTTTTTATATATTTTTTGTTTTTGTTTCTTTTTTTTTTAGGGGGGGGGGGGGGGTTTAGGTTTTTTTAGGTTTTTGGGGGATGAGGGGGTGGGGGAGGGTTAGGTTTTTTTTTAATATTTTTGAGGGGTTCAACTTTATAGTTTAGTTTTTTAACATTTAGCTTGGGGGTGGTTAGGTTTTTTTTTAAGGTTTTCGGTAGTGGTGTAATGGGTTTATTTTATTGTGTTCATATTGGTTCTCAGCGGTTCTCGCAATAAAGGTGGTTCTTGCATGAACCCTACCTATATATATATATACACACACACATATAATACTTGGTTGTTGCACACCTAAGTTTAGATGTGAAACCTCTCAAAACTATGTCGTTTTAATTAATTTATATCAAAACTACAAGATAACTACTAACTAAAATTAGTTTTTGCTGTCTTTGAGATGTAGAAACAATAGTAAAACAATTAACTAAACGACGGAGTTTTGAGAGGTTTCACATCTACTGTTATTGTGTAATTTGAGTCAATCCAATAAACGTAACCAGTGGATTGATTTGAATCAATTAAGCACACTTAGGGGCTATTTGTTTAGCTCTTAATAAGGCTCTTAATGGTCAGACCTCTTACTAGTTCAACACTTTATGGTTCAGACTGCTTGTTTCACGAGCAAATATCTGAATGGTTCAGATATTTGCCTCTGAATGGTTAAGCAGTATACTGGCTCTTAATGTTTCAGACCTCTTACTAATTCAACACTTCTCTTACTAGTTCAGCACTTAACCATTCAGAAGTTGCCAAACAGCCCTTTAATAGATGTGTTTGATTGATTCAAGTCAATAAAAAATTTAAAATAATTAGCTCTCTCTCTAATATACATATATAAAAATTTAAGGTGAGGCACCATTTGTCGCTCCGTCTGCTCCGGCCGTGCCAGTTGAGATCTCTATGCCACCACCCGTGTTTGAGACGACGCAAGCAACAAATGTGAAGGGTAGTGAGACCAGTGTCGGGGCAGCGGAGGTACAAGTGGAAGTAGAGGCCGTTGTGCCTGAAGAAGAAGTGGTGGAAGAGGTTGCGGTTGAAGGTGGTGAAGAGGTTGAGGATGCGCCTCGAGGTGCTCTTACGGCAGAGCCAGTGCCCGGGGGTGAAGCCGGGGGATCTAGGGAGTGCCCTTCTGATGAAGGTTCCACGATTCGCCTGGACGAAACCCCGGGTGACTACTATTATAGGTCATATTCTGAAGTCCGAGCTGCTGAGATCCAGACCCCGTGCGGAAGCTAAGGCAAGGTGAGAAATTTAGCCACTGGCAGGCGTGCCGTGAGTGGTTCAAGGGTGCCTTCCCCCTCCCCCCGCAAAGATACGTGCGCGCGCGGAACAAAGCTATGAGCAAACATATCGTGCACACCTCCAGTTAGTTCCTAGCTTCGCCTCCAATACTCATAAAATTGTAAGGGAGTGGCGCAGCATGTACCAGGACCAAGAGAAGTTTGAGGCAGCAAACAAGGAGATGGTCCCTGAGCGGGCCCAAGTGGCAGCGCAAAAACTAGAGCTTGAGGCTGAGAGAGCTAAATTCACAGAAGCTCAACGAACCGAAGAATGGTCCGTGTTGGGGTGGAAAAAGAAAGCTGAAGACTCCACTGCCACACTTGTTGAGGAGCGCAAGTTATGGAGGGATGCCTGCGAGAGAGATAACAACGAGAAAAAATCTTTAAGGAATGAAATGGTGAATTTGCGCGCGGAGGTCGAGCGCTTAAAGAAGGAGATGGAGGCAGCCTCTGCTGTGGCCAAAGAGGTCAGGTCGCACCGTGAGCGCAGCAACCAGAAGGAGGTAAAAACTTCTGCCCTTCTTTATTTTACAGGATCAAGAGATTGCCAGACTAACCTCTTTGTGTTTAACCAGGGGGAGGCTTGCGTAGTGCTCGAAAGCGCGAAAAAGGATCTCCAAGTTGCCTTGGTTGAAAAGGCAGAACTGCAGTGCAGGCGCTTGAAGGATCAGAGAAGCTGCGCCTGGCGGAGGCGAAGGTGGGCACGGGCGAGCAAAAGTTAGAAGATTCCAAAGCCGCCCGTGCCACCATGGAGAGCATGCTTGAGCCAATGACGAACAACATGCTCTGGATGCAACATCATGGGCTCGTTAATGTAAGTTCCTAGTTGTTATTTTGATCCCTCTTTATCTTGATTCTCATTCTATTTCCTTCACTATGCAGACGCTAACTCTATCCTAAACTCGGTGGAGTTGGACAGTGTTGTGGCCAAGCTGATGGTCACAGCATGCCATGATGGATACGCGAGGGCACACCACGTGACTCGTGCATTGGACGTTCAATGGGATATAAGCCGCGCTTCCACTCGTTAGGTCGATACTGAAGCTGCCTTCTCCAAGGAGAAGCGAGAGTATGATCGTCTACAACTGCTGGTAATAGATTCAGTGAGCGAGGCGCTCCAGCATGACGATTTTGTGGACCGTTTAAAGGACAAATTTCAAGATGCTGCAAAGATAGAAGAATCTGAAGGATAGGGTAATATTGAATGTTTGTAGACTTATGAATGTTGTACTTGAATGTAGTTGCGCATCGCGCTTGATGATGATGGTACTCTTATCTCGCAATGAAATGAATGTTTATTTGAACTTACAATATTTGTGTGAAAATAACTGCTTTGTATAGGTAGAGCGAATACAACTGGTAATGAGCTCATGTATGAACGTCACACTCCATGCGCATACAATAGTTGAAGTGAATTATGTTCATGAGTCATGTTGTACCATGGTGTTTTCGCGTATACCCAAAGTGGTTTCGCGCACTTGTAACAAAATATCTAAATAATGAAAACCATGCATCGATCTGTGTTTTGTATTAACAATAAGGCATAAGAGCCATGTACAAAATCGATTAGATCAGATCATAGGTTCACTAGTTTGTTGCGTGAACATTGATGAATCGTGAAGCCTTGACATTTGAACATGCTTAGATTACATATAGCACCGCCTTAGCTGTTGTGCATTCCTGGTCCTAGGAACATTTGTGCCGTCCAAACATTTGAGGGTGTATGCACCCTTTCCTAGGACTTCGTGGATTATGTACGAACCTTCCCACTTAGGCGCGAGTTTCCCTGGACTTTCAGCATTGGACGCTTCATTGTCTCTTAAAATGAAATCATCGGGTAGGAAGGTACAAATGCGGACTCGGGCATTGTAGTACTTTTCGAGCTTGGACTTGTATTTTGCTTCATTGATCGCGGCGTTTTCACGCCTTTCTTCCAGGAGGTCCAAGTTGAGCTTGCGCTCTTCCTCATTATTCTGGTCTTGTATAGCGACCATGCACGGTGATGGGAGGTCTATCTCAGCAGGAATTATTGCCTCTGTCCCATAAACCATGCTGAATGGTGTCTCGCCGGTGCTGGTTTTTGGCATGGTTCGATGAGCCCAAAGGATACTTGGCAGCTCATCTACCCAGCCTCTCCGCGCCGTCCCCAGTCTCGTCTTGATCCTTTCGACTATATGTTAGTGCATAATGTCTATCGCCTACGTCTAGGATATGTCAGTTGTGTATATAGGGGTTAGAGAATGTCATATTTTATGTATTTAGTATGGCTCGTATGAGTGACTATTGTGGCTCGTACGAGTGATATCTTGTCACTCGTTCGAGGCACCACTCGCACGAGCCTACACACACACTCTCCTGTGCGAACCATGTTGGCCTATAAATAGTGGAGCTTGAGTGTTGTGTTATCATCTGTTGGTGTGTGATAACGGTGAAGCCTTGTCTAGTTGTTTACTCGTCTGTAACTTTCACATTTATTAATACGAATCAAAGGCGTTTAAGCAGCATACTTGATTGTTTGTTTGTTTGTCCAACTCGCTAGCAATGAATTTCGCCTCTGTTAGCTGAGTCAAATCGGTCTGGTGCTCATAAGAGGAGAGCCGATCCCCTCTCACAAGTGGTATCAGAGCCTTGAGGCCTGATTTGAGGACAAACATTAAGTTTCAGCAGACGACCAACAAGTTTCAGCAGTTGCAAATCCAGATTCAACCATTGAAGATTATCTATATCTACTCTTTCTTGATACAGATTTCAGATCTAGACGAACTCATGGACGAATTGGACTAGGATTTTAGTATATCACATTAAAATCAACTCTAACATATCTCTGAAACTTCCAGATCTAAAATCAACCAAATTCATGACGAAAATTGTGGAAATCATTTGTTTCCGTACTAGTAGAAGGACAACTCGTACGAACGACCATCCGTACGAATTAACCACTCGTACGACCAAGAAAAACAAGTTTTCTTAAAATTTATAAGTGCTAAAAATAGTCAATCATACAAGTGAGTGATTCGCACGAAGAGTCACTCGCACGAATCACTCTCTCTTTCGCACGAGTATTCTTCTCGCACGAATCATTGATTCGCACGGGTATCTTGCTCGCACGAACCACTTGTTCGCATGAGTAGTTATTCATTCGCACGAAGAACATTTTAAGTAGTTTTTTTCTTAAATTTCGTATTTTTTTCAATCTAATCACTGTTTTCGAAAGTTTATGTTTCCAAAATTTCAGATTTAACGGAAGAAGAGTTTTACAACACGTTTGCTGCTTCAGCTGTTCCGATTACCGCAGCACAGAAGATGAATCTAGAAAACGAAATGAGAACCAGGACGAAACCTCCGAAGCTCATGAACATGGAAGATTATGACAGTTGGAGTGAAAGATTCATAAACTGCGTACAGGCTAATCATTTCACATGTTGATTTGCCATCGAGTCAACGTACAGCACCTACTGGTGAGAATGGTCTTGAAAAGACGCTGGCTAAGTTGATGGATATGGAGAGAGAAAAGTTTATCAACGAAAAGAAGATGCTGAACATACTACAACAGGCAGTAAAAGAAGATATCCTGGCACTTCTTCAACACGATGATGACGCTCAATCACTATGGAATGCTTTAAGACTCAAGTTTCAAGGAAGTTCTCAACTTCGAAAAGGAAGAAAAGCGCTGCTTAGCAAGGAGTTCGATATTTTCAATCTAATGAAAGGTGAGACAATAAAGTAGTGATCGAACGATATTGTCATTTGGTGGTTCAGATGAAAAGAATGGAGATCTTTAAAACCAATGAAGAACTGGTTGATAAACTCGCTGATTCTTTACCAGAAGGAGAGTGGACGACCTATCTAACTATTCTGAAAAACGGCACAGAATACAATAACTTTACATTGCCAAGATTTATTGAAAGAATAGAAGGTCACGAGCTAGAAATGCAGAAATGGCAAAAAAAATAAAGGCGCTCATATGCATCAAGATGTGAACCTATACTACAAAAGTAGTGCTGCTGGTCACATACAAAGTCCCAAGGTTCAAACCGCCTTCAGCGCCAACAATGCTACAAGTCCACCATCAAACCAATCTAGTGGGTTTCAGTCATTTTCTCCTCAAGCTCCTCAATCTGCACAAAACTCAAGTAATCCTCAAAACAGTCAAAACACTCCAGCTAATCCAAACTAGCGAATTCTTCAATGCAACATTGAGGTGAATCTAGAGAAGCACATGATTTCAATGAACACACAACCAAACAACACATGGCTTTGCTTGCATCAGTTTTCGAATCATATGAAAGTCTGGTAGCCGGAAGGATTGGAAATCCTGAAATGACCAAAGAAGATTATGATCAGATTGATCCAGTCGAGCTGGAGTTGATTGATATTAAATGGTGCATGTCGTCGATAGTTCGTAGAGCTCAACGCTTTCTGGAAATAACGGGAAGATACAGTTTGGGAGGTCTTGATGGGAAACTCGGTTTTGACAAAGCTAAAGTTACATGCTTCAAGTGCAGAGAAAAGGGACATTTCAAGAGAGAGTGCCCAAACAGAGAAGTCAAAGGAAACCAGAATCATTTGTAGATGATTATTACAAAAGAGCCATCTATCATTGACCCCAACCACCTCAGACAAGGTTAGTGCAAATCGAAGATGGTCCATCGAATTCAAAGGATAAGGCTTTGGTTGTTACCCAAGAAGATGAAGGGTTCAACTGGAACAAATACATTTCAAAGAATGAAAGCCTCGCACTGGTAGCTGAGATATTTGTAGAACCAGAACAGGCAGAAGAAGAATTTGCTGAGGCATCTTTTGACGAAGCACCAGAGGAATATACAACAAGTCGTTAGAGAAAGAAGAACTCTTAAATAGTGCATTTAAACATCTCTTGCCTTCTGACATTCTTAAAACTTTTGCAGGTTACATCGATTCAAGCTATCAATCACCATATGCAGAAGAGAAAAAGCCTGAAGTAGAGGAGATGATCGATGTGACCAAAGAGTTGACGTTGGAGAATCTGACTGACATAACCGACAAAGCTCTAATGGCTAACATGAATGAGGTAGTTACTGAGGAAGCTCAGGAAGCTAGAGTCCGATCAGTAAATGTGTCAGTAAATGAGTCGGTAAAAGAAACACCTTGCATGAAGTGCAAAGAGCCATGCAGTGAGTGTGTAGATTGAACAAGATACAAAGAGCTGAAATGTCATATAGATATGTTGTCATGTGATTATAATTCAACAAAAGAAGCTTATGGCAAATTAAGTAAACAATCAAACAATTTGAATAAGTGATCAGAGAAATGACAAGACACTTTCAATGCTCAAGACAACTGTAATGGACAAATAAATGGCCATTAATATTCATTTAAATACAATTGCCGAGCTAAAAAGTGAACTTGAAAAAATGAAAATCGAAAAAGAACGGGTTAACAAGTTGTTAATCAGTTATTCTACAAGTCCGTACGTCACTGATCACATTCTTCCAAAAATTGAAAGCAAGGAAGATAATAAAACAAAGGTGTAAGTTACGGTCGTGTTCCACCGCCCTTGTGGAATAGTTATGCAAGTAAGAAACCATTGGGGGTGGAAAAGGCGCTCAATTTAAAATTGAAAAATGAAAAGAAAAACGAGCTGCCTATGAACATTGATGTAACATACACCAAAACCGAAAGTGATTGTGAATCTGAAGTGGTAAAAGTTGTGGTAGAAAATGTTTTTGAGAATGAGTCTAACAAATCTGAACTAGATGTTGTATCATCAGAAAATAGTTTAAATAATGATCAAAGTGTAGTCGTATACAAAATGAACAGATCTAATAAACTATATTTTGATGAGGATTTCCCAATCCAGAATCTTAATCTTGATCGAGTTGATAAGTTGTTCAAGCTAGTTGAAGTCAGTCATTCTGATTTAGAAAAACCAGATGCATCATTTTACTGTTCTAGACCCGGACCCAAAGTGAACATCAAAAATGACCCAAAATTGTCCCTTGACAAGTTTGACCCGTGTTTAATCTATTGACCATGTTAACCGAGTTGACCCGAGCCCGAGAGTGTTCCGAAATCCGAAACGAAAATGTTTTGTATACTCTATGGGTTACTAGGAACCAAAATGGTTGCCAGAGAGTCGTCGAAGAATCGTTGGACCACCGCCGCCGCACTGCCCCGGGTGACCGGCCGCCACTGCCGGAGCTTCCCGGTCGTCGGCTTCTAGAAAGAGGAAGTGAGAGAGAGAGAGAGAGAGTAGGAGTTAGAGAGAGAGTATGTGTGTGTGTTTTGTGGTGTAAGGAGTGTGTGTGTGAGTGTGTGTGTGTGCGTTGGTATTTATAGTTAGGTTTGTGGTGTGGGGTGGGCCTAAAGCCCATTAACACATGTCTGGTCTTTTGTGCGAACCAAATACGTTTCTAAGACCCATTTTTGCACCCGAACTTTGTGAAATATTGTAAATTGTTTATTTAGAGTTGAAAACACGAAAACTTATGTCGAAAGTCGATGTTTGATGCGTACATTCGTCAGTTCCGTTAAATCACGAATAACGTTTCGGTTGCCGTTTTTCGATCCGATTTCAACCGTGAATATTAAAATTCGATTATGAAGCTAAATAAAACATAATATATCAGTTTTCAACAGAAATAATGAGTCTTGTGCTCCCATTTCGATGTCGGTGCGTTCTTACTGTCGCGTTTTTCGTTCACGTATGCGTTCTGTTACGTTCGGAAGCATAATAAATTCGAAGATAAATTCATATATGTAAAATATACGTGCATATACTCGTATTTTTTGGTTTTCAGTATTTCATCCGGTGTCAGTTTGTTAAAGTTCAAATGTTCGGCATATTTTCCAGCAAATCACCATTTGCGTACTGGAAGTCGAACAGACATTCCTAGGCTTTCCAAGGGCCTAATTAAATTAAGCTGAGTCTAAAACATCAGTTATTATTGTCATAATTTTTTAATGTGCGTAATTATAAACCCAAAAATTATCGGTTGTCACATCTTGGGTTATGCTTTCCGCGTTTCCCAAATCTCGCTACGCCCGTCCAAGGCGAGACTTTTAACAAGACCTTGTCTCGAACCTCGAAGGATAGCGGTTTACGTCATTTGTCCGCATAGCTCTTTTTTCAGTATCGAGCCACCTTGATACGGTCTCGTGTTTGGAATATTTATCCTTAGTCTCTGTGACTAGTTCTTGACCGACTAATTGTTTGTCACCGTTTTCTACACAACATTGCGGTGGTTGGCACTTTCGTCCATATAAGGGTTCGAATGGGGTGGCTTGGATGCTAGTGTGATACCTATTGTTATAGGAGAACTCTACCAACGGTAAATGAGTATCCCAATTGCCACCTAAGTCCATCACACAAGCACGAAGCGTACATTCTAATGTTTGGATGGTCCATTCACTTTGACCATCGATTTGTGGGTGAAAGGTCATGCTTAGATCTAGTCGAGATCAAAAGGCCTTTTGAAATGATTGCCATATTTTAGACACAAACCGACAAACTCTGTCCAAGATGATAGAAACATCCACTCCATGATGTGCCACTATTTCCTTGAGATATAGCTAACTAACTTATCGGTGCTATATTTCTCACGTATTGGCAGAAAATAAGCTGCCTTTGTTAATCTATCAACAATTACCCATATCATGTCATGACCTCTAGAAGTCCTGGGTAATTTTGTAATGAAGTCCATGGATATTTGTTCCCATTTCCACATAGGAATCTCGGGTTGTTGTAACAAGCCCGATGGCTTTTGGTATTCAGTCTTGACCTTTGCACATGTTAGACATTTTCCAACATAGGTTGCAATATCACCCTTGAGATTAGGCCACTAATAATATTCTTTTAGATCGTGATACATTTTATCCACTCCAGGATATATCGAGTACTTAGACTTATGTGCCTCGTCTACTACTAAGTCTCGTAGATTGCCAAAAAGTGGAACCCAAATTCGACCTATAAAGTATAAAGTTCCATATTCCTTTGGCTCCATTTGTTTTACCATGCCTCGTAATGATTCTACTTGAATATGTTCCACTTTAAGTTCTTCTTATTGAGCGTCATGAATCTGTGCTGTGAAGTTTGTTTGAATCATTAGTTTCAATGCCTGCACGCATAAAGTCTTAACTCGTTCCTTCCGGCTCAAGGCATCCGCAATGACGTTTGCCTTGCCTGTATGATACTTTATCTCACAATCATAGTCATTCAACAATTCAACCCAATCCCATTAACGCATATTTAATTCCTTCCAATTAAATATATGTTTAAGACTTTTGTGATCCATGAATATGGTACACCGAGTACCATAAAGATAATGACGCCAAATTTATAATGCAAATACCATCACGCCTAACTCTAGGCCGTGGGTGGTATAATTCTTTTCATGTACTTTTAATTGGCGTGACGCGTATGCGATAACCTTTTCTCGTTGCATTAGCACGCAACCTAAGCCTAGAGGTGATGCATCAGAATACACCAAAAGCCATCCGTACCGTCAGGAAGTGATAAGATTGGCACATCACATAATTTGTCTTTGAGTACTTAGAATGTCGCTTCTTGTTTTTCTCCTCAATCGAACTTTTTATCTTTTTGTTTAAGTGAGGTTAGCGGTTGGAGTCTTTGGTGCTTCTCAATTTTTGATCGCCTCGATCTTTGACGAATCGACATGTATACCTTTCTCGTTCATCACGTGTCTGAGAAATTGAACCTCGTGAATCCAAAATTCGCACTTTCAAAATTTAGCATATAATTTCTCCTTCTTAAGCAACTCCAGAATGGTCCTCAAATATTAATATATCATAAATAAATACTATAACGAACTTGTCAAGATACAGTTTAGACACGCGATTCATTAAATTCATAAATACCGTTGGTGCGTTCGTTAGGCCAAAAGGCATTACAAGAAACTGATAATGACCATAACGAGTCCGTAACACCGTCTTTGGAATGCTTTCTTCTTGAATCCTCAATTGGTGATAACCGGATTGTAAGTCTATCTTTGAGTAGAAGCTAGAACCTTGGAATTGGTCAAATAAATCATCAATCCTCAATAGTGGATACCGATTCTTGATGGTGAGTTTATTTAATTCCCTATAATCGATACACATTCTAAAGGTTTCGTCCTTCTTCTTCTTTACAAATAATACCGGAGCTCCCCAAGGTGAGAAGCTTGATGTAATGAAACACTTGTCCAACAACACTTGAGTTGTGTGGACAATTCTTTTATTTCTGACGGAGCTAGGCGATATGGAGATTTTGCTATAGGTGCAGCTCCCGGAACCAATTCGATATGAAATTCAACTTGTCGTTGTGGAGGTAGTCCGGGCAAATCCTTAGGGGAAGACTTTGAAGAATTCCTTCATAACAGAGATCTCCTCAAGCTTAGGCTCCTTGGCCTTCTTGTCCATTTGTGCTAGGAAGGCAACGTACCCATTTCGTAAACACTTTTGTGCCTTCATAAAGGTGATGATCCGCAATGGTGATTCGTGCTTTTCCCCGTGGACAAGGAGTGTTTCTTCGTTAGGCAGGGGGTGCGGATAATCTTCTCATGACAAATGACTTCTGCTCGATTGTCGGACAACCAATCCATGTCGACTACTACATCAAAACTACCCAACTAGACGGGTAGGAGATCGATATCAAACTTTTGTTCACCAAGTTCCAATGTGCATCCTTTGATAAATTCTCCTGACTCGACCAACTTCCCATTTGCTAATTCAATTGAGTAGGGAACATCTAACTTACTAGACTCTACTCCAAGTATATTTTTAAATTCCATAGATATAAAACTAAAATTAGCACTAGTATCGAACAATATGGATATGTAATAGTTATTGATAAGAAATGTACCAGTGACCACATTCGGGTCTTGGCGTGCATCCTTTACTCCAATTATGAAAGCTCTTCCTTGAGCTTGATTTTCTGTCAGGCAATCCTTCTGAAAATGATTTTTATTGCCACAACCAAAAAAACCCTTGCCCTTTTCCATTACCGTTAAACCAACACACTTCAGTTTGGTGTCCTAACTTGCCACACTTTTTACATTTAGGGCCTCGGCAAGTGCCTACATGATGATAGTTGCACTTGTTGCATTTTGGCAACGTGCCCGCATACTTTTTTAAACCGGTGTCGTTTGCGGCGACATATGCCTTAACTTCTTTTATTTCTTGAGCTTCTTTCCGCTTGTTATGCACTCTTGAGCCCTTCTTGAAATGTGACAACTTTTGTTTTCCTGCACTAGTGGTTTCGACGTGTGCTTCTTTCTTTTCGAACCCTTTTTCGACAACTTTTCCATCCTGATTGTGTCTTCAGTGGGGCTAACTGCTCAATTCACCGCTTGGCTTACCGTGGTAGGTTTAGAAGAGGTGGCCATACTTCGAATCTCTAGGGCTAAACTCCAAATGTAACGCTCGATCATCTTATATTCTAGGTTACTAAGTACGGTACCACTCGGGACAGATCATGGAAACACTTAGTGTACCAGCAATTTCAGTTCTAATCATCGACATATTCCATAATTCAGTTTCCAGCTTTTGGATCTCAGCTCTTGAACAATGCTTTTCTCTCGTCAGCTCTTTTGGATCTTCCTAAGTCATGGCATAGGCCTCCTGATCCTCTGGTGCCTCCGCTATGCTCAACACGGTTGGCCTCATACTGGGCAATTGCTTGTGATATCCTTTCTTGTAAGAGCGATTCTAACTCTGCTTCAGTAGTGGGCATCGGGTTTGTCGTACGGGTTTGCGCATTGCCCTTTTCCGGTACCATGTGCTTCTAGTATATATAACATATCGAAGGAGATTAGACATATATTTAATAATAATTATTGTCAATTAAATATAAACGTATCACTCATAGAATCCCATAATGATATGAACAGTGTAGCCACATGATCATGAGTACATAAAAAGATTATACAATGAACCATCAAAATAATCATGTCAACTCATCCACACAAGTAATCACCACGCCATGACACATAACATCCACAATATCAAGACCAACATAGTAAGATAAATAACAACGCGTCATAAAGAAAATACCAAGTTTCATATATCATCGACAACTTTTACATCATTTTTTTATGAAAGAACAAAAAGGGGCTAAGGGCTACATCACCCCGGCCAATCTTTAAACTATCATCATCTTCAAAATTGGGTATCTTCTTCCCAAAAGGTGACCTCTAAACACAACTAAGGAACTGGAGGAGATGGAGGTGCAACTGTAAGCTACGGAGGTGCGCAACCTCCTACTCGAGTCCAAAGATCCTCCTAGCGGCAGCCGTAGAATGGAGTTCAAGGGTGTGGACTCGCTCCCATGTAAGGTGGGTGAGCGATGGGTTGGAGAGTAGGGATAGTGGGTGGTGGTGGGGGTACTTGGTGTAGCTCGGGCGGCTGCGAACTGACTCTCGAGCTCCCAAACCCTCCTAAAGAGGAACTGAATCTGAAGCTCTGCATATAAGATCCTATCTCTCCAAGAACGTGGGGCGAAATGGGAGGGTGGTAAGGGTTTTACAGACTCCTGGCATGTGGTGGAGGCTGTGAGGGTCCTCCAGTCGCAAAGGGTGAGGAGTAAGGTTCGATAGTCAGCATGTGTGGTGTAGGGTGGGGGCGAGTGTGGCGGTTGAGTGAAGGTGGGAGTAGTGGAAATCTGGTGAGGTCCAGCCTTGTGAGTCCTCCATGAAAACTCGACCTACCACGACCCCGTCGGTCAGAACCGGACAAGGGTGGGTCGAAGCATCCTCTCAGGTGGCAATGGGGGTATGGGCGGAGGTATGAGCATAACTTTTTCAAATCCTTTTTAATCATACTTATATTTCTAGAAAAAAATTTCCATAGTTTTCCATGTTTATCAACATCTTGAAATCAAGTGTCAAAACTCTAACATAAATATATTTACACGACAATAACATGAACTTTATATATATCAACCAAAATCAAGAACATAAACTTGTATAAAAGTCTAGATCTTTACAAATAATCACTTTATAAATTCATAAATTTTAATGATCAAGTGGTTACTAGACTTTATACACACTTTTAAAACCAAGTTTTTGAACATGAACTTTATGTATCTTACAAAATTTCATGGATCTTATAACAACCTTTAACAAATTTTTTAAAAACTATTTTCAAGTTCATCATAACTTTTATTTATGTATTTTCTCAGATCTACTAGCATACTTGCTAGATCTACACTTTAACAACATCTAGCAAGCTTACTAGTTATAGATTCATGACAACAACAATACCAACACTAAAAACAACATAAGATCTACAACAGATCTACACTTTAACAACATCTAGCAAGCTCACTAGTTATATTTTCATGACAACAACAATACCAACACTAAAAACAACATAAGATCTACAATAAGAACACTTTTATTATATAGATTATGTTATTTTATGTTAGGTTTTCATGTATTTTTAAGATGATTTTCTTGATGATCAACTTGTACATCTTAGATCTTCACATATCAAAAAGTAAAATAAGATGTATTATGGACTTACTACTAGCACTAGTGGCTAGTGATGATCTTGAAGAAGAAAAGAAGAACATGAAAGCTTCAAGTGATGGATAAAAGCTCCCTTGCTGATCGTCAAGCTTGTACACACCTTGAATATTCTTGGGGAACACTTGAAATCAAATTTGAGAAATGAAAATGAAAATGGAGGTGGTTATGGCTAAAAATGAAAGAGAGAGGTGAGGGAGTTTACTTGGTGATTTTTGAGAAATCATAAGCATGAGGATAAGGTTCTTGATCTAATGGTCTTATAATCTCACTTTATACTTTAACCCAATGATTAATCAAGTGGGATCTTTGACTTGTTTTTTACCACAAGAACAAGGCATGTGGGCCCCCCTTTGGGTGTGGACGGTTTTGGTATGGTGGTGTTGAAGTTGCTTTGTGATGTTGTTTAGGTGTTATGTAAATTAGTTGGTGTAATTTTCAAGTGTTATGTACATCGTATTAATTTAGGGTGATTTAGGATAGATTAAATTAGCGTTATAATGTTAAACAAATAGTTTATGTTTTGATGTTTACCGGACATTAAACAAATAATAAGTTCGTTTGCGATTTGCTTAACGGTCACTTATGGAACTTTGTTTGGTAATTATTGTTTGATATTCCTAAGGCATAATCAATGCATTTGATATTATTTATGATGATTAACATCATCTATTGGTCATCTATATTTCCAACAATTTTAAAATTGTTACTGGTTTAGTGCAAATTACTAGTTTATGGCTCGGATCAGACAAATTAAATGCCTGTATATTTTCCAGAAGGTTATATCATGTATACTTTTTTCCAACTTAGGGTTTTATGTATATATCATGTTGGACATGATTATAAGTCCTATACTTGACATTTAGGGGAGTACCGGAACCTACTGATACGACTAGTTTAAGCGGACAATCTACCAACGGTCTTTGTAATAATTTGCATCGCATCGCGACTCAACGAATACAATTATGTGATATGAAAATGTATATGTATTTTCCTGGGAATGCTAGACTTAATAGACTCAGTCATATTATAATTAAGTCTAATGCATGTAATTGTATATTTAAACAATGATTAAGTTGCACAAAATTATCAGCTATTTTGCTGTTTGTTACACTAGATATGTATGAACCCAAAAACTTAAATAGTCCATAAAAAATCAGTCATCAAAGATAATATAAAAACTGAAGTAGTTGATCTTGTTAATCCTTCTCGTACTAATTATTTGTTTTAATAAATGTCTTCAATGGGTTATTCTAACTGTTATGCGGTGTGTTTTATAATTAAAATGTTTGAGAGTGCAAATCATGCATAGTATAAATATAGACGTATTTATTCTACAAAATCTAAGAATTATTGTTAAAAAATAGTTTTAGTAAAAATGTATCCTCCTGATAAGTTTGTTTCGGTAGCTTTAAAGTATATTGATCTTTAGTATATTAATATTAATATTTTATAATAAAACAAGAGTAAATATATCAATAATTATAAGTGAAAGAGTTGCTCCAAAGTTGGTGTGCTAGTTAAATGCGAAGTATGGTAGTGACAACATCATGAGCCATCTGAATAGTTGAAAGCCTAGGACAACAGGAGCTAACTTCAATGTAAGTTTGGACACCAATCCCAACGGGTTGCAAGCATGTAAGTGTTGATTGCTCTCTTATCATAAGTTATGGCTTTTAAAACACAAAACAAGCTTTGGTTTTTGAATATATATTTATCAATTTGGTTGTAGACATGAAATTTCTTGGCCTACATAAGGATATTATTGAGTGAAATACTAAAATGTAAAAGCAAACTTTTACAAAATACAAATTCTAATCGGCGTTTTAGGTGGTGTTTGTTTTTTAAAAAAATATTTGTGCAAGCTCCTCTATCGCGCCGCGCAGAGGGTTAGACACCACCACCCACCACCGTCCATCACCACCACCACTGTCCACCACCATCGTCCACCACCGTCCACCACCACCGTCCGTACACCACCACCAGTTTATTTTAGAAGTCTACATACGTTAAAAAAACAAATAGCCTTCTTCTTTCAGACTACAGAGGTTTGATCCACCTCTTCTTTTACAGATGTCTGCACATGTGGTCCGCAGACTAAAGACATTTTACCTCTTCAAAATAAACAGCATCTTAGTATGTATATTGTTGTCAAATGTAATCAAATAGTGTTAAACCATAGGAAATAAGGATTTCCAAATAACAATTGATTCAACTTTGTCCTTCACAAATAAAGATTTGTATTTTAATTTATACAAACTATAGTTCTTGTGGTTGTAACAATTTTGAATACAAATGACTATTTACAAGAAAACCACTAACGCTTTAAAAGACTAATGATTCAAAAGGCCAAAGAACCATTGAACAACAACTGTCTGAAGCAAACTGATGAAGTTATAAATCAGTTGTTTACAATTGCATCAGTCTTTTATTATTATAAGTTGTTAGTTGACCACTAAGCATTTTTCAGTTATTTGTTTGTTTGATATAACTATCAAAGTGATGTTAGTCCATGCTTTTCAGTAGTTTAGTCACTTGTATAAATAAATCGTTTGAGAGCAATTAGCTGAGCAAGGTTGTTTATGAGAACTTGATTTCTTTTGGGGGCTTTGTGCAGGTAAAAAAACAGAGTCCTTAATTAAACTTATATATTTAGTTTATTAAAGAATGTTACAAGGGGGCCTAACTTAATTTGTTGAAGAAGCCACTTATGAATTTGTTAAAGGTTAATGGGATAATCCTGATTCTCCAAACTAGCGAAGCCTTGCTCCACATTTAAAGGAAACAAAAAAAAGTTGAAAAATTAGGGGATGCCAGTCTTCAAACCCTCCATCTCTCATGTAATGGTTGAAGCGCCTAACCAACTAAGCTACATCAGTTTTCTTGTTTTATTTTCATCTTTATATAGTTTATACGTAATAAATCAAGGAAAATCTATTTTTTGACCTTGTGCGGCTGCACACCCTCTGGGGCCCGGCCTGGCTTTGATTGATATCATGTTGAGGGTACTGTAATTGATGCAAATAGTCATATAAGTCAGAGCAGGAAACAAAGCACTAAGGGCATTCACAAGTCGGGCATAAATAGACTTATAAAACATAGCAACCAAACATAAATAGTAATGTTTTATTATTATAAGATTTGCGACTTAAGTGGAGGAAAATAACACTCTATAAAAGAAGAAAAATGATGTTTTAGCTATATAAAGAAGTTAACAATTTTGCAATTACGTGAAAGTCGACTAGAGGCCTAGTAAACTTTTGGATGTAAAATATCTTAATTTTTCTTTAATTAAACTAGTGGGAATCCATGTACTTGAAATTCAACATATGTATAAACCATAAAAATAATATTGATAATAGTTTCGACGTAATCAAATAAAAAGTTAGAAACATAGAGTTGCGAATTACAAAGCTAGGTTGAGTCCAATTTGTATCGAAACCAAAAAACATAAAAGTAAATATCAATACTGGTACTGATGTTCTTTAGGCGATATTGGAGAACCATAATGACGAATACCAACACCAACATTTTCGGGCGGAAGTGGTCTTATTTGTCAAGGCACTTGTACATTACCAGCACTCGCTATAGCCTATGTTTAAAAAAATCTATTTTGAGTTGAACCTCATTTTCAACATTTTTTAGCGGGAAGCGGTAAAAATTTTATCCAAAACCCATAAAAACGAATAATACTAATGCTGCTGAAGTTCTTCGGATAATATCAGTTCGGTTTGTCGTTCAATTTTGCACAAAACTTTGTCGAACATGGATAAAATCAGAAAAGTAAGTACATCGCAATGGTACATATAGAAATTTATTACATTATATTATTATAATAACAAAAATGAACAACTATACCTAAGGTAACTCTGATAATCTGTATATTTGTGATTCGATTACTTGTACATTAATACTCACAACTCGATTCCAATAAAAATTAATATTAAAATATAGATAAAGATAGACATATCATAATGGCATACTTAAAATATTATTAGCATCATCTATTAAAATATATAAGTAAAAAATATCTTTAAAATTAATTATAATAATTAAATAATAAATGTTAGAGTACACCTTGTAGCCTTATATAAATATAAAAGTTTATAAGGAAATATATGTTCGAACGCTTAGGATGCGTACTATCAATTAACGCCCCATCTAGATAACAAGTAGCACGACGTGAGAAGGCGGGAAAACTATAGAAGAGGCGAGGTTGGGTGTGAGGTGAAGAGGGAAAACGACATGGATGGGGAGTGTTTGTGGTGGGTCCCAACCATGTGAAGAGAGAGTGTTCGCATGAGAGGATGAATTTTAGGCCGGAGAAGACTGTGTGGGCGTGTTTGTTTCTTCAAGAGGAAAATTCAAAACTTTTAATTACCCCCTGCGGTTTATGAAAATTTAAAAAGTGCCC
This sequence comes from Scalesia atractyloides, assembly GCA_947069175.1. Lineage (NCBI taxonomy): Eukaryota > Viridiplantae > Streptophyta > Magnoliopsida > Asterales > Asteraceae > Scalesia > Scalesia atractyloides. Next base: position 73,185,259 of record CAMTDV010000020.1, on the reverse strand, counting down.
CTTTATTTTAAATTGCCCTTTATTGTGTATTTATTAAATTAACAAATAAATACAAATTGTATTGTTATATTAATTTATTTAGTTATTTAAGTAAATTATATTTATAAAAAATAAGAATTAAATAAATGGGTTATAATTAAAAAAATAATTGCAGTGAAGTGATCTGCAGTAAAAGAGAAGTGAAACTATAGTTGATGTTAGTGAAAGAAAGTGAGATAACAATTAACTTATAATGTAGTAGTGATCTGAAGTGAAAGTATATAAAACATCAGAATACCACCTTAGGAAAAAAGTGAACCATGACATTGGGTCATAATAGATAATTGAGATCCGACACAATTATGTATCTCCTATTGGATCGTGACTGTATTCTCCACGTTGTTCCTCATCAAACGCCAAAAACATGATTCATTAATTGTTAAACTTATCTTTGCATGCCCTTTTTTATAATTTAGTGTCATGATGTTTTATTAGAAAAAAAAACTACATGCAAACGGATAACAAATAAATGTGTTCATCAATGGTAAGATCTTAGGGATGTCCCACTTTTACGATTTCCGATGGGCATTTGGTTCACAGGAATTTAAGAGAGTTGGAATCTGAATTCCAATCTTAATGTGTTCAATTGATAATGGAATTGGAATTAGAACTAGCTATGAATTCCTTCAAATTCCTTTAATTAAAGGAATTCAAATCCTTCCTACATGTAAAGGAATTAAAGTAAATTCATTGGAATCTTCGACTATTTCGACCCACACCATTTCAACTCGTACCGTTTTGACCCATACTAGTTTTGATCCGAACTGTTTCGACCTGTACCGTTTCAATGCAAACCGTTTCGACCCGTAATGGTTTCGACGCGAACCGTTTCGACCCCTACCGTTTCGACGCCAACCGTTTCGACCCGAACCGTTTCGCCCCGAACTGTTTCGACGCGTACCGTTTCGACGCGAACCGTTTCGACCCGTACCGTTTCGACGTGAACCTTTTTGACCCATACCGTTTCAACGCGAACGGTTTCAAATCGAACCATTTCGACGTGAACCGTTTTGACCCGTACCGTTTCGACCCGAATTGGGGGTTGTGGGTGCCGAGGTGATGGATTCCAATTCATTTGACAATCAAACACAACAAAAATGGAATTGAGATTCCAATTCCAACAATTTCCATTTCCAATTGGAATGTTTATATTCAAATCCAATTCCTTCAAATTATAATTCCTATACAAATTCCAATTCCAATTCCAAATCATTCCACGAACCAAACGCCCCCTTAGTCCCTCAATAAAGGGAAGTTGCTCCCGCTCTCAGCACCGTAGCCTCCTCCCGCAACCCTCTCCCTTTGTTGAAAAATTTCTGTTACATATTTAACCCTTCAATATCATTATTATGTTTAGGCAAAGATTGTAATACCCATATGTATTTTTGTTAGTTATGGTTGGTAGGGTCCTACAATAAAACGGTTGGTAGGTGCATTGCCTTTTCATGATCGTATACATGCATGAATTATTAGCATATTGTCCTTTTTCATTCTGTTTTTATCAATTTTACTCATCTTGCATTTAGTGTCAGTTACACACGAATAGACTTCTGATGAGAACAAGATGATCATAAAAAATACAACATACAAATATAATTATTTATAACTCTTAATCATCGAGCCAACAATACATAAATGAGAGGAGGGTTGATTTGATTAGCGGGAAACATATATACAAGTTTTTTAAGGAATTTGTTATTCACAATCGCCACCCATAAAAACACAGGGGCAGCCACAATAAATAACCGAAGTATGGCTTACATCACACCAAAATTACACCACTTATCCCAATTAATTGATCTATTTTTCAACCTATTCCTATACCACGAAAAAAAAACCAATAGTCTTGAAATATTTTATCCAAAGTGAATCTTCTGTTCAGAGACCTTTTATCATTCCTGGCCCTCTAAAGGCACCAACACCTAGCCATTGTAATACCTTGAAAGACCTCCTTAGCTTGCCTAATCAAATAGAGGAAACCTAAACAGACGTTTCCCAATGTAACAGTACTTGCTTTGTATCAGTGTTTAGCATAGATCAGTTGTTTGATTTGCACAGATGTTTGCAATATTTGTGGAATCTTTCTGTTAGAAATGTTAGATGTCACTATAGCCTATCACGAACAAAGCTTTAGTACTTAGTATAATAGATCTCTAACAGTCACCTGTTAGAGATCTATTTTATCAGTTCACACATTCTCTTTTGTACGAATAGTTATAAGTGATCAGACTGAGGGGGAGATTGTAGAATCATTCTGTAAAACATTTGAATCTTGTGATTATTAAAAACAGGTGTTGATAATATATTCCTACTTGTGAATTTTATTAGTTATTACAATCACTTTTGCTTGTTTTATCTGAATTAATTTATAAGTAAGAAACTCAAATCCTAACAATTAGTATCAGAGCTTGGCCACACAGTCAGTTTAACATTCAAAGATCAGCTCACAGATATACAATCTATTCATAGCTCAGAGTAGAAAAGTGTAGAACTCAAAAGTGTCTATCACATACTCTGTTCTTCTACAAAAGATCAAAAGAGAATGTTAATCAATAACCATGATTCCCTTATCTTCAATTACAATAGCAAACCACCAATGCTTGTCAGATCAGATTACAATATCTGGCAATGTCAGATGATGCATTATCTTGTTCAACAAACTCATAAGAAGGGTATATTAAACCAGGTCAAGAACATAAAGTATGCATTCTCAAGAAGGCGTTACACGGATTAAAACAGGCCTCACACGCTAGGTACAACATAATAGATGATTACTTCAACAACCAGGGTTTTTCGAAATGTACATTTGAATATACTTTGTTTTTTAAACAAAATGACAATACACGAGTGTTAGTATGTTTATATGTAGACGATCTTATCATAGCCAGAGATTCATTAGAGGTTATACAAAGATTCTATGAAGTCTGAGTTCCATATGACAAATATGGATAATCTTCATTACTTCTTGGGGATGGAAATTACTTATAAGGATATAGTTTTAAAATCTTCCAACATAAATAGGTGAGGAATCTCCTCAAAATTTTGGAATGAGCAATTGTAAATCTGCTATTACACTAATTGAATACGACTTAAAACTAAAGAAGCATTATCCTGAAGATCTTATAGATCTAAGCTTATATAGAAGATTAGTGGGGAGTCTCATGTATTTAACAAACACTATACCAGATCTTATGTTTGTAGTAAGTAAGATTAGTCATAAAAGTTTATGGATGAAACCACAAAGAATCATTGGGAGGCAGGTTTAAGGATTCTAAAATACTTGAAAGCAACAACAGATTGTGGACTGATTTATTCGAAAAATAATGAAATACTAGTAGGTTATAGCGATAGTGATTATGTTGGGAATATATTTTAGCAAAAGTACATCCGGATATGTATTTTCAATTAGGTTCGAGTACAATCTCCTTGCAATCAAAGAAACAAAAGATTGTTGCTTTGTCATCAACTGAAGCTGAATATATTGCTTTGTCTCTAACTGGAAACCAAGCCTTATGGTTAAATAGGATACTAGAAGAATTAAACATTTTTAGCAAAGAATCTATTAGAGTTTTCTGTGATAACAAATCCACAATATGTTTAACCAAATCCAATGTATCATGGGAAAAGCAAACACATACAAGTGAAGTATCACTTCATCAGGGATTTAGTAACAAACCAGTAGTTCACTTTTGCACAACCAAGTTAAAATTGGCTGATATCCTCACCAAAGCTCTCCAACCTAAAGATTTTATTTGACTTAGGAGTCTCCTACATGTACAACCAATCTAACTTACGGGAGGGTATTAGATATAATTAAGATAGATTAATATTACGTAGAACAATAATATTTCTTGTATATTTATTATAATATATGTATCATAAACTTCATGCCAATTCGAACCATTGTGAATCGAATGATCCACATTGTATATGTATTCTGGTATCACGTCAATTGACAGTTACCAAATTGTTATTCCAAAACAATAAATAATATCTTTGTTATTCTCAAATCGCTTCCAATAAACGTAACCTGAAAATCTATAACTTGCGCAAGATCTCTAACATATGAAACTTGGGTGACTTCCTGAAACAAATGTGAAATTTTCTTATATGGGCAAATATCATAAAAGACCAATATATTTTCTCATAGAAGTCCATCAACAATTCTTTGCATATGAAAAACCAACATACTTGTCGTTTTGTCTCGTAAAAGTCCATCAATAATTTTTTAAGCATTAAAGTTCCTTCACATGTTTAATTTAAACAATATTATGACAAAAAAAATTAAACAACTTGCAACTGTTCGAGGTGTCCATCGGTTCTTTTCAGTTTGTTTGATTATTTGGTTCCTTTTATATGGTTTGAATTTTTTGGGGAAACCAAAACGTGAACCAAACACAACGGACTTTAAGTACTTCAAACTTGAACACAAACTGCGTTGAAATTTGGTTTGGTTTTCGGTTTGAACCGAATACAACGAAATCATATTTTTGGATTTGTTCGACTAAATATAAAGTATGCTTTACTTTGGTTATTCGGTTTGTTGGGCTACATATAAATCAAATTAATTTTATTCAGTTCTAGTTTAATCATTTTTTGTTTAATTTTCGTTTTCAACTGTTTACAGTTCTTTAGCAATGACATATGAATTTTCAAACATATCTTAGGTTGAAACATAACATAGAAAGTTTCAAAAAAATTGTCATAATTTTGTTCAAATTTAACTTGTGAAGGGACTTTAATGTTCAAAACATTATTGAAAGACTTTTGTGAGAAACAATAGAAAGTATGTTGCTTTTTACGTGCAAAAAATTGTTGTGATACTTTTATGATGAGAAAAATGAGAAATAAGATATGTTGGTTTTTTTACGTGAAAAAATGTTATGGGACTTTTATGATGAGAAAATTAAGAAAGTATATTGCTTTTTTTTGTATTTGCCATGAGAAAAAATAAGAAAATATATTAGTTTTTTTCTTTTTGTATTTGCCCTTCTTATATATATTCTATAAAGTTTGACGTTTAAACACCCAAATTTGTTGAATTTATTATTATCTAACAATTTAATAAAAAAATTCATCATCTTCTATAAGAAATTATTCATCAATTCGATCACCAAATCCCAGCTCAAGATCCCCTAAAATCGGGAAAACGATCAATCATGTCGCACTTCGGAAGAGCCGGGCCACCAGACCAATTTCATCATTTAGTTTGCAAAACCCCCGATTTGTGTAACAGGTTTTGTGTAGGCACAACTGCTGATGATTTGCATCCCCTTTTTGATTAGTATGAAAACGTTGTTGATGTATTCATCCCTAAAGATCGCATGTATAGTAGTTTTCCTAGATTTCATATACTGTTTAACATTTTCGACTGGTATTCAGATAGAATTTGCCCAAATCATATTCATAAATATTCTCTTTTTAGTTTATTTGTATATGTTCGTGGGTGGCAATTTACTAATCTATTTACTTATTATGTTTTTGATAGTACGGGAAGCTTAAATCTTTTCACTTGGACTTTAACAAAGAAAAACTGACTTCTATCCGTCAAGGGACTATCCGAGTAAAAACTGAGCAAACCACAGAGAACAAGTTTGCAATTTTAGAAACTTGAGGGGTAAATATAAAATATGAGCAACCACAGAAACTATCCGGGCATTTCTCACTAACTATTTTTTTAGTTTTTATAGATCTAACTTTTTTAGATAACAAGTTTACATAAAAACTAAATTTAATAAAATATTATGTGAAAATATCAACAATATGTATTTGGAAACGCCAACATGTAAAACTTTGACATACGAGTATACTTAAAACCCGTAAACATTCTCTTATTAATTTTTTTGTATTTGTTTTTGGGTAAAAGGGTAATTTACTAATCTTAACTTTAAGTTTTTTATATTTAGGGTTATTTACTACTCCATTAACTTTAAGTTTTTTTAGGTAAAAAGTTTATAAAAAATAAATTAGTAAGAAGTGTATTTGGAAGTTCTAACAGGTAATTTTTAATTTTTAACAAACTAACAAGATGTCTAACAGATAATTATATGACGAGAATTAGGCCAAAACATTGGGGGCTTGGATTACCAATACTTGTTCAAAACACGTCCCATTGCCATCCCTAGGTTTAGCAATTTCATATTCATTTCATAGTTAAACTGGTATATGTCATCAGTTATGCATTAGTTGAATTTGTGAGTAACCTGTTTGGTGCTTTTAGGACTGGGGATTCTCGGGGGTTTGCGTTTGTTCAATATAAGTACGCAAATGAGGCACAGAAGGCGGTGGACAGGCTTGAATGTGAGTGTTGGATTTATAATTGTTGTAATAATATGATCTATGATCCAAAGGCATATGTGTTTGTGTTTATGTTTATGCAATTGTTTTAGGAAGAGTTGTAGATGGTAGAGAGATAATGGTTCAATTTGCTACATATGGGCCTGATCCTGAAAGAATGTGAGCAACTTATGTTATATGAAGATGCATTAGCTTATGATGATTGCCTTTGAAGATGCATTAGCTTATGATGATTGCCTTTAATAATTTGATCTAAATCACAAATAGAGTTGGATATAACTTTTGATGACGACTTGTGGTTTTGAATATACGATCTTACTCTGTATTTTTTTTCCAATTGCGCGCTTGGATTTAAAATGCGGGCATCAGGAGCTCATAATGCCGGCTGCGTATGATGAGGTGATGAGACGCATTGTTGTAGTTGATGTGATTCCATGATGCGAATGCGATGCTGTCACATCCCAGATTTCTAACCGAAATCCATACACCGGTGGGCCCAGGTGGGGAGTATTGTGACGTCAGTTGATAATCATCATAGTCAATTAAACACGGCACAGCGGAAGTCCTGGAGTAAAATTACTATTACAAACCGAATGTTCGAAATACAAAATAATATACAAGCTGGTAATAGAAGATTCACAGGCGGATTTTTAAATGTACATGGAAAGAATACAAAACAGACTTTAGGCAGATCTAAGGATTTGCAAGATCCTCTTATTTTCTACCGAGCAGCTTCCGGCCTATTTCGTATTGTACCTGCATATTAGCCTTTGGACGATACGTCAGCTTACGCTGGTAAATACACCCAACTGACTCATTTTGAAAACTTTAAAATGGTTTTAAGTGCAAATGATACAAAATCTTTTATTAACTTGGGAAAGTTGATCTTGCAACCTTGTATCAGATTCACATGTTTGTCAATACATACAGGGCCCGAGACAGAAACCGAGACATGATTAAATACACACCCCTCAGGACTCACGAAGGAGTCATCCCCAACATCTTGGGCATATTGTATATGAGCATCAAAAGGTGTATGCCTACACCCCGTGCTAAGGTCGTGGCCAATAACTAATGTATTGAGCCGAGGATATCCAGGACACGGTAATTTAACCCCCGATGTTTAAGTTATCAAACAAAACTGATTAAAACAAAATATGCGGGTTTACTAGCCACAAGCGGGCATTAGATTGACCCCATTTTAGACCAACCATATCCCAAGCCCGTATAGGTAATATAAGTCGAGAGTATTTACCTGAGCTAGTCTTCTTCTTTTATTTTTAAATAACTCAGCCGTATACAAAAGTACCAAGTGCATTTAGCATTTACCAGCAAGGCTATAGTCTGGATTATAGCATAAGCTAGCCATTTAAATATTAACGGTCTTATAAACCGAATAGTGTACATGATCATTACGTATAACGCTTGATTAAACGATGATCGGATAGAATGTAGTTTAATCCCGACAAGTACTTGACTTGTATAATATGGGTAAACTATAAACAATCTGGATTTTGAGACTAAAATGATAAGGTTAAACCCGTTTCGGTTAATTTCCGTAAACTAGTTACGTATAATCAACCGTACGCTCATAAGCGATTATGGGTAACCGGATAAGTCATGGACAAGTTCTATATGCCATTATATTTTAAATAAGTTAAGATATCAGTAGGATATCAACTTGTATGCCCGTTAAGGTTTTAAAACGAATTTATGCCTCATAAGGGCGTTTTGGTAATTTTATACTATATAAAAGGAACTTGAATAAAATTCACTGTTATGATTATAAGTATTCTGGAAAAATACTTTATTTATGATATAACATCAGTAGGATATCAATTATATGTGTATTTTACCTTTTTTGACCAAACTATGCACCGAAGGGGCATTTTGGTCATTTTACACATAGTTTATAATTTATTTGGGATTCTGAGTTTATAACATGTACCTACTGCAAATATGTTTAAAATAAGTTTTAAAATCAGTAGGTAACAAGTCTTGGTCCATTAATATGGTTTAAAACATACTATGCGCCGAAACGGCGCTTATGTCGTAATATGACTTCTTTAAGTGATGTTTATGAAACTGATGTTAAAGTCAGATTAAAATGTTTAAAATATGTTATTTAGTATGACATATCAGTAGGCAAATGATTTACCTTGAAAAGATTTGATTAAAACTATTGTATAAGCCACGGGGGCTAAAACCGTCATTTATCGACATAGTTTAAGGACTTGCTTAAAACTCAGTTTATAACTTGGTTTAACATCCCAAATAATCTTACTTATAATATTACATCAGTAGAAACTCAGTTTCAAGTTCATTACTATTTAAAACCTTGTTTTATGCAAAAAGGGCATTTTGGTCAAAAGTGGCATAATTATGGAACTTGCACATAAACTTAGATTCTGATTATGATCATGTAATATAACCTCAGAGGGTTATGCTACATAATATTATTATCATAATTCAACTTTAGATCAGTAGGTAACTAATCTAAATCGGGTCAGAATCGAAAGTCAAAGTAGAAGTCAAACTTTGCGACTTTCGGTTGCGAATCGACCCTAGAACTGAAATTGACGAGCCGAACATGTTCTTACATGTTCTAATAATTATTCCAACTTGTTTAAGTGTCAAAACAGGTTTCATAACATGTATAAGATCAATTTATGATTTTTCCAAAAATGGCTTGTTTGGCTTTTTAATATCATAACTTTGACCCGCCAATTGGTCTAGCAAACGTGATCTTCAGAAGGTGCCCTTAATAGGGATTAACACCTACATTATTATGATCACTTAGCCATGTTCATTTCGAACAATGGCTGGACCATAATGGTCTTAACCGAAAGTCAAAGCGTTTTACGAAAATGCTTGACTTTTGGCTATAAAAGCCTATAAACGAAAATGCACAAAGACGGAACACTTACCAGTGATTCCTAGATGCAAAAGAATTATGTTGGATTGCTCCTTTTAGTTAGGAACTTCCAGAGGAGGGAGAAGAGTGAATGAGAAAGGTGCAAGTTGAAATGGTGAACTTAAGCACCTATTTATATTTGGAGAGCTCAAAGGAGGTGAAGCTAGGTGTTTAGGGGTGTAAGAAGAAGCTTACAAGTGTCCCAAAACGTGTCATAGCAGTTTAGAGAAGCCATGGTTTCGAATTTAACGGTTTTGGAGTTTTGCTTGGAGACCAAACAAACTTTCTGCTACATATGCTTTCTGGCGGGCCGCGAGAGGCACAAGCCTCGCCTCTCACGCCCTGCGAGCGCCCTAAAGACAGTTTTAAAGTTTGACACTTTAGCCCCTAAACTTTAGAAAGCTTCTAAAAACCTTTTTAAACACCTTTTTGGCACTTTTAGCCCTCTGTAGCCAACACTTGGCATACCTGGGATTATGCCCGGACATTGTCGAGCTCTCGGTTCGTTAAAAGGTCACTCAGAGGTATAAATTTAACATGTTGACGCTTTTAATCCCTCCATCATCCAACTTTCATATATTTACAAAATTGAACCCTCTCGTCCAACAAATGGCACGTATTAGAGTTAAGACTTCACAAAGGATCACTCAGAGGCTTATTATAAGCATGTTGATTCCGATGTCACTCAGAGGCTAGGCATGTTGACATATCAGTCACTCAGAGGCCAAATTTCAAGGATGTTGACATATCAGTCACTCAGAGGCTAATGATTTAAGCATGTTGACATATCAGTCACTCAGAGGCTAATGATTTAAGCATGTTGACATCGGACCGTCACTCAGAGGCCCAGATTGAGCATGTTGACGCCTTTAGTCCTTATTGGTCTATAACAGACTTTATTTAAAATATAACACGTGTCACTATACTATTGGACACGATTTCACAGGGTGTTACATCCTCACCCCCTTAAAAGAAATTTCGACCTCGAGATTTTATTCAAAAAGATGGGGGTACTTTTGTCGCATAGTGGACTCAACCTCCCATGTATACTCGGGACCTCTAAAAGCGTCCCACTTAACCTTTACTATAGGTATCATCTTTCTTCGGAGCTTCTTAACCTGTCGATCCTCGATCGAAATTGGTTTCTCAACGAACCTCAGGTTTTCATCAATTTGCACATCCTCGTGCGACATTGCTAGCGACTCATCGGCTAGACATTTCTTAAGGTTAGATACGTGGAATACATCATGGATTCCACTAAGCTCCTCAGGCAACCTGAGCTTATAAGCTACAGTGCCGACACATTCGACTATCTCGAGTGTTCCTATATATCTTGGGCTCAACTTGCACTTCTTTCCAAAACGCATCACACCTTTCCAGGGTGATACTTTCAGCATAACCTTGTCCCCTTCTTGGAACTTAAGAGGTTTACGGCTCTTGTCAGCATAGCTTTTCTGCCTATCCCTGGCAGCTTTGAGACGATCACGGATTTGTACAATCTTTTCCGTGGTCTCCAGGACAATCTCTGAACCTGATAGTTGGATTTCCCCAACTTCTGCCCAGCACACGGGCGTTCTGCACTTTCTCCCATACAAGGCCTCAAAAGGAGCAGCCTTGATGCTAGTATGATTGGTGTTATTGTAGGAGAATTCTATTAGGGGTAAGTGGTCGTCCCAACTTCCACCTAAATCAATCACACATGCCCTAAGCATGTCTTCCAGTGTTTGGATCGTACGCTCACTTTGACCATCAGTCTGCGGATGGTAAGCCGTACTAAAATTTAATCGTGTGCCTAATGATTGTTGGAAACTTTTCCAAAAGTGAGATGTGTATCTAGTATCTCTATCAGATAGAATAGATACCGGCACACCGTGTAGGGACACAATCTTGTCCACATACAACTTAGCCAATTTGTCTGAACTATAGGTCTCTTTAATTGGTAAGAAATGTGCTGACTTGGTCAGCCTATCCACTATGACCCAAATAGTGTCATTACCACTTTTGGTCTTTGGTAACTTGGTAATCAAATCCATAGTTACCATTTCCCATTTCCAGGTGGGAATCTCAAGTTGTTGTAGAAGTCCTGACGGTTTTTTATGTTCAACCTTAACTTGCGAACACGTCAGACACTTAGCTATATATGTGGCTATGGATTTCTTCAAACCCATCCACCAATAATTCTTCTTCAGATCTTGATACATTTTGTCACCACCTGGGTGAACTGGGTATCTTGTGTTGTGCGCTTCTTGGAGGATTAGATCTCTAAGTCCTCTAAAGATTGGAACCCAAATTCTATAATTAAATCTTTGGATTCCATCCTTTCTAGGCGTTAATTGATCAATAGTTCTGCCTAATCCCTTATTAGGAATATTAGCCTCTAATAAGGCTTGCTTTTGCGCATCTAGTAGCTTTTCACTTAAGCTATTTATGAGCTCAATGCTCTTAGCTTTAATCCTAATAGGTTTAACCCTTACTTTGCGACTTAAGGCGTCGGCAACTACGTTTAACTTCCCGGGATGGTAGCGAATCTCGCAATCATAGTCATTAAGTGTTTCCATCCATCGGCGTTCTCGCATGTTCAATTCTTTCTGATTGAACAGGTGTTGAAGACCTTTATGATCAGTGTATATAATACACTTCGTGCCATACAAGTAATGTCTCCACAGTTTTAGTGCAAATACAATGGCACCCAATTCCAAATCGTGGGTGGTGTAATTCCTTTCATGCACCTTTATTTGTCGTGATGCATAGGCAATTGCCTTGCCATATTGCATTAGCACACAACCCATGCCAGTGTGCGATGCATCACAATAGACAACAAAATTCTCGATACCCTCAGGTAGAGATAACACAGGAGCATTGCTCAACTTGTGTTTTAGAATCTCAAAAGATTCTTGTTGTTTTGGACCCCAATTGTATTTAACATTCTTACGGTTAAGGAAGTTAAAGGAGTGGCTATTCTTGAAAAGTTCTCAATGAACCTCCTATAGTATCCAGCCAATCCTAAGAAACTACGAACCTCTGTTGGGGTTTTGGGCACTTCCTAATTCATGATGGCTTCAATCTTGGCGGGATCCACTTGGATACCACGCTCACTTACCATATGTCCAAGAAATTGGACTTCTCTAAGCCAAAATTCACACTTAGAGAATTTAGCATAAAGCTTCTATGTCTTAATAGTTCTAGGATGCACCGAAGATGTTTCTCGTGATCAGCTTGATTACGAGAATAAATAAGTATGCCGTCTATGAAGATAATGACAAACTTATCTAGATATGGCTTGCAGACTCTATTCATGAGATCCATGAACGCTGCTGGTGCATTTGTGAACCCAAAAGGCATCACTAAGAATTTGAAGTGACCATAGCGGGTCCTGAAGGCTGTCTTAGGAACATCTTCACTTCTAACCTTCAGCTGATGATATCCTAATCTCAAATCTATCTTAGAAAAGTAATTAGCCCCTTGAAGTTGGTCGAATAAATCGTCGATCCTGGGTAGAGGATATCTTTCTTGATTGTTAACTTGTTTAGCTCTCGGTAGTCTATGCACATTCGCATCAAACCGTCTTTCTTCTTTACAAACAAAATAGGAGCTCCCCAAGGTGAGGAACTAGGCTGAATAAAGCCTTTCTCCAAAAGTTCATCTAGTTGCGTCCTCAATTCTTTCATTTCCATTGGTGCTAGCCTATATGGAGCTCTAGCTACTGGTGCTGGTCCTGGTAGGATATCTATTCTGAACTCCAGTTGCATGTCTGGAGGTAGGCCTGGTAATTTTTCAGGGAATAAATCGGGGTATTCTGAGATAACTGGTTGATCTTCAAGGTTTGGTTTAGGTTTATTTATGGTGACTTGTGCCATGTAGATGACACAACCTTTTCTCAAACACTTGGATGCTTTAAATAATGACACCTTGTCTGGCAATCCATAGTGTGAGTCTCGGGGATGGTGATCATTTCACCAGATGGGGTCTTAATTTCGATGAGCTTTTTATCGCAGGCAATGCGGGCTTGGTTATGAGATAACCAATCCATGCCTAAGACAACAACGAACGCCGCCAATTTCATTGGTAGAAGAGAGATAGGGATGGAATGATTCTTAATGGATATAGAGCATCCATCAAGAATGGAAGAAGCAGTTTCTAAGGTTCCATCGGCGAGTTCTATCTCATAAGTTTTATCTAGAGTTCTTATGGGTAGATTTAATAGTTTACTAAACTTATGATCAACAAATGATTTATCCGCACCCGAATCAAAAAGAACTCTAGCATAAATATCATTAATGGGGAAAGTACCTGTTATGACGTTATTGTCATTAACAGCTTCCTTAGCAGTCAGCCGAAAGGCGCGTGCATTTCCCTTCTTAGCCTCTCCAGGCTTCGGATTATATTCCTTGAATTCTTAGGGCAGTTACTTGTAATGTGCCCTTTTTCACTGCAGATATAGCATACAGCATCCTTAAGGTCCTTGCACTCAAGGATCTTATGCCCTCTTCTTTTACAAATGCCACAAGGTCTAGCTTGCGGATCAGAAGTACACTGTCCCCAGTGTTTGCGGTTACAAGTCTTGCAAAATGGCATCACAGCTGACTTGCCTTGGTTCCCTTTGAACCCAAATCTCCCTTTATTTTCTTATTAAACTTATGGGAGTTGTCATCTTCCCTCTTTCTTTTCCAGTCAGTTTCAGACTTTACTGACTTTTGCCTCACTAAATCAAGGGTGAGAGAGAGATAGGTCCACAGCAGACCTATAGGTATTGGGCTGAGCAGCATTTACCATGCCCTTAATCTCGGGCGCTAATCCATTGATAAAACGCGCAATGCATTTGGACTCTGGGGTGATTAGGTAGGAAACTAACCTAGATAGGGAATTGAAATCGGAAACATACTTCCGACATCCTAGGTTTTTCATGGAAAGAGATAAGAAGTCTGTATCTATTTTCTCCACCTCATGAGGTGGGCAGTAAGTTTCCTTAATAAGGTCCACAAACTTGGACCATCCCAGATTATACAGGTATACCTTACCTGTTGACTGAATCATGGCCTTCCACCATGTTAGGGCATCGCCCTTAAAGGACTGTGATACAAACTTGACCACATCCTTTTCAGCACAACTGCTAATGTCTACAATAGTCTCCATCTCGTCCAGCCACTTTAGGGCTTCTACGGCTCCTTTTTTCCTATTAAAGTCTCGGGGTTTACAGGAGACAAAGTACTTGTAGGTGCATCCGTCTTTAAAAGATCGGGACCTATCAGTATAGTCTTTCCTTTTAGGTTCACTCTTCGCATTTGATGAGTGAACAGAGCTCTCCTTATGAGCTGAGGATGGTGGAATTGATAATGGCTTAGAGCGAGTAGCACTCGACTCTCTTAACTTCTCTATTGCCTTTCCCATGGCCTTTTCCGCAGCCGCATCAATGCGTGCTTGGAAGTCATTATTATCTATGGCTATATTTTCGGCGTCCTTGACGTTCTGATGGCTACTTTGTGCCTCATTAGAATTTGCCATTCTTGAAAGCTTTGGTTCAATATACCAAACAAAAATTCTCTTAGCCATGGTATAATAACCATGTCAGCTTTTAAATATTGGATGTAAGAAATCCATTGCCTATACTAGTGTGAATAACATCACAACTCTTAGGCTTAATATAACTATATTTGGCCTAGGTCTTAATAGGACCATCATAGGCAAATTATAATCTGGACATAGTCCATATATTATAGACAGGGGACCACAATGTCACAACTGTCATTATCATATTTGACAATTTTATAGCACATAGGCTTGTCACAAAGGACACTAAATATGGCACATAGGCTTGTCTAAAATGGACATATAATAGGGCACATAGGCACTACATCACTAATGGATATTTAATCACCGCACTGATGATATTAGCCGGGATCAGGATAGATCACATATGCTATATAAAATAGATCATAACCCGAAAGGGTGATACATCTCTAATGGATGTTTAATCACCGCACTGGTGATATTAGCCAGGATCAAAACAGATCACAAGGGCTATTTAGCCGGGATCAAACAGATCACAAGGGCTATTTAACTGGGATCAATAGATCACAAGGGTTATATAAATACATCTCTAATGGATGTTTAATCACCGCACTGGTGATATTAGCCAGGATCAAAACAGATCACAAGTGCTATTTAGCCGGGATCAAACAGATCACAAGGGCTATTTAACCGGGATCAAATAGATCACAAGGGTTATATAAAATACATCTCTAATGGATGTTTACTCACCGCACTGGTGATATTAGCCGGGATCAAAACATATCACAAGGGCTATTTAGCCGGGATCAAACAGATAACAAGGGCTATTTATAAGGTTAGGACATAGTCCTTTACCTTGAAGGCTAGCGTGATTCCTCAAGTCACACTACCAAGAGTATGAACATTACTTGAATGTTAACATAAGAGGATCTTAATGGTTGATTAATAGTCCCGGTCACATTGACCATAATGACTTGGAGGCTTGAATCTAGTCCACCACCTCTACATAGAAGGATAACTTCCCTTAACTATCATGATAGAAGACCCTTTCGTTCTTAACTATCATTTATATATATTGGGCCAAATGTGTGGTCTGTGCCACTTGGCAAATCAAAAACATCAAGTTCTTTTTGGAATTATATCGCAGAGCATAAATTTCGAGTAAAATCGAGACGCACATTTTTTAAGAGAATGAATACATATATAACAATTCCAAAAGTACTTCATTAAATTTCCATAAGAACTTACAATACTAGAAAAATGAAATAAACTTGTCCATGCAAGGACTTAAAGGAATAAAAATATCCACGCAGGGACTAAAGAAATATCAATGTCCTCGCAGGAACTACATATTATTAGAAGGGACTTTACTCGTCCTTCTTTCCTTTGACCAACTTGGAGAGTTTCTTGAAGAACTTGTTTGTCTTCTTCTCTGTTTTCTCCGCTTGCTGTTGCATCTCCGTCATTCTTTCTAAGGCCTCATTAATGGCCTCAAGTGGTGGCGGAGATTGTGGTTGTGGTTGTGGCATAACCGGATACTGGTACTTATAAGTTGGATATCCAGTTGGTGGATAAGTAGGTGGGAAAGGAGACGGGTAAAGTGTGTTATGCATAACCGCCTGCATGTATGGGTCTTGCGACCACGCTTGATAGTCTACCGGTGTAGACAGATTAAAAGATCATATCCAGACATGTCTGGATACGTGGGGATTGGGTTAGTATACCCCGTTGGTGGTGGTTGAACAGCAGGTGTTGGTGTTGGTTCCACTATAGGTGGAACATTAGAGGGTCCACCCATTTGTGGGTCCTCTTGAATTGTGGGGTAAGAGTTGGGTAAAGGTGGTAGCGATCCCGACCTTTGTCCTGCACGTACCGACATACGTGCTCCACGCTTCCTCCTTAGTGGTTCCGGTGGTGGTTGAGGTTGGTCCACTGGTTCCATGTGGACATTTTCTTGAACAGGAGGTGGTTGAGAGTGATGCGAAGGTGTGTGGGCAAAGGTGAATCATTATTCCAGTATTGGTCCCACTCATTAGGACCTTGGTAAGGCGATCCGGCATAGAGTTTGAATCGCTCGAAATTTCAATGGGATGCACATTTGATCCCGACGGCGGCATCACCGGGTCGGAGTCCTCGTCCATAAGATGTGGCTGGTCCAACTGTTTTTGATCGGCTGGAGGTGTGTTAAAATATTGATTAGGATTAAATTCCTCATGGTAAGAATGTTGAGAATGGGAATGGTGAGAATGGTGTGAGTGGTAGGAGTGGTAAGAATTTTGGGAATGTGAGGGCGAATGTCTATTAGAGACAGAACGTCCCGCTGGTTGCCAAGGAGATGAATCTCCTGATTCTTGGTAAGCATCTGGATTATCAGGTTGAGGGGGAATACGCCCCGATGGTCCTCCCCTCATTGGACCTTTTCCTCTTCCACTTTGTCCTCTCACACGTGGCGGCATTTTCCAGTTAAAAATCAATTCAAAAACATGCTAATAACTTAATAATTGTCACACCCCAACCGATGGCGGAAACATCGGGATGAGACGAACAAATCGTTCAAAAGCATCATAACACTATTGGTTCAATATGTTTAAATTTCATTTCATAAATAACTAAAGATTCAAATACAAGGTTTCAAAAGAAAAGCAAACATAACAATTGGTTACTAAGATGCGTTTCTAAAACTTGTCTTAACTTGATTTCCTCATGTCTTGACTATCAACCTGCAACATGTATTAAAATATGATCAACAAAATATGTTGAGCAAGCATACAAGTTTGAAAATAAGTATAAGCATAAAGTTTGTCGCAATTCCATCATGGCAATATATAATCAAGTTTAAACTAGCATACTTAAACAATCTAAGCATAACGAAATAGCACGGAGACATGGATTAAAACTAGCACGTGTAGCTAATATAAGCGCAACAAGTAGCATGTATATACAAGGTTAAACTAGCACACATAACTAACATAAATGCATCAGGTAATAAGTTTTATGGTTTGTGTAGTTGTATGCATTTGTTTTCGTAGAATATAAATTTTGTTAAATGAATACATGTTGCACCCCCAAACGTGTTTTAAAGTGTAAAAGGGGTCGAGTATGCTCACATTCTTGCAACGCTTCCCTTGGAAATCCCGCGAGGAGTGGAAGAGTTGGATGTCTGACGCCGAGGTCCTCGTACATGGTAAACGTAAGTATAATATTAGGGGTTGCCGAAGTATTATTTAAAATGAATATACACTTATACCTATTTAACAATAACATTAATAATAATAATAATAATAATAATAATAATAATAAATAAATTTGAAGTGTTTCGTTTTATAAATTAACACTTTTCGGACTTGCGGATTCTTACGAAAAACGTGCAGAGTTTCCTCTGTTTTTCGGATAACCCGACAATAGAAATTATCGATATAAATCTCAAAATTCAGCAATACACGAATAAATATGTGAATATAAAATTCTATGTATAATTATTTACAAGTTATAAGGTTCGGTTCCGCGATTTAAACGCTATATTAATGTGAAAACGTCATTATTAATATTTGTGTCGTTATATTTTCAAAACCCACAATTTCGATGACAATAAGTATAACTTACAATTTCCAATTAAAACTCCACTTTTAATCTTGTAAACCCATTTTTATGCATTTATAATATCAACTCGATTATTAGTCGGTTTGGTTTTAAGGCTCGGTTCCACATTTAAAGAATATGTATATATATAAAACAATATGAATGAATAAGCGTAACTATTTTACCGAGCTCGAGTCGACCGTAGCTAAAAGCGTTCACCAGTTTTGACCAGATTTGACTGTCGGTTGACCATATTTGACTGTCGGTTGACCGCAGTTGACCGAACCCTAAACAAAACCTAGCCGCTCCAATTTGGACCAAAACACGAGCCATGACCTGTGACGACCCGGACTTGCACCATAACACCACCATTACGGCCACACCACAGTCGTCGGAGACCTGAACCGGGGCTTGATACCTAACTCGGAAACAACTCAACCAGATCGGAACAACTCAAACAACGACCTTGAACCCATAATTCAACGCCACCGCAGTCGCCCGAAATGCGGCCATTCTGCAGCCGCCGCCGCTAAACGGGTCCCATCGTCGCTGTTGTGCCGCTAAACGCGGCTCCTGCCGCTGTTGGGCCGCCACCAGGATGGTGGCCGGCGGTTCGGTTGCAGAGGAGGAGAGCGAGGGTAAGGGGGTGCGTGTGAGGGCTGCGAGGAAGAAGGAAGGGAGGTGGAGGTGTGGTCTGTCGGAGAAGGAACGGCCGAAACCGGCGAGACTCGTTGCCGGAATTCGGCGATCAGAAAAAAAACGAGGGAGAGTGGGCAGGGTGTGAGTGTATGTGGCTGTGCGTGTGTGAGAAGTGTGGTTATAATAGTATTAGGGTTTAGGTGGTGTGTTGAGCCAAGGCCTGTTAACCCGTTCTAACGTTTTTTAGTGGCCCGAACGTACCGATGAGATCTGATTTCAAGTACAAGTTTCATAAAACGCTGAATTTATTTTGTTTATTATTATTATTGTTGTTGTTGTTGCCGTTGTTATTATTATTTTTGTTATTATTATCTATAAAATAATAACTAAATAAATAATAATAATAATGATAATAAATTAGACGAATAAATAATTCAGTGGTACGGCACGTATTTCCTAAAATAAATTTTACAGAAACACGAGGTGTTACAGTCTCCCCTACTTAGGGAATTTCGTCCCGAAATTCATTCAAGAGGAAGGCTTAGGAAAGAAATAATCACATTTCGGTGTATGCGGGTATAACTGTGAATTAGGTGGTGAGTGATTAGAGTTTGTATTTAAACATAACAGTGAAACACCGAATTTCTCATGGCACGTTTCACGAGACCTTAGCAATATGGTATTAACACTTATATATAGGAAGTACCAGTGGCGTATCCACCATGTTCATACCATATTACGTTCGTTTCACTAGTCGATGCCATGTTACGTTCCGTGTCATAATCAGGTTTGTTTTCATATTACGAGTAAGACTGATAGCGTATATAGAGTATCAAGTATGTAAGTATAATTGTATTTAAGTGTGAGAGAGTATAGTGTATAAGTATGAGTATAAGCGTAAGTGTGCGTATACGCACATTCGTGTACAATACAGATGATATATTTTAGTTTAACCAAGATTAACGGATTACTGGCATGTGAATAAACAGGTCAAACCATCGTGTACCACAATGTAGACTACCCATCATCGTTAAAATGAAGAGGGTGTAAAATAGTTTACTTAACATGACCTCAAGAATACGGGCGGGCGTCACTCCTATAGCGCTACACAAGCGCTATACATGTTAAGGTGTGGCTTGATCAAAGTTAATGACGAGTCTACCACATAAACATGTGAATAAATAAGTCAAACCATCGTGTACGCAATGTTGACTAGTCAATATTGTTGAATCATAGTGTAAAATAGTTTACTTGGTATGAAATAGTTTACTTAACATGACCCCAAGTCTCAAGGGCGGTGCACTACTCCTATAGCACTACGCATAATGCTATACATGTTAAGGTGTGGTTTCATAACGAGTTTATCACATATAATGTTCCAGTAATCCCAAATCAAGTATGATGTTTAGTATGCACCTATAGAATCGTTGCGTAATAGATTTAGTATACATGCGAAGTTTGTCGTGCATAAATTCGATTTTAGTATAATGTGACATTGAAATAAAAATGAAAGAATAAGAATTATATAGCATAAAATGTAAGATAGCATAAAAGAGAGGCTTGTTAAAATGTTGGATTGTTTCAGTTTTAGGAACTTCGACTATTCCAAAGTGACTCGCAAGTCCTTTCGAAATAGGGAGACATGATTTGGCCTAATAGGTATAATACTCTCGTCGCCAAGCGATTAACAGTACTTTACCCTTCCAGTTAGTACATGTCCCTAATTTGATTGAAAAATACGAAACTTTGGCGATATTGAAAATTGAGGAGCGGAACCAGTCATCAAGGTGTGGATGTCAATCCTGGCTTGACAATTTCGTCCCCAAATTGTGGTTTATTGAACGTATCAAGATATAATCTTGAATCGTCAATAAGGATCCACTAGATTATGAAATGAAACTCCCATCAAGATATGGATGTCACTCCTGACTTGATGGTGAATTTCGTGCGAAATAACATGTAAAACGGATTGAAACTCGTCACCAATGGCGGGAATCACCCCTGTATTGATGAGTTATTTTGATTGTGGAACAAGAATATAATCAAAAGCGTGTATTGTGTTTCATGTCTTAGGAAAGACATATTGTAAGTTTTAAAATCAAATGGGGAGAAGCATGATAGAAAGAATAACTTTTTAGACAAGTATCACAAATGGTCAATGGTATGGTACTTAAACTATAGACTAGGTCGAACATGACAATTCTACCTAATTCCCTATAGTTATGGCTCTGATACCAATCTGTCACACCCCAACCGATGGCGGAAACATCGGGATGAGACGAACAAATCGTTCAAAAGCATCATAACACTATTGGTTTCAATATGTTTAAATTTCATTTCATAAATAACTAAAGATTCAAATACAAGGTTTCAAAAGAAAAGCAAACATAACAATTGATTACTAAGATGCGTTTCTAAAGCTTGTCCTAACTTGATTTCCTCATGTCTTGACTATCAACCTGCAACATGTATTAACATCTGATCAACAAAATATGTTGAGCAAGCATACAAGTTTGAAAATAAGCATAAGCATAAAGTTTGTCGCAATTCCATCATGGCAATATATAATCAAGTTTAAACTAGCATACTTAAACAATCTTAGCATAACGAAATAGCACGGAGACATGGATTAAAACTAGCACGTGTAGCTAATATAAGCGCAACAAGTAGCATGTATATACAAGTTAAACTAAGGTTAAACTAGCACACATAACTAACATAAATGCATCAGGTAATAAGTTTTATGGTTTTTGTAGTTGTATGCATTTGTTTTCGTAGAATATAAATTTTGTTAAATGAATACATGTTGCACTCCAAAACGTGTTTTAAAGTGTAAAAGGGGTCGAGTATGCTCACATTCTTGCAACGCTTCCCTTGGAAATCCCGCGAGGAGTGGAAGAGTTGGATGGCTGACGTCGAGGTCCTCGTACATGGTAAACGTAAGTATAATATTAGGGGTTGCCGAAGTATTATTTAAAATGAATATACACTTATACCTATTTAACAATAACATTAATAATAATAATAAATAAATTTGAAGTGTTTCATTTTATAAATTAACACTTTTCGGACTTGTGGATTATTACGAAAAACGTGCAGAGTTTCCTCTGTTTTTCGGATAACCCGACAATAGAAGTTGTCGATATAAATCTCAAAATTCAGCAATACACGAATAAATATGTGAATATAAAATTCTATGTATAATTATTTACAAGTTATAAGGTTCGGTTCCGCGATTTAAACGCTATATTAATGTGAAAACGTCATTATTAATATTTGTGCCGTTATATTTTCAAAACCCACAATTTCGATGACAATAAGTATAACTTACGATTTCCAATTAAAACTCCACTTTTAATCTTGTAAACCCATTTTTATGCATTTATAATAGCAACTCGATTATTAGTCGGTTTGGTTTTAAGGCTCGGTTCCACATTTAAAGAATATGTATATATATAAAACAATATGAATGAATAAGCGTAACTATTTTACCGAGCTCGAGTCGACCGTAGCTAAAAGCGTTGACCATTTTTGAACAGATTTGACTGTCGGTTGACCAGATTTGACTGTCAGTTGACCACAGTTGACCGAACCCTAAACAAAACCTAGCCGCTCCAATTTGGACCAAAACACGAGCCATGACCTGTGACGACCCAGACTTGCACCATAACACCACCATTACGGCAACACCACAGTCGTCGGAGACCTGAACCGGGGCTTGATACCTAACTCGGAAACAACTCAACCAGATCGAAACAACTCAAACAACGACCTTGAACCCAGAATTCAACGCCGCCGCAGTAGCCGTGAAATGCGGCCAATCTGCAGTCGGCGCCGCTAAACGGGGCCCGTCGCCACTGTTGTGCCGCTAAACGCGGCTCCTGTCGCTGTTGGGCCGCCACCAGGATGGTGGCCGGCGGTTCGGTTGCAGAGGGAGGAGAGCGAGGGTATGGGGGTGCGTGTGAGGGCTGCGAGGAAGAAGGAAGGGAGGTGGAGGTGTGGTCTGTCGGAGAAGGAACGGCCGAAACCGGCGAGACTCGTTGCCGGAATCCGGCGATCGGAAAAAAACGAGGAAGAGAGGGCAGGGTGTGAGTGTATGCGGCTGTGAGTGTCTGAGAAGTGTGGTTATAATAGTATTAGGGTTTAGGTGGTGTGTTGGGCCAAGGCCCGTTAACCCGTTCTAACGTTTTTGAGTGGCCCGAACGTACCGACGAGATCTGATTTCAAGTATAAGTTTCATAAAACGCTGAATTTATTTTTATTATTAGTATTATTATTATTATTACTGTTTTTGCCGTTGTTATTATTATTTTTGTTATTATTATCTATAAATAATAACTAAATAAATAATATAATAATGATAATAAATTAGACGAATAAATAATTCAGTGGTACGACACGTATTTCCTAAAATAAATTTTACGGAAACGCGAGGCGTTACAATAATGAAATGAGTAAATCGTAGGTCAAAGCCTAGACTCGGAAGTCTAAGGAATGTGCACGTGTAAGTTTGAGACTAAACACAAGAAGGATAGTGTTTTAATTCTCTCAAATGTTGGCTCCGATACCAACCGTCACACCCCAGATTTCTAACCCGAAATCCATACACCGGTGGGCCCAGGTGGGGAGTATTGTGACGTCAGTTGATAATCATCATAGTCAATTATACACGGCACGCGGAAGTCTTGGAGTAAAATTACTATTACAAACCGAATGTTCGAAAATACAAAATAATATACAAGCTTGTAATAGAAGATCCACAGGCGGATCATTAAAATGTACATGGTAAGAATACAAAACAGACTTTAGGCAGATCTAAGGATTTACAAGATCCTCTTATTCTCTACCGAGCAGCTTCCGGCCTATTCCGTATTGTACCTGCAGATTAGCCTTTGGACGATACGTCAGCTTACACTGGTAAATACACCCAACTGACTCATTTTGAAAACTTTAAAATGGTTTTAAGTGCAAACGACACAAAATCTTTTATTAACTTGGGAAAGTTGACCTTGCAACCTTGTATCAAATTCACATGTTTGTCAATACATACAGGGCCCGGGACAGAAACCGAGACATGATTAAATACACACCACACAGGACTCACGAAGGAGTCATCCCCAACGTCTTGGGCATATTGTATATGAGCATCAAAAGGTGTATGCCCACACCCCGTGCTAAGGTCGTGGCCAATAACTAATGTATTGAGCCGAGGATATCCAGGACATGGTAATTTAATGCCCGATGTTTAAGTTATCAAACAAAACTAATTAAAACAATATGTGGGTTTACTAGCCACAAGTGGGCATTAGATTGACCCCATTTTAGACCAACCGTATCCCAAGCCCGTATAGGGAAAATAAGTCGAGAGTATTTACCTGAGCTAGTCTTCTTCTTTAAATAACTCAGCCATATACAAAAGTACCAACTGCAGATAGCATTTACCGGCAAGGCTCTAGTCTGGATTATGGCATAAGCTAGCCATTTAAATATTGACGGTCTTATAAACCGAATAGTGTACATGATCATTACGTATAACGCTTGAACGATGATCGGATAGAATGTAGTTTAATCCCAACAAGTACTTGACTTGTATGATATGGGTAAACTATTAACATTCTGGATTTTGAGACTAAAATGATAAGGTTAAACCCGTTTCGGTTAATTTCCGTAAACTAGTTACGTATAATCAACCGTACGCTCATAAGCGAATATGGGTAACCGGATAAGTCATGGACAAGTTCTATATGCCATTATATTTTAAATAAGTTAAGATATCAGTAGGATATCAACTTGTATGCCCGTTAAGGTTTTAAAACGAATTTATGCCTCATAAGGCCGTTTTGGTAATTTTATACTATATAAAAGGAACTTGAATAAAATTTACTGTTATGATTATAAGTATTCTGGAAAAATATTTATTTATGATATAACATCAGTAGGATATCAATTATATGCGTATTTTACCTTTTATGACCAAACTATGCACCGAATGGGCATTTTGGTCATTTTACACATAGTTTATAATTTATTTGGGATTCGGAGTTTATAACATGTACCTACTGCAAATATGTTTAAAATAAGTTTTAAAATCAGTAGGTAACAAGTCTTGGTCCATTAATATGGTTTAAAACCATACTATGCGCCGAAATGGCGCTTATGTCGTAATATGACGTCTTTAAGTGATGTTTTTGAAACTGATGTTAAAGTCAGATTAAAATGTTTAAAATATGTTATTTAGTATAACATATCAGTAGGCAAATGATTTACCTTGAAAATATTTGATTAAAACTATTTTATAAGCCACATAGGCTAAAACCGTCATTTATCGACATAGTTTAAGGACTTGCTTAAAAACTCAGTTTATAACTTGGTTTAACATCCCAAATAATCCTACTTATAATATTACATCAGTAGAAACTCAAAGTTCATTACCATTTAAAACCTTGTTTTATGCAAAAATGGCATTTTGGTCAAAAGTGGCATAATTATGGAACTTGCGCATAAACTTAGATTCTGATTATGATCATGTAATATAACCTCAGAGGGTTATGCTACATAATATTATGATCATATGAAACTTTAGATCAGTAGGTAATTAATCTAAATCGGGTCAGAATCGAAAGTCAAAGCAGAAGTCAAACTTTGTGACTTTCTGTTGCGAATCGACCCTAGAACTGAAATTGACGAGCCGAACATGTTCTTACATGTTCTAATAATTATTACCAACTTGTTTAAGTGTCAAAACAGGTTTTGTAACATGTATAAGATCAATTTATGATTTTTCCGAAAAATTGTCTGTTTGACCTTTTAATATCATAACTTTGACCCGTCAATTGGTATAGCAAACGTGATCTTCAGGAGGTGCCCTTAATAGGGATTAACACCTACATTATTATGATCACTTAGCCATGTTCATTTCGAACAATGGCTGGACCATAATGGTCTTAACCGAAAGTCAAAGCGTTTTACGAAAACGCTTGACTTTTGGCTATAAAAGCCTATAAACGAAAATGCACAAAGACGGAACACTTACCAGTGATTCCTAGATGCAAAAGAACTATGTTGGATTTCTCCTTTTAGTTAGGAACTTCCAGAGGAGGGAGAAGAGTGAATGAGAAAGGTGCAAGTTGAAATGGTGAACTTAAGCACCTATTTATAGTTGGAGAGCTCAAATGAGGTGAAGCCAGGTGTTTAGGGGTGTAAGAAGAAGCTTACAAGTGTCCCAAAACGTGGCATAGCAGTTTAGAGAAGCCATGGTTTCGAATTTAATGGTTTTGGAGTTTTGCTTGGAGACCAAACAAACTTTCTGCTGCAGATGCTTTCTGGCGGGCCGCGAGAGGCACAAGCCTTGCCTCTCGCGCCCTGCGAGCGCCCGAAAGACAGTTTTAAAGTTTGACACTTTAGCCCCTAAACTTTAGAAAGCTTCTAAAAACCTTTTTAAACACCTTTTTGGCACTTTTAGCCCTCCGTAGCCAATACTTGGCATACCCGGGATTATGCCCGGACATTGTCGAGCTCTCGGTTCGTTAAAAGGTCACTCAGAGGTATAAATTTAACATCTTGACGCTTTTAATCCCTCCATCATCTAACTTTCATATCAAAATTGAACCCTCTCGTCCAACAAATGGCACGTATGACAGTTAGGACTTCACAAAGGATCACTCAGAGGCTTATTATAAGCATGTTGATTCCGATGTCACTCAGAGGCTAGGCATGTTGACATATCAGTCACTCAGAGGCCAAATGACATCGGACCGTCTCTCAGAGGCCCAGATTGAGCATGTTGACGCCTTTAGTCCTTATTGGTCAATAACATAGTTTATTTAAAATACAACACGTGTCACTATACTATTGGACACGATTTTACAGGGTGTTACAGATGCGGTCTAATAAAGTTGAGTAGTTGACCAGTATTTGAACAAATTTGACCAGTGATTGCATTGGATCTGAGTTTTTCAAATCTGACTGTCGATTGAACACTTCTGTACATCTGGCGATGGATGATGAGGATATATTATACTCTACTGATTAAAAGTTATCAAGTTAAATATAATCTATAAATAATCTTTTAGAATATTATTTTAACAAAAAAACGCCTCACATGCTTGATGTGCACTCTTCGCGCATTGTGCATTGGAATGCCACACTTTTTGAAACCAAGATTGTGTGTTGAATGATTTCGTGTTTTTCCCTTTA
Source organism: Scalesia atractyloides (assembly GCA_947069175.1). Taxonomy (NCBI): domain Eukaryota; kingdom Viridiplantae; phylum Streptophyta; class Magnoliopsida; order Asterales; family Asteraceae; genus Scalesia; species Scalesia atractyloides. Next base: position 73,158,087 of record CAMTDV010000020.1, on the reverse strand, counting down.
GTCACAAGGGAAGGATACTCGAACCCGTAGAAAAGTCATGGGCGGATGTACATAGTAATAAGGGGTAGCCTCCGCTACCCTTTGGCACTCCGGCGGTAGTGTAAAGTTTGGAAAAAATTTACGTTTTTTCGATTTCGTTACCCATTTCTTTTAAAACGTTACCCCTTGGCACTCCGGCTAGATCCACCACTGAGAAAAGCTTAAGGGAGATCAAGGAGCCGAAGCCCGAGGCCAAGGTAAAGATCCGTGCACACATAGGCTTGTTTGATAGGTATAGAATAACTCAAGTAGTTTCTCTAAATGTGTAACACTAGTTTTGATTCATGTACTTGTGAAAGCATCTTAAAAGAAAAACCTGTGAGTTGCCTAATGAATGGTGTGTTGATACCCAATGATGTATGAACTTTAATGCTTCATTTGGGGGACATTGGGTACATATTTTGAAGTGGAATGTTAAGCTTCGGTTTTTTTTTTCAATTTATTGGAAGTTAACTAAGTTAAGTGGGTATATATTTTTAAAGTGGAATGTTAAGCTTCGGTTTTTGTTATTTGTTATTTATTGATGACAAGAATCTGATAGATACCAAACGGGTTTGTATAGGAGCTTTTCTCCTCCTGTCCGGCTAAGTATTATTCCGCGCATGAGCTTGTCCCCACACAGAATACCTTCAAGAAGCAGAAGTCTTGTAGCCCTTGTTGATAAAGACCGCTCACCTACTGTGAAAAGTGTTTCACCCCGTATCACCACAACGTTCTGATGCTGATGTGAGTACATTACCTCTTAGTGTCGATTGTGTCGGGTTGGAGGGTTTGATTGTTCAACTTGAACACGACCCATATTTTAAACGTTTCGAATCATATTGTAAATATGTTAATTGAGTTGGCAGGTTGTAAAACATGGGTTAAATGGATCATATATAGGTAGTGGGTTAATTGTTTAATAAAAGATTGGCGGTCGCATCTGTTCACTAACATGTAATAAACACGACCCTTTTTTTAAACTGTTAATGTGTCAATCCAAAACCTGATTATTTTCATGTCGTGTCTGAAATTACACCCATATGATTGTTATCTACGGAATTCTTGGTTGGTTTGTCATTTGTGTCAACTTTTACATTTGGATGTTTGAGGGTGTCATATATTATTATCCGTCATTTTTATGAATGCATTCTGAAGCTTTTTGAAATCAACTATAGACTTTGTGCTGCTTCATGCCGATAAAGAAATCTGTCGCAGCAGCCGTAATGCTGTTTGACGAACATGTTACGGTTGTGATGATGAAAATGTTGGTGGCAAGAGTCCTGACATCTTAACGCTGAAGTCAATTTAGGATTTGGATTTTAAATAGTACAGTAACTGTAAGGTTGTAAACGTTGTTTGTCCACATTTCAGGTCCACTGCACGTGGACCAAGCCCACAACGAGGGCATCTGAATTGTGGCATGTCCGCTATGCTGCATCTTTTCGGACATCGCCACAAACGCACCGTGCTCTAATATACGTTATATACTGACTCATAATTCTTTATAAATAATAGATACATGTTTATGATCGACCTATTAGATTTATCATCTATAACATGCTTTAAAGTCAAAATAAATCTATGACATATTTTTAACACTAAATAATTGGATCAATAACTTAAAAGGATAACGATTATTCTATACTGAATGTTTTAAGCACTGGTAACTTTTGATTTTACAAAGTGAATAGTTTTTCTTATAGTTCTATTCAAGTGATGAGATATTACAAATCTTGATCGTTGTGATGAGTAAGAATTAAAAGACGATCAAAACGATAGCACCTTGTAGTCTTGTACGAGCAACGGCTCAATCTTTTTCAGGGCTAAACAAATTCTAGAATAACGACCCTTCACGTAAACAATTATCAAGAAAAAAATTCATACAATTGTGCTCTACAATTATAAAATGTGTTCTTTTTATGTAATAAAAAAAAACCCTTATCTTAAGATAATGGAGGAGGAATGGAATTCGAACAACTCACTAAACCAGTGAAGAATGAGGGTTGTAAATTTCTGGAGTCTGTAACACTCCGATTACACAGATTAAAACTCTTTAACCCCTAAAATTAATTTTGGGATCATTAAACTTCAAAGTAGGAGTGTGCAAAGTCTATTAGTTTGGTTATCGAGACATAAACATAAACATAACTATAACTGATGAATGGTTAACGTGATTTGGTTAACCGTCAGTTATTGATCAGTTTTAGTTATGTTTGGTTAGTTGTCAAATACATCTTTTTTTATCTTTTGCCTTGTTCAAACTTCAAACTGAAAATGGTCCGATTACGGTGTTCTATACTCAGTTATAGATGGAAATATGCATTATTCAATTAAAAACAAATAATGGAAACATGTTATTGGAAAATGAAGAGCAAACCTATAGATATATAAAATATGAAACGAATTAATAAACCCAAACTATCTCTATTAGCTTCTAGAAACACAAAACATGAGTTATAAAGAAAAATAACTAGTACTTAAAACTTTATAGCCTGATTATTAAGTAACAACAAACGTTTCGAGCTGTTTAAGAACTAAGAACATCATGTTTACCAAATTGAATTATGAGTTTTAGAACAGTTAATTAGGTTAGTTAATTAGGTTATGAAAGATTACTTAACCATAGCCATAACCGATTCGAATATAAAGATACACTGAACCATAACCGATTGGTTTGGTTGGTTTTCAATTGGTGTTGGTTAATAAAAGCAAGGGAAACAATAAAACATATACAACCGTGGGTAGATTGGTGCATGGCCGGTTACCTGGGCGAAATTCCAGGTCATGGTGCCGTGCAAATTAGATTGAACAATGTGTGTTGGGTCGGGGAGTTGGCTGCATAAGTGTGGACGTGTTGCGAATGGGTAGGCGGCCCGATATACAACACATGTTAAACAAGTTTAATGACATTAATATACCAGGACGAATATATTTATTTCAAGCAAACTGAAAAGGCATGTTTGACTTGCTCATAAAGCAAGACACATGGATGATGTGTGGTCCTGAATGACGGCCTCTTATTCTTTTCGACAAATAAGTTTGGTTTAGAAAGTCTTGCATAACTGTAAAATCTCAAACTAACACACAGTAAATGCTCAGAAACAAGCATTATAAACACAAGTTCAACTGGTTTCTGAAGTTTATAATAGCAAGTCCAGAGTAGTACCGAATCAAGAGCCCATGCACCTTTTACTGTTTAGTGCAGACTTACTGAGCACGAAGAACTTCAATCTCGAAAACCAAAGTTGAGTTAGGCTGGATGCCCCAAGCAGGAAAACCACCAGCGCCATAAGCATAGTCAGGAGTGCACTGCAATAACTAACTTATGTCACGGCTGATGACTCTTGCAGCAAAACAGTAAACAAGTTTTGTTGAATTTAGAAAATCATATTATATCAAACACGTGTTGTATGTTACCGTTAGCCGAGCAACTTCTCCCAATTGCATTCCCAAAACACCTTCATCCCAACCTGCATTGATAAAGGCACGTCAAACACATGAAATCTGATAGAAAGAACCATGTCAGATATCGGGCTAGTATAAATAAACAAAAGCACATATATTTGTTTACTTTGCCAGGTCATAATCTTGTTTAATATTAAATAGACAATCTTTATAAAAACAAAAGATAAATAGAGCTTTGATCATCGTATTGATTTCTTGCATACAAAATGATATCTAAAAGCATCTTAATTGCTGTCGGAGACTAAAGACATAACAACAAAATAAGCTTTATTTACAACCAGGGGTTGCTGCGCCTCTCTCACCTATTTTACATAAACCTTTTTTTTCAAGCACACATTTCATAATTTCTTCATTTGTTTAATAGTTTTTACATACCAGTCTCCTACAGCCATGACTTTAACCAACTTTGGCCCAAAAGTACATGATCGCCTTGTGCATCAGGCACGCCTTTTTAAACCAAGGCTGCACATGAACTCGAAAATCCATATACTGGTTCATGTAACTAGAACATGACTATAGACTCGTCCAATATAAAATCACATCAAAAAGTGGAAGAAAATATCAAAAAACTATCACCAGACTGAAAATTATCAACTTCTTACAACTGCAAACATAGAATATTTGTAAAAAGCTACTTATCCCGTTTTATTTCACATCAAAATCATCAATCTTTCTTCATTCAAGACACTCCTCGATTCTAAACAAAAGTTTGAATTAGAAATAACATGATGCCTAATCAATTTCAGATTTAAGGACTATAGCCATAGTGACTTAACAAATAATAATACCAACAGCAACAAATTACCTTTAATAACTTGGCCTTGGCCAATTTTGAAGGTGAACGGCTGCTGCCCCTCATCTTTGGTGCTAATAATTACCAAGAAAAAAAGATTCTTTAAACAAAAAACACATCAAAAGTAGAAGAAATAATAAATATAAACTCATCAGCTACAATCGTTCTAACCTCCAGAATTTTTGAGACAGATCGCCATTTTTCCCTGAAATCACGTTTAAAAATAAAAATATCACAAAATTTGAAATAAAACGGAAAAGCAAAAACACACTGTAACCAAATCAAGTCGAACCACAAGCTTCCATTTGATTAAACAACACAACGCACGCCAAGCCGATAAAAGTTCTAAACAGAATGCAAAGTGCATCGCTTTTCGTACAAAAAGCTCAATGTATTTAATATTTACTAAAAAATTTTATACTTCTCATTAGTTTCTAGCATAACGTCCCTAAAACATAGATAAGTGGTCTAATAGATAAACAAGATATAAGCACAAAACCTTCTACGTACAAGAGGCGCGCCTCAAGACCACTTTACAATCGCCTCGCGCGCCTTTTGTACACCCTGAGCCTAGACGCGTTTTTTAAAACCTAACAGAGCTTCTTTACATCAATACAAACACACAATGTAGAGATCTACTATAATAATTTCAGTCTCCAATTAAAATAAAGAAATCTGAGACAGATCTGTAGTTTTCCTCAACTGAACAACAGCATTTGAAGTTCATAACATAATTATAACTAGACAGTTGTGTGAATTAGGGTTTTGAAGGGGGGATCGGAGATTACCGAATCCGGTACAGTGAACCGTGACGTTTTGCCCTTTAACGGGTTTCGGGCCGTTTCCGGCACGGATCAATTCCTTCTCCACTCCCATTTACGATGTCGTTTTGCTTTGTGTTGTGAGGGTTTTGGTGTTTATGTGGCGAGTGAAGATGGACTGATGAGATTGTTTTTATAGCGTCGGGGATCAGGGTTGGATAAATTGCCGACTGATGGCACGTGATAGACACGTGCTGTATTAGTTACAGAAACTGGCGTCATGGTTTTATATAAATCTAATTTTTTTCATTAAAATTAACAAATTTGTCAAGTTACATCAAAATAAAATGTAGATGGACAACAAGCTGCGTCGTTACTCCTTTCTAAAGCAAACCCTAACCTTGTAAATACAAACCTCTGTATAATCACCCCAAACTTGCAAGATATAAAACTATAAATGCCTCGGCGTTCGTATAACGTGAAAGAGAAAGGGAAAGGATATAGGAAAGAGCAGAGCTCATGTTTAAATATAAGATTTTACTTTAGTTTTCCCTTAAAACTTTATAATAAAGTGCAATTTACTTTGTTGTGCTTTGTCGACAGGGCAGGTTGTCACTTTCAAACTTTTTTTTCCTCTGCCACTTTCTTTTGGCAAAATATTACACGATGCATCCATGCCTCTATTGGAGTTAGAATATTCCGTTTAGTATTTTAGGGTAGAGGGCCATATTTGTTGTTTCACCCTTTAAAAACCCTGAACCCCGACAGCCCATACTATCACCCTTCCTTCCTTCCACCCACTCCCACCATTGATCCGCTCCACCCACCACCAGCTCCCACGTGATGGGTTAAACGATTTCTGTTCAGCATGCTTGAGCACCCATGGTCGCCGTTCGGCGACCACAAAAACTGATGGGGCGGTAAAACTGTTGGCCGGAAGTATCATTCTCCGGCGGTGAGTGTGGAGGTGATGCGGTGCAATGAGGGCGGCATTTCAGCTACTAACAGGCCAAGATACGATTTTTCCAGCCGAATGGTGGGGTCGGCTTGCAGCATAGTGTTTTCAAAATGGGACTTCAAATCTTTGTTGACATCAGCACTAAAGAAACACCAGTGCTAGCCATTGTCCAGCATTACCACTCTATTATCTTGCATTTGTTTGTGCATCTGCACGTTTTTCACTTTTTGTTGCAAGGATACTGTGTGTTGAACCACAAATGGAATAATATCCCTTATTGCTTCTAGTTTTCTCTAACAAAGATGCAATTATGTCATTATTGAGTGTTGAGTAATTGCCAAACTGATTAGCAATTATTTGATTTTTAGTATGTTCCGCATTAAACTCATCATCAATCATCCCCGTGTTCCAATCATAGTTGGAGGAAACAGATTGAAAAATTCACCGACCGATAACCTGCAACACATTCCAAACTTGTTGCCGGTTAGAGTTACAAGATGTTGATTAACAAAACGAGAAATGTAAAGCTTACTTCATTAATCAACTCAGATCTAGGTAAAGCATTTCGAATTTCATCAATTTAGGGCGGTGGTGTTGGGTAATACGCATATTGCATCCAAGGTAGTTTTATCTTTACACAACTATTTTAAATAAAATCTAACGTTCAATAAACGGGCAGGGATGCATCATGTGACATTTTGTACGCAGATTCGCGAAGAGTGCAAAAAAAAACTGAGTGTGGCAACGTGCTTCAAACCAATAAACCATAGGGAAATAAATTGCATTTTACTCAAAATATATGGATAATATTTTTTTTTTGAACGGCAAATGTTACATAATCCCTAAATTACATCAAATTACACTTAACTTACCCAATGCCAGGAATTGAACCTGATCTCTCCCTAAGAGCAAATAGCCTCTACCTCCCTACCAAAATGATGATAGCGTATGGATAATATTTAAAGATAAAAATGAGATGAGGTGTTGCTTTTACTTTTTATATAGTTTTTTACATTTAAAGGATGGATTGAGCATACGACCAAGGGTGTGGTATACCGCCCCTGACCACATCATCCGCTAGCAAAGTAACGAGTGCCAACAGCTCTATATTGGTGGTTCCCATACAGTTTACCGTTTGGCAACTGTAATACTATTAAAAAACTAACTTTTTATTCTTAAAAATTTTCACACTATAAATATCCCCTACCATTTTTACTCAAACCATACCATTTCTACCATTTGTTCTCCATAAATTTTATATATTCTGTCATGCTTACACAATGTTTCCCAACAATCAAAACGTGTTTAACCCCAACAACCTGTTTTCGGGTAATTTAGCAAACAACGTTGTTGTAGAACGATACCGAAGAGACCCACGAACAGGTGAGATTGGGTATTATCCGATGCCACGACCTACCACCCCAACCTCCCCTCATCCAACAACGCCACCACCGCTTCCTGGTTTTTTGAATACTATGTTGCACCACCATTTTTTTCCGCAAACACAAAACATAACCCAAACCCAAAACATGCTCGAAACCCAACCCACTTCCTCAAAAGGTGGACGATCGAGAAGGCAACGTAAGAAGGGCGAGAATGTCGAACGTGCTCCTAATCCGAACGAGAGGAGTACGCCTACCGAAGAACTTGCATTTTCACAAGCATGGCTCGATGTGTTGGAGGATCCGATTATTTGTATTTTTTTCTCTATTAACATTTTATAAATATATTTTTATATTTATTTTGTTGCTACTAAACTTTTTTTTCAAACAATAGCAACCGACCAAGATATAACCGTCTTTGGAGGCGTATATGTGAGAAGTTTTTCGCCGTAATGGGTCGTCGTAAATATCATATGTGTCACACCCCGGATTTCCAACCCAAATCCATACACCGGTGTGCCCGTGTGGGGAGTATCGTGACGTCAGTTGATAACATCATAGTCAATTAAACACGGCACAACGGAAGTCTTGGAGTAAAATTACTATTACAAACCAAATGTTCGAAATACAAAATGATATACAGGCTCGTAATAGAAGATCCACAAGCGGATCGTAAAATGTACAAAGAAAGAATATAAAATACTTACGGCCGATCTAAGGATTTGCAAGATCCTCTTATTTCACTACCGAGCAGCTTCCGACCTATTTCGTATTGTACCTGCAAGCTTAGTCTTGTGAAAATACGTCAGCTTTCGCTGGTAAATACACCCGACTGACTCATTTTGAAAACATTTTAGAAATTAGGTTTAAGTGCACAGGCACAAATTTTTTATAACTTGGGAAAGTTACTTTGTAACCTTGTTAACAGATTCACATGTTTGTCCATACATACAAGGCCCAGTACAGAGACCGAGACATGATTAAATACACACCACTTAGAACTCACTGAGGAGTTATCCCCAACGTCTTGGGTAATTTGCATTTGAGCGTCTGTCAGGTGTATGCATACACCTCGCGCTAAGATCGTGGCCATTATCTCATGTAATGAGCCGAGGATATCCAGGACACGATAATTTAACCCCCGATGTTTAAGTTATCAAACAAAACTGATTAAAACGGAATATGCGGATTTACTAGCCACAATCCGGCATTTGATTGATCCCACTTCCAACCAAGCGGTAATAATTTACCGTATCCCAAGCCCGTATAGGGAAAATATGTCAAGAGTATTTACCTGAGCTAGTCTTGATTTAAAAATGCAAGATTTAATATCTCAGCCGTATCCAAAATGATCTAAGTGCAGATAGCATTTACCGGAAGGCTCTAGTCTGGATTATGGCATAAGCTAACCAATTAAATACTAACGGTCTTATTTAAGTCATAGACTTAGACCGAGTAGTGTACAGGATCAAAACGTATAATGCTTGATTAAACGATGATCGGATAGAATGTAGTTTAAACCCAACAAGTACTTTGACTTGTATAAAATGGGTAAACAATTAACATTCTGGATTTCGAATTTAAAATGATAAGATTAAACCCGTTTTGGTTAATTTTCGTAAAATAGTTACATATACTTAAACGTACGCATATTGGCGATCTCGGGTAACCGGGTAAGTCATGGACAAGCTCTATGTGCCATTATACTTTAAATAAGTTGTAATATCAGTAGGATATCAACTTATATGCCTGTTAAGGTTTTAAAATTAAATTATGCCTCATAAGGGCATTTTGGTAATTTCATATTATATAAAAGGAATTTGAATATAATTTAATGTCATAACTATAAGTATTTGGAAAAATAACTTATTATGATATAATATTAGTAGGATATCAATTATTTGTGTAATTTATCTTTTATGACCAAACTATGCACCGAAGGGGCATTATGGTCATTTTACACATAGTTTATAAATTATTTGGGATTCTGAGTTTATATCTTGTACCTACTGTAAATATGTTTAAAATAAGTTTTAAAATCAGTAGGTAATAAGTCTTGGTCAATTAATATGGTTTAAAACTATACTATGCGCCGAAACGACGCTTATGTTGTAAAATGACGTTTTATATGATGTTTAATGAAAACTGATGTTAAGGCCAGATTAAAATGTCTTAGATATGTTATTTAATATAACATATCAGTAGGTAAAGGATTTAACTTGAAAAGATTTAATTAAAACTATTTTATGAGCCACAAGGGCTAAATCGTCATTTATCAACATAATTCAAGGACTTGTTTATAAACTCAGTTTATGATCTGATTTAACATCCCAAATAATCCTACTTATAATATTACATCAGTAGGAAACTTATTTTCAAGTTCATTATCATTTAAACCGTGTTTTATGCAAAAAGGACATTTTTGTCAAAAATGGCAGTTGGGCCGAGCTGGATACGGAACTTGCGCATAAACTCAGATTCTGATTATGATCATGTATTATAACCTTTGAGGGTTACACTACATTATATTACGATCACAATGCAACTTTAGATCAGTAGCTAACTAATCTAAATCGGGTCGGAATCGGAAGTCAAAGCAGAAGTCAAACTTCGCGACTTTCGGTTGCGAACCGACCCTAGAACTGAAATTGACGAGCCGAACATGTTCTTACATGTTCTAATAATTATTACCAACTTATGTAAGTGTCAAAACAGGTTTCATAACATATATAAGATCAATTTATGATTTTTCCAAAAAATGATCTGTTTTGACTTTTTAATAACTTAACTTTGACTCGTCAATTGGTCTAGCAAACGTGATCTTCAGGAGGTGCCCCTTATAGGGACTAACACCTACCTTATTACGATCACTTAGCCATGTTCGTTACGAACAATGGCTGGACCATAATGGTCTTAATCGAAAGTCAAAGCGTTTTCCGTACAACGCTTGACTTTTGGCTATAAAAGCCTATAAACAAAAATTCACAAAGAAGGAACAGTTACAAGAGGTTCCTAGAATGCAATAGAACTAAGTTGGATGCTCCTTTCAGTTAGGAACTTCCAGAGGATGGAGATAGAGTTGAAAATGAGAAAGGTGCAAGTTCAAAGGTTGAACCTTTGCACCTATTTATAGTTGGAGAACTTGAAGGAGGTGATGCCATGTGTTAAGGGGTGTAAGAGGGAGCTTACAAGTCCTAAAACGAGGCATAGCTATTTGGGAAGCCATGGTTTCGAGAAAATTGTTTTTGGCAACTTTGTGTGGTGGCCAAGGAATTTTTCTGCAGATACAGGTCTCTGGCGGGCCGCGAGAGGCACAGGCCCTGCATCCCGCGCCCCGCGAGCACCTCTAAGTCAGTTTCAAATTTTGACACTTTTAACCCCTAAACTTATAAAACCTCTTTAAACCTCCTAAAACACCTTTTTAGCATATTTAGCCCTCCGTAGCCAATATTTGGCGTACCCGGGATTATGCCCGGACATCGTTGAGCTCTCGTTTCGTTAAAAGGTCACTCAGAGGTATCAATTAACATGTTGACACTTTTAACCCCTCCAACGTCCAACTTTCATATACTTACGGATTTAATCCCTCTCGTCCAACAAATAGGACATATGAGAGTTATGACTTCGTAAACGATCACTCAGATGCTCATTATAAGCATGTTGACTCCGTTGTCACTCAGAGGTTGGGCATGTTGACACAACGGTCACTCAAAGGCCAAGTTTTAGCATGTTGACACTAATGGTCACTCAGAGGCTATGTTTTAAGCATGTTGACACTAATGGTCATTCAGAGGCTCGGTTTATGCATGTTGACATCAGAAGGTCACTCAGAGACTTAGTTTGAGTATGTTGACGCTTTTAGTCCTTGTTAGTCTTTAATAGACTTAAAATAAAAATACGATACGTGTCGCTATATTATTGGACACGATTTTACAGGGTGTTACAATATGCCCAATTCATTTTTGGGCAAGTGGACTGCAATGCACAACATGATTAACAACTTCAACAACACACACAATAGCCTCATCAACAATCACACAAGGAGAAGCGGTTCAAGCGACACGGACATCAAATGTATCATGGCCATCTGTTTACGATGATAGCTTCATAGGAGCTTCTACGCAAATCTCCAAAGTGGCGTCTTGTACCACCGTTTGACCTAACGACCCATAGGTCAATAAGGTCCAAATCAACAACGACTAGCGAACCATCCGAGTCCGATGCTCGTACTACTATTAACTTAAATGAAGACTTGGATGAATTGCTTTTCGAGGAACCTCAAGAGCTGCCACGACCTAAGGGTAGGGATAGAAGCAAGGCCACAACACGAACCCGAGACGCCTCCTCTTTAACGCCATCGGATGGCCCATCAAGGTTGGACGAGTTCGACGATAGACTCACTCGGCTTCTCTTGATCAAGGAAAAGGAACATGAACTTAAAATGGAGAAACAAATCGAGAAGGATATGAAATTTCTCGGGAGAGACTTTTCCAAACTACCAGATGAGGACCGAGTAATTTTAGAGGCTCGTAAGGCAAAAATCGGAGCTAAATATATGTAGTTTTTAGTAGGTTTCTATTTTATTTTTAAGTTGATTGTTTTTTAAGTAACTTTGTAGTTTCTTATTTTTAAGTAGTTTGTAATCTTTTAACTATTTTATTGAAATATGTTTTTTTTAATTTTGTTTTAAATAAAAATGATATATAAATTTAAAAAATACAAAATAAAAAAAATAATTAGGTAATCATGATATGAGCTTTAAACCATTGCATGCAATCCCCTATATAACATGGAGCCTACATACCTACATGACAATGATATCACATAATAAAACCCCTAGCAGCTTATCATGCCCACGAACCTAAGTAATGAAATGTGAGTGCTTTAAATAAGATATTAACTTGATTCATGCTCATTTATGTAATACGTATTTTTTATTTCCTTAATTACCTTTTCTTCTTGAGCTTTAGAAATATAATTACCTTTTTTAATTCTTTTGTAACTTTTGATATATAATGTAATAGTGTGAGGTTTATTGAGTAACACTAAAAAAAGAAAACCGAATAATACTCTTAAAAATTGAATTTAACATGTTAAAAGTATTTTTAATAAAAAATCAAAAACTAAAAATATAAAAAAGTTGCTTAAAAACAGTTAAAAAAGGCTATTTTTTTACAAAAATAAATTTTTTTTATTAGAATAGTTTCTACCTATTTTTATAAGGAAAAACACTGAAAAAATTTTTAAAAATTTGTTTTTAACATGTTAAGTTAATTTGTTAAGATATATTTAACTGTTTTTTTAAACATTTTTTATATTTTTTGTTTTTGATTTTTTATTAAAAATGCTTCTACATATATTTATAAGAAAAACGTCAAAAAGAATATTTTTAACATGTTAAGTTGAATTTTTAAGAGTGTTCCCCGATTCACCACTTTTTTAGTGTTCCCCAATGAACCTTCCTCTGATATTATATATATTATATACTAGGTTATAACCCCGTGTTACACGGGTTGAATAAATGTAATTTATATACTAGATAATAAAATAATATATCTTAAAAATTTCTCCTTTATTGCACGGGTTGAATAAATGTAATTTTGTATATTAAATAATAAAAAGTTATTTTTATAAAATCCATATTGTACGGGTTGAATAAATGTAATTTTATATACCAAATAATAAAAAAAGTTATATATTTAAAACCATCTGTATTACACGGGTTGAATAAATGTACTATCGTTTACCAAATAATATAAAAGCTATATCTTTAAAAACCCTCATGTACTACACGGCTTGAATAAGTATGATTTTATATACCAAATAAAAATAATATTATAATTAATAAAAAACTAATGGATATGCTCGATACGCGATAGATATGGTGATTACGAAGATAATTATTGAAAAGAAGATAAAGTGGTCAAACATGTTGTTCAAGAATTAAATAAGCAGCCTTTGAGTGATAAAATATAGATTATATTTAAAAAAGACCGTAATAAATCTCATTTTATATATAAAGTATTATAGAAAGTTATATAGAATTTGTTTAAAAATAATGTAATAAGATAGATATAACAATTTGTTTAATTTTGAAAATAAAAGTAAATAATATATTAATACAAAGTTTGGTTTTGGTGATAAAAAATTTGGTTATTTAAAAATATCTTAAACTAACAATTTAAATTTAAGGATAATATTCTATTTGACATTTAAAGTAGGATAAAATTTAATATTAATTTTTATTTATTCAGTAATATAAGGTAGAAAAAAATATGATTGACTAGCTGGTGGTTGTATGATGATAAATGGGTTAACTGTATTATAATGTTTTATGTTTTTAGTTATATATTTTTTTAATTATTTTAAAAAAATTAAGACTTTGTTATTATTAGTAAAATCAATGATTTTATATTTGTAATTTTGTTTGGTATTATTTTACTAAAAGTGCATATTATGCATATAATTATATTATGTCTAACGTTATTGATGACATCCAAAATGTTTTTTTCGATTTTATGTCTAGCATTATATATATTATGGTAAAAATTTAAAGTTTATTAGAGATAATTAAATCATCGAAAAGAATAAGAATAAATTTTTATATTACAAATAAAAGTAGGTGTCTGTCATATGATATAGAAAATTAAATGAATCAAATAAAAAGTAGGTGTCTTCTGATCCTTTTTCAGCAGTTGTGTGATAAACTATTCTGCTTTATCTTTGAACTCTGATGGAGTGGAACGGACAAGTTCATCCAGCAGTGCAATGCTACTCCAGATTTGCTTGTAATAATTGTCACTCACGATAGCAACTTTTTGGTTGAGTTATTCATCTGTGTTATATTCTTGGAGTGACCATCTTGAAAATTCCATTTTAAAAGCGTTAGTATCTGCCCAGTGGCAGAAGAATCTGTTTGCCGTTTAGAAAGAGTGTGAGTGATTTTAGATGGTTTGTTTTTGGATGAACATATTTCTAAAAGTGAATTGTTGATGTTTTCATCTAACTAGTCATGAGTCTTTTATAGTGTTTAAAATGTTTGATACATTAAATGAAGAGATTACTCCTAATTATGATAACCTGTTTTTGGATGTTTAAATTTTGTCCTTTGGGTTTCTAGATATTTAATTTTACTTGCTTTGCCATAAAAACTCATTTTTGAAATGTTTTGCATTAAATGGACAAGGTTTTTGAATATAAATGTACATGTTTATATTAAATGTACAGTTTTCCCCCTTAAATCATTAAATTTACATGGTTTTCAAATATAATTTTTTATTTAACGCTTCCATTTAAATCTGACCTTTGGGCTGTTAGATATTTCACTATATAATACCATTGCCAATTGAAATGTTTTTTCATTATACACCGATTCATTCAGTGAAATAGAAGAGCAATTGTTATTGTTTTGTATCAGTTCTTATAACTACATTAATGGCATCATATACTTCTACACAATCTGACGAATTAAGCAACGTTTTATTAGACAAATCGAAGCGCAAGTTTATGCTGATAGATCTACTCTTCAAGAGCTGAAAAGGTGTTTTAACGGACTGCAACTAGGTCTGCTGACGAGAGACCAGGTTTCTAGAGACCTGAGGGCGATGCCGACGACTTCTGTTCGTGACCTGTGTATTGCAAGTAATATAGAGTATAGAGATAGAGATCCGGAGTTCATGACAAAGATCAAGGACATACATCGAGAGGTTCAATGCTCGATAGAGTTGACGTTAAAGTTTCTTGATTCTTGCTATTAGAGTTTAAATGTCTGAGTAGTTTTCCTTTACATATGTAATTGTTAGTATTTTAATACTTATTTTTATGAGTTTAAAGATTCATTGTTTTAAATTATTATTCGTTTTATGTTGTATAAATTGATTGCAAACAGTAATATATATGTGTACATAACAGACCAAAATTTAAGTCGTGTGATACGAATTGTTGAAATAATATTTTTGAATTTGCTTATATTTAATTACAGAAGTTCATTACATTTTTAGATTTTAATTTTAATTTTAAGTTTCTGCATCAGGATATCAAATACAAAGATAGTGTGATGAGGCATGAACGTGGATGCTCTTTTCAGGCACACCATTGTTTTATATGTCAATAAGATGAGAATTTTTTTTCCTTTGCCATTTGTTGTTACCTAATGTCCATGAAATTTCATAAAACTGTAAGGAATTAGTAAGAGTGATTGTTATTTAGTAGAAAAGGTTGTTGATGACAGGGTGAAGAGGATCAATGAGATGATAGTGCGTACAGATTAGGGAAATACTTTTAACAACAATCAGGTTGAGTTAGTCATGATTAACAACCTTCTAGAAGTGTGGTTAGTCTTTTTACTATTTGAATTCTTTAATTTGCCACATTCATCATCTATTAGGTTCTGTATGATGATGTTGCATATAGTGTTCATAATTGATTTTTTTAATATAATTTCTTATGTAATTTTGGGTGCAGAATATTAATAATTGGAAGGATTATAAAGAGCAATTTTAAAGGTTGAGAAAAAGGTATGTATGTTATATATGATAAGTTTTTTTTATTACTGTTGTTTAGTTTTGATATTCTGTCTTATCCTTGAGCAATTTTATATATTGTAAAGAGCAATTTTAAAGTTACATGATCCAAAATGTTGAAAAAATATCTTTCACTTTGCTTAGATTTTACAGTGTTCGGTAAACAGTTAACCGGTACTCGATTTTGGTAGCTTTCGATGTTATGTTCATATAGAGGATCTGTTGATTATGGTAAGTTGTTTGATCTGTTTCTTGATCTTTATTGGATAAGATCTAACATACTCTATGTTGTAGGAAAGATTCTACTTGTGAGCAGACCTTACAAACAATTTGCAGATAGGTTGACACATTTCAAATTCAGTTGAAGTTCAGGTGTGTGTGTGTGTGTGTGTATGTTCTGATGCATTATGTTCTAAGGCATTATAATTGCTTAATGATGAGGTGCTATACAGATTTGTTATTAGTTAACGGTTCATATATGTTTGATGAATGGTTGTTTTTAATTATGTGTTGATCTATGTATCTGTTTAACACGTATGTTAAAGGATAAGTTGAAGCATATCATAACCAGTTTCATTTTATTCCTTGTGTAGGATCATGTGGTGAAGGTTGTATTTTAAGAAATCAAGATGAAAGATTCATAAAACGCTATACCGTAACAATGAAGGATCTTTCATCAAGATATGTTTCAAGATTTATGATCATGGAATATAGAATAATGTGTGCTCGATTGTTATTTAAAAGATGTTCCATTTTATTTGTTATTTATCTGTTTTTATTGCTTGAGATCTTAGTTAGAATAGGTTATTATTTGTATTATAGCTGGAAAAAATCGTTGTTTAATAAAATGTATTATGTAAAATATCTAAAAACCACCTGTGTTTGCACACGGGTTTTACTACTAGTACTATATAATAAAAGAAACTATTTGAAGGACACTTGTCATCATATTAGTCCATATCTTATGGATAATTATTATTTTAGTTTAATCTCTTCTAATTAGTTATAGAACCATCCTACTAAATATTATTTAGTTTAATATCTTATGGATAATTATTATTTAGTTTAATCTTTTCTAATTAATTATAGATAACTCTCCTACTAAATATTATTTTGTTTAATCTCTTCTACTTAACTATAGATAATTATTTTTAGTTTAAATTTAATGTATACTTCTCATTTATAATATTATTTATTTGATTTTATATATCATATGATAGACACCTACTTTTCATTTGTAATATACAAATTTACTCTTATTATTTTCGATGATGTAATTATCTCTAATAAACTTTAAACTTTTACTATAGTATATATAATGCTAGACATAAAATCAAAAAACACTTTGGATGTCATCAATAACTTAAGACATAATATAATTATATGTATAATATGCACTTTTAATACAATAATACCAAACAAAATTACAAATATAAAATCATTGATTTACTAATAATAACAAAGTGTTAATTTTTTAAATTAGATTTATTACAAGTTTTTTAAATATAATTTATATTTATCACTCAAGCGGCTGCTTATTTGCTTTTTGAATAACATGTTTAACCATTGTATCTTTTTTTAGTAATCATTTCTGCAATCACCATATCTATCACGTACCGAGTACATGCATTAGTTTTTTTAAATATAATTTTCTTATTATTTGGCATATAAAATCATATTTATTCAAGCTATGTAATACAAGAGGGTTTTTAAATATATGTATTTTTTTATTATTTGGTAAACAATATTACATTTACAAGTGGTTTTAAAGATATTACTTTTTTTATTATTTGGTATATAAAATTACATTAATTTAACCAGTACAGTATGGTTCCTATAGATATAATTTTTTATTATTTAATTTATAAAATTATATTTATTCAACCCATGCAATAACGGAGGTTTTTAAAGATATATTGTTTTATTATTGGTATATAAAATTCATTTATTCAACCCGTGTAATACACAGGGTTATAATCTAGTAACATTATAAATGAGAAGTATACATTAAATTTAACTAAGTAATAATTATTTATAGTTAAGTAGAAGAGATTTAATAAAATAATTTTTAATAGCAGAGTTATCTATAATTAATTGGAAAAGATTAAACTAAATAATAATTATCATAAGATATTAAACTACAATAATAATTATCCATAAAAACATGGCCTAATTTGATGACAAGTGTACTACAAATGGTTTCTTTTGTATAGATATAGTTAATTTAAATACACGTCATTATAATTTTAGTTTATCTATACGAGATTATTGATATTAAAATTTTAAATTGTACGACATGTAGATAGTCATTTCAAAATTGTATAAACTTCAAACATGTCAACCAAACAAACACCACATATATCTCAACTCAAAACTCAAGCAGTTCATCAAAACAAACACATAATTATGAACATAACCCACCTAATCAGTCAAAAGTGCACATATTGGTACACACTATTTTCAAAAGGTTCAGTTCCGAAAACCCTTAACCGCCCACGATAAGAGGTAAATCGATTTCGCCGAGCGGTCAGCCAATAAGAGATGTCCAAGCCCACAATGTCAGAATTAACTCGGCTACACGCTACAAGGCTTTAGTCCATACACCACCGTATACCCTAAAAGCGCAAATAACAAAAGGATACACAAACCCAAAAGTCGAATCCATATGAGTGTTATTAGCAAGTACCAACTACCAACTACATGAAACAAAAGACCCCAAAATAATGCTGCTCTTGCCACCTGGCGGCTTGCGAACACCTCCTAGATAGTCTCTAGATTCTGCTTTCCCATCAGCAAAGATGTTACTTCCACTCATTTCCCGAAGCTTTGCTGAGCTCAGCGGCTTTTCTGCTGATGCTGGAGCCTCGTCGCCTTTGAAAATATTGTTTCCTGAAAGCTCTGTGAACTTCTGGCTCGGGATCTTCTTTGCCGTCTTGATCGCGTGTTCTTCAGCATTTGTCTGAGATACAATTGGGTATATGACATTAGTCCAACTTAAAGGTGACAATTTCGACTAGTTTACTTAAGCATAGGCCGAATTGGGTTGCTTTAGATAAACGGGTAAAACAAAATTGTGCTGTGTTGAGTGTTTTATGTCTGATAAACAGCGTGTTTTACCCCAACCAGCCGTACTAAAAACATGGCTTGTAATGTATTAGATTGAGCTTATTTTGGGTATATTCTTTGAATTATTGAATAATATTTTAGATTACGGAATTTTGAGAGCCATGCATCAATTTTTCTTTTCAAAATCGAGCCAAGCCAAGCCGAGTCAGCTCGGTTTAAATCCAAGCCAAGCCAACTCGGTTTAAATCCAAGCCAAGCCCGAGCTTAGATTTCCAGTTCGGTTTCAAATACGAGCCAAGCCGAGCCAGCTAGGTTTATAATCGAGCCGAGCTCGAGTTTTACCTTAGCTCGGCTCGGTTCGACTCCTGAACAGCCCTAGGGGGTGGGGGTGCTCCACTTTTCATCGCTCACCACACCCAACCAGCTTCCGCCACATCATCGAGCATCATTCCCTCACTAGTGATGGATTTTAGTGGGGTGCCCATCACTAGTGATAGTATTTTAAAATAATAAATTAAAATTAACAATTTCATTTAAATAAATATTACAATAAAAACCCTAAATTACAAACTAAAAAAACTAAACATTGCAAAGTAAAAAAAATACTAAAAAAACTATGGCATCTCCCAACCCCACTTTTCGCATATTTCGCATTTGCATTGAAGTAGGATCGACCTAAAGGGTTCGTTAAGAGTGTCGTGCAATTGTGACATGACATTTAAATCACTATTTTTTTGTTTTTGGTATAGTGTATAATATAGCCTCGTCACTAAGTTTTGAAGCCGCAAGTTTTTCTTTTCTTTCTTTAGATTGGCCATTTCCACCAACCTAGCCGCTTTGAATTCGATGATAGAGTCTGCCACCGCTTCCTTTTCTCTTGTTGACGATTCACCACTTTTCTTGCGATGCAGCCTTGTGGGTGTATCATCGGACATGTTTCTTGATATGCCATCGTTTGAAGTAGTGTAGTTCCCGGAATCGAAAGTTTTTGGTCTTTTTGAACCTCCTCTTTTTCTTGGAGTCGTCGGCCCATCCATGTTGACCAACGAAACCGGTTCCCACTTCGGGTGATGTCTCGCAACCTCCCATGACGCCATGTGTGGAAAAGATTTAAATTTGTATATCCGGCAATACTCTTCTAGTACGTTTTTGATGATAGTCGCCTCACTGCTCCGCTTTATAGATTTCGGGTGTACAAAATATAAAATATTTTATAACAAGATAAAATTATTTTATAACACCATAAAAATAACAAAATAAAGTAATAACATTAAAAAAATACCAATTGAATGAAGCAAGCATTAAATTTACTCATACTTCGGTTCAAATCACCCCACTTTGATGTCATTTGATCATGTTACGCTCGGTCGAACCGGGAAGTTTGGAAAAATGTGCAATAACTCGTCGCCAAAACAAGTCTATTCTTTGTTCATTTGAATGTTTTTTTTGTTTTCGGAGGTGTGCAAGTATGCCTTGACCAAGGCGACCTCCTCGGCGCTCGTCCAAGCTCTCCGACCACCAGTTATTGGGATCATATCTACATCGTCTTCTTCTTCTTCTTGAACCAGTTCACTATCGTCATCGTCATCATCTTGTTGTTGTGGTTCATGATATGCACAGACGAATTGGTGGATGAGATTGGTATCTTCAAGTGGGTCGAGTGACATTGATTAAAAGGTTGGTTTTGATACGATTGGGTTTGGAACGATTCGTTTTGAAATAGTTGGTGGGGAAAGGGTTGTTTGGGAAACACTTGGGTTTGAAATGGTGGGTTTGGGTCAGCTTAGTCATGCAAGCGAAATCTCGCCGGCTCACCAAGATTAGCTTGAATCTTTGGTTGTGTGTGTTTTTTCTTCAAACCCAAACCATGTTTGCTTGAACCTTCCATTTTTCGGTTAGAATGTGAGTGTAGAGATGGTATTTTTTGTGGATTTAAAAGGTTAAAATGGATGGTTTATATATAGTGTTTAAGGTTTTTTTTTAAATTTTTTAATGCCCAACGGTCCCTCAATGGTAACATTCAATGGTCATATGCCTCTTTCCAACACGTGATGCCGACGACGCATTTTGGCCACCACGTGTGGTCACCTTGGGTGGCAGCAGTGTTCTACGCGTGGTCACTCAGCCACAACGTGCCACCACGCAACGCCCCCACTCCCCTAACCCTATCTCTAATCAAATAACAAGAAAGTAAATAAAATTGCACAAATTAACCTTTATTTTATACCTAAACTGCACTTTATATCTTTCACTATGAAATCGGCCAAATCCAACATTTATGATAATGTTTGGTTACATTCTATAAACTTTACAGCTAACGTTGTCCAAATATTCAGTAAAGTTAACTCACATGCTTCGCATGTGAGGGTATTATGGTCTTTTCATGAGTCTTTTATAACATAAATGTTGATTTGTGCAAAACTATTAATATATACATATATATATATATATATATATATATATATAAAATATGATTTTTAATATTTTTATACGGTAAATTATAATAACAATTTTTAAATTTATTTTATAAAATTTGTTTTTAATATTTTTATAAAGTAAATAATAATGACAAGATAAATTACTTTTTTATATAAAGTATAAAAATTCTGATTTAATATTTTATAAAAAATTTTATAAATTACATTTTAATATTTTAAATTTATTTTGAAAAAAAATCTGATTTTAGTTTTGTTTTCTTTTTTATAGTGTCTATCTCATACACAAATAGTAATGTGATAAGTTTATTTTTAATTAGAGTGTTTTTTTAACTTTCTTTTGAATAATTATTTTTCGAAAGGGTAATATGATAAGTTGTGCTTGTTTGTTTTAACTTTTTTTCTACCTTTTAGTAATGAAAATCAACTGAATATCAAGTTTTTAAACCGATTAGTTCAATACTATATTTGTGCTTGCTTAACAAAAAGAAAATAAAAATAATAACAATTGTCAGCTAACCATTTTTTCTGTTTAAGTTTAGGCGCTCAAGAAACCTTCGAATACTCGATTACCACTCCATTAACATTTATAATTCGATGTACCCTTTTATCTTAATAATAACAATAATAATATATAGGGGCTTTTCCTATTTTTTGACAAATAAAAAACGATTTGTGTATGACGTAGAAACTAAAAAAGAAAAGCTAAAATCAAAATTTTTAGAATATTAAAAATTTATTTATCATAATTTTAATAAAATATTAAAATTAGATTTTTTTATACTTTATATAAAAAAGTAATTTATCTTGTCATTATTATTTACTTTATAAAAATATTAAAATCAGATTTTTATAAAATAAATTTAAAAATTCTGATTATAATTGTAGTGCCTCGTATTTTCATAATTCTATTTTTAGAAAGTTCGTATTAGCATTCTATTTTTAGAAACCTTACAATCGTACTCCATCTCCGTTATCACAATTTGAGGCGTTAATCATAATAGAAATTCATTTTTATACATATAGGTGTTATATTTCATATTTGTGTTATATACGCAATCAATATTTAAATACGTGTTTATACGCAAAATCGAGACTTAAAATACACTTTGCATACCTAAAAACAAATTAAAATACAAGAAAACGACATAAAATAACCTAGTTATAAAGTGTAAGGACTTAAAGTGAACAAAACTAAAAGATTTTCCACCTCAATTCTCCTCTAATCACCTTCCACCTTTTTTAAGCCAATCATATTTCACCATTCTCCACCTCCTTTCTCCTCAAATCACCTTCCACCTTCATTAACTCCCAAACTCTAATCCTCACTTATAAATACAAGCCTCCCTATGTCACACCCTGACCCACAACGGAAATAAAAGTCGGGGCATAATTGGGTTATCATCAAAGCTCATGACATTTACTAAATTTAAGTTTCATATTTATTAATTAGGAATTTAAGAACAGATATCCAAACACAAAGAAACATACAAACACCAGCATATTGTTCTAAACAAGATATGTTTTATTCATCTTCTAAGGCCAATCCTAAGTGTTCCTCTCCTCAGCCTGTCCACCTGTATCATATGTAAAACAAAAGTTTGGGTCAACAAAAGTTGGCGAGTGAATCTAAGTTAAACCTTTAAACAGTTTGTTATATTAGTTATTTTAACAAAAATTTGTGCATGAACCATAAGTGAGCATATGTATATATATTGGTAAATCACAAACCACATAATATCAACAATGAACATATGAACATGATGAATGATGAACTTGAGATCAAGGCTCAATTAAACGGAGCTGATCTAATGAGGCACCTGATGCTCAACTCGTATCCCATGAGGAACTGATGGGCCTTAAATGAATGAGTGCACTGAAATGATAAAATGTAACCACACATAACCACACAAACAAATATACCCATTAGATCACATATTGGTATAGCACAAGTGTTTAAATAATAAAATATGTAAGGCACATGATACACCCCAATACACGATTAAAAAAAAGGGGAATTTGTAAGGATTCACTCACAGTGGGTGCGTTTCCTTGATTGATGATGAATGCGTACGAATTGAGGATTTAACCGACGAAGGAGACTAACCTAAATAATAACGCAATAATTCGATAAATATATAAAAGTTAATATTTTGATTTAATACTTTTTGTTGGATTTTTAGGTTATTTTTGTGGCATTTATTGGGATTTTTAAACCTAAGAAATCTTGTTTTTAAGTGTTTTTTTATATATATATATATATATATATATATATATATATATATATATAATACCCAAAAATAAAATAAAATAAAATAACAAAAAAATCTTGTCAGACCTAACAAGGGTCTGACCGGGTCAATAGCGATTTTTGGCAGCGTGTGTGAGATTCGAACTCGTGACCACCCATATGCGTGCACGCAGCTCTTCCAACTGAGCTACGTGTCTAACCCGAAAGATATCAGATTTTAATTACTCTTATATACTAACTAGAATATTCCAGAATTTATTTATTTTAACAAGGTTTTAATTATGTCGAACCGATGCACATAACAGGTCTCGAACCCGCGACCAACCCTTGTGATGCACCCAGCCCTACCAACTGGGCTGGGTGTCTAACCCGTTTATAACAGAAATTTTAATATTCTTATACACTTACTGAACAACAAAATTAAGACATTGTAAGAAAAAAGATTTTATTCCTTACCGATTATGTACGAGATTCGAACATGGACATGTTTGCATAAAATGCACACAGTCCACCACTGGACTGTGTGTCTAACCCGGTTAAACATCCCTTTTTAATTATACTTATATACTGCCCGACTTCATCTTCCTTATTTGAAACTCATTGTTACAAGATCGATCATTTGAATCTTGATAATTTGATTAGATTTGATATAGTATTAAAACACAAGGATAGTGAGGGTGATTATATACCGAACGATGACTGTTGATTCTCCGGTGACACCTCCGATAATTACACCAGAATTCCGGCGTCTGCCGGCGAACTCCGGCGAAGTAGAAATTTGGGATCAGAGAGTGCGAGTTGTGTTTGAGAGTTTAGACAAACGAATGAGCGAGGTTTACCAATTCTAGGGCTCACTATTTATAGTTGTAGAAGTGATTGTCAGTTTTGAAAATCGATTTAACAGTTTTCAGTTATGGTTTGATTATCTCAATGATTTGTAACTGATTTTGAGTCAAAAGCATGATTGAGGATCAGTTTTCTTTAGATTGAACAACAATTGAATGCGATTTCGAAGGTTACAGACGTTGAGATTTGGGTGGTTCAATTTTGAACAGATTTAAGGGGGTTGATCTAGTATAAGATTTATTTATTTTGAGTTTAAAAACATATGGTGTGTGTATCACAGCGACGATTTGGTGTGTGTTCTTTGTGAGTGACCCGGGTTTGATTCCCGGTTACTCCTTTTATTTTTATTTTTTTAAGTTTTTAATTAATTTATTTATTCTTTTTATTGATTTTAAGCTTTATTTATTTAATATTTATTAATTATGAATTGTCACATAAATTAAATAACACTAATAAATACGCAACGAACTTTGTTTTAATACTTGATTCTCGAACGGAGCGGGTCTTTGAAACCCGTTTTACACAAATGTCACAGTATCCCATACTTTTAAAAATTTCGTCCCGAAATTTAAGTAGTAACTGGAAAAAGATGCGGTTATTTTTCGCGCATAGAGTCTTCGCGATCCCAAGTAAACTCAGGTCCTCGTTTTGACTCCCAACGCACCCTGACGATTGGAATACGACTTCGTCTTAAACGCTTTTCGCCGTAGTCCATGATTTCTACAGGTCTTTCAACGAAGTGCATTGATTCATCGATTTGAATATCTTCTAATGGTATGTGGAGATTTTTGTCGGCGATACACTTCTTTAGGTTTGATACGTGGAATGTGGGATGAATTCTGCTGAGTTCTTCTGGTAGGTCAAGCTTGTATGCTACAGGACCGACTCTTTCGAGTATTTTGAATGGTCCCACATAGCGTGGTGCTAGTTTGCCTTTTTGACCAAAACGAACCACTCCCTTCCACGGTGATACATTCAAAAGTACTTGATCACCAACATAAAACTCCTGTGGCTTTCGTCATTTATCAGCGTAACTCTTTTGACGACTAAAAGCCGCTAGAAGATCATTGCGGATCTGAAGAATTTTATCAGTTGTTTCTTGAATTAATTCAGGTCCAGTGATTTGTGCTTCACCGATTTCGTGCCAACATACAGGAGATCGGCACTTACGACCATATAAGGCTTCAAAAAGAGCCATGCCGATGCTAGAATGGTAACTATTGTTGTACGAAAATTCAACTAACGATAGATGAGTATCCCAATTACCCTTGAAGTCTATGACACATGCTCGCAACATGTCTTCAAGGGTTTATATGGTGCGCTCAGATTGACCATCAGTTTGAGGGTGAAAGGCAGTGCTGAGATCTAAACGCGTACCCAAAGCTGATTGTACGGCTTGCCATGTTCGTGAAGTAAAATGACCGTCTCGATCTGAAATGATACTTAAAGGCACACCATGGCGACTTACGGTTTCATCAATATGGATACGAGCTAACTTCTCGTTCTTGTAGTCCTCACGAATTGGAATGAAATGAGCCGATTTAGTGAGATGATCAATGATAACCCAAATGGTGTCATACCCACTGGAGGTGTGAGGTAACCCGGTAATGAAATCCATAGTTATATTTTCCACTTCCAAACATGTACTTCGGGTTGGACAAGAAGTCCCGAAGGTCTTTGATGTTCAACTTTTACCTTAGAACATGTAAGGTACTTGGAGACAAATATAGCGATATCTTTCTTCATTCCAGGCCACCAATACGAGTGTCATAAGTCTTGATACATCTTATCAACACCTGGATGTATGGAGTATCGTGTTTTGTGAGCCTCATTCATAAGGAAAGTACGGAGATTGTCGCGATCAGGTATCCAAATACGATTTAGATAATAAAGAATACCATCAAACTTGGTTTCTATTTTGAGTTCAGCTCCGCAAGACAATTCATCTCGCACATCATTTTCCGTGACAGAGGTATGTTGAGCCGCTCGAATTCGGTTTTGAAGGTCGGTCACAATTTAAGAATATAACAAACGGATAGAGTTTGCATACTCCTTTCGACTGAGGGCGTCAGCCACAACATTAGCCTTGCCTGGATGATATCGAATTTCACAATCATTATCATTTAAAAGTTTGACCCATCGTCGTTGCCAATGTTCAACTCTTTTTGATTGAAGATATGTTGAAGGCTCTTGTGGTCAGTGTAAATTTCACACTTGGTACCATAGAGATAGTGTCTCCATATCTTTAGAGCGAACACGACTGCTCCAAGTTCTAGGTCGTGAGTGGTATAGTTCCTTTCGTGCACTTCGAGTTGCCTTGAGGCATAGGCTATCACCTTTCCTCTTTGCATTAGAACACAACCTAAACCTTGCCCTGACGTGTCACAGTAAACCACAAAGTCTTCGCAACCATCAGGGAG
This sequence comes from Scalesia atractyloides, assembly GCA_947069175.1. Taxonomy (NCBI): domain Eukaryota; kingdom Viridiplantae; phylum Streptophyta; class Magnoliopsida; order Asterales; family Asteraceae; genus Scalesia; species Scalesia atractyloides. The sequence continues at coordinate 73,131,167 of CAMTDV010000020.1, read as the reverse complement.
TGTAAGGATAGGTGCATCACAAAGTTTTTGCTTCAAAGTTTGGAAAGCCTCTTCTTGCTTGGGCCCCCAAATAAAGGGTTCACCTTTGTGAGTCAAGGCTGTGAGTGGAAAGGCGATACGAGAGAAATTTGCGATTAAACATCGATAATAACCAGATAGACCAAGAAATGACCTAACTTCGGTAGGTGTGCTTGGCGCTTGCCATTCTTGCACCGCTTTGATCTTTGCAGGGTCGACATGAGTCCCTTTGTCGTTAACAACATGACCAAGAATTGCACCTCTTTTAACCAAAACTCACATTTCGAGAACTTAGCATAAAGCTTTTCGGTTCTCAAAAGTGTTAGAATAAGTCGAAGATGTCACTCATGATCGGATTTGGTTTTGGAGTAGGTAAGAATATCATCAATGAAAACTATGACAAATGATTGAGATAGGGTTTACACACCCTATTCATCAAATCCATGAAAACAGCAGGAGCATTGGTCAAACCAAAAGGCATAACCATGAATTCATAGTAGCCATAACGAGTTCGAAAAGCAGTCTTTGGAATGTCTTCTTCATGTACTCTAAGTTGATGATAACCAGAACGAAGATCGATTTTTGAAAAACAGGTGGCACCTTGAAGTTGATCTAGAAGATCACCAATACGAGGTAATGGATAGCGATTCTTGATGGTCAGCTTGTTGAGCTCTCTATAGTCGATACACATACGGAAATTTCCGTCTTTCTTCTTCACAAATAAAACCTCTGCACCCCAAGGTGATGAGCTAGGACGTATAAATCCCTTATCAGTCAACTCTTGCAGCTGACTGGCTAACTCTTACATCTCAGATGGGGCTAACCGATATGGAGATTTCATGACTGGTGTAGCACTAGGTACAAGATCGGTTCGGAATTCGACTTCTCGCACAGGAGGAAGTCCTGAAACGTCGTAGGGAAAAACTTGAGGAAATTCTTTATCGATTGGAATATCTTCGAGCTTCTTTTCCTTGCCTTCCTTTTTGACGATGTGAGCTAAAAATGCGATATAGTCTTTGCGAAGGTATCTTCGAGCTTGGAGGCATGACATCAATTTGAGCCCTTTAGAAGGAGTTTCACCAAAAATACGTAAAGTTTGACCGTCAGCGAGAGGAATTCGAATAAACTTCTCGTAACAAATAACTTCAGCGTGATGCTGACTAAGCTAGTCCATATCGATGATATCGTCGAAACTACCCAATTTCATAGGGATAAGATCAATTGAGAAATCGTGATCATTAAGGGTAAGAGTACAATCACGAATAATCAAGAGGAACGTAATAGGTTCAGCATCAGCAACTTCCACCGTGAATGATTCAGCTAGACTAATGCGAGGTAAATCAAGAATAGATTTAAACTCTAAGGATACGAAACTCTTATCCGCACCAGGGTCAAATAGTATAGATGCATAACTACCGTTAATAAGAAACGTACCGTTGACCACATTATTATCAGCCCTAGCTTGGTTGGCATTGATGTTGAAAGCTCTTCCTCTTGCAGGTGGATTAGCTTGGTTGGCTTGATTCACAGGGTTGGCTTGAGCTTGGGCATTTATGATGTTCACCAAGCGTGGGCAAGTGTTTCGAAAATGAGTTGGATCGCCTCGCATCATCGGGTAATTGGGTTGGTAGTAGGATTGAGCCATGGGTTGAGCAGGTGGTAAGAGCAAAGGTTGTTGGTATTGGGCTTGGCCTACCACTTGATTGTTGGTTTGAGCTTGAGGCTGATTGCGGTTTGGCTTTTGGAGGATGCGACAAGTTTGAATTGTGTGACCTGCACAACCACAACTTGTGCAATATTGACATGGGTTCTTAGGAGGGTGGTGGTATTGGCATCGGTTGCATTTTGGATGAGGACCAGTGTATGGTTTCTTGAATGGAGTAGCAGAAGGAGCGACTTGTGTGATTGGGGTAGCAGTGATAGGGGAATTGGTTTGGGTAACGGCGAAATTCTTCCCATTGCGTTTCCTTTTACCAGCAAATTTTGAAGACGAACCTGCTTGGGTTGGGGTTGGGGTTTCAGCAGGTGTCTTATCTTTCTTCTTCTTTTCTTTAAATTGCCATTTCGGATGCGATTTTCCGTGAGCCCAGTAGCCAGTTCCATTGCATCTTCGAGTGTTGCAGGTGAAGTACTCAACACGGAATCTTGAATTTTCGAGGGAAGACCTCGAATGTAATGCTCAATTAGATGATAGAGTGGTGTGAACAAGTTGGGGACCATCTGATTCAACTCAAGGAATCTCTTGTTGTATGTGGTGTGGTCTCCCTCCTTTTGTTTCAAAGAGTAGAACTCATCCTCTAATTTCTTGATTTCGCTTCTTGGACAGAAGCTACTTATCATGATTTCCCTCAACTCTTTCCAAGTCAAGGACATAGCAGCTTCACATCTCTCTTACCCTTCTCTGTGTTCTACCATGTAAGTGCTACCCCATACAAACGACCGGTAGCATATCGCACCTTGCGGTCATCGGGACAATCGCAATTGAGAAAAGTGCTTTCCATCTCCTCAAACCAACAGAGGAGAGCGGTGACACCTTTGGTCCCTTTGTATTTTGGAGGATCGCAGGATTTGAAATGCTTGTAGGTGCATTTGGTGGTGTTAGGGAGATGTTGGCGACATTTTGACCTTCTTGATTGGTGGGGTTGATGGGATTGGCGGCAAGAGCTTGTTGAACTTGTACGATGATGCCAGGAAGTACGGCAGCCATCTGTTGAGCGATTTGAGCGGCCATGCGCTCACTAGATCTTCCTGACCTTCTACCACCTCGAGAGTGTCTAGTAGACATCTACAGGAAATACGTAGGGAGATTATGAATTGATAGTTTCTAGGTGTCATGTGTCGTAAAAAGTGAAAACTATATTCAAAATAAATGAAAACAATAACTTAACTACATCCATAGGATGTCTTGGGCTTGCTCATGTTTGGGCCTCCAAATGTCTCCCATACTTCGGCCTAGGTGGTCATGTGGGCCCCCATGACTACTGGGCTTTGTAGGGTTCACATTGGTGTTGGCCTGTTAATGCTTGCATCACCCGAATTTTCGAGGGAAGACCTCGAATGTAATGCTCAATTAGACGATAGAGTGGTGTGAACAAGTTAGGGACCATCTGATTCAACTCGAGGAATCTCTTGTTGTATGTGGTGTGGTCTCCCTCCTTTTGTTTCAAAGAGTAGAACTCATCTTTAATTTCTTGATTTCGCTTCTTGGACAGAAGCGACTTGTCATGATTTCCCTCAACTCTTTCCAAGTCAATGACATAGCAGCTTCACATCTCTTTTACCCTTCTCTGTGTTCCCCATGTAAGTGCTACCCCATACAAACGACCGGTAGCATATCGCACCTTGCGGTCAACGGGACAATCGCAATTGAGAAAAGTGCTTTCCATCTCCTCAAACCAACAGAGGAGAGCGGTGACACCTTTGGTCCCTTTGTATTTTGGAGGATCGCAGGATTTGAAATGCTTGTAGGTGCATTTGGTGGTGTTAGGGAGATGGTTGGCGACATTTTGACCTTCTTGATTGGTGGGGTTGATGGGATTGGCGGCAAGAGCTTGTTGAACTTGTACGATGATGCCAGGAAGTACGGCAGCCATCTGTTGAGCGATTTGAGCAGCCATGCGCTCACTAGATCTTCCTGACCTTCTACCACCTCGAGAGTGTCTAGCAGACATCTACAGGAAATACGTAGGGAGATTATGAATTGATAGTTTCTAGGTGTCATGTATCGTAAAAAGTGAAAACAATATTCAAAATAAATGAAAACAATAACTTAACTACATCCATAGGATGTCTTGGGCTTGCTCATGTTTGGGCCTCCAAATGTCTCCCATACTTCGGCCTAGGTGGTCATGTGGGCCTCCATGACTACTGGGCTTTGTAGGGTTCACATTGGTGTTGGCCTGTTAATGCTTGCATCACCCGAATGAAAATCGTAAAGCATGATTGCAAGTTATAAGTTTAGAGGGTGTCCAGGTGTAGACACAATGACAACTCAAAGTGTGGTTAGTTCACACGGCGTTTGGTGTGACATGCTTTGGCCTAATAGGTCTTTCGTACTCTCATCGTTAGTCCCCAGGTAGGCAAACTGGTCCATATTTTGGATTTATACGAATGCCAATCCTGGACAGGACGTCCCGACTACCGGTACTCGTACCCTTCCAGTTACTACATGCCTGTCGTAGAACTCACTTTGATGAGATTGAAAACATGAAAACATCACAAAACCTTTGAGAAAGAAATCATGGAAATTGTGAAATGGTGATGTGTGTGCTTGCTTAGGCATGATATGTTAACAATATATAAACCATAATGAACATCATACATTAACATGTAGTAGTGAAGGTGCTTGCATGCATTTGTGTGTGAAATAAACATGAAACATATAAACATCATGAGTTTTGCATGTAACACATAAACAATTAAAATCTAATCAACTATAGTATAGGCTTTAAGGGTCTAATAACCTATCCTGTATCCCTATAGTCAGAGCTCTGATACCAATCTGTCACACCCTGGCCCGCAGCGGAAATAAAAGTCGGGGCATAATTGGGTTATCATCAAAGCTCATGACATTTATTAAAATTAAGTTTCATATTTATTAATTAGAAATTTAAGAACAGATATCCAAACACAAAGAAACATACAAACACCAGCATATTGTTCTAAACAAGATATGTTTTATTCATCTTCTAAGGCCAATCCTAAGTGTTCCTCTCCTCAGCCTGTCCACCTGTATCATGTGTAAAACAAAAGTTTGGGTCAACAAAAGTTGGCGAGTGAATCTAAGTTAAACCTTTAAACAGTTTGTTATATTAGTTATTTTAACAAAAAATTGTGCATGAACCATAAGTATATATTGGTAAATCACAAACCACATAATATCAACAATGAACATATGAACATGATGAATGATGAACTTGAGATCAAGGCTCAATTAAACGGAGCCGATCTAATGAGGCACCTGATGCTCAACTCGTATCCCACGAGGAACTGATGGGTCTTAAATGAATGATTGCACTGAAATGATAAAATGTAACCACACAAACAAATATACCCATTAGATCACATATTGGTATTAGCACAAGTGTTTAAATAAATAAAATATGTACGACACATGATACACCCCAATACATGATTAAAAAAGGGGATTTTGTAAGGATTCACTCACAGTGGGTGCGTTTCCTTGATTGATGATGAATGCGTACGAATTGAGGATTTAACCGATGAATGAGACTAACCTAAATAATAACGCAATAATTCGATAAATATATAAAAGTTAATATTTTGATTTAATACTTTTTTTTAGATTTTTAGGTTATTTTTGTGGTATTTATTGGGATTTTTAAACCTAAGAAATCTTGTTTTTAAGTGATTTTAATTGATTTTTAATATATATATATATATATATACCCAAAAATAATATAAAATAAAATAAAATAACAAAAAAATCTTGTCAGACCTAACAAGGGTCTGACACCGGGTCAATAGCGATTTTTGGCAGCGTGTGTGAGATTCGAACTCGTGACCTCCCATATGCCTGCACGCAGCTCTTCCAACTGAGCTACGTGTCTAACCCGAAAGATATCAGATTTTAATTACTCTTATATACTAACTAGAATATTCCAGAATTTATTTATTTTAACAAGGTTTTAATTATGTCGAACCGGTGCACATAACAGGTCTCGAACCCGCGACCAACCCTTGTGATGCACCCAGCCCTACCAACTGGGCTGGGTGTCTAACCCGTTTATGACAGAAATTTTAATATTCTTATACACTTACTGAGCAACAAAGTTAGTACGTTGTAAGAAAAAGGATTTTATTCCTGAAAACCGGTTATGTACGAGATTCGAACATGGACATGTTTGCATAAAATGCACACAGTCCACCACTGGACTGTGTGTCTAACCCGGTTAAACATCCCCTTTTAATTATACTTATATACTGCCCGACTTCATCTTCCTTATTTGAAACTCATTGTTACAAGATCAATCATTTGAATCTTGATAATTTGATTCGATTTTGATATAGTATTAAAACACAAGGATAGAGAGGGTGATTATATACCGAACGGTGACTGTTGATTTTCCGGTGACACCTCCGATAATTACACCAGAATTCCGGCGTCTGGCGGCGAACTCTGGCGAAGTAGAAATTTGGGATCAGAGAGTGCGAGTTGTGTTTGAGAGTTTAGATAAACGAATGAGCGAGGTTTACCAATTCTAGGGCTCACTATTTATAGCTGTAGAAGTGATTGTCAGTTTTGAAAATCGATTTAACAGTTTTCAGTTATGGTTTGATTATCTCAATGATTTGTAACTGATTTTGAGTCAAAGGCATGATTGAGGACCAGTTTTCTTTAGATTGAACAACAATTGAATGCGATTTCGAAGGTTACAGACGTTGAGATTTGGACGGTTGAATTTTGAACAAGGGTTGATCTAGTATAAGATTTATTTATTTTGAGTTTAAAAACATATGGTGTATGTATCACAACGGTGATTTGGTGTGTGTTCTTTGTGAGTGACCCGGGTTCGATTCTCGGTTACTCCTTTTATTTTTATTTTTAATTTTTTAAGTTTTTAATTAATTTATTTATTCTTTTTATTGATTTTAAGCTTTATTTATGTAATATTTATTAATTATGAATTATCACATAAATTAAATAACACTAATAAATATGCAACAAACTTTGTTTTAATACTTGATTCTCGAACGGAGCGGGTCTTTGAAACCCGTTTTACACGAATGTCACATCATACACTCCTAAACACACTCCAAACACTCAAATCACTCTCAAATCTTCTTGGTTACTCTCTAATTTCCAAGATTTGGCAGAAAGTTACAACCATTCTAAGTGAGTTTTAGCTCACTTTTCTTCTTATTTTCTTATGTTTTCTCCTACCTTTCTACTTGGATAACCTCTAGGAAGGTTTTCACTAGCTTGCCTTAGCAAAGTAAGGTGAAACCTCACCACATTAGAGATCCAAAGTAGGATTAAAATTCTGCTTTCATTTATACTTTTGTATCTTGCTTTTCTTAATTTAAAACTTGTTTGAATCTTGTGCCTACTTGTTCTTAAACCTATCTAAGGTTATGAGACTTGTTAGGAATAGATTCTTATGAGTTTAAGAGGCGCAAACACCTCTAAACTTTCTGTTTTTGAAAGGGTTTATACAACCCACAAGTGATGAAACCATCCGAGCTTGCCATGAAGTTGATGGCAAGACTTGTGTATTGGTATATGTGTGAATACTTGGAAGCCTTGGTGTAACACCTTGTAAAATTCGCGTCCGGTAATATACCGACACGTGTACAAACCCTCGGATGAAGCCATAAATGAGTTAAATGCTCAACTCGTTCAAACGTGTCCAAATTCACAAAATTTTCATAATCTGGACCGTAAGCTATGGTCTAGCTACCGTAGCCTATGGCGAGACCCTGAAACCGTTATTTTATCATTATTTTAACTTTCAACAAATGACCCAGAGGCCCCTAGACTTCATTATTTTTGTATTTTTGATTAATCAAGCCACCTTCCGATCCGAACAACTCCCGGTTGAGGTGATATCTTTTGATTCACCATCCTCGAATATTCCACGCTATCACCGAACCTTTAATTTTACTAATATAGGTAAATTAGAATTTAAACTATAAGGATCCATATTTATCGTATTCTAAGCTAGTAACTACGTATAAGTCACAAAAGCACCTAGTGTGACACTCGTTAACATTCGGTTATTCACACTCTTCTTCGATACATAACGTGTCGAACGAAAAGAACTAGTTGTGTCATTATGTCATTGACTACAAGTCAAGGGACAATTCATGAAATTCATAAAACTATTTTTGAGGGGCTAAATGTGTCAAAACTCCAAAATTTTGTCAAGATGCAACCTAGCCTGCAAATTGCCACTCTCTTGCAGCTCTTGACACCTTTCTAGATACTTGTATTGATCCTACAACACCTCTAACACCTGGCTGCATCTTCTTACACCTTCTTGCACTATAAATAGCCCACTAAGTTCACTCATTCTTTGCTCATCTCCTCTTCTCCTCTCTTATTACACTCTTGGAAGTTCCTGGTCATCTAGGAGCATCCTTTTGAGTTCTAAACTTCTCTTAGATGACTTGTAAGTGTTCCATCTCTGCTATTTTCTTTTTATAGGCTTTTAATAGCCAAAAGTCAAGCATATTCGACAAATGCTTTGACTTTCGGTTAAGACCATTATGGTCTAGCCATTGTTCAAAATGAACATGGCTAAGTGATCGTAATTAGGTAGGTCTTAATCCCTTAAAAAGGGCACCTCCTAAGGATCACGTTTGCTAGGTCAAAGTTTATGTTTTAAAAAGTCAAACGGGTCAGATTTTATAAATATTCTAATATGAGTTTTTATATGTTATAAATATGTTTTTAACACTTAAACACGTTGGTAATAATTACTAGAACATGTGGGAACATGTTCGGATCATCAATTCCAGTCCTAGGGTCGGTTCACAATCAAACGTCACAAAATTTGACTTCTTCTTTGACTTTCGATTCTAACCCGACTTAGATTAGTTTACTACTGTTTTATAGTTGCATTATGATCATAATATACTTTAGCATAACCCTCTGAGGTTATATTACATGATCATAATTATAATCTGAGTTTATGCACAAGTTCCGTTAAAATGTCAAACTTCGACCAAAATGCCCATTTTACATAAAACAAGGTTTTAATCACAACGTGCTTACAAACGAATTACCTACTGATATATTAATATAATTAACATATTATGATGTTAATATTCTGATCATAAACTAAGTTTTAATATAATATCATAAATTATATTTTTTTAAAAGACAAAAATGCCATTCCGGTGCATAGTTTGGTCCTAAACCATAAATCACACTTATGTGTGATATCCTACTGATCCTATATCATAAATTAAGTATTTTCCAAAATGTTTATGATCATAACATCAGAATATATGCAAGTTTCGTTTTATATGTTATATAATGGCCAAAACACCTTATAAGGCGTAGTTTCGTTTTAAAACCTCAACAGGCATATAAGTTGACATCTTACTGATATTACAACTTATTAAAGTATAATGACATATAGAACTTGTTTATAACTCATCCGGTTACCCGATATCGCTTATATGCGTACGGTTGAGTATATGTAACTAGTTTACGAAAATTAACCGAAATGCGTTTAACCTTATCATTTTAATCTCAAATTCCATAATGTTGATTGTTTACCCATGTCATACAAGTCTTAGTACTTGTTGGGTTTAAACTAGATTCTATCCGGTCATCGCTTAATCCAGCGAGTCGTACCGTTTTGATCCTTTAAGTTAGTCGGTCTAAGTCTACAACTTAAATAAGACCGTTAGCATTCTAATTGGTTAGATTATGCCATTATTCTAGACTAAAGCCTTCTAGTAAATGCTATATGCACTTATCTAATTGATTAAATGGCTGAGTTAATATAAACTTTGCTTTTAAAGTCAAGTACAAGCTCAGGTAAATACTCTTAACTTATTTTCCATATACGGGCTTGGGTTACGGTAAATTATTACCGTTTGGTCAGAAATGGGATCAATCGAATGCCGGATTGTGGCTAGTAAATCCGTATATTACATTTTGATCAGTTTTGTTTGATAACTTAAACATTGGGGTTTAACGAACGTATCCTGGATATCCTCGGCTCATTTAAGTTACTAATGGCCACGACCACAGCACAGGGTGTAGGCATACACCTGACAGATGCGAATGCCAAGATATTTTTACCCACAAGTTGGGGATAACTCCTTCGTGGGTTCATAAGTGGTGTGTCAGTTAATCATGTCTCGGTTTCTATACTGGGCCCCATATGTATTGACAAACATGTGAATCTGTATATAAGTTTAAAAGCTTAACTTTCCCAAGTTATAAAAGATTTATATGTGCCTTGTGCACTTAAATCATTTTTGAAATATTTTCAAAATGAGCCAGTTAATTGTATTTACCAGCGAAAGCTGACATATTTTCAAAAGACTAAGTTGCAGGTACAATACGAAATAGGCTGGAAGCTACTTGGTAGTGATGTAAGAGGATCTTGCAAATCCTTAAATCTGCTAAAGTTTGATGTATATCTTTTGTATATTTTATGATCCGCCTGTGGATCTTTTGTTACAAACAGTCTGTATATTATTTTCGAACTTTGGACATTTTGGTTTGTAATAGTATTTTAAAACTCCAAGACTTCCGCGGTGCTATGTTAACCGACTATGATGATATCAACTTACGTCACGATATATTCCCCCACTCAGGCCCACCGAGGTTTGGATGGAAATTCGGGGTGTGACAGGTTGGTATCAGAGCCAAAGTTGAGAGAATTAAACACTAACCTTTTGTGTTTAATCTCAAACTTACACAATAGCGCATTCCTTAGACTTCCGAGTCTAGGCATTGACCTAGGATTACTCATTTCATTATTAAGTAATTATTATTATTTTTACTTGATTTTAACAGAAAATGCCGCCAAGATTCAGAAGGCAAAGTGGAAGAGGAAAAGGTCCAATGAGGGGAGGACCATCGGGGCGCATCCCTTCATAACCTCACAACTCAAATTCTTATCAAGATTCGGGAGATTCATCCCCTTGGCAACCAGCGAGACACTCTGTCTCTCATAAACATTAGCCCCCACACTCCTAAAATTCTTACCATTGACACCACTCTCACCACTCCCATCATTCCCATTCACATTCATACCACAAAAAATTTAACCCAAGTCTTTACTTTAATCCACCTCCAGCCGATCAGAATCAGTTGGATCAACCAAATGCTATGGACGAGGACTCCGATCCGGAGATGCCACCGTCAGGATCACACGGACACCCTTTTGAAATTTCTAGCGGTTCTAACTCCTATGTAGGATCACCTTGCCAAGGTCCTAATGAATGGGACTAATATTGGAGTCAATTTACTTTTGTTAACACTCCTTCGTACCACTCTTCAACACTGCCTCTGCCTCCTACACAAGAAGACATCCAAATGGAACCAGTGGAGCAACCTTAGCCACCACCTGGGCCACCTAGGAGGAAACGTGGAGCATGTATGTCTGTGCGTGCGGGAAAACGGTCGGGATCGCTACCACCATTGCCCAAAACCTACCCTACCATTCTCGAGGACCCACAAATGGGTGGACCCTCAAATACTTCACCTGTGGTGGAACCAACACCACCACCGTTGGGTTTTAATAACCCTATCCCTACATACCCAAATATGTCTGAGTATAATCCTTTTAACCCAACAACGCCGACGGACTTAACTATCAGGCGCTATCACATGACCCTTATATGCAAGCAGTCATGCATAATGCACTTTACCCATCTCCCTTCTCACCTGCTTATCCACCTACTGGATACCCAAGTTATGGATACCAGTATCCTGTTGTGCCTCAACCACAACACAACCTCCGCCACCTCTTGAAGCCATTAGTGAGGCTTTAGAATGGATAAAGGAAATGCAACAACATGCTGAGAAGACGGAGAAGAAGACAAATAAGTTCTTCAAGAAACTTTCCAAGTTAGTCAAAGGAAAGAAAGACGAATGAAGTTTCTTCTATTTTAGTTTTGTAATTTTCCTTTAGTCCCTACGTGCAGATTGTTATTTCTTTAGTCCTTGCAAGGACAATCAATTAAATTTATTCCAAGTATTGTAGTTTTCTAATGTTATTTAATGAAATATTTGGAATTATATATATATACATGTAATCCTTACACCCTCTTCAAGCGATTGTCTCGATTTTAACTCGAAATTTATGATCTACTATATAATTCCAAACATCTTCTTAATGGTTTTGATTAGACAAATGGCAAAGTCCATATTAATTGGCCAATTATAAAAGATAGTTAAGGATGAATAGCCTTCTATCATGATAGTTAAGGAAGATTATCCTTCTATCCAGAGGTGATGAACTATGTTCAAGCCTCCAAGTCGTGACCATGACCATTATTAATCAACCATTAAGATAATTATGTGTTAATATTCAAGCAATGTTAATACTCCTAGCAGTGTAAATTGAGGAACCACACTAGCCGTCTAGGTAATGGACTACGTCCTGACCTTATAGCCTATGTGATCAAGTTTGATCCCGGCTATATCATCAATATGCGATGATAATAATTAAACATCCATTAGTGATGAAATGCCTACAGGCTATAATTAAACATCCATTAGTGATGAAGTGCCTACGGGCTATAATTAAACATCCATTAGCGATGAAGTGCCTACAGGCTATGATTTAACATCCATTAGTGATGATTTGCCTACGAGCAATACTATATTGTTAATTAAGACAATGGCAGTTGTAACCTTATGGTTCCCTCTCCAAGGTGGTGAGTTATACTCAAGCCTCATAGTCGATATGATCAATGAGATCGCGACTAATATCATCAATATGATGATTATCAATCTTAACATCTTAGATAGTGTTAATTGATTTGCCTATAAGTCTTATTATAATGTCAAATATGACAATGACAGTTGTGACTTTATGATCCACTGTCCAATAATATACGGACTACGTCCGAATTTAGAGAGCCTTTGATGGTCTCTTTGAGACCTAGGCCAATTATACATAGATATCTCAAAGAATATTCATTTAAAATATTAAGCCTAACAGTTGTGATTCTATACACAATGGTTCAAATAGGCAATGGATTTGTATATCCAAAACTTTACAGCCTATATGGTTATTAATACCATGGCTAATGTAAGTTTAATTTAAAAATTTAGTACCAAAACATCAGAGATGGCTAATTCAGATGAGGTATAAAGTAGTCGTTGTGATAATAACACTGACAATGCTGAAAACATAGCCATCAATGCTGATGATTTCCAAGTTCGCATTAATGCAGCTGTTGGAAAGGCCATGTAAAAGGCCATGGAAAAATTTAACGAATTGAGTGCTACTCGCTTCAAACCGTTATCTATTCCACCATCATCAGCTCGAAAGGAGAGCTCTATTCACTCATCGAATACGAAGAGTGAACCAAAGAGACTAGAGTTTCATGATAGGTCCTGTTCTACCAAAGACAGATGTACCTATAAATACTTTGTCTTCTGCAAGCCCCGAGACTTTAACGTAGAAAAGGGGCTATAGAAGCCTTGAGATGGCTCGATGAAATAGAAACTATTGTAGACATCAGCGGTTGTGCTGATAAGGATGTGGTGAAGTTTGTATCCCAATCCTTTAACGGTGATGCCCTAATATGGTGAAAGGCTATGGTCCAGTCAACAGGAAAGGTACACCTGTATAACTTGGGATTGACCAAGTTTGCGGACCTTGTTAAGGAAACTTACTCCTACCTCATGAGGTGGAGAAGGTAGAGTCAGATTTTCTGACTCTTACAATGAAAAATCTGGATTGTCGAAAGTATGTTACCGACTTAATTCCCTATCCAGATTAGTATCATATTTAATTTCTCATGAACCCAAACGCATTGCGCATTTTATAAATGGGTTAGCGCCTGAGATTAAAGGCATGGTGAAGGCTTCCGATACTACTACTTATAGGTCTGCTGTTAACCTATCTCTCTCTCTCACCTTAGATTTGGTGAGACAAAAGTCAGTCAAGAATGAGACTGACGGAAAGAGGAGGGGAGAGGATGGTAACTCCCAAAGATTTAACAAGAAGAAAAAGGGAGGATTTGGGTTCATAAGGAACCAAGATAGGTCGAGCGAGGAGCCGACATGTAAAACTTGCAACCGCAGGCACTTGGGACAGTGCAATTCTGATCCACATGCTAAACCCTGTGGTATTTGCAAGAAAAGGGGCATAAGACCCTAGAATGCAAGGATCTTAAGGATGCCGTCCGCTACGACTATAATAAAAAAGGGCATATTAAGACTAACTGCCCTAAGAATCCTAAGAGTAATAATGCGAAGCCTGGAGAGGCCAAGAAAGGAAATGCACGTGCTTTTCAGATGAATGCTAGAGAGGCTGTTAATGACAACAACGTCATAACAGGTACATTCCTCATCAATGACGTATATGCTAGAGTTCTTTTTGATTCGGGTGCAGATAAGTCCTTTGTGACCTTAAGTTTAGCAAACTATTAGACTTACCCATAAGAACTCTAAACATAACTTATGAGGTAGAACTTACTGATGGAACCTTTGAAACAGCATCTTCCATTCTTAATGGATGTTTTATAGCCATTAAGAATCATTCTATTCCTATCTCTCTTCTTCCAATGAAATTGGCGGGGTTCGATGTAGTCTTAGGCATGGATTGGTTATCCCATAACCAAGTCCGCATTGCCTGTGATAAGAAACTCATCGAAGTTAAAACCCTATCTAGTGAAATGCTCACCATTCTTGGAGATTCACACTATGGATTGCCAGACAAAGTGTCATTACTTAAGGCATCCAAGTGTCTGAGGAAAGGCTGTGTCATTTACATGGCACAAGTAACTATTAACGAGCCAAAGCCAAATATTGAAGACCTTTCAGTTATCTCAGAATATTTCGAAGTTTTCCCTGAAGAATTACCAGGTCTACCTCAGAATAGACAAGTGGAGTTTAGAATTGACATCCTACTAGGAGCGGCACATGTTGCAAGAGCTCCATATCGGTTAGCATCGACATAAATGAAGGAATTGAGGATACAATTAGATGATCTTATAGAGAAAGGCTTCATTCAGCCTAGTTCCTCACCTTGGGGAGCTCCTATCCTTTTCGTTAAGAAAAAGTATGGTGGATGTGCATTGATTACCGTGAACTAAACAAGATAACGATCAAGAATCGTTATCCTCTGCCCAGGATTTATGACTTGTTCGATCAACTCCAAGGGGCTATTTATTTCTCTAAGATCGATTTGAGATCAGGATATCATCAACTGAAGGTTAGAAATGAGGATGTTCCCAAAACTATCTTCAGGAAAAACTATCTTCAGGACTCGTTATGGTCATTATGAACTTATGGTGATGCCTTTTGGGCTCACAAATGCATCTGCAACATTCATGGATCTCATGAATAGAGTCTGCAAACTGTTTCTAGATAAGTCTATCATTGTCTTCATAGACGACATACTTATCTACTCTCGTAATCAAGTTGATCACGAGAAACATCTTCGGTGCATCCTAGAATTGCTAAGATAAGAGAAACTTTATGCTAAGTTCTCTAAGTCCTGAGTTTTGGCTTAGAGAAGTCCAGTTTCTTGGACATGTTGTATGTGAGCGTGGTATCCAAGTGGATCCCGCCAAGATTGAAGCCATAATGAATTGGGAAGTACCCAAAACTCCATCGGAGATTCGTAGTTTCTTAGGATTGGCCAGTTATTATAGGAGGTTCATTGAGAACTTTTCGAGGATAGCCACTCCTTTAACTATCTTGACCCGTAAGAATGTCAAGTTTGACTGGGGTCTAAAATAACAAGAATCTTTTGAAATTCTAACACAAGTTAAGTAATGCTCCTGTCTTATCTCTACATGAGGGTGTTGAGAATTTTGTTGTTTACTGTGAACGCCTCGCGCACTATCATGGACTGTGTGCTAATGCAAAAAGGTAAAATGATTGCTTATGCATCACGACAATTAAAGGTGCACGAAAGGAATCACACCACCCATGATTTGGAATTAGGTGCTGTTGTATTTGCACTTAAGTTATGGAGACATTACTTATATGGAACAAAGTGTATTATATACACTGACCATAAGAGTCTTCAACATCTGTTCAATCAAAAGGATTTGAACATGCGACAGCGCTGTTGGATGGAACGCTTAATGATTATGATTGCAAAATTCTCTATCATCCTGGCAAGGCAAATGTCGTTGCCGTCGCCTTAATTCGCAAGGAAAGAATTAAGCCTACTAGGATTAACGCCAAAAGCATTGAGCTCAGAAATAGCTTGAATGAGAAGCTATTAAATACACAAAAACAAGCCCTGTTAGAGGCTAATATTTCTAATGAAGGATTAGGCGGACCTGTTGATCAATCAGCGCATGGAAAAGATGGAATCCTTAGATTTAATGACAGATGCTGGGTTCCAATCTTAGAGGACTTACGGACCTAATCCTCCAGGAAGCGCATAATTCAAGATACTTAGTTCACCCGGGTGGTGACAAGATGTATCAAGACTTGAAGAAGAATTATTGGTGGATGGGTTTGAAGAAATTTATAGCCACTTACGTAGCTAAGTGTCTGACGTGTTTGCAAGTTAAAGCCGAACATCAGAAACCGTCAGAACTTCTACAACAGCTTGAAATTCCCACTTGGAAATGGGAAATGGTAAGTATGGATTTGATTACCAAGTTACCTAAGACCAAACGTCACAATGTTACAATTTGGGTCATTGTGGACAGGCTGACTAAGTCAGCATATTTCTTTCCAATTAAAGAAACTTATACTTATAGTTCTGGCGACCGTAGCCTACAATGAGACCCTGAAACCTCTATTTTTATCAATATTTAACTTTCAAAAAATGACCCAGAGGCCTCTAGACTTGATTATTTTTGTATTTTTGATTAATCAAGCCACCTTCCGATCCGAACAACTCCCGGTTGAGGTGTTATCTTTTGATTCACCATCCTCGAGTATTCCACGCTATCACCGAACCTTTAACTTTACTAATATAGGTAAATTAGCCTTTAAACCATAAGGATCCATATTTATCGTATTCTAAGCTAGTAACTACGTATACGTTACAAAAGCACCTAGTGTGACACTCGTTAACATTTAGTTATTCACACTCTTCTTTGATACATCACATGTCGAACGAAAAGAACTAGTTGTGTCATTATGTCACATTGAAGACAAGTCAAGGGATAATTCATGACAATTCATAAAACTATTTTTGAGGGGCTAAATGTGTCAAAACTCCAAAATTTTGTCAAGATGCCACCTAGCCTGCAAATTGCCACACTCTTGCAGCTCTGTAGAAACTCCATTTGCGGGCGCATGGACAGTTCTGGGAACTGTCCCACACCGGATCTGCTATTCTTATAATCCATCGTGAATGGGGTACACGTTAACCTCGCCGCCCGTATGGCGGAATTTTTTATTAACAGCGCGGGGAGGTCAGTGACCAGTGAAATTCACGGTGGGGAGTATGTGACCTAACTTTCTCATTCTATCGGGATTATGACGGAAAATGTGGTCGAACAATTGACACTAGTCCACTCAGGGGGTGAGGTGAACATTCGTTCCCTACGGGCGATGGGCTTGATTGTTGATACTGGAAATGGCCCAAGGTTAAGGGGCCTACTTGGGGAAGTTTGGGATCCACTCCCACCCCTACCATCTGACGAAGAACCGCTCGTCGAAATGGAGCATGCCCAAGAGGCTCACGGGGATGCTTTCATCGTACCACCACCAGAGCAGCAGCAACAATAGTACCAGTACCAACACCAGCCAGAATACCAGGCACATCAGGATTGGCCCCCTGGCATTCCCTCATATCCAGAGTTCTACCAGCAGTTCCAGCAAATGCAGGTGAACCAGAACACCATCAGGGATGAGATGCACGCTGGGTTTTCTTACATTTTCGGAGGGCTACACAACGCCTTCCCGAACTACTTTGGCGATCCTCCACAGTTCCCATTTGGGAACCCCAGGCATGACGACGCGGGCCCATCTGGAGCCCGCCAAGACGATGAGGAGGACTAGTAGGAGGGAAGAGTTTAGCTGACGAAACCGCTGGTGTCATTTATTATTTATTTATCGTTGTTTATTATTGTCTCTTTTCGGGGTTTTTCTTTTTGACTGCTTTTCTTTAAAGAACCCCGCGGATATGTATTTCATTTTGTTTTGAAACACTTTATTCGTACTTATATTATTTAAATTTCTAGCTTTTGGGATGAATCTTTATGTACCTAATATTTTGATCAAATGCGTTGCCTGTGTTTTGGTTAGTTTGATAAGTCTTGCAGGTACATGGAATTGCACACAGAGCCAGAAAGAAAAGAAGAATGGTCATGCCAAATATCCCCAAGTCTTCTTCCGCTCGAGGGGAGTATTATTCTTCTTTTTCACACTTCAGTTTCGCTAATTAATAACTGCGTAACTAATTTTCGATTCACATTGGGGACAATGTAAAATTCAAGTGTGGGGAGGGGTTTAACTTGTTAACTTTGTTTGTCCTAAAAAAACAAATAAATAAAATACATATATAATAAATAAATAAATAAATAAATGTTTTGTAATAAACGGTCAATTGTATTTTATTAAAAAAGCAGCTGGTACGATAAAAACCGGCAAGCCAAATTGATTTTTAAAAGGAGATGACAACTAAAAGCGTGACAAACAAAAGAAAACTTGCATGCACATCTTTACATTTATACCCATTCCTTCAATTACATGAGCATACTTGAGCCTTTCAATTCTTATCATGCTGGTTTTTGTTCGGATTATGAGCGAGCCGGGTGTTTCATGTGATTTAGAACTTGTCATTAGTATACTTTTCAAAACTATGAATATGTGAAAAGAGCATGAATGTGATAGAGGCACTTAGGAACCCATTTTGTGTTAGCCTTTTTCTTTGATTAATTTAATTTCTGTAACCACCATTATCCCATTAGTAAACCATGTTGAGCCTATCCGCCGTGTTTTTTCGTTGACACCCATTTAACCAAATTGAGCCTTTTTATTGTTTAGCTTATTTTTATTAAAATCGGTTATAGTTATTATCTAACTTTCAAATATTTAGTTTATTATAAAAAAAGAAATAGCAACAAAAATAGAAAAAAAGGGATCAAATCGGAGCAATTTTAGATGCTGAATGGTACAATCTCATTGACTAGCTCGATATGGTCATAGTCGGCCGTTTATGCCTTACTTATGTATAGTTGTAATTCATTTACGCTTGTTAGAAATGACCGCCGAGTTTTAACCTTTTAGCCACCTTTAAATGTCCCTTTCCTACCCAAAACCATTGCCTAACATTACAACCCTCAAAGACCTCTTGATTATGCTTTTTCGCATGTTAGTTGGTGGAGATTAGATCTTTTAACAAGCTTATTATATTGCATGATTCATCGCCTTGGCATTAAGTGTTTTGCACATACACATTACATGTATGGCTCATAAACCGAGTGTGTGTGAACATTGTGAGAATGTGAAGGTTTGCATGTTAAGTCGATCGGAAGTGGAATCTTTGCTTTTTAGTTATCTTTTCTTATATTCGCATTTTCTTGTTCAGTTTAATGTCGTTGATGTTGACTTTTTGAAAACCGCCGGATATTTATATAGAAACGTTTGGGACCCTCGTAGGCCCGCGTTCTTTTATTTTTTGTTTGCTTGAGGACAAGCAAAAGTTCAAGTGTGGGGAGGTTTGATATACGTTAAAATATACATAATTTAGTTCCCCATTTTGCCCCCGTTTTGTGCATTTTTGGCTAAAACATCGTCGTATAGGTACTTAATCGGTCAATTTTATATTTTCAGGTCCTAAACAACGTACCACAGACAAAGTTGGAGAAAAAGTGGGATTAACGAGCATTCCGAATAAATTCTGCAGATTCTGCTGAAGTTACAGATGCCGCACGGCCGTGCAACCTATTGGAACGACCGTGCGAGACTTGCGATCTCGGAAGCACTGACCGTGCGAGAGGCAGTGCAACTCATTTCTCGGCACGCATGGCCGTGCGGCCCATTGGCATGGCCGTGCGCGACTTGATTGCTGATTACATGTAACCTGAAGCCTTGGCACGGCCGTGCAACTCATTGGCACGACCGTGCACATCTGAAGATTTTGCCGCTCAAACATCCACTTGTCTGCCCATGCCCTGCAGTGACGTAATGCTGATGCACACGGCCGTGCGGATATGAAAATTGTCTATAAAACAGAGCATTCGCGACTGATCAAAATATTGGGTATTTTTCCAAGTTTCTGGGCGATTTCTGAGGTCCGAGAGCTGCCGGATCAGGACGGTTTCAAGCCTCAAGGTTGCAAGAAGCTTATCATTCATCCAATCCACGAAATCCTTTCTTGTTTATGGTTTGATTTCTTGTTCTTAACATATATTTTGAGCACATTTGAAGCATTGAGTTGATGTTTATGTAATATTGTTATGAATATTATGAAAAACACTTGTTTTATGATCAATATTTAGTTTGTTATCAAGTTAAAATGAAGCTCAGACAACTGTTCATGTTTGAATCTTGATGATCATATGGCAATCTTGTTTCATTGATGTTGGATTCTTGATTATGATTGTTTATCTTGGATGATAGTAAATGGTTAGTTAGGATTAGTTGAATAAACCCCATAATCAATCATTTATTAGTAAACTGTTAACTTGATTAATATGTTACACCATGAAACTAGAAATGGGTATTGGTTTAATAAAAGATAATCTGATTTTGATCAAGAATACTTTCTTACACGGAAGGGCTCTAACAGGTTAGATGGTGTTATTGCGGGTTCTTAATATAAGTCATAATCTTTGTTGAATTTTTTTAGCCAAAATAACCAACTTGGTAGATTTATGTTTAAGACTTGCAAAATGGATAAGTTTGTGATATGATCTACGTTATGCTTGTCTCGGTGGTTGTATTGTGTTTATCGGTATTGCTTTCCTTGATAAAGTGAGGTTAGAAAACTCTTTACGGATGACTAACTTATTTTTAAAGATTCACATGAAAATATATCAATAGCTCGCTAACGAATAATTTTAGGTGGTTAAAGTGTGTTTATCGCGTTAACTTTCCAAAGAATTATCATATTAGGATTCCCGAAAGGGATACTAGTTGCCTTTATAATTGGAAAATTGATCAAGTGCCTTTGTGACATTTTCGATAACATGCTTACATTGTTTATAAAACAAGACAAAAGAAAAAGAAATTGTATTTTTGTATTTAAAGTCTTTTATGTTTTAAAATATATTTTTAGAAAATTTTAGAAAAACTATTTCACATATCCTTTTTTCGTGTAAATAAATGACGACGGTTTAGTACACAAGCACCTGTCCGCGTCCATGGATCGACATCTGGTTCTTACCCATACTTTACTACATATACGACAGGGTAAACTTGTCCTTTTGAGTGTGTTTTAATTTAAGTTAGAAATCATTTTTATAAATATTAAAACCAAGTTCGTGTGTAAAATTCATTGTAAAAACATGTATATATACGCGCACGTCACACTTGGATAACCTCTAGGAAGGTTTTCACAAGTTTTCTTGGGCAAACTAAGGTTAAACCTCACCATTTTGAGGTCCAAAAGTGTCTTAAACTTTCTGCCCTTTTTTATCTTTTCATAACTTTAAAAACTTAAAGTTTTCTTCATGTTTTCTTCCTCAACAATGTTTGATAAGCCTCTAGGGATGTAACCATAGCTTTTCCATGGAAAACCAAGGTGGAACAATAGGCCAAGCATTCTGTTTTGGAAGATAAACTTTTAAACTTTTTCTTAAACATGTTTTCTTTTAACAACTTTATGCTACTTGTGCCTCTAATCAAGCCCATGATTAGTGAGCTAGCTAGAGTTGTTTCATACAACTTAAGAGGTATAAAATACCTCTAAACTTATTGTTTTACTAAGGGTTTTAATCCACAAGTGTTGGAATGATCCAAGCTTACAAAGCTTGTGTTTTGGTAAAGGTGTGATTACATGGAGGCATTGGCTATCCTACTTTCAATTCACCACCTCACTTGATGATTTCTAAGTATTTTTTTTCCTTTTAATTTATTCACGACCATCCGAATTGTCCTTGTGACAATTTGTGTATTGGTGAATCTTACGAAAGAGGTTTAAGGACGGTTATCCTCCTACCTCAATGCATGACTTCTATGACTTCCATGAGATCTATGATGCATATGATAAACTTGATAATTAATATGTAACATATATGTAAATAATAAATATAACCGAACCTTTGACAGTGATCATATGGTTACTTATCCTAACATTAGGTTATAATATCTAAGACTTAACCTCTCGTTACGATTCTATTGGGCATGACCCATAAAACCACAAACACCCTACGGGGCTTATAGTGTCAAAAACGAACGTTAATATCTAGATAAATACTTTCGACAATACATACTTTTGCATACTTTAAACTCCTAAACTAACGAACTCCATTGTCATTCCAATACTCACACACCTATGTTTCCTTGTGTAGGATAACTCGGTGTTCGTCCCCTAATCAACCAAACACTTTCACGGATTTAAACTTTGCAAAACCGTGAGTACACTCGACACCCTTTTTACGCTTTACACTTTTGGGTGCAACTTGTTAGTCTATCAAAAACACACTAAATCACACTTATACTTTATGAAATCACACAAACAATCCATCATACATGCTATAGTTATGTGATACCCGATTTGTATACTTGGAACATTCTTATGTGATACTAATTGTCATTAACTTCGTATTATAGGAGTAACACACCGCCCGTATTCTTGTGGTCATGTTAAGTTTAATATATTGCGGTGACACTTGAGGATTGTTTGTAGTTCACATGCCATGTTACATCAATCTCGTATGTTAGCTTAACATGTGGATTTGTTTAAACGGTTTTTATTACTTATGCTATGATTCAAACTTGTGTACTCGCCAATACTTCGTATATAACTATATTTTTAACATGTTGCAGGTTGAGGATGTTGATACGACGAAAACATAGTAGGAACGGCATAGAAACACACCTATAATGCTAGTTACTTGTTATGTTGTTTGAACCTGTACTATTCTGATTTTATGTTGTATTTGAATTTGTGATGTACTCGACTTTTGGATGAATGAAATGAAATGGATGGTTTAATTTAATATTGTCGCAATTAGTGCTATGATGTCTCGAGCAATCCCGTTCGTCTCACTCTGATGTTTCCGCCATCGATTGGGGTGTGACAGATTGGTATCAGAGCTATAACTATAGGGAATTAGGTAGAATTGCCATGTTCGACCTAGTCTATAGTTTAAGTGACCAACTTGACCTTTCTTGATTCCTGCTTAAAATGTTAATTCTCCCTATTTGCTTCTTCCTATTTCTTTTGTTTCAATATATATGCAATATGTCTTTCCTAAGACACCTACATAACTTACACACTTGAAGACTTGAAGACACTCATACTATAAACGAGACAATCTCACCAAAATAGGGGTGAAACCCGCACTTTGGTGATCACTCTCAATCCGCGTGTTCGATTTTACACGAAATTTTACCATAAAGTTAGGAGTGAAATCCACATCTTGATGGAAAAAAATTCCATTTCAAACTCTAGTGGACCCTTACCAACAAGTCGGAATTCGCTCCTCGTTTGGTAAGTACCAACCACACTTAGGTACGATGTTGTCAAGTTAGGGGTGAAACCCGCACCTTGTCAACTAGTCCCATTCCTCGAATTTCAATCTCGCCAAAGTTTTGATTTTTCGATCGGTGAGAGACGTGTAGTAACTAGAAGGGTAAAGTGTCGTTAATCGCTTCTCGACGAAAGCATTTTACCTATAGGCCAAAGCACGTTTCTCTAATTTGAAAGGATCTCGATTCACTTTGGAATAGTCGACGTTTCTCAACCCGAAACACTCCAATGTTTTATTAAGCCTATCTTTTATGTTACCTCATCTGTTATGTGTTTAATACTTGTTACCTCGTTTGTTTCTAGCCCGATGCACAACTCGCACGCCCTTCTCAACCAAAAACAATAATCCTCGTGAACCAACTAAATTTATACTCCTTACACAATCATACATGTTTATACTTTTGAATACTTGTATGCCTATGCTATCTATGTGAATTCATACGTGTTACGTGATACTTACATGCTCGAAAATAACTTTTGTAAACACATTATGATCAAAGCCTTAACTTTCCTCTATTGTCAACCCTCAGATGTCTTTCTCACAAAACTTCATTGGAAAGAAGAAATCAAACTCCCGCTCCGACTCGATGTTAAAGAGGGACTGTATGAAGTTCATGGCCAAGCAAATGGTCAAGGTTATCCCGGTTATTGTTAGCAAGATCCAACCCTCGCCGAACGCCGACTCACCCCACGCCTTCGTCGACTCCAAGGTCGAAGCACCTAAGTCGATGTTCACCTTCAAGAAGTTTTGCTCCTACAACCCACTACCTTTCACCGGCGAAGAGGACGCCACCAAGTTACTGCAATGGTTCGACGCCATTGAAGTAATCTTTCTACAAAGTGGTTGTCCCGACCACCTGCGTACCATCAACGCAACGGGAGTCTTCCGATCAAGGGCTCTTGATTGGTGGACCTCCGAGCGAAACGCTCGTGGGAATGATGCCGCACACGCCCTCCCTTGGGCCGAGCTAAAAAAGCTGATGGAGAACGAATTCTGCCCCCCATGAACGCCAAAGACTCGAAAACGAGTTTTGGAACCTGAAACAGGTTAGGAACGACAACGCCGGCCTCATGGCCCGTTTCAAGCAGCTTAGTGCGATTTGCCCGAGTCAAGTCGACACGACTGAGAAGGCGATTGCCAAATACATACGTTGTCTCCCTCCTCACCTTACGGACCTCATCGATGCCACATCACCAAAACCCTCGAGGATACCTTTTGCCTGTTCGCCAAACTAAACAACAACCACGTTCTTCGTGAAGCCTCCACCAAGGCTTCATCGAGGAATGCCCACCAAGCCACCACCGAAACCCTCATCGAACCTACCTCACCCAAGCCACCAAGAAGCAATAACAAAGGCAAGAAGCGGAAGGCTTCAACTCAAAACTGTGCGATAGTCACTCCGCCAAACCGTCAACCCTCCCAGCAGCTAGCCTTAGCCAACCACGAGCCTATCAAAAAGGCATACACTGGGCCGCATCCCAAGTGTAACACCTGCCCTTACCACCATCCCGTTAACGCCCCTTGCCGCCTATGCACTAGTTGCAATAGGTATGGGCATTTTGCCCCGCAATGTCGAAGTGCTTCGCAAGCCCACGCCAACCAAGCCCGAGCTATCCTACCTTCATTCCACCACATCACTTGATGTTTTACAATTGCTATCCAAGTGGTTTGCTAGCTTGAAAGTGACACAACCCCATCAAGCCTCCGACACTTAGTTAACTCTTTCTATGTTGGTGCCGGCTCACCCGGGTTAAAGGTTACTTGGCTACTTGGTATAGTAAGTATGGTACATTTCCTTTTCATTCATGACCACCCGAATTATCCTTGTGATGATTTGTGTATTCGTGAATCTTACAATGAGGTTAAAGGATGGTTATCCTCGTACCTCCATGCATGACTTATATGACATTCTATGATATCCTTGATAGACTTAGCTTAGAATTATTATATAAACTATACGATAAATATATATACATAATCGAATCCTTGACAATGATCAACATGGTTACTTTTCATGGTAATAGGTTATATTATCTAATTCTTGAACCTCTCGTTAACGATTCTAATGGGTATCTTGACCCATGAAATCACATCAACCCATACAGGATTTATAGTGTAAAAAACGAGTGTTTAAGACTAGATAATTACTTTGTGTATACATACTTTTGTACTTTAAATTCCAATCCGAATCCTCCGTTAACATTCCGAATACTCACACACCTTCACTCTTCTACTCACATCAATTCGCCAAAACATGGATAATCGGGTTGCAAAATTGTGGGTATACTCGAACCCATTTTTTCGTTTACACACTTTGGGTGCAACATGTACAATTATACAAATCACGATTCATATTTGAAACTTGTTATAATCACACTCTATCTGTTATAAATATGAAACTTGTATCATTCTTGTTATCGCATGCTAAGTATACTAGTGTCTATATGCTCATTAACCTTGCTAGCCTCCCTTAACAATTATAGCGCTATAGGATTAACACACCGCCCGTATTCTTGTGGTATTGTTAAGTCACATATTTTACACCTTGTCATTTTGGTGACGACGGTAATCACGATTTCGTTAAACTTTGGATTGACATATAGTTATCACATGTTAATATGTTTGTAACATGATATGCAATATACCATGTTGGATATGAGGCAACTTTTTCACTATTATGCTATGTAAATAAACTTGTATGCTCGCCAACTTTTGTTGATCATTATTTTAATACATGTTACAGGAAACTAGTTGTTGCCGATGATGAAACTTATTTAGGGTGGATTAGATACACACCTATACTTAAATTTATATATTTCAACTTGTTATGTTATTCGAAACTTGTTGCATTTCCATTTTTGAAACTACGTATTGTCCTTTTGGTATCAATGAAATCGAATTATTTAAATATTATCACAAATAGTGTTATGAAGTCTCTTACAATCTTGTTTTCTTCCCGCCTTGATGTTTCCGCCATCGGTTGGGGTGTGACAATAGTATACCTTATAAAAATATTGAAATCAGATTTTTATTAAAAAATTTAAATCTAAATTTTTATATATGCATATATATATATATATATATAATTATTAACAACTAATAATGTTTTTGCCAAAAAGATTATATTATATATATAATAATGTTTTTTCACAAATCAAACTTTATATTATAAAAAGCTCATGAAAAGATCATAGTACCAACTTAACTTAATTTTTGGACGACGTTAGTCATAAAGGTTATAAAATGTTATCAAGCGTTAACATGAAGGTTGGGTTTAATCAATTTCATAATAAAAGATATGAAATCCAGTTAAGGTATAACAAAGTTGATATGTGCAATTTTATCAAGAAAGTATTACCTAGTCCCTCAAGTTTCCACATCTGTGTGTTATAGGATAAAAAGATTATCCCTCCCATAATCAACAAGTACTTAAACACATATATTTTGTTCTTATTTAGTTAATAATTAAGATTTTTCCTACCATAATTTTGTAGGCAAATATCACAGGTGTTCATATGCTTTCAAAATAGATATAACCTCAAAATCAAAGAAATTCGGCCAATCTCGTCAACTTGATATATATATATATATATATATATATATATAAAATATAGTTTATGGTTTAGTTTTTTTACGATTTGATGGTTTAGAACTTGAAACTTGAAACCGAGTGTTTCCTTTTGTTAATATATATATATATGACTAAATCATTATTTCAAAAATAATCCTTGTAACCAAAAATAATAATTTGTTTTAAGTTATTATAATTGTCGAGTTGTTAGAAAATAATTGACATGTTACTTAGAATTTTCAAGAATTAATAACCTCAAAAATATAACAACTTATATAAATTATGTCATTTAGTTTGTTTTTATGACTTTTGAATTTTATTGGGAATTTTAGTATAAAAGTCCAAGACTTTAGAATTATATTTAATTTTAAGTTATTACTTGTGAAAGATTAAACCCTAATCAAAGTTACTTTAACATATATATATATTTACTCACTTAAGTATATACATATATATTGGCTAGGAATTATTAATTTACCCCAAATAATATTTTTAAACAAAAGTCCCCAAATCACTAGACCTATTTTATCATTCGATTATTTAGAATATTTGTTATATCTATTCTAGGGTGATTTGGTCAATTGAGTTACACTTCCTCGTGTCTTATTATTTTCATTAGTGGATTACTACGCAACTCGTGAGAAGATTTATTTCTTTCCCACTTTTTATCATTAAATATTTTTTAGGGTGTATCATGTGTCTTGTTTCTATTGTTTTCTAGTTAAATCAACAACATGCAAAGTCAATGTGTAGCTACGTGTTTTGTACTCACGTTTCTATTGTTGCATATTCATGTATCTATGTGTTATTCGCTTTGTGTCACAGGTTTCTATTGTGGATCCACGGTTGACCGGTTCCCCATGACCATGGGTTGAACTCGGTATCGCCACCATTTAGATTCGCTCTTCGGGCCTTGAATCTCACTGTGTCTATTGTTTCTTTATTATTATGTCACATAAGTGGATTTGATTGTGGTGATTGTGAATTGTTATGGATGTATCTACAACACTTGAAGTTGCATGTTAAATTATTTCTAATTAGAATAATCAAAATAAATAAGCAAAACATTTTATTTAAATTTAGATTTATTTACCAACTTTATGTTGAGCCAAAAACCTTTTTATACATGAAACAGGTACATAAGTATGAATAGAGTTGAAGACAAAGACACGTAGGACATGCCTTAGATTAATAAATTGAATTTTATTTTATGTTTGATGAATTTGAATATTTATGATTTATTTGAAAATTCTATGTAAAGTGTGACAATTTTAATTTGTACATGTTTTAAATATTAAACTTATAATAGTTGTCATGAGCTCTGGGCAATCATTATGCCCCGTACATCCGTTGCGCGTTGGGGTGTGACACTTCCCCTCAGCCTGATCACTCACTTATATTCGTACAATAAGGATGTCAAGTAATGAAATAGATAACATGTGAGAACTATTTATACTAAGTACAAAAGGTCTATTTGCAATCAAGTTAACGTCACCCTAATAGTGATATCTAGCATTTCTAACTGGAAAAGATTCCACAAATATTGCAAACATCTGCGGGAATCAAACAACTGTCTAAGTATAGCTAATATATGTTCTGAGCATACACTGTTACAATGATTTAACCACTGTTCTTTAAACCATTATTGACTTGTTTCAAACATCTGTTTGACCAGACGAATGTTTGGTCTTCATGATTAGTGTTTGTCTTCAATAGGGCTTTGGCCATGAAATAGAGGTTTCTTTTTCTTCAATAGATGTTCCATGCATTGAACAGATCTTTGGAATCGTTAAACAGATGTTCTGATTAGTGTTCAAGATTCACTCTCTATGGGAGGAGTGTGCATCTTTATTTGTTAATTTCTTGATATGATTAGCATGTTTTGGCTTTCAAAAATCATCTATTCTTTTGTAGGTCCAACATTTATTTTAAAAAAAATTACACTGTATTAATAAGCATTTTATGCTCTTTAATTCGAGCAGACTATGGCAATAGTTTTCATAAAATTTATTTATAGGATATGTGATTACTTATTTAATGTAAACCATTGAGTGATTACACATTTAACATAAATCATTACGTTGATTACACCTTCAACATAAATCTTTACATGATTACACATTCAATATAAATCCATTTCGTGGTTACACATTCAATATGATTTGTTATAATTGATCTTATTACAATTATGCTTATAACGTGATTACACATTCAATATAAGAACTTAATTTTTTATGTTTTAATGCCTGATTAAATCTCTAATATACGACATTACATGGTTATTATAGGGTTGGCTAATATTTTGTATTACATTTATGCTTAATATGTGAATAAACCTAAAATGCATAGATATTTCATGAAATATTTATGTATTACATGTTTTGTTTTTTTATTATAGTTTTGGTTAGTACGTAATTACGCAATGGAATTACGTAATCACGTAACAGTTATTGAAAAATCACGTAACCACGTAATAATACATAATCAACTATTATTATGTAAATACGTAATCTCTCAGTAGAGTTTCACATAAAATACTATAATTAAATCACGTAATGTGTATTAATCCATTATATTCCAGTACGTAAATTACGTATTGGAACATAATCATGTAACGTTATAGATTGTAAAATATAAAAAATCTAACGTTAAGAAAACTATTATAATAGCCTACTCAAATTAAAGAGAATGAAATATTCGTTAAATACGGTGTATTTAAAAATAAATATTAGTTTATGAAAAAGCTATCGTCGTTTAAAAATCACGAGAGAAATAGGCTTATGAGTCAACAATATTGGATTTTCCTATTTTACATTTTTCCCCACTTGTTTTCTTGTTTTTAGTTAAATGAATTCTATATTTGAAACCACATAATCTTGCAAATCAACGACTCAAGTTATACTCTATATTTTGTATGCTAAGATTGTCTTGTAAAATAGTCTTGCTATATATTCCTAATATGACCATATCTTATTGCTTTATACAAAACTCGAACTTTGTTTTAAAAAAAAAAAAAATCTAATCATATTATTATTTTGTAGATCATGCATACACATATCGCGTTTTAGCATGGAGTGGTATTTGTTGTCTCCTCCCCGTGTTAACATGCCATAAGCATTTCCAAGATCTCACTTGCGTAGGGCAAGAGGCATTCCTAACATAATCAGAACTTCTTTTCTGAACGGCACATGATTAGAATTATTAGAATATACATTTTTTTGGTATATCGCACATGATTAGAATTATTAGAATATACATTTTTTAATATCTTATGAATATACCTAATATTTTGTTTCCACATATAGTCTAAAAAGATGGACTATAAACATAAAAATGTATTTATTCGGAATCATTTTCCATGCAACATCCAATTTATCAATAAATAGCATACGTGCGACCAATGTAACAATAACCATTCTCTTGTGTTCTCTCTTTTTTCAAAAGAGCCAAACTAATTCTTTAAATGGGCTATTGATGAAATTCATCATAACAGGATACACTCACCTTCAAATCAGGAAAACCCTCATCTAAAGCTTGTGAACACTCACTTGAAGGCACAATAGTTTAGTTAGGTAAAAGCTGCTCAGTTTAAGAATGGAACTGGCGATGGTCGGCTACTCGCCTAGTCTCCTATCATCACCACGTGTCGCCAAAACAAATTGGTGAGGACAGGAATTAAACCTGAGTCACTTGTAACATCAGATTTCTCCCTTATCATTCCATCACCAGCTCACAAAAAGAATTATGTCATTATCGTAAATAAAATCAATAGTTGGGCCAATTGTTTTACTATTCATAAAGCTAGGCGCTACTTGTTATATACTAATAGATTTTATTATTTTGTTTATCATAAAATAAGTAAGTATGATATTTTAAGTAACTTATATTAATTTATGTGTGGTAAAAATATATGTTACTATATTATTTAGAAACTATATTACATTTTAAACTTTTTAAAAGATATCAAATAAATTACTTTTAGCGATCACAATTGATCCTGAATCCGATAAGTAAACTTAAAACTCAAAGCATTTGGAATGGGTAACAGAATAAGAATCCGAATATAAGACCGAACATGAGATCAGTTTTAAAAATTTTTGCGGGCATGAGATTACGTAATACTCAACCCAATACCCAAAATCATATACATGTTTACCCAAAACTACATAAAGGAAAAAAATCATTATTATTTATCTCCAATCTGATATAGTAAGGATTAATTCTGTTTGTTACTTTACTTTCTAAATATGTATTGGATAATATTATTTATATTTTTATTCTATTAAGTACGAATTTATCTTTGAGATTTATATCATCATCAAAATTACATTATTTAGAAATTTAAAACTTTTATAGTGGTGACAACATGCATGTAGTGTTTTTATAATATAACTAGATTATAACCTTGTGTATTACACGGGTTGCATAATTATAATTTTATATACTGAGTAATAAAAAATATATCTTAAAAAATCGGTGTATTATATGAGTTGAATAAATATAATATCATATTTGTTAACACATACAGTCATCAAGATATATATTTAAAAAAAAGAACTTTAATATACTATTTACTTAATATTATTTATTTTTATGTTAGAAACATGTGCATCACAAGTTAAACCAATAAATATTAGATGCTTATTAATAAGCAGAAAAAATAAAAAAAACAGTTAAGAAAATAAATTTAAATAAATAATAATAATAAAATCTAAATAATAACAATAATAATAAATAATACCTTAACTAAGTTTAATAATAAAAGCATTGCATACTTACCCAAATTATGGTTCTACGAATAAATTTAAAAAAACTTCTATCTTCTACATAGAAGTAAATACAAAGAATATATATATAATTCAAAGTTGAAAACAAATCTTTATTTTATCTAAATTGGATTTAGTTTAATTATTATTTAATATTATTATTATTTAATGAAAGAGAAAAATTGAAAAATAAGGTGAGAAAACACCAGAGAATGACACTATAAAAAAAAGATTTTTATTTATTAATATAGGAAGATTTGTTGTAGTTCGTTAGAAACATTAGATTATAATTTACTTTGTTGAATCTTTTAATAAATAACAGGAATACCTGATACCCAACGAGTGATTATAGGATTTAACCTGACGGGTATTGAATCGGGTAAGATTCATAAGTTGTACGAAACTGAGATTACCAATCCATACCCGTTCCATTGTCTCGAAAAAATTATACGTTAGTTTCTTAAATCAGTTTTTTTTTAAAACATCATTTTCACAAGTCGGGTCGGGTTTTCAGAAAACTAGTATTTAATGCCAAATATTTCACGGAAGTTGAGCTAGTTTTCGTTTGATGGAATTTTATGTTTATATATTTACCTAATTACCATATTTGTTTATCTGTACGTAAATACACAACGAATGTCCACTCCGGTAGCAGACAACCTCTCCTTAGCTCCGGCAGCGAGTCAACTCAGTAATTCTACGTTAACTCGTGGTTTCCTTAAGCCTCTATCGCGGATCGCAAATATTCACATGGTTCGTATCTACATCTCTGCAGTTTTAACTGATGATTTTATATTAAATTGTTTAATTAAGCATTGAGTTTTATGCTTTCATTTAGTGAAATGTTCAATTGCTCTTGGTTGTGAATGCAAATGCATTCAATTGTTGCAGACAAATCGCTTTACAGAAATTATTTAGCATCGGCGAATCCATGATTTTTTCTCTACGGTATCAACTTTATTTGGTAGTCAAATTTACAACTCATCATCGATATTTTCATGTCACGTCAGATCGGGTCACATAATAAAAACCAAAAACATAATAAAGGTACTTTTGTCCTTAAAAAACAAGCAAGTGTTGATAATCCTATAAAGAAGGGGTGTTCACGGTCCAGTTTCAAACCATGAAACCGTCAAAACCAGTCATCGGTTGTTTGGTGGACGGTTTCTCTCTTTAACTTTCAGTAATCCACAAATATAATAAAGGTATACTGTCCTTGAAAAAAAAAACAAGTGTTGATAATTCTATAAGGAAGGGCTGTTCAGGTTCGGTTTCAAACTGTGAAACCTTCAAAACTATTCATCAATTTGGTTTTGCGATGGTTTCCCTCATCAACTTTAAGTTGGTCGGTTTAAAAAATAAACCCTTAGCAAATAATATGGTTTATACCAAAATGGGTCATATGCCTGCAAAAAACCAGACAGAACCGCAAGGTTTGATACATATTTTAGTCTTTTTATATTTCATATTACACATATTTAAATATCTATGTTTTATATCAAGTTTAATTAAAATAAAGCTATAATTATATCATACATGTAATATATGCAAGTTACCTGTCTATTTTTTTACTGTTAATATATATATATATATATGGTGAAGAAACTCATTTGTTTAAATATCACTCTATACCCAATAGACTATATAATGGTGCACATTTTTTAAGAATTAAAAAAATTTAAATTATGGTTTGCTTTAAAGCTTTTGGGTACTAAAAAAACTATATCACCATACAACTTTATTTTCAATCACTTTTATACCGTAATGTCGAGAAAACCATAAAAACGAATACATATTAGTACTGATATAGTTCGAACAATATTTGCTCAGTTCATCACCGTAAAGAACAAAAAAATCAACTATATTTACCTGTTTGATGAAAAATTTTATCGAATCGTTGATAAAAATAACCATATTGAGAAAATAAAACCATAAAACTGAATACAACACCGCTATTGATATTCCTTCAAATAAATTTTTTTAATAATAGATAAAAATAATCATATCACAAAAGTATATTCAAACTGCATTAAACATCATAATATATTACTCAATACGAAAAAGCTAAGCTGCTTATAAAACGCCGTATTATATTGCTTAAATAACGAAAGGGTAAACGACATCATTTTATATAACCGTGTATAGCTCTGTTTTAAATAAAATTTATATATAAACACAAATAAAAATAATCACATTACAATAAAAAGCTCAGAATATCATAAATAGTAAAACGCAATCTAATCAAATAAATTATAATATCAAAATATTATATTAAAATTTTAAAAACAAAAAGCTCAGAATATCATAAATAGTAAAACGCAATCTAATCAAAATGAATTATCATATTAAAATATTATATAAAAATTTTAAAAACAAAAAACTAAAATATGTTTGATGGTCTCCATTACAACTCTTTTTTAAAAAGTAGATTAAAAACAAAAATAGCTAAAAATGTAATTGGTTTAAATAATCGAATTACAGTCCTTTGAATTTGTAAGAATAAGAATTACTGTACAAGTCCTTTGAATTTGTAAGAATAAGAATAAGAATAAAGATAAAAATAAGAATACATTTTTTTTATTTTTTTATTTTATGCTCCCCTGTCTTTGTTTACAAAAGCACTATAAACCCAAATCTTGAAACCTAACGTTAGTAAAGGTTGGGTTTGGTTTGATTATTTATTTTATTTTCAACGGTACAATGTCAATTTTCAATGATGAAAAATTGTTACTAACGGTTTTGCTCACGATTTGACCAATTATCGTCCAAACCGGACTATGAAAACACTCCTACTAAGATATTATTGATGATCAAAGGTTGAAGATATAGAATCAATGGTTGTTGAGTTCCTCTTTAGAATTTGTTTCAAGAGCCTCTAATCAAGTCAATTACAACTAAATTTGCAATCTTACAAGGTGTCATTAAAATCAATAACCAAAACCTAATAGTATAATCATGTCTGCAGTCACATAAACAAATTACACATCTAATTTCAATTTTAGTCAAGTCTATAATTACATAAACACACTTAATTTCAACTATAATCATGTCTAATTTCAAAATTATAGCTTAAAGAAACTATTAGAAACTATCTTGTACTCATGTTTAATCATCCATGACTCCACTCTTTGATCAGAAACTTAAAGTCGACCGTACCTGTTACTTGACTCTTTTGTTTATTCGTCCCTACCTTTTGTTTACGGCTTACTAATGTTTACCTATCAGCGATCGTGACGATTTAGGTTGAATTATGCGGTCTTTTTAATATTTAGTTTAAACAATTGGAATTTATTACATGGCCCATTAATTGGTTACTGGCTTAAAAACATTAAAATAAGACATGCGCCTTTAATGGTTTAAAAAGGACGGAATTCACTCAATTAGGTAATTGGGCTTAATTAATAAGCCATATTTTTTTATTAGGTAAAACACAATATAACTTTTTTCTTCGGTATATTTTTTCATGCAAGTGGGGTCATTTTATTTTTAATAAAATAATTGATAGTGTTAATCGTAACAAAAGAAACATTTGTTTCATTCGAAAATTTCTATTACACCTCCTACGTATAACACGCAAAATATATCCCTAACACACATCAGTCCAGAAATAGTACAATTTGTAACAGAGTTTGATTTAATTTTGATAGTATATGTTAGTCGATTTGATTTTGAAGGAACAAATTCCACTGGAAGTTTTGATATTAGACAGATAAGACAGCTATAGTGAAATCATTTTACAAAATTCTTGGGCATATGTAATAAACAATATAGGGTCGGGACACAATCACACATGTTAAGAGTTAGAGTGAGTTTTGGTGAAAAGAAAACCCTTTCAATTATACTGATTATTAGCTACCAGTGTCAAAACCTAAAACTCAGCCATAGCTTAGTTTCGGTAAGATCGGTTTTGCTATTCAAAAGGAGGTTGTGGTGCAGCTTAATACCCGTTTACCTGTCGTTCTGTTGTAAATTTCTAAGGTTTGAAACTGAGATTCACTAGAAATATAAGTCTGAAAATGAAGTATGAATGTATGATCCCAAAAATTGGAGGCTTCAAGTTTCAGCTTATTTTTTTTACAGTCAAGCCGCTCCGTAAACTCCAATTTTATGCCTAACTGAACAATCCTATAAACTTTACTCTTTATGCAGAGAACTAATTCAAATGAAAATGAAGCAAAGAAGCAAGTACTTGCTTGCCCCATTTGTTATGACATGTTAATATGGGATGATGATCCAGTTTTCTCAGTGTAAGTTTTATTATCTTGAATAGAATATAGATCATTTTTATCAGTCAATTGTCTAGTTATTCTATTTGTTTCAGTTTTCTTACATTCAAATATGATGTTTTGTTAATAAATTTCTTCATTTATATGCTACAGAGATTCTACCCCTAGGTTTATTTTAGAATGCAGCACCTGTAAAAAGGCTTACAGTGGTAATGAAACACATCTTGATTTAACACTAACTAGTGGCACCAAGAAAAATGATGGATATATGCCAGCTTCTTCTGAGGTTTTCAGGTATCCAAATTTATACTCCCTGGGTTTCCTATTACATGCAACTCTGTGGTGGATACACTTCGGTGTAAATGAGATGATTTTCGCGAGCTACCCGATATTAACTTGTTAACAGTTTAAATCGAGCCAACCTAAAACTAAGTTAAGTGCGAGCCTAAAAGTAAGCTCGAACGAGGCCGAGCCTGGTTGTCACTTATTTCAACTCGAGTAGGCTCCTGGGTCTAAATGAGTTTGTTATTTATATAATTTTAATTTAATATAGTAAATATATATTTAAATAATTATATATGTTATATATAAAATTATGATAGAAATAACTAAATAATATATATCTATATATATATATATATAAACTATAAATGTATATAAAATAATTAATAAATACAAATGAGCCGAGCTTGAGCTTTGAAAATAAAGTTCGAGCCGAGTCGAGCATGCTAGCCCTCATAAGTTAAACAAGACCTAAGCTTGAGTTCAGCTCAGCTCGTTTATACACCTAGTTACACCTAATTGTGGGTGAATTTTCACATTTAATTTTGTGGAAGAGATAGTATACATGTATGTGGACACCTAATGGCACCTACTTTTTGCATATAAAGCGTTAATGCATTCTAATATTATGTATTAAACTTAGAAAACAATAGATTTCAATAATCCGAACTATAACTCGTTGAGCGATAATAATCCATACTTAGTTACTTACGTGTTGCCTTTAGTAATCCAATGGCACTTACTTATGGTCCCTTATCTGACTACGAACATCATGTTTTTGCTGATTTAGGCTGCCTTTAGTATCATTCTTGTACGAAAGAGGTTGGCGACAAGGTTTTTCATTATGGGCTGGTTTCCCGGGCCCAGAGAAGGAGGTAAACAAACGAGTGGGTTATTTTGAATGTATCTGCTAGAGGTGCCACTTTCCACCCACTAACTTATAAACAATGTCTATTTAGGTTATGTTGTATTTCTAACTCTAAAATAAAAGATTAGCTTAAAAAGCATTTTGGTCAAATGGGTTTAACCGGTCAAACAAGTCAAATTCGTTCAAGTTGTCTTTTTATGCACAATACCTTCTAAATCGTTTTATTCAAGTAGTATCTGGCTCACATATTTATTTGCAGTTTGAAATGATGAAGGATTATCTTAATCCGGTCACCGGAGGAAGAATTATTGATGCTAGTTGTGCTAGTGGGATATTCTCTAGGATTTTTGCAAAAAGCGAGCTATTTTCACTTGTTGTTGCGCTGGATTTTTCGGAGACCATGTTAAAGCAGTGCTACGACTTCATCAAGCAGGAGCGAAACATATCTCAAGAGTACATTGCTAATTTATATATATATATTTATTTTAGTTTCTACAACTAACTTCTCTAACAGACTAACACTCATTATTTCTCATCAGAGGTGGTAAAATGGGGGGTTGGTAACAAGTCAAAACACTTATTTGTAGTGTTAGGACTTCATCATGTAGGAGCGAAACATATCTCAAGAGCAAATTACCGATTTACATATATTTGTTTTAGATTCTAAAGCTAACTTCTCTAACAGAATAACACTCACCATTTCTCATTAGAGGTGGTAAATTGGACGAGTTGATACTATGTCAAAATTGTTTTTTTTATAGTGGGGTTACCTGAATACCAATAGCTAGTGCGTCAAAAACAAATACAAGCTTATAACACTAACTATAACGAATTTTTTATTTGATTATTTTAGAAGGTTATATGTGTTAAAAATACTCTTTGGGTGATTTTTGACATATGTGTGACATGTTTAGAAGCTCTATTATTTATTGATTTTACTCATTTGAGCAGTCACCATAGATAAGCAAATAACTTGAAACTATAATAATATCTATAAAGTAAGATGAATCGCATGTAATCATGTATTTCCAGGAACTTAATATTGGTTAGAGCTGATATTGCAAGGCTTCCATTCGCTTCAAGTTCTATTGATGTTGTGCACGCCGGTGCAGCTCTTCATTGTTGGCCCTCACCATCCTCAGGCGTAAGTATTTCGTAAATACACAATTCCTTTTTTCACGTCAATGCGATTTTTGTTTATTGACTTCTTATTACTTATTTCCACCTCACCACGACACCGTATGATAGATTGCCCTAAAAGGTAACCAACTTTCGTCTCATTTTTGTATTAAGTAACCAACATGAAAAACCCGTTAGATTTTTAAAGTTTGTTAGTTTAGTTAATTACATTAGATAAATGGGTTTTTGTTTTGTTTTTTTTGATGGCTAATAAACTATAGTTTTTCTTTCCTAAAACTTTAAACTAGAGTCTTCTCTAAAGAGGCTTTTGCCTCTTACAACAAAGCTACAACCCAAGTGGCAATTGGTTTTTGGTATTG
Organism: Scalesia atractyloides; assembly: GCA_947069175.1. Taxonomy (NCBI): domain Eukaryota; kingdom Viridiplantae; phylum Streptophyta; class Magnoliopsida; order Asterales; family Asteraceae; genus Scalesia; species Scalesia atractyloides. The sequence continues at coordinate 73,092,654 of CAMTDV010000020.1, read as the reverse complement.
TGAAAAGTTGCTAACGCAATATTATTGTTGGCCCGTTATTGGGGGTTCACATTTTCGTGTATCAAAATTAAACCTTTTTCATACGTAGGTGGTTCTTATCCTCTAAAAATGACTAAAAAGTTGGTTACCTAAAGTAATAGGTTTTGGAAATTTTCAAGATACCTAAATGTCAACTAATCTCCTAAAGTGCATGTCGAGCAGTTGTTGCGGTTTATTTTATATAGCTGATCATTATTTACTTTTTAAGAGTATTTTAGGCATTTCATAAAATGTCAAATAGTCTCCTAATGTATGCGGAGCCAAATGTTACATTTAGTTTTATGTATTTGTTTTTTATATATGTAAACATTAGTTACCTTTTTTTTTTGTCACAACCACATTTATAAATTATTGGTATGTCAAATATGATTACAAAAATCAGTATTATTAAAAATAAGCAAGAATTCAATATCTGGATAAAATGATTTAGGAGCTCTTATGGATTAAAAGTACATTTTTGCGACTTTAAATCCATTCAACTGTATCTTGTTTATTGCTTTTTTGGGTTAAGTATTTTTCACATAATTTACAATACCGTGTGTAACAGGTAGCTGAAATAAGTCGAATTCTTCGACCTGGAGGGGTTTTTGTTGCTACCACCTACATTATAGATGGCCCATTTTCACTTATCCCATTTTTATCACTGACACGAAAGGTAGGCCTTCATCTTGATCTTGATCTTCCTCTACCTCACCTCCAAAATACTAATAAAATAATGACAATGAGCGAAAGAAAACTAATAAGAGCATCCTCATTAGCATCAACATTTACACCCTATCTCTACATTGTAGGGATATTTAGGGAAATCTGCTAAACTACCACTTCATATGGATCTTTTTTTTTTTTTGAAAAGTGATATGGATCCTTAAAACGACAAACAATTTTAGGGAAGCTACAATGACTCTAAATATTCAAATTGACTAGTTATTACCCTTTGTTCCTCACATTTTTTGATTGAAAAAGAGAAAGTAATAAACAATTAAAAGAAGTATTGTTTAACTGGAGACAAATAGATAAGGGTAATGAGACGTGAGAATTTCTAAAAGATGAACAAAATTTGGTGATATATATGTTTTTCTTAGCTAAGGTATAGGGATGAACATATAGAACCTAGTGTGAATGCTCTAAGTGATGCTATGTGTATATACATAGGTGGTAATTTTCACTCATTTGCTTAATAATGAGTCAATTTACTTATTAATGAGTCAAATTAGGTTGTTTTGGTCTCATATGGGGCAAATAGTAAGAATTGTTAAAAAGGCACACGTCAAATGAGCGAAATGAGTTATTGAAAATTCCTATCGTACGCGCACTTGCCCTACTAAATTATTGTCATTAAATTTACGGTAATAATATTATTTTAGTACATTAATTATCAGCAAATGTTTAAAAAGAACCTATTTAATTTGTTGAATTCACATAGATGTATAAAGACTCAAAGAAAAAGCATATACGTAAATTAGTCCCTAAACTTATAAAAACCAAAACATATGTCAACGTTTACATGATAAAGTCCCAAAGCTTCTATAAATGATATTTTCAACGTTTGATTTTGGTTTAAAAAGCTTAAAAAACAATTACTCACGCTATAACCTAAAAAAGCAACAAAACCAAATTGTGAACGTAGAACACTCCTTTATAACTGTAGGGTTGTAAGTGAGTTGAGCCGAGTCGAGACAGGGTGGGCTTGAGCTTTGGCTGCTCGACTCGGCTCGAGCTTTAGCTCGGAGTTAAACAAGCTTAAGAATGAGCCGAGCCAAGGTTGGCTCGAGCTCCGCTAGCTTAAAAAATGAGCCAACTCGGTTCACATCATCTCAAATTTAGTTTTTTAGCTAATTTTTATCGAGTATCTTTCGAGCGAGTCGTGAGATTTATGAACAGCCCTATTTATAAGTTTAAGGAGTTTAGCATGCGAAAAATATAGTTCATTGACTTTTGTGCGAATTCATCAGAAGTGGATAGTGTTTCTTCCACATTTGTCATTTAAACTTTAGTCATATCTTACAACTTTCTAAAAAAAGACAAATGTTTTCGGTCTACCCAATATGGCTTAACCCGTTTTGAAACACATCAAAAAGTATTTCTTATAATTTTGACCGAATACTCACTCGGCCTACACAACGCAGAATCAGGAAAAAAGAGTTATTAGGAGTGAATTCTTTATTTTGTACTCGCAGAATTTTAGGCGGATATCGGGGAGCAATATGTACCTGTCTAAGCATGAACTAAAAGACCTGTGTACAACTTGTGGATTGGTTGATTATACATATGTTAGAAATGGACGATTTATTATGATAGCTGCTCGAAAGCCCAGCTAGATTGCCCAAACTGCCTTAAAAAATCTTCGTTATAAAGGTGGCTATGGCTTATATCATCTTCGTAACAATTGTATATCATGTTGTACATGAATCATTCACTAAAAAGCACTTTGTAAAATTGTAATCTTTTTAGACAACTGTATTTCTAAATTTTAATAGCTTAAAGTTTAAACAATTATACTTTGATAAAAAAAGAAACACACTATATATACAACATTCCTATCTCATTTTAATCAAACCTTCCCAACTCTTCTCTCATTACCTTCGGTCCTCACACAAACATGAGCTCAATGATAAGAAATTTAACCTACTTCTCCTCCCTCAAATATATTATTTGTGGATTGTGCCCAAATGTTGTTAGAAGAATTGTTGTGGTGATATTTTGAAACCTATATAACTAATTAAGGGAGTTGAAAATACAACACCAAGATGCAGAGGGCTTAGTTTCTAGTCATCCAACAAGGAAACACAATCATATAAAGAGGGCTCGTGAAAATGCGTTTTTGTAACGGTTAGTTTTCTCCACATCAGCTGTTCCCTCATAGTTATTTATTCTATAGCAAATATGGATTCTACTTCAACAGCACTAGTATTGCAAGGTGAAGAGCCTTATGATCGGAGTATACACCTTAAAGACACTAATGCTGCTATTGTGACACAAACATTTATGGCTCAAATCATTGAGGATGAGCAGTTGAATGAAGAGAAAGTGAAGGTGTTGAGGAAAAAGATAAGGTAAAAGATGTGGATGTAAAGACAGTGGTTGATAAGGTGGTTGAGGAAAAGGTAAAGGTAGCTGAGAAGGTTAGAACTGCTACTGTGGAGATAGAAGATTGTTGATAAAGATGTTGCATATTCTAGGATACAAATTACAGCACGACAAGTTTTCATGGCGGACATTGAGGTAAATTCTAAATAAGCGATAAAAGATGTCCAATATGTGTTGAGTTTGTTGCTAAAATCGACAGGTATGCTGTACACAATTAGAATTAATTGATGATTTGGAAAAACTGAAAGAGGCACACTTTGTTTTAAAAAAAATTGATAAAAAATTTAGAACTAAAGTTGCTTCATATAAAAAAGATGTTATGTTGCAAGTGGTTACTGATGATCTTGATCAGAAATGCAAAGAGTTGAAAGATAAAAGTCATTTGTTGATCGAATTAAAAGCAAAATTCGGGATTTAAACCGACAACATGAAAAAAATCAAAATTCTTCAACTGTGCTTGATCATATGATAGAGACACAAAAGACATAGTTTTAAACTTAAGGTATTGGTTATCATAGGGTATCTCCACCGTTTAATGATAAGTATGTGCCTCTTCCAGAGAATAACAAGAGTTATTAAAGTTTATTACAAAAATACCTTTGGTTGTTTTACATGATTTTAGTGAATCTGAGTCTGTGTTTGAGATATCAACGAAAGATGATGTCTGTGAGTCAAGTCACAAGAATGATCATTGTGAGCGAAAAATCCGAGTCCAAGTCAAATGTCTTCTTTACTTTAAACGGATCGGATAAATTGTTTTCAAGTGATGATTTTCCACTAGAAAATGTTTATAGTGAAAAAATTGAGAAAATTTTTGAGCAAGTTATTGAATACCAAAAGTTTCAAAACTTGTTTTTGAACCGAGAGTCATTGTTACTTAAAAGAAGTTGAAAAATGTTCAGACACTTAAATTTGTTAAAAGTGGTGACATGCAAAAAGAAATCGATTCTATTGAAGAAGAATCGAAAGAAAAATAATTGTTAAGAAATTTTACAAATCTAAAAAACAAGTTAGAAAATAAATCATCGAAAGCATCATCTTTGAGCGTCTCAAAAGCCAAAACAAAGGTTATTTCTATAGTTGATAAGTGTAAATGCTATCATTGTAGTCGAAAGGGACATTTAGTTGTTGATGGATGTTACAAAGAAAAATGTTCAACCAACGGTTAATCCGAAGGTTAAGCAATCAATTTTAAAACCAAAGGTTTATAAACAACAAGTTTTATCTAATGAAGATTCGTTTGATATCTGTTCTGGTTCTGTACAAGATAACTCATCATCTAAACATGACCATCGTCAAAATAGAAATGGTTTTCTAAGACATCATCAGTTTGTCAGATCAAGAGAAAATTTTAAAGAGGTTGTTTTATAAACTAATACAAAGAAAAATGTTCAACCAACGGTTACACCGAAGGTTAAGCAATAAGTTTTAAAACCAAAGGTTTCTAAACAACAAATTTTCTCTGATGAAGAGCCGTTTGATATTTGTTATGGTTCTGGACCAGACAATTAATCAACTAAACATAACAGTTGTCAAAATATAAATGCTTTTCTAAGACATCAGTAGTTTGTCAAATCAAGAGAAAATTTAAATCATTCTTTGAGTCCACAAGGCTAGTTTGTGAGAACTCAAGAATAAAATCGGTATGCCAGTAACAAAAATGTTTATCCCTCACTTTTTAACAATCAAACCTAACGTTTTGGTAACCAATAGCGAAATTTCCAGAGCTTCAATAATTGAAGAGTTGATAATCAAAGATTAAATTGAAACTTTAAACCATAGCAAGTTCAGGCCAAACTTTCACAAATCAGATATTTGTTAAACGTTTTATAATTCCGGTGAAACCGAAGGTTTCAAGCTATTAGCCAAATAGTACTAGAAATGGGTTTGGGATGACTGATAAGAATGATGAGTATTTATAATAATTTTCATTTGTTGATGAAACTGGAAGGCCCAAGACCATCTCTGCTTGGGTCCCATATTCAAACTAATTCCTTGTTATGTGAATGTAGGAACAACTAAAGAGGACTATTTACATGCGGTATGTAGATAGTGGTTATTCTAGGCATATGGCACAGATTTTAGGAGTGTTGAAGATGTGAAGATAATAAAAGGAGGCTGTGTGAATTTTTCGGGAGCAAAAGGAGGTTACATCACTAGTGAGGGTATAATGACTAATGATACAATAATCCTACACAAAGTCAATTTTTTGAAGAGCTCAAAAATAATCTGCTTTCAGTATCCCAAGTGTGTGACAATTAGTTTACAATGCATTTCACAAATAACGATTGCTTTGTTGAAACCAAGTTTTACCATTCCTGATGTATGTCATGGACATGCGTCCAACGGAAAATCCCCCCAATGTTACTTGTCGATTTGAGTTGATGGACTACGCTTTGAATTTCACTGTAAGTTCTATCTTTATAGATAACAATGCAACTATTTCAATCATTAAAAATCCAGTAAAACATCGCAAAATGAAGCATATTTACATTCGTCATCACTTCATACAGGATTGAGCTGAAAAGCGTCTGATTGAATTAGTTAAGGTCGATACTTTGGATAACATGGTTTATTCATTCACTAATGCATTCGATTGTGCTAGATTTGAAAATCTAGTACAACTGATCAGAATGCATAACCATGAGTAGAGTGTTTTTCTAAACAAAACCTACACGAAAGTTTTATTATATAGTTTTTAAGTTTTTCAGAAAATTTGAAAAATATCAAAAAGATTTTACTCAGTTTTAGGTTATTTTTGAAAAAAAGCTTATTTTTTACTTAAGTTGTAGGACTATTTTTGAAAATACAAAAAGATTTAATTTTAATATTTTCTTGAAAATGAAATCATTTCGAGAAAAAGAAGAAATGTCAGTTGTCAAGCTATCACAGTGTACCACAAACAAAATATGGTGATAGTATCGTCAATATGAATTATGAGTAGGTTCTACACGTATAATAAAGCGTGTTTTAGTGATATAATGATAAAGAACTATTTATCTCGTGGATCAACATCTGATAGACATATGGTCTTAGTATCGTAATTTTGTTTGAGAGATTCCCAAGATTATGAGATACTAGGTCATTATACTGTTTGTTATCTGGGGTATTGTATTTGTTTTTTTGTCTGTACATTGGTACTAACCTTGAACATTTATAATAGTTTTCTTAAAGACGTGTTGTTGCGTAAAATTGGGTATATTTCTTTTTTGCCAAACTATATTACTAAACGGTGTATATTTCACAATGGTAAATGAATATGGAAAGATATCAATTTATGTATAAAAGATACAAAATTTTGCACAAATTTCTCAAGTCAAGCTTCAAACTCTTTGTTTGTACAGTGGCATTAACCTTAGTTTTGAAGTCTCGCAGAAGCCCATATAACATATACAAGTAGTATATTCACATGTAAGATGTAATTTTTGCGCACACCTTGATATGGGAGTAAGTCAAAATGATGGGCGAACAAAATTATCTAGTTATAGCTTACCTAAATGCATATCACAAAACATTGTTTGAAAAACGTACAAGAGTTGAAGTGGATAAACAATGCTGGTGATTATTTTGATCCATCAAAAATCATAAGTTATCAAAATTTTTAAATGATATCATTTGTAAAATAGTCTTGATGAAAAACCGATATGATCTTCGTATGCGTGATTTCAAAAAATATCTAAATTATTTTTACCATCTTTAATTTTTCTGCATTTTTATTTCTGTTTGAAACATTAAAACTTGAAAAAAGATTTTAGGTGTGCTTAGATATGAGATTTTGAAAAATGCAAATATATTTATTTTCCCGCTTCCATGTGTGGGTTAACTTTTTTAAAGATACTCGGGTTGCAATTGTGAAAACGCACATAATTACAAAGTTTGAAATCCTTGAGAATTTTGAAAAATGACAAGTACTGGCGTAGTTGACTAGCTTGGCGCAGTTTAGTGGCCTAGTGTAGTTAACTGTTTGGCAAATATAAAAAGGTTGGCAAAGCTATTGAGTTAGTAAAGTTAAGGGCTTTGGTGTACTTAACATAGTTAGCGCCTTTAATTCTTTAGCGAAGTTGTTGACGTTAAAAAGTTCATATGTTGACTTTTAATTCAAAATTTAAATTTGGTAAGTTAGGATATGAGTTTACAAGGCTTGTGATTAAAACTAATAAGAACAAACAATGTTGTATAGTAAAACAAATGAATAGTCACCAGCAAGGGTTTATCATCACAGACTGTTTTCTATCAGATTCAAATGATTTGGTTACAGTATAATTGACTTTACAAACTCCCCTTAGCCTGATCACACAACAAATCTGTTCGTACAAAAGAAAATGGAATGTGATGAAATAGATCTCTAACAGGTGAGATCTGTTTATACTAAGTACAAAAGGCTTGTTTGTGATTGGCTAACATCACCTTGATAGTGACATCCAACATTCCTAACGGAAAAGATTCCACAGATGTTTGCAAATATATGTGGGAATCTAACCTGTGATCTTATATACTAAACATCTGTTACAAAGCAAAATACTATTACATTGATGAAACCATTCATCTTCAAACCGTTGTTTCTTCATATCTAACATCTTTTTAGCCTTCTTCAACAGATCTTCACTTCAACAACACTTTGGTCTTTATCAGTGCTTGGCTTTTCCTCAAAAGTGGTTTCCAAGCTTTGAACAGATGTTAGCATGTCTTCAACAGATATACTGATTAGTGTTCAAGATTCGCTATCTTTGGGAGGAGTTTGCTTCATTCTTCTTGTTTATTTCTTGATCCTTTGGTCATGTTTTGGCTTTTGAATACCATTTGTTCTTTTGTAGGTCCAACAATCTCCCCTTAGAACAAATGATGCCAAAACAGATGTTTATTAGATCAACTTTTATTCCTCATAAGCTTCTCTCAAATTTGAGCTTTGAATTGCTTCTCAAATTTTTATAGAGAGAGAATCATCTGTATCCCTTTCAAGTGGAAGACTCAGTAAGTCTTGCAGATCTTCAACATTCAGGCCATAGACACTATTCACTGAGATTTTTTTTTCACTTCTACATTAGCTCTAACTATGTTAATTAATGGCTTGTCCTGTTGGATGACTATTTAAGAATATTTAAGCTAGATGGATTTCTTGGGGGAAGAAGTTATTTGATGAGGTGAGGGAAATTATTTCCAAAACTTGCCCAAGCAGTTCTTCTGGTTTGGCATTTAGATGCCCATATATTAATTCATTTTTGATCCCTTCTTTTGTTATTTCATCTTCATATATCTTCAAATCTTCTGCAGACATCTCCTTTTGCCTTTTGAGGTAGCTTTTGATACCCGAGGAGACATTTTTTGCATGAGGAAGCTCTGAAGGGTCAACCGGAGAACTGATGGGTATATTCCAGTCTTCATAATTTGGCATTTTTGGGACTGAAGGATCTTTAGCTCTTGAAGCTTTGAGTTTCTTGTACCTCTCTTTGATTGTTGGCTCATGCCATTGATTGCAATTTGCCAAATTTGGATGCCACCATACCCTCCTTCATTCTTTTGAGTTCAAGAACCTTTTGGCCAACAGACTTTTTACCTGCTCTCCAATTGAGAGGAGTGGGTTTGATATCTAGATTGAGTTTTATCTTCTCAATCACCATGATTTCATCTAGAAGGATTTCTGTAGCCCATCTAGTGAATTGGGCTCTTGTGGTTAGATAAGGCTTATTTTTCATGATAAAATCCAAGTAATCTTCCCTTAATGCTTTTCTGAACTCAGGGTTGTTTCCTGGTACTTGTGAAGCCTTTTGATTGACGTCTTTTGCAAAGTCTTCTAATATGTTCACTTTTGTGAATTATCTAGAAAGGATTTGTTGTGCCTCCTTATCACTTTTTCCCTTCCTTCTTTTAGCAACAATCCTTTCCGCCTGTTTGATTTTTAACTCCAAGTACTCTTTGACATTGGAAGGATTTGGATACCTTTTAAGGGATGGAAAGGTAAGTTGGCTGGTGTTAGTTGTAGAGTAGAAAGATTGTATTTCTTTTTAAACATTTTCTAACTCTAATGGATGTAGTATGGTGGTAGATGGGTGTAATGATAATGAAAGTTTGGTTGATGATGGTTTTGTTATGATTGGTTTTGTCGTGTTTGATGGTGGAGATGTGATGGTTAGTGCTCTGGTGGTTGTGGTAGTTGGTTGAGATATGATGGATAGTGTTGTGGTGGTAGTGGTTTTGATAGGTGATGCATCAGGGATTTCGTCATCATTATCTTAGACAATCAATTTATCTATCCTGGATTTGGTTTGAGGTGTTGATGTTTCTGATGGTGGTAGTGGAAGCTTTGTAGATGGTTTTCTTTTGATGAGTAATCCTTTAGGGGACGTTTGTGTTGGTGGTAATGTGGATGTAACATCTATTGTCACTTTTGTAGTGCAAACAAATGTTTGGGTAGTGGAAACAGTGGTTTGGATAGTTGGTGGTGGTTTTGTTGATGCAGTGCTTTTAGAAACCTCTGTTGAGGAGCCTTGATTATCTTGAATTGTATTTCTTTCAATAATCTCTTTGCACTATTATTTGCATGTTTGCTTCCCTTGTATCTTTCCTCTTTTCTTTTTTTTTTGCAATGGCTTCTTGTTTGGCCGTTTTGGCTTCAGAGTATCTAGAATCTTTTAGGCTTTCTTTACCATAGGAGGGAGCTTTCTCATGCTATCACTCTTCCCCTTTGGGCATCATCTATGTATTTGGGAGAATGGGAGCTGTACCAGTGGTTTGGAGAATATGGTCTTTAATGGCCTTAAACTCTGCTTAAGTATCTTTGTACTTAGCGTCCACCATGTTTCGTATTAGCTCCATTTGCATGTTTTGATTTGTTTTGCAGTTTTCTTAAGTTGAAGATACATTTGTGCATACACCCATATCTCTTTTGCAATTTCTGCTTTAGTTGGAGGAGGTCTTGAGTTTTGCACCAAGGTCTTCATCATATTTTTAATCTCAGCAACTGAAGACTCCAACTTGGAAACTCTCTCCGTTAGTTCTTGATAGTTTAACCAATCATCTAAGTTAATAGGATCATCTGAGTTCCCACTAGAGGTGGTTATACTTGGTTTTGAATCAGGTGCCCTTTTTTGGTACTGGAGACTTCCAACTGTTATAGAGTGTACAATTGTAGACACAATAGTTGTTACCTTCAAGGAGGTCTTAGTTATGTAACCATTGTCCAATTGTGAGATTGTTGTCTCCACAATTGTAGTGGTTGCCTCACTTGAAAAACCTTCAAGTGTGTCTTGAGACACAAGAGGTGTAACCTCCTCAGCTTGTGGGTTGACAATGATGTCTGAACTTGCCCTAGTAACTTGTTGTGGCATACTTTCAGTGATTTGTTGTTGAGAGGAACTAGGTTCACATAAGTCAGTTTTATCGATTGCATTAAGCAATGATTGGAATGTTCGTGGTATTATTTTTGTGGGTGGTGGAGTGAAGAGAGAAGTAGCCCTGGGAAAGGGGCTTGAGAAGAGACATTCAAGTGAAACATCTCCCTCTTGATTTGGTTCCTCTGTGCTTACAACATTATCCTTTTGTAAGGATAAGTGAGGAGTTTGGCTAGGTAGAGATGTTTGCATCTGTGGTGAGGAGGTAACAATAGATGTTTGCTGCATTTTGTTACAGCAGGAATCTCTGGCATCTCAACCCCTAGTGACACCTTCTTTTGGTTTTTCTTTTGGATTTGGGAATAGGAATGGAAGTGGTTTGTGTGGGAATTTCTATGTGGGTACCACAGTGGTGGGTTGATCACTGTGGGCATCAGGAGTAGTGGGCTCAAACAATATTGTAACATTTGTTGTTTGGTTTTATAAAACATTTTCTTCGGAGGCATTTTTTGACCTTTTGAGGCCATCTGCGTGTAAATATTTCATTTAAAAGGCTATTTATTTCAAAGGCTGCACCTTGTTCAAAATTTTCTTGTTTTAAAACCTTTTGAAGGTATACACTTAACAGCCTTGGGTATAAAAGGAAAGGATTGCTAGTTTGCCACCATATCCATAAACATTGTTTGGGATAGCTTGTAATCTGTGTTTGTTAATATAGAATATCCCAGATGCTAAGTTTATAGGGAAATTTCATTAAAAGAGGTGGTATTGGCAGATAAGCAAACTAAAAGTGTATGGAAAAAGAATTTCATGGAATTGTGGTTTGAAAAGTGTGGCTCCCACCAGTTGAGCTTCATATCCCTTTTCTATGAACGCATTTTTCAAGTCATTTTTAGAGATAGTTTTCATCCTGCCATATCATCCCGATTGAACATTATGGAGATGGATTGTGGAGTTATCTGGATTTGCCTTCATTGATGTTGTGTAGGGCTTTTTATTTTTAAACAGAAAATGTGCATTTGCTCAAAATTCTCGAAGGGTAGTCAAATACACTTGTACGTGGGCGGTAAGAATGGTACGATATTTTGATGATGTAAGAATGTCGATAATTGAATGAAATTCTTTATTATTCTCATGTTTGACAAGATATGGTAGAAAATTGTGAGATGATTTGAGAATGAAGGCCATGGCGGATCATAGTGGAAGCACGAGGTGTGATCAGATCGTTATTCATTGGATTCAATCAAGTAAACAAATAATAGATAATAAGATGTTCATCCATATGACTTGCTTAAACAAATTTACACCATACTTGTTTGTTCAAAAGTAAAACAACTAAAGAAAGTAAGTTACATTGTTTGAAACAAAAATAAGTTTTACAAAACCAAGTTCTTAAAAATAACTAAGACTTTGCATTTCATGTTTCGCACGAAGGCGTGACATGTGAACCAAAGTCCATCAAAAGTGGATGACATCTTATGTTTGACTTCTTGACACCATGAACTCGTTTTCCAATTGCTGCCCACTAGTTACCTGAAATAAATGTTAAGTTTGAAAACTCAACAAAAGTTGGTGAATTCATGTGTTTAGTTTTGAATAAAATGACATTTAAAGTATTGTAATGAAAATATGGTATGTAAAGCGTTAATGAAACTTGAAAGATCATTAATGTTTTGCAAGGACATTAATATGTATGCTGACATAGGTAGTAACCAAGCCTAAACGAATTTTTACGCATGCTTTGTGTTAGGGCGCAAAAGCACTCTAATGAACTGAACCGGTTGCCATTTAATGTGGAGCTCGTCACACTCCATAGATCTATTTTTTCTCTCCCTGGTTTAATCCGTAATTAATGGTTACCCGCATCCTATTCACATGTGATCTATGATATTTTCATTATCTAGCTTAACCGTAACAATTGTAACATGTATCCTTCCCTGAGAGTTTAAAACCGTAAAACGTTTAAGGAAAAGGGGAAACATGAACTCACAAATTTACGCTCTGTGCAAATCTCTTGATAATGTCTGGATCTGCGCTCCGTGACATAACCTACAAGTGTTCTAATCTTGTTAGACACTTAGGCCTACGTTTTGTTTATGTACAAGTCATTCGTCTTGAATTTCAATTAGTCTTTCATTCGTTTTGAATCTTTGTTTGTTAATATATATTTCTGTTAGGATCTGAGTTTGATTGTTGTGAAAGTTTTAAGATGAAAATCAATGGAAGATGATAATATAAATCTGATAAGTGCAGCAGAAATGTAAACTTGTAAATCACAACAATGAAGAGAATTTTTTCATCAACATGCTTTTATAAATCAAAGTTTACGTATGCATGAAAGGTATACAAACTCCCCCTCAGCCTGATCTCTCTGATTGTTCGTACAAGAAATGTCAAGGAGAAGTGATGAATAGAAAAGTACATGCGCTATTCTATTTATAGTACAAAGCAAATCATTGTGGCATCTAAGCTGACGTCACCTTGACAGTGACATCTAACGCCCTAACAAACTTTAACATCTGCTAGACTAAAACACTGTTACATTGATAATATATAAACTCTGTTGATCCAGCATCTGTTGTAGAAACCCTAATGAGCTTTAATCTCTGTTGGTCCAGTAGACCTTTGCTTCAACAGTCTTTAATCTTCATCATCAGAGCTTATCTTCAACAGACTTTAGACTTGTCTTCAACAGATCTTGTATAACAGACTTTAGCTTAACAAACCTTTGAGTAGCAGATGTTGATGCCTTTGCCTTTGAGTAGTAGATGTTTATAGATTATTTTGGCTTTCCAATCATCTGTTCTTTCCAATCATCCTCCATCTTTAGCTTTTGACTTCCACCATCTGATTTGAGCAGGGTCAATTTGTGGGTGTCTGAGGATGACTTCCACTTTAGAATTTTTGAATCAATTGGTTTTCATGGGTGAAGATTTATTTTTGATGAGTTTGGTGAAAGTGGCATGCTGACAAGATTTTAACTGTTTCTCTAGTTTGTCACTTGCAGGATCTGTGTGAAAAAGCAGCTGGTTCTTGATTCCCTCCTTTCTATGTTCTTTAAACATCTGCTCATCATCTTCAGCCATCTGCTTTTGCCTTTTTGCTTGATTTAAGACAATTGTGGATGAGACAGTGGTTGAAGAATGCTTTTTGAGTGTTTAGGTCTGTTGAGGGACAACTATTGTTGGATAAACTGGCTTTCTAGGAACTGTAAGATCTTTCTTTCTAAGCTCTCCTAGTTTCTTGTAGGTATCAACCACTCTGGATTCAGACCATCTAGCAACAGACTTCGTAGAGCCATAATTAGCAGCAACCAGTTCCTCTTTCATTCTTTTGATCTTCAAAGCCCTGTTTTGATCCACTTGTTTGTACTTTTTCCAGTCAGGTGGTGTTGGCTTTAGTGAAGGATCTTTGGTCATTTCTTGAATTCTATCAATTTCTTCTTTAAGATCATTTGTTGACCAATCTATAAACTGTACCTTGGTTGCTTTATAAGGTTGTGCTGCATGATATGATGAATGTAATCATGTTTTAGTTCCTTTTCTAGCTCAACATTGACTGACCTTTCTCACATAGACTTACTCATATCTTTGGCAAAATCATCAATTTTTCTAACTTTGCTAAGTTCATGAGATAAGATTCCTTGAGTAGTCCTGTCATCTTTCCCTTTGCTCAAATCTTTCGCAATGCTCTCAGCCTGTCTAGCTTTCAACTTTAGATATTCATCTAAGTTTCTTGGTTTTCTATATCCAAATAGAGATGTGAAGTCTAGTTGTGAAGTATCCTCTGTTGTGTAAAATGATTCAATTTCCTTTTGAATAGCAAGCAGTTCCAGAAGATAACGAGCAACCAAGGGATGGGTGACTCTGGTTGGTAGATAGGAAATGAAGTGGTTTCAGATGGTAGTGATGAGAGTGATGTGGAAATGGGTTTTGATGATAAAGGGATTGGTGATGGAATCTCTTCATCATCATCTTGCACTACAAAAGTTTTCTTTTGCGTGAGAACTTGATCTTTGGTGAGGGTGGTATGCTGGAATTGTTGGTGGTGTGGTTAATGGTTGGGTTAAAGTTGGAAAAGTGATCAAGGCAGAGGTTTGGGAAACATCTGTTGGAACACCTGCTGTAGCAGCATCCGCTGAGACATCAGCTGTACTAACATCTGTTGGGTGAGTTGGTGTTGGTTTCTTTGGTGATGTGGGTTTGGTAGCAGAGGATACACTCTTTGTTGCTCAGCAGTGATTTTAGAAGAGATGGGATCTGGCTGTCTGACTTTTCTAGTTGACTTCCTTCTTTTTGAAATGCCAAGGTCTTCTTTTTCCATCTGCCTGGCCTTTTCTTCTTCAATTAGTTTAGAAGCTCTTCTTTCCAATGTATCTGGCCTTCTCTGCTTTTCCAAAGCAATCGCTTCTGCTTCTTTGTTCAGGGTCTCATCAATCTCTTTTTGAACTCCAGCATCTGATGCTTTAGCAGAGGTTTGAGTTGGAGCAAAACATGGCTTTTGTTTTTGCACCTTTGAATCTGGCTGCAACTTTCTTAACTTATCTTTCTCCCCCTTTTGGCATCATCCTTTACTTCTTCTTGAAGGACTGTTGTAGGGGCAAAGCCAGTGGTCTTTACCAAATGTTCTCTAATGGCCTTGATGTCTGCTTGTGTAACTTTGTATCTGGCCTTAACCATATTTCTGATAAGTTCCATATGAGTATTGTGGTTTACGTCAGCTAAATTCCTTTGAGCTTGAATAATAGGTTACACAGATTTCCATAGCTCATTGGCAATTTGCTGAGTGGATGGTTGGCTTTGAGAATTTTGTAACATCTACTTCATCATGGATTTCATTTCATCAATTGAGGACTCCATGGATGTCATTTTTCACCGTCAATTCCTTATATCTCAATTCATCACCTAATTTAATTGGATTATCTGAATCCCTACCAGAGTAGTTGTATTTGGATCATCAATAGGAGTAAACTCCATAGTATTAGAATCAAATGCCCCTTTTCTTGGTACTGGGGACTTCCAACTGCAACAGTTGTTGCCTTTAAGGAAGATTTATTGATGTAACCTCTGTCCAACTGAAACACTATTGTGTCATCAGTTGTAGTGGCTGCTTCACTTCAACTACCACAAGAGTTACTTGTAACTCATGGGGTGTAGCCTCCTCAACTGTTTCTGGGTTAGCAACTTGATTTTTCTCAAACTCAGTCACTTGTGGGGGTGTACTCTCTTTGACTGGTGATTGAGAGGAACTGATTTGTGTCTGAGTTTTATCAATTGCATGAAACAGAGGTATAAATGTAGGTGGAATTGAGGGAGATGGATGAGGAGTGGAAAGAGAGACAACCTTGGGAGAGGGCCTTGAAAACAGACTTTTAAGTGAAATGACTGCTTCATAATGTGGGGACCATGTACTTACAACTTGATCCTTTTGTGAGATACAAGAGGAGCTTGGCTTTTGGGTAGAGACCTTTCCAACTGTTGTGAGGAAGTAGCAACGGTGGTTTCAAGTGGCTTTTATGATACCACAAGGTTATCCTCTACGATCTCATCTTCCAGAGGTGCCTTTTTATGTACTTTTGTTTGGTGGGCTTTTTGGATTGGGGGGGGGGGGGTTTGCTTTTGGATATTGCTGGTGTGGGTTTCACAACACCAGTTGTGGTGCCATGATCACTAGGAGTAGTGGGCTCAACAACAGAGGTCTGAGTAGATGTGGACTCATCCAAAATAGGCTCATCCCCCTTTGCTTTTGTTTTGGAAACTTTTGACTCTTGATTTAACATTCTTGTAAAAGTTTCATTTGTCAGACTCTTCATTCTAAAAACTAAATCTTGTTGAAAATCTTTTTCAGATACTTGCTTTTGAAGGTAATAGCTTAGGAGTCTAGGATACAAAAGAAAAACTTTATTTGTTTTTATTTTATATATATATGTCACCAAGTCCAAAAACAATGCATGTGATAGATTAAAATCAGATTTTGTCTAAATAGCATATCCTAGATTTTGGATGTTTTGTGGAATCTCATTAAATGTAGTGGTCTTGGCAGAAAGACAAATAAGTTAGGTATGGAAAAAATATCTTATTTCCGCAGGAAATTTGATTTAAAAATTGGAACACCAGTCAATCGACCTTCATACCCGCGTTCAATGAACTCTGTGTAGAGTTCTTGCTTTTCTAAAGAAATTTTACCTGCTTTGTCATCTAATGCAAATGTTGTGGATATGGAAGATGGGGATTTTTGGACAAGAGTTTCTCCGATCTTTGAAGTTATAGCATATGGCTTTTTGTTTGAGATTCAATTTTAGCGTTGGCGCAAAATTGTCGGAGAGTATCCACATAGATAGGTGCATCAGCAAGCATAATGGTTTTGTATTTGGATGATGTGAGAACATCAATTAGGTGAAAGGAAGTATTTTTGTCGTTTTTCTCAAAAGTGGGAAGGTAGTTTATATGGAAGTTTGATTTGGAGAGCCATGATCGAAGAAGAAAAGTGAAGTAGTGGAGAGGATGGCATTGGAAACCGTTTTTATGAATTTTGAATTCAAGTCGGTAGTGAAAAACTCTATTTGGATGGAACAAGGATATATAAAGGAAAAAGTGAATGCTGACGTGGCAGCGGTTTCAAAAGATGTGATGGCTAACATCTGTCCACGTGGCAACCTCTGTTGGATAATGGATGATAGTTGTTGTGGAATCTCTGTTGAAAGCAACAGAGGTTGGGAACAGTGGTAATTTTACTCTATCAGAGGATAGATATCATAGGTTAGGACAAGCAATGGTATATGGGAACAGAGGACAACTTTCAATAGTGGATAGCATTATAACCAATCAAAGGTTTTAAAAACAATGGTTTAAAACAGAGTTTAAGGATTTATTGAAAAAATTCAATTTTAGACTATTTTTAAGGAGGGATTTTTTATTATCTGAAAACATTTTTATGCTTTTTATTCATGGAAAAAAAGTTGCTTTTAATCCATGTTTAGCATGCCAATCCTAGAGATCAAGCTTTTAAAGGTAGATGTGTCTAAAGCTTTTGTCAACACATCTGCTAGTTGATCCTTAGTTGGAACGTGATGCAGAGAAATCAAGCCTTTTTCATAGAAATCCCTCACAAAGTGATGTCTGATGTCAATATGCTTGGGTGTGGAATGTGAAACTGGATTTTTGATGATGTTTTCAGCTGCTTGACTATCTAACATGTGAGGTGTCTTTAGAGCAATTACATCAAAATCAACAATTGGTTTTGAAGCCACAAAAGTTGAGAAGTGCAACTAGCAGCAGCATTATACTCAGCCTCTGTTGTAGATGTTGAAACTGCAACTTGCTTTTTTGCTTTGCCAAGAGACTAAACAATTGCCTAGAAACTGACATCCTCTTGATGTGGACTTCCTTGTAGCATGGCAACCAGCAAAGTCACTATCTGAATAACTTGAAAGATCAATATTTTCGTTAGTAGGATACCTGATACCAAGTGTGGGAGCACCTTTTATGTATCCGAATATCCTTTTCACAGCTATAAGGTTGGACTTTCTAGGTGTTGGCTAGGATCTGGCACAGTCACATGCGGCAAACATGATGTCTGGCCTTGATGCAGTTAGGTACTGTAAAGACCCAATCATGCTTCTATAAAGTGTTTGATCAACCAAGTCATCTTTATCATCCATAGTGGCCAATTTTGATGTGGCCATTGGTGTACTACATGGTTTACAATTATTCATATCAAATTTTGTTAATAATTCTTTGACATATTTGCTCCGATGAATGAATGTACCATTTTGCATCTGCTTAACTTGGAGACAAGAGAGCACTGAAGCTCACCCATGGCACTCATCTCAAACTCTGTTGTCATGAGTTCTCTAAACTCTTCACGCATGACATTGCATGTGGATCCAAAAACGATGTCATCCACATAAATTTGGACAATCATCAAATCCTTTCCTCTCCATTTTAGAAATACTGTTTTATCAATTTTACCTCTTGTGAAACCTATGGATAAGACATAGGTGGATAGAGTTTCATATTAGGCTCTAGGTGCTTGTTTCAAGCCATATAAAGCTTTATTAAGCTTGTATACATGATCTGGATAAAAGGCATCTTAAAAACCAGGAAATTGGCATACATAAACCTCAACCTTGATCTTACCATAAAGGAATGCACATTTGATATCCATTTGAAACACCTTGATGTTGTGGTTTGCAGCAAAAGCTAAGAACAATCTAATGGCCTCTAGTCTTGCTACATGAGAAAATGTTTCATCATAATCAATGCCTTCTTCTTACCTATAGCCTTGAACCACAAGCCTAGCTTTGTTCTTGACAACAATGCCTATTTCATCTGTTTTGTTCTTAAAGACCCATTTTGTGCCTATGGGACAGACATCCTGAGACAATGGTACAAGCTCCCATACTTGTTGTCTTTTGAACTGTAGGAGCTCTTCTTGCATAGCCTCTACCCAACTATTGTCTTTTAGTGCCTCTTGGTACTTGACAGGTTGTGTGAGTGATAGAAAGCCAACAAAATGACAAAATTTTTGGGAGTGACTTCCTGTGAGAACCCTTTCATTGATGTTGGTAATAACTTGGTCTGGTGGGTGATTTTTAAGGTAGATCAGATCTCACTTGTATGGAATTTTGGCATTGAGATGTGAAGGCTGCAGATGGGAATCATCTGATCTAGCATCTGTAGCAATTTTGAAGAGCCAATATTTGTTTGGAATGGAGGTGGTATAGGTGGGATAGGGGTAAAAGTAGGTTGACTTTTGTTCACAGAAAATGGACTTTTGTCAACAGGTGTTTGACTTGATGAGCTGGCAGAGGTTTGAGGATCAACAACAGTTGATGCTGTGGTTATAGAGTTTTCATAGTTGTTAGTAACATCTGCTTCTCTAGTGGTGGAAGTGACTTTTTATTGTAGAATCACAATGTCAAATCCATAATCTTGATGAAAAGATTGTGGTGTACCTGCATGGTTAGTCTTTACAGACACATCTTCAAATGTAAATTTATCTAAATCAAACAACTCAGCAGGATTTGCTGGGATTTTTTAATGAAGGAAGTTCATTGAACTTTACATTCAAGGTTTCTTCTACACACCTAGTCCTTGTGTTAAACACTTTATAGGCCTTGGAAGTAGTTGATTATCCCAGAAAATAACCACAATCTACTTTGGCTGCAAATTTTGAAATGGAATCTTTTAAGTTTAAATGAAACATGGGCAACCAAAGATTTTGAAATAGGATATCCGTTGTTTGATCTTGTACAAAGTTTCATAAGTAGTCTTTTGATGTCTGGTTAATCAAAACTCTGTTTTGCACATAGCAAACAATGTTTATAGCCTCTACCCAGAAAGATAGTGGTAACCTGAGTCTACAAGCATGGTTCTGGCAGCTTCAATTAGAGTTCTGTTCTTTCTTTCAACCACCCCATTTTGTTCTGGTGTCCTTCGGATGCTGTATTGCCTCACAACCCCTTTTGACACACAGAAATCATCCAACTTATTTCTAAACTCTGTTCAATTATCACTCCTGAAGATTTTTACTGAGAAGTCAAACTACTTTTCAACTTTTCTTACAAAGTGCTGCAAAATACATGCAGTCTTATCTTTGGAGTGCAAAAAGTAAGTCCATGTAAACCTTGAGAAACATCAATTATAACAAGACAATACCTCTTCTTTTTAAGACTCATCAGTTTAATAGGGCCAAACAAATCCATGTGCAACAATTGTAAACACTGACTTGTTTTGGACTCTTCAATAGATTTGTATGAACTTTTATGTTGTTTGCCTTTTAAACAGGAAACACAATGTTCACCACAAGTGAATTGTTTTGATGGAAGACCTCTTACAATACCTTGTTTAGAGAGTATGGTGAAAGTTTTGAGATTTGTGTGACCAAGTCTTCTATGCCATAGTTTTGTCTCTTTATTTGATGCAACTGAGAATAGACATGCATTAGACATTGGATTATCTTTCAACATAGCAACCACATACACATTGCCACTCCTATGAGCAACAAGCTATGCTTTGCTCTCAGCAATGATGGTTTCAATCTTTTTAACCACTTCTGGCCCAACAATCTTACAATGCTTCTTAGTAAGAATGACCCATAACCATTGTCACTCATTTGAGACACACTAAGAAGATTGAAATTAATATTGTCAATAAGATTGACATTTTCAAATTTGAGTTTCCCTGCTTGAACTGTCTTCTGACCCCAATACCTTACCTTTTGAGTTGTTACCAAAGGATATATCACCCCTCCATATGCTAGAAAACTTTGAGAAGGGCTCTACATCCTGTCATGTGCCTGAAGCCTCCACTATTTAGATACTATAAACTTTTAAGGCAAGTAAAAGCTCCCTGCACATTAGTAACATGTTAGTTTTGATGGGTGTCCAAAGACAAAATGGCTTTGGATGGGGTCACAGACATTCCAGCCTCAAGTCTAGGAGAATGGTCAGAGTTTTGAAACATCTGTTGTTGGCCATTTCCTGTCAGATGATTATACCCATGAGGATGCTTGTTTACCCTTGGTTTTGAAGGTCTTTTGTAGATCTCATAACCAAGTGGCACACTCTTATAAACTGGTTGGCCATATCCTCTTAGAAATTTGTTTGCTGGTGGTGCATGTGTTACCTGAACCTCTCTGGGAGCAGAGGTTATATTCAATTATCTGGTAATAGATATTTGGACTGGGACAAAGGTCTATTTGGATTTTTCTTTTCCAATTTTACCTTGTGAACTCTCAAGTGTTTTTTTTGTACTCATTTCTTTTTACCTCAAAGTTTTTGAGATAAACACACTCTTGAGTTTTATAATTTTTCTTGCCACAGATGATACAATCAGGTGCATCAACTGTCACACTTGTCTTGTTTATGTCATATGCTTTTAAAAGAAAACAGTTTTTGGTAACATGATTTTTCTTTTCACATAAGTCACAAAACAAGTTTGATATCTTTTCTCTCTTTTTCCCTTTTTCACCCTTTTTGTCCACAGGTGTTGTAACATCTGTTGGAAGGTCTTTTATGGGAATGATCTTATCTTGAGGTGCTTTTACACCTTCAATGATTGAGAAATCCATGGGCTTGAAATTTTCAAGAATGTCACACTCATCTGACCAGGTAGGTTTGAATTGATATTTTTCAATTTCCTCAAAAGTTGAGGATCCTTCTAGTCTTTCTAAAATAGTTTTCTTACCATTTGGTTCAGTGACTTTAATTTCTTAACCAACCAAGTTTGTTAGGATAATTTCAACCAAACCACAATTATTTACAGCAGTGTTTTGAGAAACTTGGTCTTTTTTCGAAAACCTACACCAATTTTTACGTTGCTTTTGATCTGTGATTCCAACATCGAATTATAACCTTTGTAGGATTCTACCAATTTCTCACATGTGATTTGGGTAAATTCAAGCTCCTTTTTACAACTTTGATACTTTTCTATTATTGTTTGGAGTTGATCCTTGGTTATGCTTGATTCATGTTTGAGACTGTTGATTTCACTATCTTTTTCAAAAAGTTTTGATTTTAACTCTTTTATAAGTTTTTCAAACTGAATTTCATCATCTAAGATCTTGTTTCTAAGATTTTCATTCACCTCTTTAATGTTAGCAAAAGCAATAATACATTTGTCTGAATATAAGTCTTTAAGGACTTGAGATGATACCTTAGTAGCAGCCATCATGGCACAATCATACTTTTTTCATAAACACTGAAATCCCATGGGTTTGACAGAGGATCTATTTCTTCACCAACTTTCTCTTCTAAAACATTTGTTGCAACATTTTCACAAACCTCATCAATATTGGACACCACTTCCTCAGACTCAATCCCTTCCAAAATAGTGTCTAGTGCCATAAAACAAAAATTATCAGTTTTCATTTCAGAATTGGCAACTAGAGCAAAATTTTCATTAGTTAATTCTTTAGGTAAGCTAATCCAATCAACATAGCCTTGTGTAAAGAAGCTTTATTGACTGGAGTCTGCAGGAGTAGAGGTTTCTATAGCTTGTGGTGCTGGTTGCACTTGAACCTGAGGAACTGGGGCTTGAACATATTGTATCTGAGGAACGGTGGTTTGGACATACTGTACTGGAACAGTGTTTACAGGCGAGCAAAATGAGTAGTGTTTTGCATGTGTGGAGCAGGGGTATATTGGGAATAATGGATAGTGTTTTGAGGTCTAGGACTTGGATGTGTCACAATAAGGCCACTTGTTTGGCCCCTACACTATCTAGCAAAATGACCTAGCCTATTACACTTATAACATTTGATTTTAGATTTATCCAACCGAACTTTTAAACCCCCATGCAACCCTTGAAACTTTCTACCAGTTTTCTTGTAAAACTTGCTAGTCCTAACCCATAGCAAGGCCAGTTGGTGCAAGATGTCCATTTCTTCTAAATCAACAGGGTCAAAATGTTAAAGATCATTTAACTTAAAAAATAAGTTGTCAGAAACTTGGTTTTTCTCATTTGCTGCAAAAGCATAATTGGGTGAGTAAGAATCAGAGTTAACTCCTCCACCAGATGTTATATCAATAAAATGATCATAACTCTGATCCTTACTTCCACCAGAGGTTTCTTCTTGACCAAAAAGTGATGTACTACCAAACGTATAATCATCAACAACTTTTCCTGACTCATGTAGCTTATTTTTCTGGTTAAGCTCTCTCTCATAAGTGAGAAGCCTCCCATGAAACTGAGTCAAACTCATCTCTTTGAACCCAACAGTGGTTCTAGTTACAAAAGCAATAGTGTCCCATTTTTCTGGTAATGATCTTAGAGATCGGCTATTAAAGGTTGAATTAGGATAATTAACATTTATCAGTTTTAATTCATTTATTAGACAACTAAGCCTTTCAAACTATTAAGTTAATGATTCTCCTTTATCATGACAAAATGTTTCATACTGCTTGTTTAAAACTTCACGATTGTTTTCAATAACCTCCTCTGTCCCACCAAATTGCTCCTTCAAAGCATCCCACAACTCTTTTGCACTGTTGTAATGCAACATGCCAACATAGATATCATTTGGCAAAGCCGTAACAATGATGCTAAATGCCGTTGCATCTAGCTCGATTTTCTGAAAATCTTGCTAGGAGTAGTTTTCAGGATTCTTTGGAACTTGAACTTTTGGGTATTCAGCACTCGTACCATCGGAACATGAGGTCCGAAGATAACCGATTTCCAGCAACCCGCATTTTGTTATGCAAGTATGTGACCCATCTGACGTTGCCAGATGCTATATCTGATCTGACAAGTATCGGAGGTTTGTACATGGTGCAAGTGTTTCGTGGATCTTGTGGATTTTGAGACATTTCTGATTGTTTACAAACATGTTTTGTTTAGAAATACTTTGAATGTAAGTAAACTTTTACTCTGATTTCAATACAACGAACAAACGAATCAGTAGTGAGAGTTGATCTGTTTATATCAAATTGATTGTAAGATCAAATTTGATTGACCAAGCTCTAATACCAATTGTTAGGATCTGAGTTTGATTGTTGTGAAAGTTTTAAGATGAAATCAATGGAAGATGATAATATAAAGATGATAAGTGCAGTGGAAATGTAAACTTGTAAATCACAACAATGAAGAAAATGTTTTCTATCAACTTGCTTTTACAAATCAAAGTTTACGTATGCATGAAAGATATACTAACTCCCCCTCAGCCTGATCACTTTGATTTGTTCGTACAAGAAATGTCAAAAAGTGATGAGTAGAACAGTGCATGCACTATTCTATTTATAATACAAAGCAAATCATTATGGCATCTAAGTTGACGTCACCTTGACAATGATATCTAACGACCTAACAAACTTTAACATCTGCTAGAATAAAACACTGTTACATTGATAATATATAAACTCTGTTGATCCAGCATCTGTTGTAGAAACCCTAATGAGCTTTAACCTCTGTTGGTCTAGTAGACCTTTGCTTCAACAGTCTTTAATCTTCATCATCAGAGCTTATCTTCAACAGACTTTAGACTTGTCTTCAACAGATCTTGTATAACAGACTTTAGCTTAACAGACCTTTGAGTAGCAGATGTTGATGGCTTTGCCTTTGGGGGGAAGTCTATCTTCTAAGCCCTGTTTATTGATGATCAGATGTCTATAGATTATTTTGGTTTTCCAATCATCTGTTCTTTTATAAGGTTCAATAGATCTAACAATTTCATATATATTTTTGTATTCTTTTAGTTTGAATGGGTCTAACCTAAATGATAAGTGTAATGGGCCTAACCCATTTATATTGTATGTGTGGGCCTAGCCCAATTGAATTGTGTAAGTGGGCCTAGCCAATTGAATTGTATAAGTGGGCCTAGCCCATTCGATTTGTGTAAGTGGGCCTAGACAATTCGATTTGTATAAGTGGGCCTAGCCTATTTGATTTATACAAGTAGGCTTAGTCCATTTGAAATATATTAATGGGCCTAGCCCAAATTAAAGTTTACTTATACATTTATTTGTAACTTTATATTTTTACTAAGTGTTCAGAATGTATATTTTATACGTGTAAATATATTCGTATACTTATATATTTTTACTTAGTACTTCAGTTTACTTTCCAGAATATAATATGTTCTTAAAATATATTATATATTTTAAGTCTAATTAATATGTATATAAAAGCTAAGTTTATAAAAACTATTAGTATTTTTTTATATAACTTACTTTTGTTAGTTTAATATATATATAAACTCTAATATATATTTTTTGCGTGTCGATTCATATGTTCATTTTTGTTCGTGTCTTCCGTTTCGTTCGTGTCGTCCGTTAAGTTCGCCTCGTACGTTTCATTCATTTTGTCCTTTTTGTTCGTATATAGTTTAGTCTATAATTTCCTAAACTTTCTAATACATACAAGTAATATACGAATCATATACCAAAATTTGGTGATCTAAAATATATGTTTTTTTCCTAAAAATATATATTTATCCATCTTTTTAGTTTAAGAAAACTTAGAAATTTTAACTTAAAGTTTTCTCCCAAAAAGTTTGTATAATCATATTAAGGTTGTTACTACATTTTTAACCAAAATAATCCTTAGTTAATCACACCTTAATCATGATTAAATTTTATAAAAATTTTGCCATAGTTTCCCCTAAACTATGTAGTTTTCCAATGTTTACAAACATGATTTTAATCACTTTTCAACATCACAAATCTTTCAAATTTTTCATACTATATATTAACACAATATTATTGTAAGTCCAGAAATCGGATCTAACAGGTATCGCTAGACTAATCGATTGCGGAAATAAAGATTAGAATGAAGAACAAGAACAATCTTTAATCAAAGCAACTTGCATACACCAAAATAGTGTCTGATGCAAGTTTTTCAATAACAACAAACTAGCCCCCAAAATCTTAACCTAATACATGTATTTATACTAATCACACAGCCCACTAGTTACAACCCTAGGCCCATTAGGCTCTAGGAAGCCCAAATCCCTTAAACTAAGCCCAAAATACAGCACTAATGTGTAAACCTTTAGTTATGAACCCAACAATCTCCCCTAGGTTTACAACATTAGGCCTTTAGTCTTTAGGTAGCGCATCAACTCCCAACCTCCCAGCAATTATCCCAGCTACCGCAGCCGTCTAATCTTTCGCACAAGCTTCATATAATTCTGCCGTTTGAATTTGATTCACGACTAAGAATTGCAGATCTTCGTCATGGAAACTCACTAACAGCACATCATTTACTCGAAAAGCCTTTTCTTTGGTGACAATCGCTACATTTCCAACCTTTGGATCATACATCCAGAAATTAAAGTTCTTCAGAATACCTCTGGGAAATGTCGGAGCAACTGGTATCACAAGTTCTTTATCTGTTGGAGGCCACGTCATCGATTTAAAACGCCTACCAGTTCTCGCATCACGAACCCCTTTAGCCACCTGTAGATATGGCTCAGCAGTT
Organism: Scalesia atractyloides; assembly: GCA_947069175.1. Lineage (NCBI taxonomy): Eukaryota > Viridiplantae > Streptophyta > Magnoliopsida > Asterales > Asteraceae > Scalesia > Scalesia atractyloides. The sequence goes on along the minus strand of CAMTDV010000020.1, from coordinate 73,066,283 downwards.
ATCATCGTTTTAAAACCAGTCTTGACTTCTTGCTCCAAACGCTTGAAGAACCTCCAACCCGGCCCACGTTCTATAGTATCTTCGTCAGTATAAGGAGCTCTCAGAAGATCAGTTAACGCAACCTTTTTCCAGGTTTCAAATTGAGATTCCTTCGAGTAATATTCACGGGTACCATCCTGCCTGACGATAAGCCACATATTCTTCACATGATCATACGTCCAACTTAGTACTCTCGACTTGTTTCCAACTTTGCTGTAATAACTCGAACCGAGCTCCATGACACATCTCTCAGATTGGTTGGAAGGATCCTTTAATTGAAAGTTCTCATCAAGTGGATTCACGTCTACATTCTTCAGCAGAACCATCTGCCTTTTCTTTTGAGCAGTTGAACGTTTTTGACTCGTAGTATACTTCTTCTTTGGATCTCGTAGATAATCATCCAATCCTGCTTGACGATCAGTAGCTAACTGCTCAGCAGCTACTCTATCAGCTTCTCTCTGTTCGGCTGCTCGATGACGATGTTCAATGTTCATCGGATCATCGGTTGGATCAGAAAATTCTTGACCAAACTTATTTTCTAACTTTGCCTTCAAATAAAAAAACATAGTCATCAACATCGTAACATCTCCTTGCAATTGGTCAATAGTCTGATCCCTGATATCTATGCGCGTCTGTAACGAAGCAATCTGGGCATCTTTAAGAAAAACTTCCTGTTCAAGCACGATCACCCTCTTTTTTCAAATCAACAACATCCACATCTTCGTCATCGCTATCCAATCCGCTGAACTCAAATGCTCGTTTCTCTAATCGCCTCAAATATTCCGTATCATCACCTTTAATACCACCTGAACCACTACCACCTGCTTTAGATCCTCCGGCACCCGTTGCGCTACCACCAAAATCCATCATTTGTAATACAGAATCTGCTGGAACAGATACAACAATAGAATGTGTAGCGATGTGAGTAACTGTTGGTTATGCAGCAATAGTAGATTCAACCATCAGAGTATCAGTCAACGACAAAGTAACTAAGATGTAACAGGAGTAGATTCTTCAGCAGCACTACCAATTTGAGCTTCAGAATGACTTGGTTCTTTAACAGCCTCTGTCCGTCGTCTATTTACTAACGGTACTTCTTCTTCATCAACATCTTCTTCAGAATCAACCATACCAACAGGAATATGAATATTAGGAAACACAAGTGGGGATTCCCTTGTTGCTCTTGTATTTCCTTCAAATGTGCAATAAGAGATTCCAAATTCTCTGTGGTGAGTTTTGGTAATTAAGGAGTCGAATGAACACCAAGATTTGTAATGGATTCCAAGAAAGCTTCTTCCTCATTTGTATCATCATCGGAAATCAAATCCTCAACTTCAATCTCTTTCCCCTTCATCGGTATATCATGTTCCTCACTACCATAGCATTAACTGGCTTAGGTGCTGGGATATCCTGTCAAATCACCTCACAAAACTTTCCGAAGTTCTTCAAAGGTATGCGACCAACGAAATCAGTCTTTGATGTTGATCGGTTTTTCTTCATCGTCCCAAAAGTGGTTGGACCCATTGGCTTCAACAAATTGGCATCAGAAGCATCTTTGGTCAGATCAGGGTACCGGGCATCCAAAATCAACTGTACAAACCGAGGATATAACAAAATCATTCTCTTCTTCGACTGTTCCAAGATCTTCTTCATATTCTCGAAAATATAACCGGAGAAGTTATATTTCCAATCCATCACGAGAGATACAATCGCTGAAGTCTGGGTTTGATTTGGCTGATCTAATCCTCCTTTGTTGATATACATTGCATAAAGACATGCACTAATAAAATCCAATACGCGGGAAACATCTTCTTCAGCGAAGGCGGATAGGTTCCCTCGTAGCTCATCTCCGCTAACACAGGCATCACTTTCTCCGTGGCATACAACGTTGGATCACTCATATCATCAACGAACTGCAACACCTCTCGGATACAGGCCTTATTTACCAAATTCTCCTTTCCCTGAATCAATGAACTGATGTATAGCCTCCCATCAGCGCCTGTCAAATGAAATCTAGCTCTCTTCCAAAAAGTATGCACAAGATCTCGATATATGACTAGGTTGGCTCGAAGGGCGTATGCAATCTTACAATCATTCAGACCAGCCATCATGGATCTAAACTCCTGGAAAAATTCTGCTGGAGGATCGGATAAATAACCTGCTTGGTTGTGAAACTGTTCTTCCACCAGCATAACCTCATCGAACGCCTCCTCCGCCGTTTCTGTCAAAAAGAATAAACAAGTTAATTCAAATTCAGCAAGGCCAACTAACAGAGGCCACAAGAGTTCATCTTAAAATTCAGAGTTAAAGGTCAACAAAACTCGGAAGGTTCAAAATATCTCAAAGGTTAAATTATTGAAAAAGGTTCAAAACAGTTTAGAGGTTCTATCATTGAAAAGTTCAAGACAGTTCATACACTAGAATCCGGATTCGAAATGGTTCAACAGGAATCCGGATGAACCTTTCATCACTCCGGATGAACATCATCCGAGATGAAATCCGAGTTCTAATCATTTCGGTTGAATGTCCATCAGGAATGAAATCCAGAATACTAGTCTATTAGAAGATCTATCCGAAATGCTATCCGAAATGCATGAATATTTGAAGATTATCATTTAATTTCCTAATTAAGAATCATATTATACCTAATTTGGATGAAATTTAAGATGAAATCCGGATGAAGATGAATAGTATGAATTCGGAAGATGAACATAGGATTTCGGAAGAATTTTGTGAATGATCCGAAATTGTAACTTTGATTTATTGATATACTATTCCGGAATGGGCTTGGGCATGGGACTTTTGGGCCCAGGTCAATCCAGATCTAGTCATCCAAGATTAATACACAATCCAGATTGTGCTTATTTTGGGCCCAATCCGGAACAGTGAACTGTCCAAAGACTCAGAATAGAATGGATAGACAGTGGGCCCATCAGGAAAGGGTTTGAAGGCCCAATCCGGAACAGTACCACCATAAACCCTAACTTAAAAATTCAATTTGATTGGCCCAATTCCAAAACTTAGCAGGCCAGTCCAATATCCCTTGATAGAAATCATCTAACCCAAAAATCAACCATTTAACTAACCAAGCAACCACCACTCTTTACCAATTACAAAAATAAGCAAAACATTTAAACAAAAACACGTACACAGTCTTGCTATGGGATCAAATCATTTTTAAGCAGACTAAGGAACATTTTTCAGTGTAAACTAGGTCAGACTGGTCTAAGCAATTGCCAATATATTTGTCCATTTTAAACCTAAAGCTCAACCTTCTAATTTCAGCTTTATGACACGCTTAAGGTAGTATTATACTATTATACCCGTGTGTCCAACTCCATGACATACCCCCGTGATCAAGGCAAGCACAACGATTCATTATAGTAAGTGAGTATACTGAGATCATCCTTTATTTTTACAACGTCAAACTATTGGTGAACAGGTCAGTACTTTCGTACAGTAGAGTGACCAGTAGGATCTGACGAAGGTTAGGCAAATACATTATGTGGTATGTTTGAACTCATGGAATTTTTCTCAAAATGAGATTTGCTTTCCTTTAAGGTTTTGGCCCTTCTATTTTGGCTTTTTTAAAGATATCCTGACTGTGCCTAGGTCTGCATATAATCTGGATGCAACAGAAGGGCAGCCAAGATATCCCTTGATAACTCAATAGCATAAAGACCCGAAACCTCAGACGTTGGCTATCTATCAATGCAGGATTTAAGACCATGAAATCATACGCCGATGGTATGTTACCCACTGGATATATAGTTCCTTATGTTTATATCATTTGGATTACACTATCCGGTTGAGCTCTAGACCTATTAACATATTACATTCGATCTAAGTCGTTCCCGCTACAGCACCTTACGTGTGTTAGTCAAAGCCTTTAGCACGAAAAATTATTTCATTTCCCAATCATTGCAAAACTTGTTTGAATTTTTTTTGTGATTTTTCTCCCCCTAAATTTGTGCATACTAATGAACAAATTTACGAGGCTAACAAATAGAGGATGCTCAGTTAGAAAACAAATCATTTTGAGAAGATCCACAAGCACTTGAAAACGCGTGTTGCTAAGGGGTTTCATGAACAAATCCGCCACGTTTGCATCGGTGTGGATTTGCTCAAGTTTAACGAGACCCTTTTCATAGCAATTATGAGTAAATGAACTTTGATATTTATGTGCTTGGTTTTGGAGTGAAAAACAGGGTTTTTGACAATTTGGATAGCGGCATCATTATCACAATAAATTGTTGTGTTTAGATAAGTCAAACCGTAATCCGCAAGCTGGTGTTGCATCCATAAAACCTGGGAGCAGCAAGCAGATGCTGCGATATATTCTGCTTCCACTGTAGAAAGCGAGACCGTCTGCTACTTCTTGCACTGTCAAGAGATTAATCTATCTCCCAAGAATTAGCATCCAGCTGATGTTGAGAGCATGTCCATGTCTGTACCTCCAATATTACAGTCAGAGAAAGCATAAAGTTCAAATTTGGAATTTTTAGGATACTAGAGGCCAAGTGATGGTGCCCCTTTGAGGTACCTAAAGATTCTTTTAACAGCATGTAAATGAGAGAATTTAGAGTAGCCTGATATCGAGCACACTGGCAAACGACAAACATGATATTTCGCCGACTTGCAGTGAGATACATGAGTGAACCAATCATAGACCGGTATATGGTTGGATTGACAAGCATTCCTTCAGCGTCTTCATTTAACAAGGGCCGTTCAACAATAGGTGAAGCCGTAGGCTTTGAATCAAACTTGAATTTGGCAAGAACGTCATTGACATATTTTCCTTGATGGATCAGGATTCCTTGTGGGGTTTGACGAACTTGAAGTCCCAATAACATAGTCATCTCCCCCAGTGAGCTCATCTCAAATTTCTTCTTCATGACCTCTTGAAACTCCCGACACAACCCATCACCCGTAGAACCAAAAATAATATCATCAACATAAATTTGAACAAGAATGATGTCCTTGTCAACACGTTTGATGAACAAAGTTTGATCAATGGTTCCCGGGTATATCCATGAACAAGCAGATGCTCTGTTAGGGTTGCGTACCATGCATGAGGTGCTTGATGCAATCCATACAAAGTTTTGTCCAATTTGTATGCATAGTCTGGCTTATCAGGATTAGTGAAACCCAATGGTTGTGCCATGTATATCTCCTCTTTCATCTTGCCGTAGAGGAAAGCAGTCTTGACATTCATTTGATAGATGGTGAAGTCCATGTATGATGCATATGCCAAGAAAATGCGAATGGCCTCCAATCTAGCTACCGGTGCATAAACCTCTTCGTAGTCCAACCCTACAATCTGGCGGAAACCCTGAACAACCAGTCGAGCTTTGTTCCTCACAATAACACTAGTGTCATCCTGTTTATTGCGAAATACCCAACATGTTCTAAGAGCACGTTTTCCTTGAGGAAGCTTCACCAATTGCCATACCCAAAGTTTCTCAAACTGATTGAGTTCTTCATGCATAGCATCAACCCAGCCTTGTTCCTGTAAGGCGACATCAATGCTTTTAGGTTCAATTTGTGAGATAAAGCAAGAGTAAAGGCAAGTATTGATATCTCCTGATTGACTTCGAGTTCGAACTGCAGCAGTAACAGGACCAATAACATTTTCAATTGGATGATCGCGCTGTAGACGCTGTGGTATAGGCGTAGCAGGGACAAGGAGATCTGATTGCAAGTTTGTAATGCTCTGTGAGGCAACTCCAGATGGCTCCCCCTCATTAGTTGCACCAGCGAAAGTTCATGATGAATCAACAGAACAGTCTGGTGGTGTAGGCTTTGGAAACAGAGATGAGCCTAAGACATCAGGAGTTGTAGCTCCTTCATTTGCCACAGGAATTTCTGTGTTTGGAACCTTAACTTCAGGGGAACCATCCTAAGGAATCTGTTCAGAAACAATTTCCGCATTCTGCGATGCTGGTGGAGGTGTAGATATAGCTTCATTGAATCCAGGTGGATCTACACTCAACTGCTTGTAAGAATCTTGCAGCTGTTCAGCACCTTCATCATCTTCAGTTAATATAGGCATCGTTGGGAGGTTAGAAGTTGTGCTTGTACATGTAGCCACATTAGATGGGACATCAACATATTTAACAAAGAGGAATAATCATAGAGCCAGTCAGGACCAATGCGTGCGTCCTTGGGATTTTCCTCCAGCCAACTCACATTGTAGGTTTCAACTACCATTTTTTTGATCTTGTTATAGACACGATAGGAATTATTCTTAGAGTAACCGATAAAGATGCATGGATCCCCGCGTGATTCAAATTTTCCCTTAGCATCCATGAGTAGAGGAACACAAGGGCAACCGAACTTGCGGAAATTCTTAACCGAAGGTTTGTGACCTTCAACCACTTCATAGGACGTTTTCGTGTGCCTTTTGTTTATCAGGGCATGATTCTGAATATAACAAGCGGTATTGACTGCTTCTGCAAGAAAATGAGAGGTAGTTCGGATTCGACCAACATAGTACGCGCAACTTCAATTAGTGTACGGTTTTGGCGTTCTGCAACCCCATTTTGTTGAGGAGTTCTGGCTGCACTGAACTATCGATCAATACCCTTGGAGGAGCAGAAAGAATTAAAGGTAGCGTTCTTAAACTCTGTTCCATTATCACAACGAATAGCCTTCACGGTGGTGTCTGCCTGTTCCATAAGTGTGATGAACTGTTTGACTAACTTAACGGTTTCATTCTTTTGTGCCAAAAAGAAGACCCAAGTCAATCGAGAGTAGTCATCAATGATAACAAGACAGTATGCCTTCCCGCCAATGCTCAAAATATCTGTCGGGCCAAACAGGTCCATATGAAGCAATTCTAAGACTTTTGACATGGCGGGTGCGGGTTTCGACTTGTGCGGCTGTCGATGTTGTTTCCCACGAGCACATGATTCACACTTTTCAATCTGCATAAAATCCTACTAAACTGCCTTTTGCAAGTCTGTTTAAGTTCTTCATGTTGATATGTCTAAGTCGTCTGTGCCATAACATTGCATCGTGCTCAGCAGTCGACGAGAACAGGCAAGTAAGCTTATCGGTTGGGGCTTTGTTCATATCAATGACATATGCATTTTCTTTCCGTGCAGCTTTGAGAAGAATCCATTCATCCGGAATGATGAGGCCTGGTTTCAGTACATAACACCCTTTCTTGGTAAAGAGAACATCCAAATGATTATCACAGAGCTGAGACACACTCAAGAGACTATGCTTCAACTATGGAACATAATTCACATTCTTGAAACTGAGATATGTCCCTGTCATTGTGATAATTTAAACCGACAACTATCTGAACAGAGAATGTGATTTATCGTTTCGGAAAGATCAGGTGTCTCAGTTGTCTGCGCCATCATGCAGTGATTGCTGTTCTTAGAAAGATTTAGAGTTTCCACCTGAGCTGCCGCATCTGCCCAGTTGAATCCTTCATGTTGTTGCACCACCAAAGTAGTTGATTTCCCGCCAGAGCTACTCGAGGGACTTGAAGCATATTTTGAAGGAGAGACTGGTACCAATTGTCGGTCACTACTCTGTATGTCTGCAACTCTAGATGAAATAAATCCAGATGGCGGCTTCTTGCAATCTCGAGCAAAATGTCCTAGTTTATAACATCTATAGAATCTGAGCTTATCTTTTGTCAATCTAGTCTTCAGATTTGACAATGGTTGCCTCCCGTACTTCTTTTGAAATTTGTTGACATGGAAAGCAGCCATTGCAAGATTCCAGGACACGTCAATCTCGTCCAAATCCTCCTCCATTATTCGATCTATTTCAGTTGGGAGAATAGACGGAGGAGTCAGGTCACCTGCTAAGAAGGCATTTAAACTGTTAATCATTGAGGCAACTATGGCCAATTTCTCCTCATTCTCTTTAGTGAGAAAAGTAGAATTGGACACAGCTTGAGCAGGAGCCGGTGCAGGAGCAACAGATTGAGGAAAACCGCCTTGTTGAGCTGTAGCAGGAATAGCGGGACTGTACACCATGTTAGGATACTGAGCATGATATTGTGTCTAAACCTGCGCCGCAGAAATCATAGTAGGAGTCTGAGAATGAAGACCATAGACATACTGGGTCTTCTGTGGTGAGGCGAAAGGACTGTACACCAATTTTGAGCTACTTGGTGTGTGAGAACTTCCTTGCAAAGGGATGTAAACAAGATTTTGAGACATTAACGCTGCGTTTTACCCTGTAATAGCAGCCGCCATCAGACTGTTCATTATAACTATTCAGACTGTTCATTAAGGTGGCATTGGTTAAATCTTGAGCGGTCATATAACTGTTCATTATTATTAACTTTATTAAAATGCCAAGTAAATTAAAGTTAATTTTAAATTCTTATAATGAACAGTGATCCGAAACTAGTCTTTAATGTAAGTCCGAGATGGGTCTGAGATGAGACAAGTCCGAGATGAGTCCGAGATAGACAGGTCCAAGATGATTCCGAGATGGGACAAGTCCGAGATAAGAAACCGAAATAATTCCAAGATTAATATCCAGAAAGCAATCTGAGATGATGTGATCCGAAATTTTGAAATCTGGAAAGCACTTTGAGATGATATGGTTCGAAATTGAAATCCGGAAAGCAATCCGAGATGATGTAATCCGAAATAGAGAACCAGGTCCGGAATGAGAACTTGATCCGGAATGAAAGCTTGATCCAGAATAAGAGTCTTTCTCAAAATGAAATCATTATCAGAGATAAGATTCCTGTAACAGATAAACACAAGTTATTTTGAACAGTAATCCTTATCCGGAATATGAGCAACCCGGATAAGGTTGTTGAGAATATTGATGAACAGTAGTCCGGGATCAATCCGAGATGGATGATCTCATTCGTGTTCTTCGGGATCTTCAATAGTGCCTAATCCGAAATACTTGAATCTTCTTCGTGTTTGTTAGGTCCTAGAAGTGTGAGACTGAAGCATCAAATATACGCAACGGTCTGTGGTAGCTAACTGGGCTTAACTGGGTTAGTTTGTATTAGTTTTGGACCTTTATAGGTCATTTGGGCATGCCATAGGCCATGTGGGCCAGGCAAGCCCATAGGTAATCCCATTAGGGTTATGCCTTACCCTAGGTATATAAGCTAAGCTTATGTCATTTCCTAGGGTTAGACTTCTGGAGACTTTTAGGTTTTCTCTGATGAACCTCCATCTTGTACCAGACGTTTTGCTTGTTCAAGTAATAGAATCGTGTGCAAGGTGTTAAAGTGAATTCATATTGTTCTTCATCTTTTCGGTTTTCTTGAAGATCACCAAGTTTGGATTCCACCCATCCTTGGTGATTGTGTGATATCAGTGTTAGATCCGGATTACCGGGACTTACAAGTGGTATCAGAGCCTGTTGAACCTGTTTTCCAGGCTCAGATCTGATATTACACGATTCTATTTGGTTTCTGCTAAAGAACACGAAGAACACGAAGAAGATTCAAGCATTTCGGATCAATATTCAAGGATTTCGGATTTTCTGGCTGCATTTCGGATTGATTTCAGATTAATCTTCTGTATTTCGGATTAAAATCCTGCATTTCGGATTGATTTTGGATTATTCTTCTATATTTCAGATTAAAATCTTGCATTTCGGATTGATTTCAGATTAATCTTTGCATTTCGGATCCGAATTCGTTGAAGATCACGAAGAAGATCATCCATTCCAGATTACTGTTCCGGATTCTCACTGTTGCTGCGCATCTGATAGCATTCCAGATTACTGTTTCGGATTACTATTCTGGATTTTATATTCATTTCGGATTTGGTCTTCATTCCGGATTTGGTCTTTCATTCCGGATCAGGGTTTCATTCTGGACTAGATTCACTATTTCGGATTCTCTCATCTTGGATTGCATCTCGGATCACTGTTCCGAATTACCATCTCGGATCACTGATTCCGGATTCCATCTCGGATTGTTAATCCGAGTTACTTTTCCGAATTTGGTACTGTTCCGAGTGGTACCCAAAAAGGTGGAAAGTTAACCAGTTGACGTAACCAGAGTTAAACGTTTTCATACACAGAATTTGATCCTTAGACAATTTTAACAAACCGGTTGCACAGCTAGACTCGTGTGATTTTTAGGGCAAAAAAATCACTATCGGACATTATATATCGTTGGATTCGTATCGTCGAGACGAGTCTAACGGTACATTTTGGTAAAAACAGTTTTCGGACATTTTTTTCCGGTCCGGTTTCGATTATCCAAAGATGTTTGCAGCCCAAACTCAAAACCCGAGCCTGCGGGATGAAGTGAAGGAAAAGCTGAATGAGTTTCTCGGAGACTACAATGTTGATCCGGTTGCTGACTATGTGATGCGTTTGCTTGAACGTGGGAGGCGAAAAGAGGAAGTCAACGATGAGTTGGATAGCTTTTTGGGAGATGACAAAGACTCCTTTGTATCTTGGTTGTGGGATCATTTACAATCAAACCAAGATCTCCGAGATCTATACGCTAAATCAACAGAGTCTCATCCTGAAAAGGTGTTCGAAAAGAAACCTCAAGCACAGCAAGCAGCAATCATCAGCCCAGCACCCCAAACTCGACCTCAAGCCCAAACTAACGCTGACAAATCTAGCTCGTCCATTGACACAGTCAACTATCGTTTATGCACTGAACCTTGCAGGAACAGGGTTGTTCAACTCAGGGCTCTTAATTCCAAAATGACCGATGAATACAACAATGCAATGGCTCAGTGCATCAGCCTTCGAGAAAGTAACAAGTTACTCAAGGAAAAGGTTGAAGCTCAAAAGAAAGACATAGCTCAGCTCCACCTGGATGTAAATCAACAGAAATGTTGGGTCCATGATTACAAAACTAGATTAGATTCAAAAACCATGGAATGCGACTTGGTAAGAGTTGAGCTGGGACTTCTTACTGGATAATATCAACAAAACAAGTTAATATAAAGAAGTTTGATACATCCAGTAAGCTTGTTCATGACGTATGCAATGTGCAGCTGGCATATAAGGCAAACAAGGGGAAGGGTTTGGGATTCAATCAGGTTGCCCCACCGTATAATCATAACTACACGACAATGCCTGAAACCGACGAAGATATTGAGAAAGCACAACATATGGTGTACGGCAAACCCAGTGATTATACGCCAGACGTACGGGAACCATCTGGTGCTGTTAACTCTTCTAATGATTCAGTGATGAAGAGAGAGCTGACGTGAACAAGGCTCCGAGTGCGCAAACTGAACAATCTGAACCTTCTGCTTCTGATGAAAAGGTTCAGAGCAAGCTAAAAGAGCAGAAATGAGCAAATCGGAGACGAAGAAAGTAGAAGTACAAACGTCAAGGACATTCAAGCTCTCCAAAATCATCAGTTGGCAGCAATAGCCCTCAAAAGGCTAGTGTTGTGAAAAATGCCTTTGTTAAGCTGGTCTTTAATGGAAAATGTGAAAAATATGCTTTTGACCGTGCTAGCAAAGCTTTTGGAAAGGGTGGGGAGATTTCCGAAAAAGGATTTGCAGTCTAAACAAAATAAGAAGAATCAAAAGAAATCTCCACAACAGAAGAAGGCCCTTGCAAACGACAAGTACAAACATCCAAACTCATCTTCGTCTGCTAGAAACGTGCAAGGAAATCGAGCACACAAGGGATCAGTTCATCCTTCAAGGCTTGCACGAGCAAATCAAGCTGATCAGAATGCTTTACATGTGAAGAGACAAACGTGCTTCAATTGCAGCATTACTGGTCACATTGCTCGAAACTGTACACGTGGTCCCCATGTTCTGTGTCATGCTAAAAATCAGAAGGTTACACCAAAGAATAACAATCATTCCAAGCCGATGAATGTATCATCACCTAAGGCAATGAAGAATGTGAATTCCAAGGTTAAACCATCTGATGGGGATTGGAATGTTGCCAAAAACAAACGCAAGAATGTTCAGAAACAAAAATCTGTTTCTAAAACAACTAAACCTGACACCACCAAAGTTGCTCAATCAAAGGCAATTACCACGTTTGTTAAAATGGAACAGATTTGGAAACCTAAATCCAAATCAGCAGCAACATCACCAATCCTCAAAACAAAAGGGGACTTGTCTCTTAAAAAAAGTGTCTTATTTTGATGCTTCAGGGAAACCCAGGACCACGATGGCCTGGGTCCCACTGTCTTACTAATCTCCTTATTTTCCAGGAACAATCAAGGAGGAGCTGTTGACAATCTCTGGAATGTTGGTAGCGGTTGTTCCAGGGATATGAAGGATAACATCTCATTGTTGCAAAAAGGTTCAAATTTTTACGATTGTGATGTTTCCTTTGGAGGAGATAAGGTAAGAAAAGATCAGCGAAAAGGTACAAATTTGAATTTCGTGCTTTAATTTGAAATTGATTAGTTTTTCATCTAATGACGGAACGGTTAAGCAAAAACAACAAAAATATTATCCTTTTCTTTTTTATTAAAACTTTGTGCATATGTTTTCTTTATTAGGTAAATTTGTGCATAAAGTATGATGCACAAATTTAGGGTGGAAGAGGGCGATATATGTATATATGTATTATTTGAGGGGGAGAAAATTAGAAAAATACAAAAACATTATTTGAAAAACAGAAAAATAAAAAATAAAAGTCGTGGGAAATGAAATGAATATTTGTGATAAAGCGCGTGACTAACACATTTAAGGTGTCGTAGCTGAAAAGACTAGGATCTAATGTGGATATGTTGGTAGGCCTACGCTCAAAGTGATTAAAAGATACTAAGTGATATAAACATAACGAACTATGTTGTGGGTAACATACCATCGGCGTATGATTTCATGGTCTTAAATCTTGCGTTGATAGATAGCCAACATCTGAGGTTTCAGGTCTCTATGCTGTTGAGTCATCCGTGGATATCTTGGCTGCCCTTCTGTTGCATCCAGATTATATGCAGACCTAGGCACAGTCAGGATATCTTTAAAAGAGCCAAAAATAGGCCAAAACCTTAAAAGAAAGGAAATCTCATCACGAAAAAATTCCATGTGCTTCAAAAGTCAAACATACCAAATAAGGTATTTGCCTAACCCTTGCCAGATACTATTGGTCACTCTGCTCTACAGAAGTACTGACCTGTTCACCAATAGTCTGACTTTGTAAAAGATAAAGATGATTACAATATACTCACCCGCTACGATGAATCATTGTGCTTACCTTGATCGTAGGGGTATATCATGGTATGGGACACACGGGTATTATAGTATAATTCTACCTTAAGCATATCACAAAGTTGAAAAATGAAAGTTGAGAGTTAAAGTTTAAGTGGACAAACATATTGGCAATCATTTAGACCAGTCTGAATAAGTTCGCACTGAAAAATGTTCCTTGGTCCGTGTGAAAACGATTTTGATCCCATTGCAATTGTATAGTTGTAACTATTGATTTAGTTTCTTTGTTTATTTGTGTTTCTATTTATATTCTTATATTTTAAAAATTAAAAATCCAAAAATAGAGTGCTTTATTTGTTTTATTAAAAATTATTAACCGTTCTTGAAGATTTGGCTAATCATCAAAGGATGAAAGAAATTTGAATTTCGATCCGAGTACAAGTACTTGGATGTACCAAGTGTTCATGTGGAACTCTCCCTGTTGCGTAAGAATGTTTGCTTATAAATTTATGAGAATTGTGTAGATCTTGATTTAGATCAAGAAACAGGGATTGATGAAAATTGAGATGCTGTTAGTTACCGACAAAGCATGAAGAATTGCGATAGCAAATTGTACCTGAGTTAGAAGAACCAGATTCCAGTCATCGTCTGACTGTGATAGTACATTTGATGAAGTACTTGTGAACCTGCTTGCTTGAAAGGGAAGAATTGAAGAAGAAAAGAGATGCTGAGATTCCTCCTCTCGCATTTTTTTGACAAAGATGTTTCAAGTAAAGCTAATCAAGATCCTGATATGAAGCTAACCACAACAGCTAAAGAAAGATACCCAGTGCTGAGAGTTTGTTAAAGTATGAGGTCCAAGAAGTATGAGACTGACTTCCACAACACTTACGGCACAACGACAACCATAGATTCTGTTGAAGACATTGCTGAATTTGCACTATGAAGACAATTTGATGCATCAGTCTAGGGGGGATTGTTAGGTCCTAGAAGTGTGAGACTGAAGCATCAAATATATGCAATGGTCTGGGTAGCTAACTGGGCTTACTGGGTTAGTTTGCATTAGTTTTGGACCTTTATAGGTCATTTGGGCATGCCATAGGCCATGTGCGCCAGGCAAGCCCATAGGCAAGCCCATTAGGGTTATGCCTTACCCTAGGTATATAAGCTAAGCTTATGTCATTTCCTAGGGTTAGACTTTTAGAGACTTTTAGGTTTTCTCTGGAGAACCTTCATCTTGTACCGGACGGTTTTGCTTGTTCAAGTAATAGTATCGTGTGCAAGGTGTTAAAAGTGAATTCGTTATTGTTCTTCATGATTTTCTGTTTTCCTGAAGATCATCAAGTTTGGATTCCTCCCATCCTCGGTGATTGTGTGATATCAGTGTTAGATCCGGTTTAACGGACTTACAGGTCATCTTTGGACCTCATGTTCTAATGATACCGAGTACAGAGGACCTTAACGCCCAAGTACCAAAGAATCCTGAAAATTACTCCGAGCAAGATTTCCAAAAGATCGAGCTAGATGCAAAGGCATTTAGCATCTTGGCCTCTACATTGCCAAACGATATGTATGCTGGCCTGTTGCATTGCAACAGTGTAAAAGAGTTATGGAATGCTTTGAAAGAGCAATTCGGTGGGACTAAGGAAGTGATTGAAAACAACAGAGAGTTCTTAATCAACAATATGAAACATTATGTCATGTCAAAGGAGAGTCACTAACCCAACAGTTCGAAAGATTTAGCTGTCTTATTAGTGAACTTAAACTGGTAAATGTTACACTTGAAAATTTGACTTTAAATAGTTGTTTCCTTAGATCATTACCGGAAAAATGGGACACTATAGCTTTTGTAACTAGAAATTCAGTTGGGATCAAAGAAATGAGTCTTACTCAGCTTCATGGTATTCTCCTCACTTATGAGAGAGAGGTGAACTAGAAAAAGAAGCTACAAGAGTCTGGCAAAGTGGTTGATGACTATGCATTTGGTAGTACAGCTCTCTTTGGCCAAGAAGAAGTCACTGGTAGTAGTAAGGATAAGGATGATCATTTCATTGATATAACTTCTGGTTTCAACTCTGACCCTTACACACCTAATTATGCATTTGCTGCTAATGGGGAAAGCCAATCTTCTGACAACTTATGCTTTGAGTTGAGTGACCTTCAACATTTTAATCCTTCATATTTGGAAGAAATGGACATTTTGCACCAGTTGTCTCTGCTAAGTGTCAGAGCTAACAAATATTACAAGAGAACTGATAGAAAGTTTCTGGGGTTGCATGGGGGGACAAAAGTTGGACTAGATAAGTCAAAAGTTAAGTTTTAAAATGTAATAGGCTAGGACACTTTGCTAGAGAATGTAGGTCTCAATCAACTGGACCAATTGTCACACATCCTAGCCCTAGACCTCAAAACACTATCCATTATTCCCAATATACCCCTGCTCCTCATATGCAAAACACTGCTCATTTTGCACACCCTTCTACCACTGTTCCTGTGCAATATGACCAAACCACTGTTCCTCAAATTCAATATGTTCAAGCACCAGCTCCTCAGGTTCAAATGCAACTTGCACAACAAGTTACTCAAACCACTTCTCAGGCAGAGTTACTCAACAGAGATTCTTTACTCAGGGCTTTGTTGATTGGAGTAGCTTACCTGAGGATTTGTCTGATGAATATTTTGCTTTAATTGCTGACACTAAAAAGAAATAAAATGAATTTTGCTTTATGGCATTAGAGTCAATAGTTGAGGGTGTTGAATTTGAGGAGGTGGGATCTAAATCTGTTGAGTCTAATGTTCATGATGAAACAGTGGTTACAAAAGAAAGTGTTGATGAAGATGTGAAACCTTTATTTGGCCCATGGGATGCTAGTGTTTGTGAAGGTGAATGTGATTGTGCCATGATGGTTGCTACTAAGGTATCTCCTCAAGTCTTAGAAGATCTATGTTCAGATAAATGCATCATAGCTTTTGCTAACATAAAAGAAGTGAATGAAAACCTTAGGAATAAGATTTTGGATGATGAATTGCAATTTGAAAAGCTTTCAAAAGAGTTAAAATCAAAATTTCTTGAAAAAGAATCTGAAAGCAGCAGCTTAAAACATGAAGCAAGCATAACCAAGGATCAACTCCAAACCATGATAGAAAAATAATAGGTTTGCAAAAAGGAGTTGGAATCCACCCAAATCACTTGTGAAAAATGGGTGGAATCCTGTAAAGGTTATGACATTTTCCTAGAAAACCAGGTCAAAAGTAACATAAAATTTGGCATAGGATTCAAGAAAAATGACCAAGTTTCTGAAAATGTTACTAAAAATGAGTCTAGTATGGTTGAAACTGTTCCAACAAACTTTGCTGGTCAAGAAATCAAAGTCACCGATAAAAATGGAAATAAAATTGTTTTAGATATACATGAAGGATCCTCAAATTTTTAGGAGATTGAGAAATATCAATTCAAACCCACATGGTCTGATGAATGTGACACTCTTGAAAATTTCAAGGCAATGGATTTCTCAACCATTGAAGGTGTCAAAGCACCAAAGGAAAGAATCATTCCCATAACAGATTTACTAGCAGATGTTACAACATCTGCTGACAAAAAGTCTGAAAAAGGGAAAAAGAAAGAAAAGATCAAAAACTTGTTTTGTGATTTTTATGAAAAGAAGAACCATGTTACTAAAAACTGTCTTCTTCTAAAAGCTTATTACATCAACAAAACATGTGAGATCATTGATTCTCCAAATTGTACAATTTGTAATAAAACAAATCATAAAACTCAAAAGTGTGTTTATCTCAAAAATTTGATGTGAAAAAGAATAAATATAAATCCAAAACACTGGAGAGTTCAAAGACAAGTACTGCAAACGGAAAGTCTAAACAGACCTTTGTGCCTATTGAAACATCTTTTACCAAAGCAATGCACAAAACCTCAGCTCCCAGAGAGGTGCAGATAACAGATGCTCCACCTACCAACCAGTACCCAAGAGGATATGACCAACCAATTTACCAAAAGGTACCTCTTAGTTATGAGGGTTACAAAAAGCCCTTAAAACCAAGAGTGAATAGGAATCCTCATGGTTACTATCATCTAATAGGAGATGGGACTCAACAGATGTTACAAAGATCTATTCGAACGTCTGCTCATTCTTCCAAATTTGAGACTAACATGTTTGTGACCCCTTCCAAAGCCATTTTGGCTTTGGAAACCCACCTGAACTAATTATTTACCATTGTGCAGGGAGCTTCTACTTGCCTTGATAGTTTATTGTATGTAGATAGTGGAGGCTCCAGGCATATGACAGGATGTAGAGCCCTTCTCAAAGACTTTATGGCTCATGGAGGGGTGATATATCCTTTGGTAATAATTCAAAAGGGAGGTTCTTGGGTCAGGAACAGTTTAGGCTGGAAACTCAAATTTGAAAATGTCAATCTTATTGACAATCTGAAATTTAATCTTCTTAGTGTTTCACAAATGAGTGAGAGAGGCTATGGTCATTCTTCACTAAGAAAACTTGTCAGATTGTTGGACCATAAGTGGTTAAAAGATAGACCAAATCATAGCTAAGAGCAAAGCACAACTTGTTGCTCATAGGAGTGACAATGTGTATGTGGTTGATATGTTGAAGGATAATCCAATGACTGATGCCTGTTTATTTTCAGCTGCCTCTAACAAAGAGACAGAACTATGGCACATAAGACTTGGACACACAAATCTGACAACTATCACCACACTCTCTAAACAAGGCCTTATAAGAGGTTTACCCTAAAAAAGTTTCACAAAAGAAGAACATTGTGTTTCCTGTTTCAAAGGAAAACAACATAAAAGTTCTTACAAACCAATTGGTTAGTCCAAAACAAGCCAGTGTTTACAATTGTTACACATGGACTTGTTTGGCCCTGTAAAAATCATGAGCCTCAGTAAAAAGAGATATTGTCTTGTCATTATTGATGATTTTTCAAGGTTTACATAGACTTACTTTTTGCACTCCAAGGATGAGGTTGCAGGTATCTTGCAAGGATTTGTGAAACAAGTTGAAAAATAATTTGACCTGCCAGTAAAAGTCTTCAGGAGTGACAATGGCACATAGTTTAAAAATAAGAAGTTGGATGAGTTTTGTGTGTCAAAAGGAATTGTAAGGTAGTACAGCATTCCAAGAACATCAGAACAAAATAGGGTGGTTGAAAGGAAAAACAGGACCTTAATTGAAGTTGCTAGAACCATGCTTGCAGATTCTGGTTTACCCTTGTCCTTTTGGGCAGAGACTGTAAACACTACTTGCTATGTTCAAAACATAGTTTTAATCAACCCCAGGCATCAATCCACTGCTTATGAAACTTGTTCAAGATCAAAGCACTGATCTCATATTTTAAAATCTTTGGCTGCCCATGTTTCATTTTAAACTTAAAAGATTTAGTTTCAAAATTTGCAGCCAAAGTAGACTGTGGTTATTTTCTGGGATACTCAACCACTGCTAAAGCCTACAAAGTCTTTAAATCAAGGACTAGGTGTGTGGAAGAGACTTTGAATGTAAAGTTCAATGAGCTTTCTTCACTAAAAATCCCAACAAATCCTGCTGAATTTTCGATTTACACAAATTCACATTTGAATCTGTGTCGATTAAGCCTAACCCTGCAGGTACACCTCAGTCTCCCCAACATGACTATGTATATGGCATTGTGATTCCACAGTATAAAGCCACACCTACCATCAGAGGTACAGATGTTATCAACAACTGTGAAAACTCTGCCACTACTGGATCAACCACTGTTGATCCTCAATCCTCTGCCATCTCATCAATTATAACCTCTGTTGATAAAAGTTCAACCACTGTGGATAAAAATAATCATGTTCTCACACCTCTCTCACCAATACCTCCACCTCCATTTCAAATAGATGTTAGCTCTTCAAAATTTCCAACAAATGTTAGCTTATATGATTCACATATGCAACCTTTACTCCAAAATGCCATTATTCCATATAAGGGAGATCTAATCTACCTAAAAAACCATCCACCGGATCTTATTATTGGAAACATAAATAAAGGGGTGCTCACCAGAAGTCAATCCCAAAACATTTATCTTTTTGCTGGTTTCCGATCTCTCACACAACATGTTAAGTACCAAGAGGCACTGAAAGACAACAGTTGGGTAGAAGCCATGCAAGAAGAGCTCCTTCAGTTTAAAAGGCAACAAGTATGGGAACTTGTACCATTGACAAACGACGTATGTCTAATTGGGACAAAATGGGTCTTCAAAAACAAAACTGATGAAAGGGGTATTGTTATCAAGAATAAATCTAGGCTTGTGGTTCAAGGTTACAGACAGGAAGAAGGCATTGATTATGATGAAACCTTTGCTCCTATAGCAAGATTATAAGCCATCAGACTGTTCTTAGCCTTTGCTGCCAACCACAACATCAAGGTGTTTTAAATGGATATTAAAAGTGAATTCTTGTATGGTAAGATCAAAGAAGAGGTATATGTTTGTCAACCTCCTGGCTTTGAAGATGCATTGTATCCTGATCATGTCTACAAGCTTAATAAAGCTTTGTATGGCTTGAAAAAAGCACCAAGAGTCTGGTATGAAACTCTTTCCACCTTTCTCTTATCCATTGGTTTTTCAAGGGGTAAAATTGACAGAACCTTATTTTTGAAATGGAAAGGAAAGGATTTGATGCTTGTCCAAATCTATACGGATGACACAATTTTGGATCCACATGCACTGCCATGTGTGAAGAGTTCAGCAACTCATGGCAGAAGAGTTTGAAATGAGTGTAGTGGGTGAGCTCTAATGTTTTCTTGGTCTCTAAGTAAAACAGTTGCAAAATAGTACATTCATTCATCAAAGTAAGTATGTCAAAGAACTACTTAAAAATTTGATATGAATGATTGCAAACCATGTAGCACACCATGGCAACCACAAAGCTTGTCAGTGTTGATGACAAAGATGACTTGGCTGATCAAACTCTTTATAGAAGCATGATAGATTCTATATTGTACCTAATTACATCAAGGCCAGACATCATGTTTGCAACATGTGTTTGTGCCAGATCCAGGGTCATCACCTAGAAAGTCCAAACTCATTGCTGTAAAAAGGATATTCAGATACATAAAAGGTGCTCCCACATTTGGTATCTAGTATCCAGCTAATGGAAATATTAAGCTTTCAGGTTTTTTAGACAGTGATTTTGCTGGATGTCACACCACAAGGAAGTCCACTTCAGGAGGCTGTCAATTCCTAGGAAATTGCTTAGTGTCTTGGCAAAGCAAAAAGCAAGCTGTAATGTCAACATCCATAGTAGAGGCTGAGTATATTGCTGCTGCAAGCTGCACTTCTCAACCCCTATAGCATCAAAAGCTGGATTTTGGTTTCACTGTTTTAAAGACTCCTCTCATGTTAGATAGTCAAGCAGCTAAAAACATCATTAAAAATCCAGTATCTCATTCTACCACAAAGCACATTGACATCAGACATCACTTTGTGAGAAATTGCTATGAAAAAGAACCACTGTCCAGCAGAGGTTTCCAAACAACTGTCATACATTATCCAACAGAGTTTACACGTACACAGATGATAGCCATCAGATCTTTTGGAAACCGCTGATATGTCAGCATTCACTTTTCCCTTTATAAACCCTTTTTCATCCAAACAGAGTTTCCACTTGCCAATTTCAAAACAAAAATCCTCCATAAATTTCTCCATTACTCTCCTCTTCCTCCAAACCCTAACACTCACTTTTTCACCATGAATCTCATCATCAAAACTACCCACAACTACCTTCCAATATTCGAAAAAACCAATAATAATACTGCGTTTCACTCCATGATTACAAAAATCATCATACAAAGATGTGTTACTAGCCAACGCTCCAATCTATATCGACACCCTTCGCCAATTTTGGGCAAATGCTGAACTTCAAATTTAGAACAAAAAGCCCTTTGTCATCACTTCCAAGATTGGACAGACACTTGTTCAAATCTCTCCGTCTACTATCTCCACCACTTTCAGTCTTAACGACCTTGATGACCCCACTTCTTTCTCAAAGAAAGATTTACATGTATAATTCATTGAGCGTGGATATGAAGGTCAGCTATTAGGTATTACCCTCTTCAAACCTGAATTTCCTACTGACATGAAATTCTTTTTCCACACCCTTTTACTATGCTTGTCAGCCAAAACAACCGCTTTCAATGAAATACCTTTAAATATTCAATACCTGGGTTATGCTATTTTAACCAAATCAAAATTTAACTTTTCTCAGGTATTCTTTTCTGATTTGGTTGCAAATTTTAATAATATTAAAATGGGTAAAGCTTTTATGATACACCCTAGGTTGATGAGTTTCTATAACCAAAACAAGTTTCTGAGTCTGATTTTTAACAAGGTGTCATCTGTGAAGTTGTCAGCCTTAAACATGAAACTTTTACTAGACTCTCAACACAAAAACCTAAGGTGTTGAAATAAGCAACATAGACTGAGCAAATTTTGACTACTTCTACAACCACTACTCCTTCCTCTATTGCTGAGCCCACTGCTCCTGGTGAACATAGCACTACAACCAATTTTGTGCAACCCACACCAGTTAAACCCAAAAAGAAACCCACCAAATCAACAAAGCCCACCAAACACCGCAAAAAGGTAGCTCCAGAAGATGAGATCTCAGATGTCTTACCTGTGACAACACCAAAGTCACTTACAACCACTGCTGCTACATCCTCACAACAGTTGGTTCAAAGATCACCACCGGCACAAGCTCCTCTTGCTTCCTCACAAAAGAACAAGTTGTAGACACCACACTATGAGGTAGATGATTCAATTGAACATTTGTTCTCAAGCCCCTCTCCAAGGGCTATGTCTCTTTCTACTCCCTTACCCACTTCTCCAATACCACCCACATTTATACCTTTGCTTGAGGCAATAGAGAAAACTCAGACACTTAGTAGTCCCTCTCACTCACCTATTAAGAGAGCCAACTTCCACATTTGACTGAGTCTGAGAAAACTCTATCTGCTAGCCCACAAGCAATTGAGGAGGTTACACCCCAAGAGTTACATGTAACACTTGGTGGTAGATCAAGTGAAGCGAGTACTACAACTGTTGCTACAACAGTGGCTCAGTTGGACAATGGTTACATACATAAGACTTCTTTGAAGGCAACAACAGCTGAGGCTACAATTGTATCCTTTGAGCCAGTTGGAAGTCCCCAGAACCGAGAAAAAGGGGCATTTAGTTATGATACTATGGAGTTTACTACTGTAGAAGATCCAAACACAACTACCTCTGGTAGGAATTCAGATGATCCTATTAAATTAGGTGATGAATTAAGGTACAAAGAATTGACTGTGACAAATGGCAAATAACCGGTAATTCCGTACAATTTAATCACTAATTTCATATTATAATCTCATGCATATAATCGTAATTTAATTGCGTAACTGAGTCGTACATCGTTAGGACAAGTAAATCTAATCATAACATATACTGGTTTCCGTTGCGACGTGAAACAAACCAAAACAATGTCCTAAAAGTGTTGGTAGAAAGTGCTGGACGCACTAAATGCTGGTGACATTAACTGTGTCGGTAAACCCGCTAAAACGAATCAGGACAAGGAATAACGGCATGTTAATGCAATACCTGAGTCCATACACAAATGAAAACCCATATTTGAGAACAAATATTACAATAATACATAACTTTCTGGTATAACGCCTAAATTGCAAAATTGTCCGTTTCGACCAAAAAGGCGACAAATGTCAGTTTGTCCACAACACTAATTCAGTGAATTCCGGATGTAAGAATAAGAATAAAACAATGCTAAACATCGTAAAATAATGTGAGAATAGCAAAAATGCACAAAAGACATCGTTTCTGGTCATTCGTCAAACAGTACACAATTCGGTCGATTGTCGAAATGACGAATATTTTAGTGGCTGATAGCCTCATCCGGGCATCCAGTGAACTAGTTAAGCATTATTTGGAACTCGGAATCCATTCAACTAACATTAGGTCACGGAAACACAACTTTCGGAAAAGTTCGATGACGGAACATAAAAGTGCCGATATCGATCGAACGGTCGAACGAAAGACAAAACGACCATCCTAACTCATCGTATATTCGTCTAGCGAACTAGTCATGCATATTTTTGGATCGGAAATGCATTAATTAGACACCATATTAGTTGTGGTAGTCGAAAACAAAAGCTTCCGGTAGTAAATAAATAGTTCCATTTATTAGCGAATTTTACGACGATGAGCGATCTAGCGACATATCCGTCATCCGAAACTTATTTTGGAGAATCATATGGATTAAATACCATGTAAATACACACTAAAATCAAGTCTTATTCTTATGATACAAGATCAACCCCTAATCACCATACTTAAACTAATTACCTAAATATCTAATAAAAAACACATGTTATAATAAATATTTACACTTAACCCCCCCTCAAGTGGGTCCCACCCCACTTGATTTTTTAAAAAAATGGAGATCATAAGTATGGTGTTTAAGATCTTGATGGAAGACTTGAAAGATTGGAAATATATATCATGTTTTCACTTAATAATTATCATTTCTTCATCCAACAATTTGCAACATTTTCTTTCCTTTTCTTCCCCTACCTCACGGCTCAGACACCTCCACCCTTTAGCCACCAGAATCTACCACTTTTTACACCATTTGAAGCTTAAACAAGACCCCTAAAGAAGCTAGCATGGATGGAGATCATTAGGGATTCTTAAGGAGCTTCATTTTCCTATAAATCTTCAAGATACTTGTGCACCCTTTGTAAGCTAAACTCCTCCATAATTTAGCTTATGTTTACGTTTAGATTATTAGTGTACAAGTTGATCATCTTGAAAATCAAGAAAAGATAAATCATAAACCCTAACTCACAACATAATAATAACAATAAATATTGTTTATCTTGTGTTGATTATATGTTTATATGATTGTTAGTTAGCATGTTGAAGTTATTTATGATAAAAGTATGATATAAAAGTTGGATGATCTTGTGTGATTTAGTGTAAAAACGAAGATTTAAACATGATAAGGTTTAAATCTAAACAAGATCATCAACTACAACATCCATGAAAAATACTACAACTTAAAAATAATTTTTATATATATGGATGATTTTATGAGAAGTAAACATTTATATTTAAGTTGTAATCACCTTAAAAATGTGTAGTAATCAAGGGGTCAAATGCATGAACTTGATTTAACAACATGCTAAAGTATTGTTTTGAAAAGGCTAATAAACATTAAAAAGCCTCTTGATTTACTAGGATTTTTAACAACAAAAGTCATGGATGATGATATGTAGATTATGTAAAATAAATATTAGATGGTTTGTTGATGATGATTACGAGTTTAAACTGGTTTTAAATACGTTTTAAAAACGTGGAAAACGCCAAAGTTTAGGGGAAACTATGGCTAAATTTTCTAAAAATCTAATCGCGATTAAGACATGATTAGTGGGGTGATTAGTGGGACTAAACACGATTAGTAACCTAAATCGTCATTAAGTAGACTCTAATGAAAAGGGTTATCACTAAATAACCAAGTGTTTAAATAAAGTTACAAATATGTATTTATAAGTAAAAATAAATGCTTTTACAAATATATATTTCTACTTGGAAAATAATACAAGTATTTATTTGCATATTTGTTACCAATAAAATTGTATGTGTACGTATATGTATTGTATGTGTATGTATTAGAAACTTAGGGTATTCACAATAAAAATACCCAATCTTATACAAAATACAAACACTTAATCAATACACTAAGTGTTGGTAACAAAATGAATATATTCTCACAATGCATCGAAACAATAAATCAGACAATCAAAGCGATGCGAACAATAGGCGAACATTCAAGATTACACCGTCGCGTCGACGACCAACGGGTGAATCGCCGGCACGAAAGGTCGTCACGACAACGGGCAATTCTCGACGAAAATGAACATATAACGGACGACGCCGACGACGAGTCGAAATATATATTTAGACGTTCAACATAAATATATACGTTATCGAAATGAAAATCCGGAAAGTTAAGTATACAAAAAGTTAGAAAAATTACAAGTAAATACTTATAATAAAAATGGGCTTTTATACATATATGTTTGGGCTAGGCCCAAATTGTGAAAACCATATATTAGGCCCAAATTCCATAATGTTATGGAGGTGGCCCAAAAAAAAACTAATAAAAGCCCAAAAGAATATAAAAATACATGGGCTAGGCCCAAAGACAAAAAGACATGGGCTAGGCCCAAAGACAAAAAGACATGGGCTAGGCTCAATGACAAGAAATCATGGGCTAGGCCCAAAGTCATAAAATTACATGGGCTAGGCCCAAAGTCATAAAATTACGTGGGCTAGGCCCGGTGACAAGAAAACATGGGCTAGGCCCGGTGACAAGAAAACATGGGCTAGGCCCAATGACATGTGAAGGGCAAGGCCCAGTTCACACATGGTTCGAAAACAATAATATATATATATTTTTAAGAAATATATATAACAATATTAGTCGAACAAACTAACTACCAACACTATGATAACATTCTAGGTTGTTCAATCATAACAAAGAAACACATAACAAGAATTCAAGATGAACAACGAGTACAAGGTCCATTGAGACCTGGGTGTCTAATGAAACCAATACGCATGTAGGTTACATACGTTGCGGACACCAAATGATGAGTAGTATGACTTAAAGGAATGCAAAACCTATGAGTTCATTTCCCTCCTTTCACTTGTTTCAAGTTTTGTTTTAAACTATCGAGGGGAAATACATGTCATGTCAAAACAGTATGTTAGCTATGAGTTAGCAGATAACAGATCACTGTGTGTAAGTAGGAAATAACAATAGTAACCATTAATCACTTAGTGACCAAGGTGCAAAAGAGTTAGATCTATTGAGTTTGAGACCCGCTCCACTCCTGGTTGGTATACCCATTGGAGTGCTTTTGTGATCCCAACATGTCAAAGAAGTCTCGGTTTGGTTACTTACTTATGGCACAAGTATGCCAGGGTGCTCGCGACACACTGATAGATCCTTAATTAACTCATTGATGCTAATAACATACTTGGATTACCATACAAGTTTTCAAGGATGACATTTTGGTACGAAAACATTAAACTACATGAACTCGCCAACTTTATGTTGACTTTTTAAAATTACATGTGTTTCAGGACGCATGACTTGAGCTGGTAATGGGACCCGGATATGGGATTTTGTCAAGACAACGATGTACTACCTTTTGGAGGGTTTGCCTTTCATATCCCAACCTCGTTTGGGTATATAGAGGTCAAAGCCTCAGCATGACTTTATGATAAAAACAACACCTTATTCTGGAACATGTGTTTTAAACTATGTTCGTAATGGTAATCTCATACTGATAACAATGTGGTTTCACTTTTGAGGGATGTAAATGTATAATGAAACTTAGAAATGGCATGACATCGTTGTTGTTAATACTATTTACTAAATTGGATGCAATGATTTCCTAATAGTCACACACTTGCGCTTCCGCTACGACCAGGGTGTGACAGGTTGGTATCAGTGCTCCGATTGTAGTGAATCGGGGAAAACTTTTTACTAAAAGTTTGGTCTACAATCACCAGGGGCTCACACATGAAAACAAAGTTTAAAACGTAATAGAAATGTTTTGAAATTATAACAAGATAACAAAAAGTTTTTCATTGTGTCACGATAACACAAGGATCTATCACACGAGCTCAACTATAAGTAATGAGCAGGATCAATACATGGTTAGTCTATGAGAAATATACACACTACATTATAAGACTACGTGTTGTGGACACATTACAAAAGATAGAAATCCTGGCTAGATAGGATTTTATGTGATTGTATATATATAATTATTTATATATGTGTTGTACGGAATATTTTCCAAGAACGAAATACCTTCGACTATGGATATTATTATTATTATTATTATCCTTGACTAGCACAATGAGAATATCGACCTCGCGTTTATTGCGGAGCTTATGGCGAACGTGGTTCCTAAGTGAGACCTTAGGATTGATTCCACATAAGGTGGTTGCTTTTCCCGCGAATGCGGAGATGCCTGGCTTCGGTAGTGACGAAGAGGCGGAGGTGGTAGCCTTGGACGACAACTCTATTAGCGGGATGAGGTCCCAATGACCCATATTAATCATTAATAACGACATTCTTGTCCAGACAAGGAAAAGTGAAGTAATAATCTTGAAGGTGCCCCTCCAGTTGTATTGTTAGAAATTCTCTCTATTTCTAAATTTGTCTAACGACGTGCCTTTCGCGAGTAATGTCAAGGGACGATAGCACGTGGATTAATCACGAAGGTTCCTTATATGTTGAAGGTATGTAGACAATAGCGTCCTCTCTCTGACTGATCGTCGTCTTTGAACGGTAGAACACTAGGGTGACCATGCAAGGGAATTTATTATTACGGGGGCCCACGTAATAATAACTTGCAGTGGATGAGAATCCTGGTGGGCTATGCGGGTCAAGTTAAAGATCACTAATCATTCGAACTTGTTAAGTTGTTCGAGTTTCTATCTAGTGGGACACTAACTGGGGTGGTTGCTATAACACCCTATGATACAGAAACACCACACGTATTTGTTCCATCTAACGTTCGATCTAGATCACGAGTCGATTGAGACTATTCATCTAAACAGACAAAACTGGTTGGCCACCCGAGGAGGATATTTCCTCAATGGCCTAGAGTTCTTGTACATGGGTTGGCCCCATGGTGTCTATGGTACCTCATTTTATTTATTGGAAAGAGATTACACTAAACTCTGTCGTTTTGCATTTGTCTTATCCAAAGGAGAGTATGGCATGAACCATGCTTCAACACCCCCATAGCATTCTACTCGATATCTATGGAAATTATAACAATCTAGCTGGAGCTCGTGGAGCTCAAGGGATATCAATGTATGCGTGACACGGGTTAGTGTGGCGAAGGATTATTTCCCCTACTTTGGGTGATCGAAGTCCACTAAGTATGGAATACATGCTATAAGGTCGAAGACGGCCGTTTGGTTTCTTCTCCTTTACGAGTTATTTCCTTTCCAATTAGACATATGGCTGATACACGCACGAGGTACTACGAATTTTGAATTGTTGTTATTCACGTTATCATTGTTTCAAACATGTATGAACAATGCAATCTTGAGGTTCCCATGACCGATGACATCCTTTATTCTTAGGCGCATGGTAGACTATATTTATTCAAATATATATCTAGCTTCTTTTAATCTTGGGTATTAAGAAGAAACATGGCGCCAAAAGGAAGGCCTACACCCAAAAAGGGGTTAGTAAATCCATGACTTACTAGATAAGAGAACTAGAGTTCTTATGGAAGAACATACGGTTGCAAAAATCGCACGACACGAGGGTAACTTAGTCCACACTAGTGCCGAAACTGGTGGTACCGGTAGTTCAAATGGTTTGGATCCCAGTAGATTGGGAACGAGTGGCAGCGCTACACCTGAAGATGCGTAAGGTTTTAAATTCTAAGGCTTTTCTGGATTGTAAGCCGCGAGACCTCACTGGTGCGAGAGGTGCGGTAGGTTATGTCCGCTAAATAAAGACAACGAAGTCTTTTAGTAGTGCGAGTAAATGCATTCCTCAGTATACGATTAGGTAAACAAAGAGCCTCCTGCTGAATGCAACATTAACTTGGTGAAATCCTCAAGTAGAAACTTTAAGGAGTGATACTACGAAGAGGTCATCATGGGGAGGACTCAGATTCTTATGCGAGAAGAGTATTGCTCGCTGATTGGAAATTCCAAGGGTAGAAACGGGATCCTAGAACTCGATCATGATTGCAGCTAACATTGTTGGTTACACTCGACGCTTTCACGATCTCTTAAGGATTGTTCCATACTGGGAACACTTGAAATCAAACGCATTGAGCGCTACCTTTGGGGTTCAGCCTCTAAGAACTAAAACATGACCACATCAGCGCACCCTACCTTCATCACCCAAACAGTAACTCTCGCAGTTAGTCTCATCAAGGATGCGGTGAGAATGGGAAATTATCAAGGAAATGCATGTGAAATCTACTAGCGACGGGAAGCGAAAGGTACTCCCGTGATGATGGAAACGAAGGCAATTGCTGCCATAATTGATGCTAGCACCAAGAAATGTGCTGATAACTTACTGAAATCCTAAAAGTGATAACTGAAAACTTCCTCAAGAGGGCACTTGCAATAAGTTAGTAAGACTTAACCAAGAACAAGGATGTTAAGTGTGGCATGAAGGCCACTTCAAGCATGAACGGCTCAAGAATGAATCAGGCAAGTGAATTAATGTGTGGGTGAGCAAAAACTATGGATACCCCACAAGATCCTGATGTCGTCATGCGTACGTTCTACTCTACATTCTTTACGTGTCAATTCTTTTGATACCAATACCGAGCTTAGCTAGTGTCTTTAGATGTTGAGCTTATACACGAATTAGAGTCTTGTAAGTTAGACACATTATCAAGTTGGCTGATGGATAATTAGCGTTAGACTCATCTCGTCGATACGAATCCAATGATATATACTGTCAATTTTTTTTAAAAAAATCACACGATTCTAACCATGCAATCCGTTTGTAATATTGTTTATGGATAACTTCCCACCTTTTTTCTGAGTTCAACTCAGAACAGTACCCAATTCGAAACAATAGTCCGAGATGGTAATCCGAATCGCTATCCGAGATGGTGATCCGAAATGGGAATCCGTCTGAAATGAGGTATCCGAGACGTAATTCGGAATGGTAACCCGAGATGGTCCGAAAGCAATACCAAGGATCCGAGATACACTGTTTTGATTCCTGAGTCATGGGAAATCATTAAGGGTCACTGACATGTTTCCTATCAACCAACATCTCACATCCATCTTTTTGGTTACCTATGCCAATTTTAGTTCATCTCCATAAGAATCCGAGATATACTTGACCTAGAGTCAAGTAAGATTTGCCAACAGAATTTAGTCAATATCAGAGGAAGTTGTAGAAGGATGCACTTTGGAGCGTGGAGAACGAGAATTTAATATCAATCTTTTACCGATTTATCTGGGTTGTTACGATGTAGCTTTTGGCATAGACTTGTTGACATATAACCGAGCGGAAGTAGGTTATCCTGAGAAAACTATCCGCATCCCCCTACCAGACGAAGAAACCTTGGTAGTACACGGAGAGAAGCACAAGACACCCTTACGAATCATTAATTACATGAAGGCCAGAAGTGCCTACAGAAAGGTTGCATAACATTTCTAACTGATGTAGTCGACAAGGAAACTGAGGAGCCAAAAATTGGAGGAAATAACCGTTGCGAAGGAATTCCCTCAGAGTCTTTCCATCAGACTTGTCTGGATTACCTCCGCAACGACACGCCAACTTTCGCATTGATTTGGTGCCAGGAGCAACACCAGTAGCGAAGCCTCCATACCGATTAGCTCCATCATAAATGCAAAGACTATCTACACAACTTCAAAAGTTGTTAGCCAAAGGATTCATTAGAACGAGCTCCTCGCCGGGGGAGATCCGGTGCCTTTTGACGAGAAGGAGGATGGAACCTTCTGAATGTGCATAGGCGACCGAGAATTAAACAAGTTGACCATCAAGAATCGGTACCCATTACCAAGGATTGATGATCTGTTCGATCAATTACAAGGGTCGAGTTTTTATCCAATGATGGATGTAAGATCCGGGTATCATCAGTTAAGAATACAAGAGGAAAGTATTCCTAGGACGGCGTTTAGGACTCGCTACGGTCATTATGAGTTCCTTGTTATGCCTTTGGCCTAACGAATGCCCCTGCAGTATTCATGGGTTTGATGAACCGGGTATGTAAGCCATACCTTGACAAGTTAGTGATCGTCTTCATAGATGATATTCTGATATACTCACGAACCAAGGAAGAACACGAACAACACCTGAGAACTATTTGGAGTTGCTAAAGAAGGAGCAATTATATGCCAAGTTCTCAAATTACGAATTTCGGATTCGCGAAGTACAATTTCTCGGTCACGTGGTGAACGAGAACGGAATACATGTTGACCCTTCAAAGATCGAGGCTATAAAGAACTGGATCAGCCAAGAACTCCCACAGAAATACGACAATTTCTAGGCTTAGCGGGATATTACAGGAGATTTATTGAGAATTTCTCCAAGGTTGCTCAGCCGCTAACCTCGCTTACCTAGAAGGATAGGAAGTTTGATTGGGGAGAAAAGCAAGAACTAGCATTCCAAATCTTGAAAGAGAAGCTATGTAAAGCACCGATACTATCACTCCTGGATGGTACCGATGACTTCGTGGTGTACTGTTACGCATCGCATCAAGCTTGGGTTGGTGTTAATGCAACGTGAAAAAGTCATCGCTTACGCGTCACGGCAGTTAAAAGTTCATGAAAGGAATTATAACACGCATGACCTGGAATTGGGTGCAGTGGTATTTGCCTTGAAGATCTGGCGTCATTATTTATATGGCACTAGGTGCACCATATTCACTGATCATAAAAGTCTTCAACATATATTCAACCAAAAGGAACTGAATATGCGCCAAGGACGTTGGGTGGAACTATTGAATGATTATGACTGTGAGATCAAGTATCACCCGGGCAAAGCAAATGTTGTAGCAGATGCTTTGAGTTGAAAGGAACGAGTCAAAACATTATGGGTGCGAGCTTTAGAGATGACGATCCAGACGAACTTCACAACTCGAGTGCGCGAAGCACAGCAAGAAGCATTGAAACCAGAAAACATTTTAGCTGAATCATTAAAGGGAATGCAAAAACAATTAGAACCAAACAAGGATGGAACTTTATATTTCATGGGAAGGATTTAGATTCCCTAGTATGGTGAGTTGCGAGACAAAGTGATTGGATGAAGCACACAAGTCCAAGTATTCGATACACCCAGGATCGGACAAAATGTACCAGGATCTGAGGGAATAATATTGGTGGCCTAATCTCAAGGGAGATATTGCAACCTATGTTGGGAAATGCCTAACTTGTGTAAAGGACAAGGCCGAATACCAAAAACCATCTGGGTTATTACAACAACCTGAGATCCCGGTTTGGAAGTGGGAACATATATCAATGGATTTCATTACGAAATTACCACGGACCTCTCGAGGTCATGACATGATCTAGGTAATCATTGATCGATTAACCAAGTCAGCTCACTTCTTACCCATCCGTGAGAAAGACAGTATGGAGAAACTAGCTGAACTGTACCTAAAGGAGATTGTGGCACGTCATGGTGTGCCAATCTCAATAATCTCTAATAGAGATGGTCGCTTTGTGTCACGAATCTGGCAATCATTTCCAAATTCATTTGGTTCTCACCTGGATTTAAGCATAACCTTTCACCCGCAAACCGATGGCCAAAGCGGGCGAACCATCCAAACATTAGAAGACATGCTTCGGGCCTGTGTGATGGATTTAGGCGGAAACTGGGATACTCATTTACCGTTGGTAGAGTTTTCTGACAATAACAATTATCACACCAGTATCAAGGCCGCGCCATTCGAAGCACTATACGGACGAAAGTGCTGATCGTCATTATGTTGGGCGGAAGTCAGTGACAGACAACTCATTGGTCCCGAATTAGTACAAGAGACTAAAGATAAGATATTTAAGATCCGTGAGCGTATCAAAACGGCCCGAGATAGACAAAAGAGCTATGTAGATCGAAGATGCAAACCATTATCCTTCGAGGTGGGAGACAAAGTATTGTTAAAGGTCTCACCTTGGAAAGGCGTAGCTAGATTCAAGAAGCGCGGAAAGCTCAACCCGAGGTATATCGGACCTTTCGAAATTCTGGCAAAGATTGGTACAGTGGCATACAAGTTAAAACTGCCAGAGGAACTCAACAATGTACATGACACATTTCATGTGTCCAATCTGAAGAAAAGTCCAACAAATGACATAATTATCATTCCAGCGGATGAGATTCATGTTGATGACAAATTAAACTTCACCAAAGAACCAGTGGAAGTCATAGACTGGAAGGCCAAAAGACAAGAAGAAGCTAAATCAAACTGGTGAAGGTTCGCTGGAATTCACGTCACGGTCCCGAGTATACGTGGGAGCGTGAAGATCAAGTCAAGTCCAAATACCCCCACCTGTTCGAGAAGACTCCTTCAGTGGATGCCTCAAGCTGAATTTCGGGACGAAATTCTTTTTAACAGGGGGAGTATGTGACAAATGGCAAATAACCGGTAATTCCGTACAATTTATCACTAATTTCGTATTATAATATCATGCATATAATCATAATTTAGTTGCGTAACTGCGTCGTACATCATTAGGACAAGTAAATCTGATCATAACATATACTGGTTTCCATTGTGACATGAAACAAATTAAAACAATGTCCTAAAAGTGTTGGTAGAAAGTGCTGGACGCACAAAATGCGGTGACATTAACTGTGTCGGTAAACCCGCTAAAACGAATCAGGACAAGGAATAACGGTATGTTAATGCCATACCTGAGTCCATATACAAATGAAAACCCATATTTGAGAACAAATATTACAATAATACATAACTTTCCGGTACAACGCCTAAATTGCAAAATTGTCCGTTTCGACCAAAAAGGCGACAAATGTCAGCTTGTCCACAACACTAACTTGGTGAATTCCGGATGTAAGAATAAGAATAAAACAATGCTAAACATCGTAAAATAATGTGAGAATAGCAAAAATGCACAAAAGACATCGTTTCCGGTCATTCGTCAAACAGTACACAATTCAACCGAAAAACAGTCGATTGTCGAAACGACGAATATTTTAGTGGCCGATAGCCTCATCCGGGCATCCAGTGAACTACTTAAGCATTATTTGGAACTCGGAATCCATTCAACTAACATTAGGTCACGAAAACACAACTTAAGGAAAAGTTCGACGGCGGAACATAAAAGTGCCGATATCGATCGAACGGTCAAACGAAAGACAAATCGGCCATCCTAACTCATCGTATATTCGTCTAGCGAACAAGTCATGCATATTTTTGGATCGGAAATGCACTAATTAGACACCATATTAGTTGTGGTAGTCGAAAACAAAGACTTCCAGTACTAAATAAATAGTTCCGTTTATTAGCGAATATTACGACGATGGGCGATCTAGCGACATATCCGTCATCCGAAACTTATTTTAGAGAATCATATGGATTAAATGCCATGTAAATACACACTAAACTTGTCACACCCCGACCCGCAGCGGAATAAGAGTCGGGGCATAATTGGGTTATCACTAAAGCTCATGATGTTTACTAATATGTTTCATATTTATTAAATTCAAAATTACATCCTCAATATTCCAAACATGTTCATACAATTACAAAGAAAAATAACTAACTAAACAATCCAAAGTCTAAACCGGTTTATTCTTCTAAGCCATCCTATATGTTTCTTGCTGCAACTGGATCACCTGTATCATGTGTAAAAATGGGGGTTTTTGGGTCAACAAAAGTTGGCGAGTGAACCTTGTTAGAAAACATTTATTATTGATTTCTTGTTATATTTTTATGGAAAATTGTGCAATAATCATATGTGAGCAAACGTAAATAAACATACAATAACAATAACAATAACAAACAATAACAAACCACCTTGCATGAATATATAACATGAATGATAATGTAAATGTTGGCAATGTCTCGTTCACGCTCATAGGTAATGGGGAACGGACGGCCTATGATGAATGTATGTGCGATCAAGGCTCAATCAAACGGAGCCGATCGTATGTTGGCAACGCCTCGTTCGCGCTCATCGGTAATGGGGAATAGCTCACGCTCATAGGTAATGGGGAGCGGCGGCCTATGATAATGTATGTACTGAAAATGATAAATTTAATCTAAACAATAACCACACAAACAGTTGATACATATTGAATACAGATTTGATCATGGATATGATGGATGCACAATTGTTTAAATGTAATAAATAATTAGACACATGATACACCCCAAAAACGTGATTAAAACGGGGAATTTGTAGAGATTCACTCACATTGGGTGCGCTCGTTTGAAGATGGTGAATGCGCACGAGTTTAGAGGATTGATCGACGAGGAATAACTAACCTAAATAATAACGAAAAGGTATGGTAAATGAGTGGATTTTATTAATAATTTTAATAGGATTTTTAGATATATTTTTGTGAGTTTAAGGCTATTTTCTAACTTTAAAAACATTATTTTTAAGTATTTTTAATTGATTTTTAAATTAAATAAATAAATAAAAATATATAAAAAAAAAGTGTTGACTTTTTGGGTTGACCGTTGACTATTTGACTTTGACTTGTTGACCGGTTCGGTCGTTTATATTGTTTGCACTGAGTGAGGTTCGAACTTGTGACCTCCCGTACGCGTGCACGAAGCTCTACCAACTGAGCTACGTGTCTAACCCGAAATATTTCTGTTTTTAATTATATTTATATACATTTTAATTTATTCCAAAATTCATTTATTTTAAAAAGGATTTTTATTCTATCGAACCGGCGTGCATATCAGGTCTCGAACCCGGGACCTGTGGATTAACGTTGCACACAATCCACCGCTGGACTGTGTGTCTAACCTGGTTAAAACACTTGTTTTTATTTCTCTTATAAACTAACTGAAAGTCTCTGTATTTGGGTTTTATAAAAAGTCTGAATATTGTGACGAATCGGAACAAGGACGGACTCGAACCCGGGACTCTATGATTCAAATGCACACAGTCCACCGCTGGACTGTGTGTCTAACCCGAGATATAATCCAATTTATATTAAATTTATATACAGACTAACTTCATCTTCTTCGTTACAATAACCCAGACAACTGATTTTCGACAGAACTTGTTCAATTCAATTAACAGGCATATAAGTGATTAAAATGTAACGGATAGGAAAGGTTTTGGGAATGAACATACCGGAATGATGACCGTTCTCAGAATTCCGGCAAAGTCGTCGGCTCTGTTTTTATGAACTCTGTCTGAGCGGACCAATCAACAGTTTTTGATTAACTAATTGTGGAATAGAAGGACTAAACAAGGGTTATCAGAAGGTTTAAATGATAATACCGTTTCACAGTGCGATTTAGGAATTTTCAGAAGTTTTCCGGCGACTGCAGATTATCCGATATCATCGTCTAGGACCGATTCTGATTGGAGGGTTTGAGTTAGTAAAAGTCTAACAACAGATAGAAGATGAAAGAATTTAGAAATTTACCGTTTCGATGAAAGACACGGTTTTCCGGCGAAAGTCCGGCGAGTTCAAAAAGCGTTTCCGACGAACTGAAAATAGAGCGAAAGTGAAATTGGAGGTTCTATGGATGATTTTGAGTCGCGAGATGATGATATTGTTGGAGTAAATCAGGAAGTGAATGTTTTCGGTTATTAAACCCGAACATCACATGAATTCAAGTTCATTAAAGGCTGAATTGATTAAGAACGTCGGTTTACCGGTTATAACCAGTAATTACAATCACTCAATCGACTGGAATGTTGAAAGCCGATATCGGTTTCAGTTTTGGCGCAAACAGGTGGTTTCTCAGGTGAACATATGTTTTATTTGTTTCCTACATTTCACAAAGGCATCAAGTGGCGGAGTGGTTATGTTTTTGGTGTTAAGTGTTCTCCGGCTGACCCGGGTTCGAAACCCGGCAGCCCCTTTTCATTTTTAGTTGTTTTAATTTTATTTTTAACAATTTTAATTTCCATAATCTAAAATGTTTGTTAGTTATGTATTGTTTAAAATTAAAATAAGCATTAAATGAGCAACAAAAATATGAAACTGATTATTCGATTAATAAACGAAGCGGGTTTGGAAAACCCGTTTTTCGACGGATGTTACAGTATCCCCTACTTTTAGAAATTTCATCCCGAAATTTAAGTTGTAGTAGTTACAGGAAAAAGATGCGGGTATTTTTCGCGCATTGAGTCTTCACGTTCCCAAGTAAACTCAGGTCCCCGTCTTGACTCCCAGCGTACCCTAACAATTGGAATACGACTCCGTCTTAAACGTTTTTCTCCGAAGTCCATGATCTCTACTGGTCTTTCAATGAAGTGCATAGATTCATCGATCTGAATATCTTCCAGGGGAATATGGAGGTTTTCATCGGCGAGGCACTTCTTCAAGTTTGATACGTGGAATGTGGGGTGAATTCTGTTGAGTTCTTCTGGTAGATCAAGCTTGTATGCTACAGGTCCTACTCTTTCGAGTATCTTGAAAGGTCCTACGTAGCGTGTGCTAGCTTGCCCTTCTGGCCAAAATGAACTACTCCCTTCCACGGTGATACTTTTAAAAGTACATGATCACCAATGTTAAACTCCAAAGGCTTTCGTCGTTTATCTGCATAACTCTTTTGACGACTTTGTGCTGCTAGAAGATTGTTTCGAATTTGATGGATCTTGTCTGTTGTTTCTTGAATTAGTTCTGGACCGGTGATTTGAGCTTCCCCAATTTCGTGCCAACATACTGGAGATCGGCACTTACGACCATATAAAGCTTCGAAAGGTGCCATGCCGATACTTGAATGATAGCTGTTGTTGTACGAAAATTCAACTAATGGTAGATGAGCGTCCCAATTTCCCTTGAAGTCTATGACACATGCTCGAAGCATGTCTTCAAGAGTTTGGATGGTGCGTTGAGATTGTCCATCAGTTTGAGGATGATAAGCGGTACTGAGGTCTAATCGTGTACCCAGAGCGGCTTGTACGGCTTGCCATGTTCGTGAAGTGAAACGACCATCACGATCTGAAATAATGCTTAACGTCACACCATGACGGCTTACGATTTTGCTGATGTAGATACGAGCTAACTTCTCGTTCTTGAAATCTTCGCGGATCGGAATAAAGTGAGCTGATTTTGTAAGACGATCAATGATTACCCATATAGTGTCATACCCACCAGAAGTGCGAGGTAACCCGGTAATGAAGTCCATGGTTACGTTTTCCCACTTCCATACAGGTATTTCAGGTTGGACCAGAAGTCCTGAGGGTCTTTGATGTTCAGCTTTTACTTTGGAACATGTAAGGCACTTGGAAACAAAAACAGCAATATCCTA
The DNA here is from genome assembly GCA_947069175.1 of Scalesia atractyloides. NCBI lineage: Eukaryota > Viridiplantae > Streptophyta > Magnoliopsida > Asterales > Asteraceae > Scalesia > Scalesia atractyloides. The sequence continues at coordinate 73,028,098 of CAMTDV010000020.1, read as the reverse complement.
TTTCATTCCAGGCCACCAGTAGGTGTATCGAAGGTCTTGATACATCTTGTCGGCTCCTGGGTGTATAGAGTATCGTGTTCTGTGCGCCTCATTCATAAGGAATTCACGAAGGTTGTTGTGGTCAGGAATCCATATGCGATCTAGATAGTACAGAATACCGTCGGATTTAGTTTCAATTTTAAGTTCAGCTCCACAAGACAGCTCCTTTCGTACGTCGTTTTCTGTTACTAAAATATGTTGGGCTTCTCGGATTTGATCTTTGATATCAGTTATGATTTGCGAACATAGAAGACGAATGGAGGTCGCATAACCCTTTCGACTGAGTGCATCGGCCACCATGTTTGCCTTGCCAGGATGATACTGAATTTCACAGTCGTAGTCATTAAGAAGTTCGACCCATCTTCGTTGCCTCATGTTTAACTCCTTTTGGTTGAAGATATGTTGAAGACTCTTGTGGTCAGTGTATATTTCACACTTAGTACCGTAGAGGTAATGTCTCCATATCTTAAGAGCGAACACAACGGCTCCAAGTTCTAGGTCGTGGGTGGTGTAGTTCTTCTCATGAGTTTTGAGCTGTCTAGAAGCATAAGCTATCACCTTTCCTCTTTGTATTAGAACACAGCCTAGTCCTTGCCCTGACGCGTCGCAATAAACCACGAAGTCATCAGAACCTTCAGGAAGAGTGAGAATAGGTGCGTCATAGAGTTTTTGTTTAAGGGTTTAGAAGGCTTCTTCTTGTTTGGGTCCCCATATGAAGGGTTTTCCAAATGAACATACCGGAATGATGACCTTTCTCAGAATTCCGGCAAAGTCGTCGGCTCTGTTTTTATGAACTCCGTCTGAGCGGACCAATCAACAGTTTTTGATTAACTAATTGTGGAATTGAAGGACTAAACAAGAGTTATCAGAAGGTTTAAATGATAATACCGTTTCACAGCGCGATTTAGGAATTTTCAGAAGTTTTCCGGCGACTGCAGATTATCCGATATCGTCGTCTGGGACCGATTCTGATTGGAGGGTTTGAGTTAGTAAAAGTCTAACAACAGATAGAAGATGAAAGAATTAAAAAATTTACCGTTTTGATGAAAGACGGTTTTCCGGCGAAAGTCCGGCGAGTTCAAAAAGCGTTTCCGACGAACTGAAAATAGATCAAAAGTGAAATTGGAGGTTCTGTGGATGATTTTGAGTCGCGAGATGATGATATTGTTGGAGTAAATCAGGAAGTGAATATTTTCGGTTATTAAACCCGAACATCACATGAATTCAAGTTCATTAAAGGCTGAATTGATTAAGAACGTCGGTTTACCGGTTATAACCAGTAATTACAATCACTCAATCGACTGGAATGTTGAAAGCCGATATCGGTTTCAGTTTTAGCGCAAACAGGTGGTTTCTCAGGTGAACATATGTTTTATTTGTTTCCTACATTTCACAAAGGCATCAAGTGGCAGAGTGGTTATGTGTTTGGTGTTAAGGTTCTCCGGCTGACTCGGGTTCGAAACCCGGCAGCCCCTTTTCATTTTTAATTGTTTTAATTTTATTTTTTAACAATTTTAATTTCCATAATCTAAAATGTTTATTAGTTATGTATTGTTTAAAATTAAAATAAGTATTAAATGAGCAACAAAAATATGAAACTGATTATTCGATTAATAAACGAAGCGGGTTTGGAAAACCCGTTTTTCGACGGATGTTACAAAACTCAAGTCTTATGCTTATGATACAATATCAACCCCTAATCACCATACTTAAACTAATTACCTAAATATCTAATAAAAAACACATGTTATAATAAATATTTACACTTAACCCCCCCTCAAGTGGGTCCCACCCCACTTGATTTTGTTGAAAAATGGAGATCATAAGTGTGGTGTTTAAGATCTTGATGGAAGACTTGAAAGATTGGAAATATATATCATGTTTTCACTTAATAAATATCATTTCTTCATCCAACAATTTGCAACATTTTCTTTCCTTTTCTTCCCCTATCTCACGGCTCAGACACCTCCACCATTTAGCCAACACAATCTACCACTTTTTACACCATTTGAAGCTTAAACAAGACCCCTAAAGAAGCTAGCATGGATGGAGATCATTAGGGATTCTTAAGAAGCTTCATTTTCCTCTAAATCTTCAAGATACTTGTGCACCCTTTGTAAGCTAAACTCCTCCATAATTTAGCTTATGTTTATGTTTAGATTATCAGTGTACAAGTTGATCATCTTGAAAATCAAGAAAAAATAAATCATAAACCCTAACTCACAACATAATAATAACAATAAATATTGTTTATTTTGTGTCGATTATATGTTTATATGATTGTTAGTTAGCATGTTGAAATTATTTATGATAAAAGTATGATATAAAAGTTGGATGATCTTGTGTGATTTAGTGTAAAAACGAAGATTTAAACATGATAAGGTTTAAATCTAAACAAGATCATCAACTACATCATCCATGAAAAATACTACAACTTAAAATAATTTATATATATATGGATGATTTTATGAGAAGTAAACATTTATATTTAAGTTGTAATCACCTTAAAAATGTGTAGTAATCAAGGGGTTAAATATATGAACTTGATTTAGCAACATGCTAAAATATTGTTTTGAAAAGGCTAATAAACATTAAAAACCCTCTTGATTTACTAGGATTTTTAACAACAAAAGTCATGGATGATGATATGTAGATTATGTTAAATAAATATTAGATGGTTTGTTGATGATGATTATGAGTTTAAACATGTTTTAAATACGTTTTAAAAACGTGGAAAACGCCATAGTTTAGGGGAAACTATGGCGAAATTTTCTAAAAATCTAATCGCGATTAAGACATGATTAGTGGGTTGATTAGTGGGACTAAACGCGATTAGTAACCTAAATCGTCATTAAGTAGACTCTAATGACAAGGGTTATCTCTAAATAAACAAGTGTTTAAACAAAGTTATAAATATATATTTATAAGTAAAAATAAATGCTTTTACAAATATATATAATTCTACTTGGAAAATAATACAAGTATTTATTTGCATATTTGTTACCAATAAAATTGTATGTGTACATATATGTATTGTATGTGTATGTATTAGAAACTTAGGGTATTCACAATAAAAATACCCAATCTTATACAAAATACAAACACTTAATCAATACACTAAGTGTTGGTAACAAAATGAATATATTCTCACAATGCATCGAAACAATAAATCGGACAATCAAAGCGATGCGAACAATAGGCGAACATTCAAGATTACACCGTCGCGTCGACGACCAACGGGTGAATCGCCGGCACGAAAGGTCGTCACAACAATGGGTAATTCTCGACGAAAATGAACATATAACGGACGACGCCGACGACGAGTCTAAATATATATTTAGACGTTCAACATAAATATATACGTTATCGAAATGAAAAATCCGGAAAGTTAAGTATACAAAAAGTTAGAAAAATTACAAGTAAATACTTATAATAAAAATGGGCTTTTATACATATATGTTTGGGCTAGGCCCAAATTGTGAAAACCATATATTAGGCCTAAATTCCATAATGTTATGGAGGTGGCCAAAAAAAAAAACTAATAAAAGCCCAAAAGAATATAAAAATACATGGGCTAGGCCCAAAGACAAAAAGACATGGGCTAGGCCCAAAGACAAAAAAGACATGGGCTAGGCCCAAATACAAAAAGACATGAGCTAGGCCTAAAGACAAAAAGACATGGGCTACGTCTAATGACAAGAAAACATGGGCTAGGCCCAAAGTCATAAAGTTACATGGGCTAGGCCCGGTGGCAAGAAAACATGGGCTAGGCCCAAAGACATAATTACATGGGCTAGGCCTGGTGACAAGAAAACATGGGCTTGTAAACGTCCAGTCTACACACGTTCTCCAAGAAGAAGAATTCTGTGCGAGGCATAGATTTCGTATGAAACACAGGTTTCGTACGAATCAAGGCGATTTCATATGAAACTCAAGCATTTCGTAAGAAACACTGACTCGTACCAAATTCTGGAGATGTGTCTCTGTGTAATAGTGTGTTCCATATGTCTGGAAACGTGTTTCGTATGAGTGACCAGCTTGGACACTATAAAAGCAGACATGCACCTCTCAGTGAGAGTTAGCTGAAAAGCCCTTTTGTCTAGAAGTTAATAGAACGAGCTAGCAAACTGATCCTTTATGTGGGATATCTAAGTTAGCATTTCTTGTGAAGACGAAGACACAAGAACACATCAAGTTTGTTTGAGTCATATGAGCATTGTGTGTATATGTTTGTACTTGTTGTCACACCCTCAACTTCCACATGCGGAGTAATACCGCGAGGCGTGTGATCAAACCAGAATCTCAGACACTAGCAATTTCGAACGACTTTCTATGATTTATTTAAACGTTTTCCAAAAACATTTGTTGTAAACATTCATAGTCATTTTCAAAATATCAAGGTTTCAAAGTTTAGCGGAAGCATTAAAATTAAGTAACGGGCGCCAACATAAACGCCAAACCAAAATCCCAAACATTATTCGTAAATAAGACTCGATAGAAATGTCTTGATCAAATGCAAGTGAGTGCACCTAGCGCTCCTAGCGTCCTGAGAAACATGCAAAGCAACAAGTGTCAACATTAAAGAAGAGTGAGTTCACAGGTTTTTTTATAAGTTCACAAGTTCGGTTTAAAAGTTTGTTTTCCCCCGTTATCCCTAACCCGGGATAACGATATAGTTCCATTATTCCTAACCCGGAATAATAATGTTGGTTCGTAAATAAGTTCAATGTTAACATGTATGTAGCGAGCCTAAAGTTACGTCACATAAGAGTTCGCGATCGAAGCTGACTGTTGTTGCCTCAGTGTTGCCAGGTCTATCACTAACCATGGCGAAAGTTAGGCCAAATTAATTACCCGTTGACCATACCGGTCGGCTAGCGCGACTAGCTCGAGTGGGGCTTGTCGGGCCCAGTAGTACTACTTATAATTTCCCCGCTATCTAACCCAATACTAATGATCCGAGAGTTGGTTGAGGACTTCCGTGATAAAGCTACTTAGTGACCATAACGTACATTAACATTAACTTAGTTACCGAGTAGTTTAACAACGTTAATTTCGCATAACGTAAAAGATAGAGTTTTAGAACGTATACATGTTTCTCCCCCTGTTGTTCAAAACCGGATAAAATAGGGGCCATGACTCACCTTAAATTGCTCGGTTAGAATAACGCAAATGAAGCAAATGATGGGACCGCTAATCGCGTCCTAACATGTCAACCGATTTAAAGTTTAGTGTGTGAACACACTGATACAAAACCCTACGCATAACTAACACACAGTGCGGCACACGTAATAACCAATTCGAAACCACAATCAAGCATGCAAAGTATCATCATACAAAATAATGATCAAACCAACTTGTCATAAACATAAATTAACTCGTACAACACTTAGGTACACACAAACGCAAGTTATCATGTTTCAGCTTGTACGCTCATAACTTGGCTGTTTTCGAGGATTTTTATAAAATAGTTCTAACGTTCCAAAAATTCTAATTTTTTTACAGGAGAATGTTATGTAAAATTTTCAAGTCCTAACGCTTTAACAATTATTTATAAACATTTATATACTAGGCTGCAGTCAGATTCGTCGCTTTCTGACTGTAGTCCACGAGAAAAATTATTGAAAAATCATCGTTCATCCAATTAACAAAATTCCAGTGGAAGATTTCCGGAAATTCCCGTCTCCAGTTACTGTACAAATTTCGTGACCCAAACCCCTACAGACTATGAGATCCGACTCGATAAACAACTAGCAAATTTTGCAGAATTTATGCAGCTTCAGCTGCTGCACTAAATGACCACTTAAAAATAGCAAACGAACTCAGAAAAATATGAATTCAGCGCCATTAGAAGCGTTTTTCAAAAATACACGTTTTAGGCTTAAGAAAATCCACTTTTCGATAAATAATGATAAGGTTACAGACAATTGAAGTTGGCTGTAAATGTCATTCAGCAAACTGTTTTTGAGTTTTATCGCATTAGAACATGCTTAAACGATCATGACGCTTAATAATAATGATTAACAACAGGTTTAATTGTCAAATATCATTATGTATATCAATATTCATGCAAACCCTAATTATATAATATGATCTTTATCGCTAAAACGTAGCTTATGATTTTTGTATTCCACATAACATCAAAATCGCAAAGACTCGCACAATCATCCGAACTAATCATAAATCACAACACTTTTCATACTAATAATCCTACCATTACACATAATCATGATCAAGATTACACAAACCCTAATGTGAATCGCAAAACAATTAAACCCTAACCTTGAAACGATGATGATTAGTGAACCGGGACAAGATTGGAATCAATCGGAAGTTGGTGCTTGTGCGACCGTGAGGGGGGGGGGGGCTGCCGTCGGCCTTCTCTAGGTGCTAGGGTTTTGTTGTTTTTTTTAACAAACAATCCATGCATACATATATATTGATGTAACAAGGGAAAAGAAAGGGAAGGGGGTGCGGCCGCGATGGGGGGGGGGGTGGGGGTTTGGGTTAAGTGGCTTGGGTCTCAGGTTTAGGTTATTTCCTTGGGCCGCAAGGAGGTGAGGTCGACACGTTTTGCGGCTCGGTTCGGTTCGGCTATTTATTTATTATATTTTTTATAACTAATAATCGCGAGATCAAAGCGTGATATAAATCTACAAACGTCTAATAACACATAGCACATAATTAACCCAATAGATTCACAAAGTTAGCGTAGTTATTGCGAGCGTGTAATTTAATTCTCCGAATTAAATCAGCGTAGGAATGAATAACCGTGAAGTAGCGCGATTAAGATACCTGAAAAGTCGGGATGTCACATTATCCCCATGTTGAAAGAATTTTCGTCCCGAAAATTGATTAAACACGGTTTAGAATGCAACGCACAAAGATTCAATTTGTTAGCAATGGTACAAGTAATTCCCAGGCTGTCACATCATACCCATGTTGAAAGAATTTCGTCCCGAAATTTAGTTGGCGGTAACGTCAGATTGCTGCTCAGCTGCAAAAAGGTGTGGGTATTTGCTTTTTATTTTGTCCTCTCTTTCCCACGTGAACTCCGGTCCACGCTTAGAGTCCCAATGAACCTTGACAATTGGTATCTTGCTGTACCTTCGAGTCTTAATCTCACGATCCATGATCTCGATAGGTTGCTCCACAAAATGCAGTTGCTCATCCACTTGAATCTCATCCAATGGAATGACTAGGGTCACCTGATAAGCACTTCTTCAGATTGGACACATGAAAAACGTTGTGAATTCCACTGAGTTTGGCAGGAAGGTCTAACTGATAAGCTACGGGCCCGATACGCTTCGAGATCACAAATGGGCCTACGTACCGTGGGTTTATTTTGCCTCGTTTCCCAAAACGGATTACACCCTTCCAGGATGACACCTTCAGTAGGACGCGGTCACCTACTTGAAATTCGAGCGGTTTGCGTCGTTGATCAACGTAGCTTTTCTGCCGATCTCGTGCCGCTGCCATGCGGTTTCTGATTTGCATAATCTTTTCAGTAGCCTCAAGTATCAACTCAGGACCTGTGAGTTGACTGTCACCGACTTCTGCCCAACAGACAAGTGATCTACATTTGCGACCGTATAATGCTTCAAACGGTGCTGCCTGAATACTCGTATGGTAACTGTTGTTATACGAGAATTCCACTAAAGGCAGATGGATTTCCCAACTGTTCCCGAAGTCTACCACACATGCCCTAAGCATGTCTTCCATGGTCTGAATGGTCCTTTCACTTTGACCATCCGTCTGAGGGTGATAAGCTGTGCTCATATCTAAGCGTGTACGCAACGCTTTCTGAAGTGACTGCCAAAAGTTGGACGTGAAACGAGCATCTCTGTCTGAGATGATGGACGTTGGCACCCCGTGCCGAGAAACTACTTCCTTAATGTAGATGCGAGTCAACTTATCCATCTTATCTGTTTCTTTGATCGCTAGGAAGTGGGCAGACTTAGTTAGACGATCCACGATTACCCAGATGGTATCACAACCACCCGGAATTCGCGGGAGTTTAGTGATAAAGTCCATCGAGATCTGATCCCATTTCCACACTGGGATCTCAGGTTATTGAAGTAGCCTTGATGGCTTCTGGTATTCCACCTTGACTTTCGCACAAGTCAAACACTTGTTCACGTAGGTGGCTATATCCGCTTTCATGTTGGGCCACCAGTACGCGGCTTTAAGTTCTTGATACATCTTATCCGAACCAGGATGGACAGAGTATCGGGATTTGTAAGCTTCGTCCATAACTAGCTTCCTGAGGTCTCCGTCCCATATACGATTCATGAAATACCGGGCACCATTGGGTTTCACTTCCCAATCGCGTTCCATCTTTCCCACAGATTCGGCCTTGATGTTTTCTTCCTTAACTGCTTCTAGCTGCGCGTCGCGTATCTGTTCGGGTAACCCAGAATGAATTGTGAACTGTAGTGCTCATACCCAACGAGGTTTCAAGTGCTCCTTCCTACTGAGGGCATCAGCTACCACGTTAGCTTTACCCGGGTGATACCGAATGGCACATTCATAATCGTTCAGGAGTTCGACCCAGCGACGCTGTCGCATGTTCAACTCCTTCTGGTCAAAGATATGGTAGAGGCTCTTGTGATCCGTGTAGGTTGTGCACTTTGTTCCATATAGATGGTGTCTCCAAATCTTAAGTGCAAACACAACTGCTCCCAATTCCAGGTCATGTGTTGTGTAGTTTTTCTAGTGAACCTTCAACTGTCGGGATGCATACGCGATGACCTTTTAACTGCATGAGTACGCATCCCAATCCCTGAATGGAAGCATCACAATATACCACAAAATCATCTGTCCCTTCTGGCAAGGACAAAATGGGTGCACTGCAAAGTTTCTGCTTCAGCAATTGAAATGCTGCTTCCTGCTTGTCACCCCAAGCATACTTGGTGCCCTTCTCGGTGAGAGTGGTAAGCGGTTGTGCGATCTTGGAAAATCCCTCGATGAAACGTCTGTAGTAACCAGCCAAACCCAGAAATTGGAGGATCTCTGTCGGTGTCCTGGGTGCTTCCCAGTTCTTGATAGCATCGATCTTGGCGGGATCAACGTGTATACCCTTTTCATTCACGATATGTCCGAGGAACTGAAATTTCCGAATCCAGAAATCACACTTCAAAAACTTGGCATATAGTTTCTCCTGTTGAAGTAGTTCCAGCAATAATCGTAGATGCTCAGCATGTTCTTCTTCACCCTTAGAGTAGAGGAGTATATCATCGATGAACACGATGACAAACTTGTCGAGATACGGCTTACACACGCGGTCATGAGGTCCATGAACACCGCGGGTGTGTTGGTGAGACCGAAGGGCATGACCAAGAACTCATAATGGCCATACCGAGTACGAATGCTGTCTTGGAGATATCCTCCTCCCTGACACGTAACTGGTGATAACCGGACCGTAGATCGATCTTGGAGTAGTAGCTTGATCCTTGAAGCTGGTCAAAGAGATCGTCGATGCGAGGTAATGGGTATCGGTTCTTGAGGGTAACCTTATTGAGTTCCCTGTAGTCGATGCACATGCGGAAGGTCCCGTCCTTTTTCTTGACAAAAAGGACCGGAGCTCCCCATGGCGAAGTACTGGGTCAGATAAATCCTTTTTCCAACAATTCCTGAAGTTGGGTAGACAGCTCTTGCAGCTCTGCTGGAGCTAGGCGGTACGGGGCCTTGGCGATAGGAGTCGCATGGTTCGACAATTCGATTTCAAACTCCACTTGTCGATGTGGTGGAAGACCATGTAACTCCTCTGGAAACACATCGGGAAAGTCACGGACGACGGGGATATCTTCAATCCGCTTCTCGTCCTTAGGCTGCTCGGTGACCAGTGCGAGCAAAGCGAAGGAGTTCTTTCTCCAAAGATACTTTTGAGCTTGCATGTAAAGATGATGTTTGTGACGGCGCCTGCCTTCACGCCTTGCACCATCAAGACTTCGTCGTTAGAGAGCGGAATACGGATAACTTTCTCGAAACAGAGAACTTCAGCTCGGACGTCGGATAGCCAGTCCATTCCGGCTACCACGTCAAAATTACCCAGGGTAGTTGTCATCAGATCAATGGTAAAGGTGTGACCCGCGAGTTTAAGTTGACAGCCTGTTACTAAATGGGTCACATCTACAGATTTACCATCGGCTAGTTCTATGACGTAAGGGGTCTCTAGGGGTTTAGGCGTGAGATTTAGGTTCTTCCTAAAAGACTTAGATATAAAACTCTTATCCGCACCCGTATCAAAAAGTATAGTAGCAAAATGATCGTTAAAGGGCAACTTACCAGTGACCACATTCGAGTCGTTTCTGGCCTCTCCGCGGCCCAACGTGAATGCACGACCTTTGGCACCTCCTGTGCCACCATTTCCATTGTTGCCATTGTTGTTATTGTTGTTGTTGTTGTTGTTGTTGTTCCCACCATTGTTGTTGTTGCGAAGCTGCGGGTAGTCTCGCTTGAAATGGGCAGTGCTACCGCACTGATAGCATCCCCGGTTATTACCTTGCTGTTGACCCTGGTGCTGATTTTGATTTTGTCGAGACATGATTTCCCCGCGACAATCCTTTGCCACGTGTCCCGCTTTGCCACATCGTTGGCAGCGATTTCCGGCGCAAGGGCCGTGATGATGGAGGTTACAACGATTACATTGCGGCTTTCGACCCGCATAGCCGCTTGAGTTCTGGGTGTTGTTGGCAGACTGATTATTGTGACCCCGATTGTTGTTGAAATTGTTGGACCGCTTCTGGTTTCCTTGTTGTGGCTGGGCTAACGAAGACTGTCGAGCAGGTGAGTCTTCAAATTTTCTTTTGTTATCAGGGACAACTTCGGTTGCACCCCGAGGTGGCAACTTCCTTTGCTCCACCGCTTTATCGGTGAGTTTATGCGCCAGCCTAATCGCTTGATGCTCCGTCGTAGGGTTGCTAGACATTACCATGCCCTGGATCTCAGGGACCAGACCCCCAAGATAAAACTCAAGTCGTTTTTCGACGGTGTTAGCCAGATTGGGACATAGGAACACCAGATCATGATGTTTGGCCGTATACGCTTCAATTTCAGACCCTACCATCTTGTGGTTCCATAACGCTTGCTCCAACTGCTGAACTCTGTCCCGCGGACAGTATTCCTCCTTGATTAGGGCCTTAAACTCGGTCCAGGCCATTGCGTTCGCCGCAACAAGTCCACGCGTTTGGACTTGTCCGTTCCACCAGGTTAATGCCCCATCTTCCAGCGTTGAGGCAACATACTTGACCTTATTGACTTCAAGGCAATTGCACATCTCGAACACCGATTCAGACTTTTCAATCCAACGGACCATTCCTATGGGTCCTTCAACGCCCGTAAACTTGCTCGGTTTTGCATCGAGGAACATCTTGTAGGGGTTAAGACCCCCTCCTGCTGGTGGGTTTTGAACACCTGCCAGAGCAGCATTCACGTGTTCTTGGATTAAAGCGGCCAATTCTTCAGTTGACATGTTGAGGTTTCCGCGTCGTCCAGTTGCCATTTCAGATCTTCGCAAGACAACACAAAGACACACCGATAAGTATATATATCCAATATAGTTATCATATTCCACACTTCAATAATCACACAAGTTATGTCAACCCGACAATTTAAACAATCAAAAGGAACATTCGATTAAATAAATTGCAATGTCTCACAAAATACCAACCAAACATCTCAGTTTAATTATAAAATTTCAAGTTCAAACATAAGTGGAAACAAACAAACTAAAGAAAAAAAAGCAGAGATTGGCGAGACGGATTAGTCATCTACGCCTCCATCTCCCAAGTCGCTATCATTGCCGTCATCCTCTGCGGCGTTTTCAGCTTCAACAGTCGGGTCCTGTTCCGGCTCTTCTTCCTCCGGATCCTCCTCCGGGTCTTCCTCTGGGTCTTCCTCTGGATCCTCCTCTTCTTCCTCTACCGGCGCTGGGGGGGGGGGGGCAGTGCTGGTGCGGGTACTGGGACAGGTGCCTGATTCTGCTCCAGTTCTTGAATCCTCCAACTGGACTCAAGAACTCTGTCTTCGAGCCAGTCAGCCCTCAGCTGCTCAGCACGAAGATCCTTAGCTAAAATGTTTCGAACTCTCCTATTCTCATGTTGCTCTTCCTCGAGCTTTCCAGTTTTACCAGTTAGTTGACGTATCATCCATCCTTGTGCTTCGATAGTCTCCTGCATTCTCTCTAGCTGTTCCTGTTGTTTCCTTAACATATCCCTAAGTAGATCGTCCCCTACTCCTAACGAGTTGACCGGTTCGACCGGTATAGCGGTGGTCGGACGGGAGGACGACTCCCCTCCTAGAGCGAGTCTTTTCCTAGCAGCTGAGCGTGTCTCCACGCCATGAGGTGGTGAGGGTTCGACCATGGGTGCCTTCCCCGGCGCCCTTGATTGTCGAGATTTGTCGGATGATGATGATGACATTGCCTGCTGGGTTGGTGTAGTTAGTTACGAGTTGCGTGCATCACAATATACATATATATCTCACATAAAAACAATTGTAGTATAACACATAACAAGATATCACTGTTCGGTGCCAACTAAGTCTAGTGTCGTGTATCAGCTATAGTTTAGGTCTACTTTAATGCAAACCTGGTTTTCTATAGCTAGTGGCTCTGATACCAATCTGTCACACCCTCAACTTCCACATGCGGAGTAATACCGGAGGCGTGTGATCAAACTAGAATCTCAGACACTACAATATCGAACGACTCTATATGATTTATTTAAACGTTTTCCAAAAACATTTGTTGTAAACATTCATAGTCATTTTCAAAATATCAAGGTTTCAAAGTTTAGCAGAAGCATTAAAATTAAGTAACGGGCGCCAACATAAACGCCAAAACCAAAATCCCAAACATTATTCGTAAATAAGACTCGATAGAAATGTCTTGATCAAATGCAAGTGAGTGCACCTAGCGCTCCTAGCGTCCTGAGAAACCTGCAAAGAAACAAGTGTCAACATTAAAGAAGAGTGAGTTCACAGGTTTTTTTATAAGTTCACAAGTTCGGTTTAAAAGTTTGTTTTCCCCCTTATCCCTAACCCGGGATAACGATATAGTTCCGTTATTCCTAACCTGGAATAATAATGTTGGTTTGTAAATAAGTTCAATGTTAACATGTAGGTAGCGAGCCTAAAGTTACGTCACATAAGAGTTCGCGATCGAAGCTGACTGTTTTTGCCTCAGTGTTGCCAGGTCTATCACTAACCATGGCGAAAGTTAGGCCAAATTAATCACCCGTTGACCATACCCGGTCGGCTAGCGCAACTAGCTCGGGTGGGGCTTGTCGGCCCAGTAGTACTACTTATAATTTCCCCGCTATCTAACCTAATACTAACGATCCGAGAGTTGGTTGAGGACTTCCGTGATAAAGCTACTTAGTGACCATAACGTACATTAACATTAACTTAGTTACCGAGTAGTTTAACGACGTTAATTTCGCATAAGTAAAAGATAGAGTTTTAGAGCGCATACATGTTTCTCCCCCTGTTGTTCAAAACCGGATAAAATAGGGGCCGTGAACTCACCTTAAATTGCTCGGTTAGAATAACGCAAATGAAGCAAATGATGGGACCGCTAATCGCGTCCTAACATGTCAACCGATTTAAAGTTTAGTGTGTGAACACACTGATACAAAACCCTACGCATAACTAACACACAGTGTGGCACACGTAATAACCAATTCGAAACCACAATCAAGCATGCAAAGTATCATCATACAAAATAATGATCAAACCAACTTGTCATAAACACAGATTAACTCATACAACACTTAGGTACACACAAACGCAAGTTATCATTTTTCAGCTTGTACGCTCATAACTGGGATGTTTTCGAGGATTTTTATAAAATAGTTCCAACATTCCAAAAATTCTAATTTTTTTACAGGAGGTGTCAACTAAACTGTAGAATTGTATGTAAAATTTTCAAGTCCTAACGCTTTACCAATTATTTATAAATATTTATATACTAGGCTGCAGTCAGATTCGTCGCTTTCTGACCGCAGTCCACGGGAAATATTATTTAAAAATAATCGTTCATCCAATTAACAAAATTCCAGTGGCAGGTTTCCGAAATTCCCGTCTCCAGTTACTGTTCAAATTTCGTGACCCAATCCCCTACAGACTATGAGATCCGACTCGATAAACAACTAGCAAATTTTGCAGAATTTACGCTAGCTTCAGCTGCTGCACTAAATGACCACTTAAAAATAGCAAACGACCTCAGAAAAATATAAATTCAGTGCCATTAGAAGCGTTTCTCAAAAATACACGTTTTAGGGTCAGAAAATCCACTTTTCAATAAGTAATGATAAGGTTACAGCCAATTGAAGTTGGCTGTAAATGTCATTCAGCAAACTGTTTTCGACTTTTATCGCATTAGAACATGCTTAAACGATCATGACGCTTAATAATAATGATTAACAACAGGTTTATTTGTCAAATATCATTATGTATATCAATATTCATGCAAACCGTAATTATATAACATGATCTTTATCGCTAAAACGCAGCTTATGATTTTTGTATTCCACATAATCATCAAAATCGCAAAGACTCGCACAATCATCCGAACTAATCATAAATCACAACACTTTTCATACTAATAATCCTACCATTACACATAATCATGATCAATATTACACAAACCCTAATGTGAATCGCAAAACAATTAAACCCTAACCTTGAAACGATGATGATTAGCGAACCGGGACAAGGTTGGAATCAATCCGGAAGTTGGAGCTTGTGCGACCGTGGGGGGGGGGGGGGCTGCCATCGGCCTTCTCTAGGTGCTAGGGTTTTGTTGTTTTTTTTTTAACAAACAATCCATGCATACATATATATAGATGTAACAAGGGAAAAGAAAGGGAAGGGGGTGCGGCCGCGATGGGGGGGGGGGGGTGGGGTTGGGTTAAGTGGCTTGGGCCTCAAGTTTAGGTTATTTCCTTGGGCCGCAAGGAGGTGAGGTCGACACGTTTCGCGGCTCGGTTCGGTTCGGCTATTTATTTATTATATTTTTTTATAACTAATAATCGCGAAATCAAAGCGTGATATAATAATCTACAAACGTCTAATAACACATAGCACGTAATTCGCCTAATAGATTCACAAAGTTAGCGTAGTTATTGCGAGCGTGTAATTTAATTCTCCGAATTAAATCAGGGTAGGAATGAATAACCGTGAAGTAGCGCGTTTAAGATATCTGAAAAGCCAGGATGTCACACTTGTTCTCAATCATTAATCAAGATAGTGAATCTTTGGTTACCCCGTGTTCTTTACTTTGCTTTGGTTGCATGCACACTTGGATTCCACACTTGTGTGTATGTCATTTGAACAAGGAACTGGTTTAACTTGATCCTCAGGTGGACCTACAAGTGGTATCAGAGCTTTCGCTCTTTCCTTGTTCAAAACCGAGCTTAGTGTGTTTGAGCTAGTTTGAAGATTTCTGAAGTGTTCTTGAGCCTCCAACAGAAAACTTAAGTTTTGGATGGATAACTAACTTAAAACTTGGTTAAAATCTGTTGCATGCAGAAAATTTATTGGTAAAATTTTTCTGAAGAACACCCTTGAAGAAGAAATCTGTAAAAACTTGAATCCGATTAGTTTTGGTACGGTTGGCATTTTCTGACTTGGATCTGGACTTGGACTATGGACTGTTAAAAATCTATGTTTTAACTAAAAGTGGGTAAGACAACAGGTATTTTCGAAAAGATTCCTCTGAAAAACGCTGAACAAAACTTTTGGTGCGACTGAGTTATTTCGTGCGAATCATCTGACCCGCAAGAAACACCTGGCTCACACGAAACATCAATATTTCGCACGAAACAGGTGTCTCGCATGAAACAAGAATTGTTTGTTTTTTGCGTTTTTCAAAGCTTTGTGATTTTAAGAATTTATCATATTTTCAGATCTGTGATTATTTTTAAAAGGAAATTATAATCGTAAAACTTAAAAACTTTTAAATTTTCATTAAAACAAGAAAATATAATGAGTTCTAACCCGTGGGATTGGAGTTGTTCAAGCTCAAATCAGGAGTCTTCGCAAAGCTCCGCAACATCATGGGTAAAATCTTTGATGCCATAACATACAACAATGATCTCTGCAAATCAATGGGCGTGTGTTGCAAATCAAAATCAAAGCATCCAAACTCTGTTAATGAGCGAAAGTGAAACAGGGAGTAACAACTGTCCGCTCAAGCTAAATCATATGAACGATTATCCTTCCTGGAAAAGTTGTTTTCATACATACGTTCTTGGACAAAACACAAAATTATGGACGTGTTTCACTACCCCCTACAATGAAGCACTTGAAGAAGCTGGATCAAATCCAACCACATTGGCCAATCTAGTCGAAAGTGACAAGAAAGCTTACGATCTGGAGAAAAAGGCATTTGCTATCTCACACAAGCTCTGCATAAAGACATTTATCATCAGTTTGTGTATTGTACTACAACGAAAAATTTGTGGGACACTTTGGAAGCAAGAGGTGAAGGTAACGCTGCTACAAGGAAGATTCGGCATGATCTGCTCAAAAAAGAGTTTGAAGGTTTCATGTTCATGTAGAACGAAACCTTGAATGATATGACCACTCAGTTTTATCATCTTCTCAGCGAAATGTACTCGTATAAAGTGTTAGCAGCACCACAAGAAATTGTGATGCGATTTGCTGATGCTTTACCACCAAAATGGGGTCAATTTATTGATCTTTTAAAACATACAGGTGCTTTGGACTAAATTAGTATTTATGAATTTGTGCAGAAACTGGAGAACAAGAATGAAGAAGAACTCCGGAAGGCACAACGATCTCTGCTCCACAAAACCCTGAAATGTATTTTGGAGGTATTAATGCAGGTACAAGCTCAAGTCAGCAACCGAAGCTGCAAACCGCGTTTGTGTCAAACGTGAACCCTTTCCTACCCCAACCTGCCAATCTAGTCAGTCTACAGGTTCGAGCAATCAAGCCTATGGACAGACTTTTGATCCGAAAGCCTTCCTTCCACAGCCAAGGGACTTAGCGCATAAAGCTCCACAGCAAGCTCCTTAACAAGCTTTCTATGGAAGCAACAGTCAATCTGCAAATCCCAACACTGTCAAACTTGACACGTCAAATCTCTCCAAAATCAACGTAGAAGTTGCACAGGAACATGCGGAACTTCTAAATACCATGGTCAGTGCGTATTGTGGTTTAGTTGCAGGTCAAATATGGAACATCAATTTGACAAACGAAGACTATGAACAAATTGACCGAGATGAAATGGAGCTGATGGACATCAAGTGGGCATTTGCAAGTGCTATGAGAAGAGCGAAGGATTATATGAGAAGAACGAGTAGAACTAGTTTGGAAAGCAAGAAGGATACAAAATACGGCTTTGACAAAACCGCTGTTACCTGCTTCAACTGTGGAGAAAGAGGTCACTTTAAGCGGGAATGCACAAGACCCAGCAAGGAAGGAAATCAAAACCCCTTTCGAAATAAGTCTCAACCATCCAACACAGCACAGTACAACAACGAAAGAAGAATAGTAGCTGTTGGCAACTCTAACAATACCAATCAATCAGGACCTTCAAACACGCACAGAGCTTTGGTAGTTCAGTCGGATGAAGGATGCGATTGGTCAGTACACTGAGAACAACGAAAGAACTGCATGCTACGCTAAGATTGTGGACCAAATCAAGCATGATCAAAACATCAATACTCCAAATAATGATGATATATCTGGGGATGCTGGTAGTTCTGATGAAGAATGTGCAAGTTCAGATGGTTATGAGTCTGATTCTGATGTGAAGAAAGGAAGTGATGCTGAGGGTGAAGAATTGCTGAGTGAAGCTGAGTTGTTGAAATCTGAAAAGGTAAGCATGACGAGGAATATAGAAGCTGCAGAAAAAGAGACAGAGATACTCTCTACAGATGGTGCAGCTTTTCCTCATCACGCTGCCTTTATGGCAAATGTTGAAGGTTCTTCAAAACAGGTAAATTCTGAACCTCCTACTGTTTGCAATGACTGTGTTGAGTTAAAAATAAAATATGAAACGTCAACAGTCATAATCAGAATTTAGTTATTGAACTATCAAAATGCAAAGAGGCGAATTTGCATTAACTAGAAATGAAAAAGAATTCAAATCTGTAATTGAAACCCTTAAGAAAAGTTTTTCTGAATTGACAAAAACAATTTTGAATAAACAGACATGAATTAATAACTACATTAATCTCCTAAAAGAAACAAAGAAAGAGTTAGCCATCGCCAAATGCGAATATGATTCGATCAAACGCAAATTGGAAAGTTATTCTAACTCCCAATATGTGCTTGATCATATCATTGAAGTCCACCCCCAATGAAACACAACTATACCAAAATTCCTGATGAAGAGGAAATGCCTCGTTTTGAACCCTCTGTACCTTTGAATCCTGAGGAATTCGCAGCAGGGTTAGGGTTCAAACTAGGCAATTCCTCTCAAGAACCAAGCAAGCCAGAAAATTCATCGTCTGATGAAGAAGAGGATGATACATCAGATGATGAATCAAGAAATGATGATCAGGATCAGCCTCTTGATGAAAGGAAAAGAGTAGAATCTTCTGCTACTCCTAGTACTCAATCTGTTGAGAATCAAGAGA
Organism: Scalesia atractyloides; assembly: GCA_947069175.1. Taxonomy (NCBI): domain Eukaryota; kingdom Viridiplantae; phylum Streptophyta; class Magnoliopsida; order Asterales; family Asteraceae; genus Scalesia; species Scalesia atractyloides. The sequence continues at coordinate 73,009,448 of CAMTDV010000020.1, read as the reverse complement.
CTGTTCCTAAGAAATCTGTGAAGACAAGTGTGTCTACACAAGAATAAGGAAAATGTGTTGTATACCTTGGTTGGAGATAAGAAAATCTATTCAAACAAAGATTTTCCAATTACAAACGTAAATCCAATCTCTATAGATCAGGTGTTTGAAAAGTCAAAAACCAAACCTTTAGAGAAGAAAAAGCCCACCAAATCACTACCATTATCAGCCTCAAAAGAAAAACAATGGAAGCGTGTTGAAAAGCCTACAGTTTCTCAACCGAAGGTTGAATCAAAAGGCTCTCGTTACCAGAAAAAGGCTAAAACTATTAATTTGTGAGTTCTAAAGGTACTGATAAGTCGAAACTTTTCACGGAAAATCTAATGTTGATTTTGTAAAGAAAGTTAAGATTTTGAAAAGAAATAGTCAAAACAATTACACCCAACCACTGATGGATGTAATGAAAATGAACCCAATATCTCAGGATCCACAAGTTCAACATCAAGCCAAGAAACACGATCTCCTAGTTTTGTTAAAAGGAGAACATGTTTCAAATGTGGAGAATTTGGCGACATTATAAAGGATTGTCAAAATCCAGCCAAATCAAGATGTATAGAGAAAACCCCTCATGAACCAACTTGCAAACATAAATCTGTTTCTCCGACTCAAGATAAACGAATCATTATGGATCAAAAATAGAAACAAAAACGTAAACAAGAAAAATTAGTTGAGAAAGCTTTAAAATCGGTTTCTTTGAAAAAGGATCAAAGATCTTCAAAGTCAATAAAACCAAACACTGTTAAAACTGTAAATAATAGTAAATCTGGTAATTAACAAGGATCTTGGAAACAGATGTCCGGGAATGGTTCAAAAGGAGTTTCTCAGTTTGTTAATCATCAAGAAATTGAGATTACATTTCTCGATGATAAGGGATGACCCAAGACAACTAAGGCTTGGGTCCCCATCTCAAACTAATCTTGTTTGTGCAATGTGCAGGGTGTTCCAGGAGGAATTGTAAACAGTCATTGGATTGTTGACAGTGGAGCATCAAGGCACATGGCGGGCGACTTGCGGCTCCTATATGATGTGAAAAGCATAAGGGGTGGTTATGTTGCTTTTGCTGGTGACAAAGGTGGATACATCACTGGAGAAGGAATGGTCTCCAATGGTGTTGTGAGCTTTGACGAGATCAATTATGTGCGGCAAATTGATCACAATCTTCTTAGCGTTTCTCAAATCCGCGACAAGAAGTTCACGGTACATTTTGATGATGCCGGATGTTATGTGCTGAAGCCTGGATTCAAGATCCCCAAGGAATGGATTCTCCTTTCGGCTCCAAGAATTAATGATTTGTATATTCTTGATATGAGCCAAGCTAGCACAAGTCACATGTTTTGTCTCTAAAGCCACCGAGAAAGAATCAATCTCTTGGCATAGACGTATGGGACACATTCACCTGAGAAAAATGAACTATTTGGTGAAGAATAATCTAGTGAATGGTGTACCAGTGAAGAATTTTCATCTTCAAGACGTTTGTGTATCATGCCAGAAAGGGAAGCAAGCAAGAAAGTCCCATCCCATGAAGAAGATCAACACTGTGAATATGCCACTGGAACGTCTTCATATGGACCTCTTTGGACCTATGAAACACAAGACAACCTTTGGTGATTCTTATTGTCTGGTAGTTACTGATGACTATTCCAGATTCTCATGGGTAAACATGCTGGCACACAAGAGTGAAGTTCCTACTATCCTCAAGAATCTCCTGACTCTGCTAGAAAATCTGTACAATCTGAAAGTAAGGAGAATTAGAAGCGACAATGGCACGGAATTCAAGAATCAAGTTATGGATGAGTACTGTTCCTCAAAGGGTATTCTGCATGAGTACAGTTCTCAATATACTCCACAACAAAATGGCATCGGCTAGAGGAAAAATGGAACTCTTATTGAAACTGCAAGAACCATGTTAGTAGAATCAGAACTTCCCGTTCAATTTTGGGGAGAAGCTTTGCTACTGCATGCTACACGATGAATAGAGTTTTGATGGTGAAGAGATATGGGAAGACATGCTTTGAGTTGTTACATAAAAGGAAACCAAATATTTCTTTCTTAGAACCTTTTGGAGCTCCAGGCACTATGATCGACCACATGGAAAATTTGGTCCCAAGGCTATCGAAGGTTTCTTTCTTGGATATGCTTCTCCTAATTCCCAGGTGTGGAATTTGTCTTCGAAGAAGATTGAAGAATGGGGTGAAGTCAAGGTTAGAGATATACAGATGCTGTTAGAGCTCCGGGTGCTCCTAGGATGTTTGACTACGATGGGCTGTTTGACTCCTTTAATCTGCCAACTTTTGATGATGCAACAGCTACTGCTCAGATGTTATTGGAAAGTGATACTGCAGTAGACTCGTCATTAGTTCGACCAATTATTGTTAACCCTCAAGTGTCGACTTCGGTTAACAATCTTGTTCAAAATGTGGAATTCGAAGACGCTGCGGATTATAATGTTTCATCAAAAGATGATGAGTTTCATGATGCAAATGAAGCTGCCTCTGGTGCGGTTCCTGGATTTTCAAATGATACGTCAAATATTCAACCTCAAGGAATGACTGAAGGTCAAGCATCTACAACGTCATTAAATCCAGCTCTCGATTTAACTATTGATCTAATATCAACAATTTGGGTATAAATTCTCGAGTTCCTGATGTGCCAAAAACTCGTATTCATAATATCCATCCTCAGCAGAATATTATTGGAGATGTCCAGAGTGGTGTGCAGACTCGTAATCAGCTTCGAAACAACCAGAATGCTGGATTGTATTCGGAAATCAGGAAATCTGGTGGTCTGAATGATTGGTCTTTTGCCTGCTATGTGTGCCAAGTTGAACCAAAATCTTGGAAGGAGGCAATGAAAGAAGACTCTTGGGTTGAAGCCATGCAGGGAGAACTTCAGCAGTTTCAGAAGTTAGGCGTCTGGAAATTGGTTAACAGGCCTGACGGCTACAAGAAGATTGGTACACGATGGGTGTACAAGTGCAAGAAGGATGACCGAGGTGTTGTTGTGAGAAACAAAGCGCGATTGGTTGTTCAAGGTTTTAATCAGGTCGAAGGGATCGATCACAATGAAGTTTATGCACCGGTTGCACGACTTGAGGCCATAAGAATCTTTTTGGCTTATGCGTCCATCAACAAGTTCACTGTTTATCAGATGGATGTGAAGAGTGCATTTCTTCATGGTGTGGTAGAAGAGGAAGTATATGTTGAGCAACCGCCAGGTTTTGAAAATACTCTCCATCCTGACAAGGTTTGGCTTCTCAACAAGGCGTTATATGGTCTTCATCAAGCTCCGAGGGATTGGTATGAAACGTTGTCTACCTATCTGTTAAGAATGGTTTTCGACGAGGCCCGATCGACTGTATTCTCTTCATCAAGGAACAGGATGAGGACTTGCTGCTCGTACAGGTTTATGTTGATGATATTATATTTGGGTCTACTAACACTCGAATGTGCAAAGAATTCGAACAGGTTATGCAGGAGAAGTTTGAGATGAGTGCAATGGGAGAAATGATTTTCTTTTTAGGTTTGCAGGTTCAGCAATCAAAGGAAGGGATTTTTATCCATCAAACCAAGTACATCGGAGATATTCTCAAACGATTTCAGATGGACGACTCAAAACCATTGGGAACTCCATTAGCTCAAAATCATGGGATTACTCCAGACGGAATGGGTGAACATGTAGAACCATCTATCTATCATGCTATGATCTGATCTCTCATGTATCTTACTGCTTCAAGACCTGACATAATGTACCCAACATATCTCCTGGCACGCTATCAGTCTAGTCCGAAGGTTTCTCATTTGATGGCTGTGAAAAGGATCTTTCGTTATTTAAAGGGTCGCCCTGACACTGGTCTATGGTACCCTAAGGATGATAACTTTGATCTAACAGCATTCAGTGATTCTGATCATGGCGGCTGTAAAATTGATGCATAGTCAACAACAGCAGGATGTCAGTTCCTGCAAAATCGCCTAGTCACGTGGCAATGCAAAAAGCAGACTTGTGTAGCTACATCAACATGTGAGGCCGAGTATATTTCAGCTTCTAGTTGCTGCTCTCAAGTTCTATGGATTCAACAGCAAATGCGCGACTACGGTTTTGAATTTCTTACTACTCCTATTTTTGTTGATAATGAAGCTGCTTTACAGATAACTCGAAATCCTGTACAACACTAAAAAACAAAACACATTGAGATTAAGTATCATTTCATACGAGATTGTTATGAAAAGAGACTTATTGATGTTGTTAAAATCCACACTGATCACCAACGTGCCGAACTTTTTACCAAAGCCTTTGATAAATCATGTATTGATTATCTACTTTTGTTCAATGGCATCAAGGTGAAACCCGAGTAACTCAACCATGGCTAACTATTTTTGTATATACTTCTCTAAAAAATCTAAAACTACAAAAAGATTTTCAGTTTTATATTTTAGGGGGAGTAAGTTTAAGAAAATACAAAAATATGTCTTTTATTTACCTTCTTTGTTTAAGGGGGAGAAAAATTCAGAAAAATACAAAAACATTAGAAAAATAAAAAATGGGTTTCTTGGATAAGATGAAGATGATGAAATTCACCGGTAAATCTGTCAAAATGGTTAAAAGCATAAAAAGAAGATTGATAAGTAGCTTTTCTTATGATGTATCAGTAGGCTCACAATCAGACTAAAATGTGCAGGTTGATATAAACCTAACAGATAGAACGCCTGGTGGGAACCATTCATTGGCATATGGTCTTGGTACCGAAATTTCGTTTGATAGAGTGCCGAGGTTCTGAGATATACACTTTTTATGCTGGCTTATCATCTGGGTATCATGGTTGAATCTTTTGCCGAAAAATAACGGTGGCGCAAGTCTAGAACTTCCATGATATCATACATACGTGTACACACTGCATACGACCTTCAAATAAGTGATAAAAATATCACATCCCCAAAATAAGTGATAAAATATCACAGCTTTATGGGGGAGCTAAGTTCGTCTCTTTGTCGTTACGATGGTATTAACCTGTTCACGGACTAACTCCTGTGCCCTGCATGTATATGAAAATCAAGTTCCTCATTAGTAAGTGATTAAATCACAAAGGGATTGTTTTCAATCAAAATAAGTGAGTATCTCACATCATTCATATACGTCAAAACAGATGATAAAGTAGTATACTCACCGGTAAGATTTTCTCTCATGCATATATTGATATTGGAATGTGTCGTGATGTGGTTGAACACCGGCTAGTAAGTATAAATCCATACCTTAATCATATCTCCTAATCATGATTACATCTGATAAGTCTGAGCTTACGTGGACAACGATACCGATAATCATAGTTGAATACTTATCTATTTAATTTTGAAAACCTAATACCGTTTTTGACAAAGATTAAAATGCTGGTATGATTCCTTTACCTTGAAACTCGAAAAAGATTGTAGTTTATCTGTATATTTTAACTTTATGTCTAGTTTACTTAGTTGCTTATGTAATACTTTTTGAAAGTTAGCCAAAGTTGATACTCAAAGTTTTCTATCAAGATACGCCAAAGTACCTTTTGTGTGATATCGCAACTTCATAAAGTAACATCTTGCAACAAGTAATCCATCAAAGAAATCCAAAATCTGAAATTCGTTAGAGCGTGTGTATCTCATACGAATGAACCTAGTCATCTGATTTGACTTGGTCACTTGTTTTTCTCAAATCTGCTGCTGGAATTTATAACGAGTGTGTGTATCTCGTTCAGGGAATACAATCATACAAAGAATTCATGATAAGTTTTTCGTGTGTGTTCCCTGAGAAAGTTGTGTTCTAATTATATTTGTCTATTAAGTACAGATTGATGCAAAAGAACATGAGCAAAGACCAGCAACGAAGAACTCTGACAAGTCAGAAGAGAAAACAAGAAAGATTTGAAATTTCTTAGAAGTTCGATGACCTGATGCTCTAATCATTGGATAGCAGATCTATCAATGACTAGCAGACCTTCAGGGGCAGTTTTGTTGATACTCCAAACCATTCTATGTGAAGACCAAAGTCTGAAGACCGAAGACCGAAGACCGAAGACCGAAGACCAATCACCATCCAAGGGGGAGTTTGTTGATACAGTTTGGTGTCTGTCGCTTGTTCTTAATTACAGTTGTAATTGTACGGTCTTTGCTCAAGTGTCTGTATAGGTTTGGTCGTGTCGAATAGATCGAGATATCCTTCTATCTTGATCTAGTATGACATCTTAGCTTGTCTATGTTAATCAGTTGCATATGTGAATACTGATAAGTCTTGTAAACGTCAAGTCTACACACATTCTCTAAGAAGAAGAATTCTGTGCGAGGCATAGATTTCGTACGAAACACAGGTTTCGTACGAATCAAGGCGATTTCGTATGAAACACAAGCATTTCGTACGAAACACTGACTCGTACCAAATTCTGGAGATGTGTCTCTGTGTAATACTGTGTTTCGTATGTCTAGTAACGTGTTCGTACGAGTGACCAGCTTGGACACTATAAATGCAGACATGCACCTCTCGGTGAGGGTTAGCTGAAAAGCCCTTTTGTCCAGAAGTTAATAGAACGAGCTAGCAAACTGATCCTTTGTGTGGGATATCTAAGTTAGCATTTCTGGTGAAGATGAAGACACAAGAACAGATCAGGTTTGTTTGAGTCATACGAGCATTGTGTGTATATGTTTGTATGTGTTCTCAATCATTAATCAAGATAGTGAATCTTTGGTTACCCCGTGTTCTTTACTTTGCTTTGGTTGCATGCACACTTGGATTCCGCACTTGTGTGTATGTCATTTGAACAAGGAACTGGTTTAACTTGATCCTCAGGTGGACCTACAGAAACCCATAACAGGAATTCAAGATGAACAACAAGAACAAGGTCCATTGAGACCTGGGTGTCTAATGAAACCAATACGCATGTAGGTTACATACGTTGCAGACACCAAACGATAAGTAGTACGACTTAAAGGAACGCAAAAACTGTGAGTTCATGTCCCTCCTTTCACTTATTTCAAGTTTTGTTTTAACCTATCGAGGGGAAATACATGTCATGTCAAAATAGTAAGTTAGCTATGAGTTAGCAGATAACAGATCATTGTGCGTAAGTAGGAAATAACAGTAGTAACCATTAATCACTTAGTGACCAAGGTACAAAAGAGGTAGATCTATTGAGTTTGAGACCCGCTCCACTCCTGGTTGGTATATCCATTGGAGTGCTTTTGTGATCCCAACATGTCAAAGAAGTCTCGGTTTGGTTACTTACTTATGGCACAAGTATGTCAGGGTGCTCGCGACACACTGATAGATCCTTAATTAACTCATTGATGCTAATAACATACTTGGATTACAATACAAGTTTTCAAGGATGATATTTTGATACGAAAACATTAAACTACATGAACTCGCCAACTTTATGTTGACTTTTTAAAATTACATGTATTTCAGGACGCAAGACTTGAGCTGGTGATGGGATCTGGGTATGGGATTTTGTCAAGACAATGATGTACTACCTTTTGGAGGGTTTGCCTTTCATATCCCAACCTCGTTTGGGTATATAGAAGTCAAAGCCTCAGCATGACTTTGTGATAAAAACAACACCTTATTCTGGAACATGTGTTTTAAACTATGTTCGTAATGGTAATCTGATACTGATAACAATGTGATTTTACTTTTGAAGGATGTAAATGTATAATGAAACTTAGAAATGGCATGACATCGTTGTTGTTAATACTGTTTACTAAATTGGATGCAATGATTTCCTAATAGTCACACACTTGCGCTTCCGCTACGACCAGGGTGTGACATTGACGGAGAGGTTGTCTTCCATGGAATCATCAATTGATGACCTCAAAACCATGATGAAGCACCTCCTACAAAACTCCCAACCTCAACCATCTCCCACACAAAATGCTGATGATCTATGGAAGGTTGTCCAACCAATCATCCTAGCTCAGAGACAATTAGCCGATATTCAGCATGAAACTCATATGAAACTGATCCACAACATGGTCAAGGCTCGATATAAAGATACCCAAGCTGATATAGAAGCCATCAAAGAACACTTGTTGAAAACTACTAGCTCTGCCCCGGTTATCATTATTCAAGATGACAAAGAAGATGATGCCAAAAAGGGGGAGAAAGATTCCATGAGAAAGTTGTAGCATGGTTCCAAATTTAAATCTAGGTGCAAAAACAGCCAGCAACCACTACACCCACTGCTAAAGCATCCGAAGCAACTTTGGGCAAAGAAATTGATAAGATATTAAACAAAGAAGCTGAAAGGATTGATGTTGAAAAGTAGAAAAGACAAGATACACTTGAAGCTAAACCACTGTTGCAGCCACTGCTAATGTATCCTCTGTCACCCTAACCACAGCAGATGTTAGGACAGATGTTGTGACAGCAGATGCTGGAACAACAGATGTTCCAATAGATGTTGTTCAAACCACTACCCTAATCACATTTCCAACCTTAACTGAACCACTACCCACACCATCCCGAATTCCCACACATCCACCTTCTCTAAAAATTAAATTCCAATGCAAAAGAAAAACTTTTGTTGTTGATGATGATGAAGAGAGCCAATCACCACTTCCTACTTCATCGCAATCCATATCACAACCACCCTTATCATTTCCATATTCTGAAACCCTATTTCCCCCATTTCCAATCATGCACCTATCCTCTTCATAACTTCCTATGGGTGCATTATACCATTTGGAAATTTTTGCAGTTAAAGGAGAGATTGAAGCTTTCTACAAGATAGAAGATCCGACAAAAAGAGAATTCCCTTTCTTGCTGGGGTATTGAAAGCCTAGGAACCTTGTTGAATATCTTAAGCTAAAGGCTAGACAAGCTGAGTACATTGCAAAAGACAATTCAAAAGATAAAGATGACAGTGCTTTACAAATCTCCTTGCAATATCAACTGAGCAAAGTAAGAAGTATTGAAGAATTTGCTAAGGAGTTGAGTAAGTCTATGTCTGAATAGCCAACCACAAATGATCCTGAATTGAAAGAAGATTATCTTGATTATGTCATGAAGCACAAGCCTTACAAAGCAACAAGGGCACAATTTAAAGACTGGTCGGCAAATGAGCTAAATTGAAAGAATTCATACAATGCTCAATGATCCTTCAAAGAAGCCTACTCCTCCTGCTTAGAAAAAGGCCAAACACAAAAGCCAAGACCATGCTTTCAAAATTAAAAGAATGAGAGCCGAGATTGTTGATGCTTTATATGGAACAACAAGCCAGATTGCTAGATGGCCTGAATCAAAAGTGGTAGATAACTACAACAGGTTGGAAGAATTAAGAAAGAAAGATCCTTCTATTCCAAGAAACCAATCTATGATAAATCAACCACTGCTCCTAAACAAATCCATGCTCCTAAAGGATCAATTTCAACATCTGGCTTATCCACCATTGCTTTAAATCAAGCAAAAAGGCAAAAGCAGATGGAAGAAGAAGATCGAAGGATGCATGAAGAATTAAGAAAGGAGGGCATAAAAAACAATTTTGTATCACACAGATGCTGCAAGTGACAAACTTAGAGCCTCAATTTCTACACTTGTATGCAGACCAACCTCACCCAACTCATAAAAAATAACCCTACTCCCAAGTAAACCATCTGACTCAAAAATTCTAAAATGGAAGTCTAACAAAGACAACCATGAATTGGCATTGCTCAGGTCAGATGGTAGAGTTCAAAAGATAAAGATGGAGGATGCATATGGTCTGGATATAGCTGATCTCCAAGACTGTTGATTCTTGAACTTGAAAGGGATGTAGAAGACATGATTGCCCTGGACTTTGAACTTCAGTTCAAAGGCCAAATAAGGGAATCATTGATGATGAATAAAGATTAATAATAAAATTAAGTGGTTAGGATTGTAGTATAAATAGAATAGTGCAGGTACTGTTCTATTTGATCATTTTCATTGATTATTAATCTAACATATCTTTCGTACATTATGTACGAACAAATCAGTGATCTTACGCTGAGGGGGAGATTGTGAGTTATATGCAAGTAATTATATTACGAAAGCATGAAAATGAAAACAATCTCTCGGCTGTTATGAATTAAAGTTCATCATTCCGCTACATGTTCATCTGATTTATCTTCTTCCATTTATCATTTTTAGAACTTTCATAAACAGTTTCAAACTCAGATCCTAACAAATCAGTTAATTGATGATATAATCTTGTTAAGTGTCACTAATTCATATGAATTCTGGCGTATGGACTAGATATTCATATTAGGACCTTTTCTATTGGACAAAACGATCCTACATGAAAGTTAGTAATTGACTTCGCACGAAGTGAGAAATCACTTCCCATGAAGAGAATTTACTCCACACGAAGTGAGAAGTTTCACTCCGTACGAAGTTAAAATTTACTTCGTACGAAGAGAAAAGCGATGCCTATATATCCCTCACTTCATACGAAGTGATTCATTATCATTGTTCACTGTCTCTGTGCGATCTTAGATTTTGCAAAGCAAACGACAAAGTGCTGCCAAAATTTTCATTGTAGTGTCTGATTGGTACACCACTAACAATGGTGAAGGTAGAAATTTGGACCAATTGAATCTAAATTGATCAATTTTGGCCTTTCGCACTTTAAAACTTAGATCTAGGACGATTTATTGGACCAAAATTAAAACTGAACATAGATCTAGGTTAATTGGCACTATTATCACATGTTAGAACCATCAATTTCATCAAAATCGTCAAAAAATATTATGTGTTATTAACAGTCACTTCACACGAAGTGAAATTTGAAAAGATCAAAATGGTAAATGTTTAACTTCACACAAAGTGAAAGTTCACTTTGTATGAAGGTAAAATGTTTTTAGTTCAAATCAACTTCGCACGAAGTGAAAGATTAAAATTGTTAAAAATCACTTCGTACGAAGTGAATCTGGTTTTTTAGTAAAGTGTGGTTCTTATCTCCGTACGAAGTAAGATGTCCACTTCGTACAAACACCTTTGCACAAAGACTTTTTGTATATTTCGTCTAATTGTTTGTCAGTTGTGTTTTTGTTGGAAAAGAAATCTAATTTTGAGCCTAAACACAACATATGTTGTGTGTTGGATGTCACACCCCGACCCGCAGCGGAAAAGGTGATCGGGGCATGATTGGGTTATCATCAAAGCTCATGACATTTATTTTAACGTTTCATATTCATTCATACAATTTAATGGAAATTTACAATAAATATTACAACATGTTCTAACTATCAATCTAAGCTTCTTTGTTCTCTTCTAAGACATTTCCTATGTTTTCCTTGCTTCATCCTGTTCACCTGTATCATGTGTAAAAGGGTTTTTGGATCAACAAAAAGTTGGCGAGTGAATCCTATGGAAAACATTTGAACATGTTTATTTAATTGATTATGAAATGAGTGCACAACCACACATGAGTAAAAATAGATATAAACTTATTCAACAATCATTAGATATTAAATAAAGCACACATGAACAATAATGGTACGTTTAGAGGCACGCGTTGCTCTACTCGTCTCTCACGAGGAACTTATGGGCCTAATGAATGAATTGCATAAACATGATAATATGAAAGACATAACTACAAACAATATAAATTCAATGATACACACATGAACAATAATGGATTGGTTTTGAGGCACTCGTTGTTCAACTCGTCTCCCACGAGGAACTGATGGGCTTAATGAATTATATAATTTGACAAAATGAAATAAGTAATCACAACAATATAAACAATCTAAGTTTAGATCACGATATGGTATGGCACAAGTTTAAATAAACGAGTTAATTATTTTGTGACGCATGACACACCCCAAAACGTGTAATTAAAAAGGGGAGTTGTAAGATTCACTCACAGTGGGTGCGTTCGGTTGATGATGTTGAATGCACGCGATGTGGTTTTAACCACGAGTGAAATTAACCTAGATAAATAACATTATGGTTCGGTAAGTAAACGGATTTTATTAATCCATTTTAGTAGGATTGTTGGGTGTATTTTTGTGAGTTTAAGGCTATTTTCTAACCTTAAAAATGTTATTTTTAAGTATTTTTAATTGATTTTTAATTAAAATAAATAAATAAAAATAATAAAAAAATTTGACTTTTTTGACCGTTGACCGTTGACCGTTGACTGTTGACTTTGACCGGTTCGAATGCGAGTACATGTGCGCTGAGTGAGGCTCGAACCCGAGACCTCCCGTACGCGTGCACGCAACTCTACCAACTGAGCTACGTGTCTAACCCGAAATATTTCTGTTTTTAATTATATTTATCTATTAATTAGATTAAACCGAAAATCATTTATTTTTAAAAACGATTTAACTGAATCGGACCGGTGCACTCCACAGGTCTCGAACCCGGGACCTGTGGGTTGAGTTAACACACAGTCCACCGCTGGACTGTGTGTTTAACATGTTATATAAACCGATTTTTATTATACTTAAATACAAACTAAGTATTTTCATTTCTGACTTATTTAAAAAAAGTAGATAATTGTCCGAGTCGGTGCAGTAGACCGGACTCGAACTCGTGACGTGTGATTTAAACATACACACAGTCCACCGCTGGACTGTGTGTCTATCTTGGTTATTATTCCGATTATTATTATACTTAACATATATATGAAATGAATCCGGTTCAGTTAACAAAAAAATGACATTTTTATTAAGGCAGCGTGTGTGGGGCAAGATTCGAACTCGAGACGTTAGTGTGTTTATTGTGCACACAGTCCACCGCTGGACTGTGTGTCTAACCCGAGTTATAACTTGATTTTAATTATACTTATGTGTTACCGAACTTCGTCTTCTTCGTCCGTTTTTAACCAGAATCGGAAATCCGACTGGTTCAATGTTTAAATCGGTTCCTTTAGCGTTCTTTAGTTAATTACAAGTGAAATATAAATAAAAAGAAATAAAAATAGGCGTAAAGTATACCGACTGGACTCCTCTGTTTTTCCGGCGAACTCCGGCGACTGCAACAGGTTCCGGCGTCGTGTGTCTTGCAACAGCGAGTCTTCAGAAAGCTTGAAAAGGATGTGGTTGACTTCGGTATAAGCTCAGGGGGTTTAGTAAGGCTTAAAAGTGAAGGTCTCGGTTTTCCGGCGAGATACAGAAGATTTCCGGCGAGTGAGTTTTCGCCGAGAAAGGGTGCGGTTTTGAGCGAAAATGTTTGCAGAGGTTCGAGGGGGTATTTATAAGGCAGGTTATCGATGAACTTGGTCCGATTTCCGACTTGATTCGTCGGTTATAATTTCTCCGGCGGTTATAGTTGGTGTCGCGGACTCAGGCGTCGGTTATAACCGATGATGAGTTAAAGTTTACGTTATAACTGAAAAAGTCGTAAATTCTTGGCGAGATCGCCGGGATTTCCGACGACTGTATTTGGGCGCCGGTTTTGAATTCGGAAAGATCATGATATGAATTAAATGATTCTAATAATTAACAAAAGATACAAGTGGCGCAGTGGTTTAAGTGTTAAGTGTTAAGTCTGTTTGACCCGGCGACTGACCCGGGTTCGAAACCCGGCAGGAACAAATTATTTTTATTTTCTTATTTTTGACAGTTTTTCAAAAACAAATTATATATTCCCATATAATAATTAATTATGTATCATTTAAAAATATTTTGGGCATTAAATTCGCAACGAAATTTTTAACTGATTGTTCGGTTAATAAACGGAGCGGGTTTGGTAAATCCGTTTTTGACGGATGTTACATTGGATGACACGATCCCTGAAATTGAGTTGTTCAAGGAAATATTGGAGTGTATGGGACGATTACCAATAAAGAAAGCTTTAACAGATCAACATAAAGCATATCGTTCCCACGTACAAAGATTTTGGGATCATGCGAAGTATGTGCAAGAGCATAAAGCTATTCAATCTTTCATAAGGATCGGGAATGATGACAAGGAGGTGCATATAAAAGAAACTTTGATTCGAAGAGTTCTGGATTTCCAAGACAAAGACGACGATCCTACAATGTATTCTAAGCACATGTGCAGAGGTTGTTATTATCGGATGGGATACAAAGGGATGGTGAATGCGCCGAACTTTAGTAAAGCTTTGTTAGGCAGGCTATACAAATTATTTGTTCATTCTGTTATACATACCCTAAGCCATCGAAAGGGAGGATTTGATGTTCTACTTGACTATCGTGCATGATAGCTGCTCTTTCTCTCAACAGCCTTATAACATTACAAGAGTAATATTTGAACAGATGAAAGCAAATACTGTGAAAGAAAAGTTCCTACAGTACCCCAAATTTGTACAGATGATGTTAGACGATCAATTTCCTGATCTGGTGAAGAAAATAAAGATTTGCTGCATTTGGAACAGATGTCAAATTTATCCTTGATTCATCTAAATCAATATTTGAAGCAAACAACAGAACCTGTTGCGAGAAAATTCTTTGCGAGAAAATTCTTTGGTGCTATTAAAGATAAGAATTACAAGGTACCGGCAAAAGACAAATGGAGAAATAATGATAGTAATTCTGAAAATGACCACGAGCAATGTTTGGCAGATTATATTCCTAAGAGTAGTGTCTGGTATGAGAAAGAAGAAAACAAAAAGAAGTCTACTCCCAAAAAGATGCCTGCTACACAACGAAATCAAGCATCTAAGAAAGCTGCAACAATGCTGGTTGATGAGCCATGTGATGATGAGGAAGAAGTACATGTTGAGATAGAGATGAATGTTGAAAAAGACACAAATGTTGAAGATGAAGTATTCTCAGCAAATTCTAATAAAGATAAAGATGATTCAAGTTCTGACAAAAGCATAGATATTGAAGCAAGAGCAGCAGCAGAGAAAGCCACAAGGGCACAATTAAGAAAAGAAAGGCTATGGGAGATGATGATAATGAAAGTTATATGCCTTCAGAACATGAAGAGATCATCGAAAGACCAAAGAAGAAAGCTAAGCATGTAAAAAGCAAAGCTTTAGATGTTGCCAAAACAATAGGGTCTCCGAATGTTAAGCGAGCTAGAAGAAAATATCTCAAGAGAAAGACTACTAAAGCTGAATCAGTAAGTCAGGAAAAAGAGACACCTGAGATGGAGGTTATTACCGAAAAAGTTGCTATTCCTACACCACCAACATCACCACAATGTCCAACATCTCCTATACAACAATCTACACCACCACATCCACCATCACCTCCAGAACAAACAACTTCAAAATAGACAACACCTCCTACTCAACAACGATCGACATCACAATTAGCTCGACGTCAATCTCATCCCACAGGCCCTATGATATTCGAAGTTGATTTACATTTTGCGGGTTTTGAGGCATATTCCTTAACGATCAGAAAGTTCAAGACTTAGAGAATAGAGTTAAACAGCTTGAAGCAGAGAATGTGTAGTTAGTCTCAATGCTTACAACAACTACTACTAAAAGTGAGAGACTACATAGAGTTGTTCAAGATCTTAAAACTAAAAAGACTGTGAATGCAAAGAAGTTTGATGTAATATACACAGTGCTAGAGAAGCATTTCACCATAAACTTCAAGGTTGAATACGATTTGATCGAGATAGAGGAAGCTAAGGCTAGAGCTGTTGAGAGAGCTAAAAAAGCAGAAGCTGATGCTGCAGCTGCAGGTAGAGGGAAAGAGAAAGTACATGTTATCCCTATGGTTACACATGTTCAGCAAGAACCAGAGCCTGTGATAGATATATCAAAGTTTGTGTTGATAGGATCGGTCGTTGATGTTTAGTATGTCGCTAAAAAACTAAAAAAAGCCGATCAAAGATATTGTGTTGTTTACTAGTGAAGATAAGGAGGAAAAGGATGATGATAATGATGATGTGGGTGGTAATGAAAAGAAATATGATAATGATGATAAGGGTGACGACGAGGATAACACTTAGGGAGGTACTGGATTGGTGGTTCAAGCCAAAATCAATGAATTAATTGACTATGATGCACTCCTCAATGATGAAGCCAATCAGGAAGATGATTCACAAATAGAGGGGGAGCAAAAGGATCTTGTTCACGAAGCAAAGAAATCAGGAATCCTCACCATTGTTGCACCAGTAAAGGTTGTTCCTCCATTTGCCACAACCCAGAGTTTTCTATTTAGAACATGGTGTGGAAGAGGGGGAGTTCGTTCATAACGACACCAAGGAGGAGATTGCTAAGATGTTAGGGGTTGATGAAAGCACATTTGATTTTGATTTTGAATAGGAGTTGAATAACATCAGTGCTTCAAAACCTGAAGACTATGTATACAAGTATGTGACTGATGCAGATAATTATGATAGGGTTGTCGTGGAGGATGATTATGATGATGAGACAGTCAAATATACTAGAGAAGGTATAGATGGCTTCCCAACCTTTCATGAAATGTTTACTGAGGAAATAAATGATTGTTGAAACGAAGAGTTGAAGAAACTGTGAAGGATGGTAATGTACCGAGATGTTTATTTACGGAAGAAATTGTTGAAATGAAAAAGACATGGATCAAGGAGTTTCCCAAAGAACGAAAGTTTCGACAACCGCTAACCTTCTTCACTCGTGATCTAGATAAGTCATTGGGAGATATTTTATGCAATAAAGAGGGAGTCTGGTGTACAGTACTTTAGGTACTTCAGCGATATTAAAATGTTGCCATGGTGGGACGTTAAAGAGCTGTGCTTGTCAAAGTCTATCAACTATTCGATGAAGTTTCACGATCAAAGGTTACGGAAGTTGATTAAGTATGAAGCTGCTCATGGTTTTCACAATTGGGTCCCGCACATTCCAAAGACAAAAATCAAGACAAATCATGTTCCCAAAGAGAAGAATGTCACTTTAATTGTGAAGCGGCCACGACAATGAAAAATATGTCGTTGATGAAGATAGAACAAGATTTCCATGAGTTTTTTAAATGATGGTAGTACAAAACTGAAACGAGTGAAGCAGTGATAGTACTAAAGGGTTATGGAGGGCTATCAGGATACTAGACTCGATGTGGCTAGTGAATTGTTTAGAGAAAGATATCCAATGCTAATTTTACAACAAGATATGTTTCGAGGCGAAGAGAAAGTCCAAGCGATGCAATACCAAGGTGTAATTAATGTTTGCTATGCACACCTTATTAACTCAGGAAAGATGTGGAGATTGAAATGGCGTGAACTGGAAAGAGTTGAATTCCTGAAGCAGTTACGTAAAGAAGAACGGATTGATGAAGTTACAAAGAAAGCATCTATAAGAATATTTCAGTTCTTGAAATAGGCTCTAGTGACAGATTAAACACCAATACCAAGTGAAGAGCGAAGAAAACCAAGGAAGCATTTCTTTGGAATGTAAAAGATTAACATTATGAAGATTTTTGAAGTTTTGAAGCCTGACCAAGACTGCGGCAATATCCAAGGGGGAATTTGATGATGCAGAATGTCTATCGCCTACATCTTTGGGTCATGTCGAGTATGTAATAGGGCTTACGATGTTAGAATTGATTTTGTATGTATATAGTTTACTTCGCACGAAGTGAAGTTTCACTTCGTACGAATGTAGCTTTGTTACCTTCACACAAAGATAAGATATCTTCGTACAAAGTGTAGACTTTTTCCTCGCACGAAGTGAGATGTCTATATGTAGGTGTGCTAGGGTCTTGAGTTTGTAGTTTTTTTGTTGACTGATACGGCGAAGCCCTGTCAGATTTCTCTCAGGATTGTAAACGTTAATCTGAATTAATGAAATATAGAGATTAAACAGTAAATCTTGAACTTATCACTAGTTTAACATGAATTCCGCACATATTGAACTAGGTAAACATATTAGGACCGGAGCTTACTAGATGAGCAGATCCTCACATTTGTTGCAACATCCAACAAACACTTCTCCTTCCCTTTTCCTTCTTGGTTTCAGCCAAGAACAACCCCAAAACACCTTCCTTTTTCACGAACTTAAACACATAAAATCATATATGTATGAAGATGGATTGAAGATCTAAAGCATTTGATTAGAAGGAAGCATCTTGGAGTTTAAAACATGGATTGGAAGCTTATAATTTTCACAGCTTCTTCATCATTTTCAGCATAAATTGTGCAAAATGGTAAGCTTCAAGATCTTATATTTCCATTCTAGTTTTATGATTATACAACAAAATATAAAAGTTCATCTTGAAGCTCACTTAAAACACTACTTGAAACCATAAAGAAACAAGATAAACTAATATTATTATGTACTATTTTTGTGTTCTTGAAGTGATCATGATGTTATGATTATGTAGTAAACTTGATCTTGCATATTTATATTTAAAATTTAGATCTAAACACATGCATGTTTAGATCTAGCAAGATATATTAACATAAATAATATGAACTTGTTATCATGTTTAAAAATATTTTCATTAAGCATGTAATGTATAGATTTACATAAAAATCATGTTACAAAAGATAGTCTTGAAAATTTGTAAACAAAGTCTACATAGACTTTTATATAAACTAAAAATTAGCAAACTCATAATTATTGGGCTCATAACTAAAGGTCTACACATTAGTGCTGCATTTGGGCTTAGTTTAAGGGATTTGGGCTTCCTAGAGCCTAATAGGCCTAGTGTTATAACTAGTGGGCTGTGTGATTAGTATAAATACATGTATTAGGTTAAGGTTTTGGGGGCTAGTGAGTTGATATTGAAAAACTTGTATCAGATGGTGTATACAAGTTGCTTTGATTAAAGATTCTTCTTGTTCTTCATTCTAATCTTTATTTCCGCAATCAATTAGTCTTGCAATACCTATTAGATCCAATTTCTGGACTTACAATTGGTATCAGAGCCTGCTGTACAATACGGGCTCTAAGTATTGTAGATTGAAGAATTGTTCAGAGTTGAAGAATCATTGCTGTTCAACACGGGTTGTTACTGTTAAAGATTGCTGCTACACTCATCTCGGATTCGGTACTGTTGCGCATTCCGAAGAACACGAAGAAGATTCAAGGATTTCAGATTTGGTATTGTTGCGGATTCAGAAGAACACTGTAAGTCCCGGTAATCCTGATCTAACACTGATATCACACAATCACCAAGGATGGGCGGAATCCAAACTTGGTGATCTTCAAGAAAACAGAAAAGATGAAGAACATACGAATTCACTTTAACACTGTAAGTCCCGGTAATCCTGATCTAACACTGATATCACACAATCACCAAGGATGGGCGGAATCCAAACTTGGTGATCTTCAAGAAAACAGAAAAGATGAAGAACATACGAATTCACTTTAACACCTTGTAAACGATTCTATTACTTGAACAAGCAAAACCGTCTGGTACAAGATGGAGGTTCTCCAGAGAAAACCTAAAAGTCTCCAAAAATCTAACCCTAGGAAATGACATAACCCTAATGGGCTTGCCTGGCCGACATGGCCTATGGCATGCCCAAATGACCTATAAAGGTCCAAAACTAATACAAACTAACCAGTTAAGCCCAGTTAGCTACCACAGATCGTTGCGTATGTTTGATGCTTCAGTCTCACACTTCTAGGACTAAACAATCTCCCCCTAGACTGATGCATCAAATTGTCTTCATACTGCAAATTCAGCAACGTCTTCAACAAATCTATGGTTGTCGCTGTACCTAAGTGTTGTGGAAGTCAGTCTCATACTTCTTCGACCTCATACTTCAACGAACTCTCAGCACTAGGTATCTTTCTTTAGCTGTTGTGGTTAGCTTCGTATCAGGATCTTGATCAGCTTTGCTTGAAACATCTTTGTCAAAAAAATGCGAGAGGAGGAATCTCAACAGCTTTTTTCTTCTTCAATTCTTCTCTTTCAAGCAAGCAGGTTCACAAGTACTTCATCAAATGTACTATCACAGTCAAACGATGACTGGCATTTGGTTCTTCTGACTCAGGTACACTTTGCTGTTATGATGCTTCATGCTTTGTCGGCAAGCTAACATCATCTCAATTTCAGCAACCCCTGTTTCTTGATCTAAATCAAGATCTGCACAATTCTCAGAAATTTATAAGCAAACATTCTTATGCAACAAGAGAGGACCGCATGAACACCTGGTACATCCAAGTACTTATACTCGGATCAAAATTCAAATTTCTTTCATCCTTTGATGATTAGCCAAATCTTCAAGTGCGGTTAATAATTTTTAATAAAAAAATAAAGCACTCTATTTTTGGATTTTTTAATTTTCTATATTTTTATTTTTTAAAATATAAGAATATAAATAGAAACACAAAAATAAACAAAGAAACTAAATCAATAGTTACAACTATACAATTGCAATGGGATCAAAATCGTTTTCAGACGGACCAAGGAACATTTTTCAGTGCGAACTTATTCAGACTGGTCTAAATGATTGCCAATATGTTTGTCCACTTAAACTTTAACACTCAACTTTCATTTTTCAACTTCGTGATATGCTTAAGGTAGTATTATACTATAATACCCGTGTGTCCCATACCATGACATACCCCTGAGATCAAGGTAAGCACAACAATTCATCGTAGTAGGTAAATATACTGTGATCATCTTTTATCTTTTACAACGTCAGACTATTGGTGAACAGGTCAGTACTTCTGTACAACAGAGTGACCAATAGTATCTGATGAGGGTTAGGCAAATACCTTATTTGGTATGTTTGAATTCATGGAATTTTCTCATGATGAGATTTCCTTTCTTTTAAGGTTTTGGCCCTTTTGATTTGGCTCTTTTAAGGATATCCTGACTGCGCCTAGGTCTGCATATAATCTGGATGCAACAGAAGGCAGCCAAGATATCCCCGGATGACTCTACAACATAAAGACCCGAAACTTCAGATGTTGGCTATCTATCAACGCAAGATTTATGACCATAAAATCATACGCCGATGGTATGTTACCCACAAGATACATAGTTCGTTATGTTTATATCACTTAGTATCTTTTAATCACTTTGAGCGTAAGCCTACCAACATATCACATTAGATCCTAGTCTTTTCAGCTACGACACCTTATATGTGTTAGTCACGCCCTTTATCACGATTATGCATTTCATTTCCCAGGACTTTTTATTTTTGTATGACTTTTTATTTTTGTATTTTTCTGTTTTTCAAATAATGTGTTTGTATTTTTCTAATTGTCTCCCCTCAAACAATACATATATACATATATCGCCCTCTTCCCCCCTAAATTTGTGCATCATACTTTATACACAAATTTACCTAATAAAGAAAACATATGCACAAAGTTTTAAACAAAAGGAAAAGGAAAATATTTTTGTTGTTTTTGCTTAACCGTTCCGTCATTAGAATAAAAACTAATCAATTTCAAAATTAAAGCACGAAATTCAAATTTATACCTTTCGCTTGTCTTTTCTTACCTCATCTCCTCCAAGGAAACATCACAATCGTAAAAATTTGAACCTTTTTGCAACAATGAGATGTTATCCTTCATGTCCCTGGAACAATCGCTACCAACATTCCAGAGATTGTCAACAGCTCCTCCTTGATTGTTCCTGGAAAATTAGGAGATTAGTAAGACAGTGGGACCCAGGCCATCGTGGTCCTGGGTTTTCCTGAAGCATCAAACAAGACTTCTTTAAGACAAAAGTCCCCTTTTGTTTCGAGGATTGGTTATGTTGCTGCTGATTTGAATTTAGGTTTCCAAATCTGTTTCATTTTACCAACGCGGTAGTTGCCTTTGATTGAGAAACTTTGGTTGTGTCAGGTTTAGTCGTTTTAGAAACAGATTTTTGTTTCTGAACAGCCTTGCGTTTGTTTTTGGCAACATTACAATCCCCATCAGATGGTTTAACCTTGGAATTCACGTTCTTCATTGCCTTAGTTGATGATACCTTCATCGGCTTGGAATGATTGTTATTCTTTGGTGTAACCTTCTGATTTTTAGCATGACACGGAACATGGGGACCACGTGTACAGTTTTGAGCAATGTGACCAGGAATGCCGCAATTGAAGCACGTTTGTCTCTTCACATGTAAATTATTCTGATCAGCTTAATTTGCTCGTGCAGGCCTTGAAGGATGAACTGATCCCTTCTGTGCTCGATTTCCTTGCACGTTTCTAGCAGACGAAGATGAGTTTGGATGTTTGTACTTGTCGTTTGCAAGGGCCTTCTTCTATTGTGGAGATTTCTTTTGATTCTTCTTATTTTGTTTAGACTGCAAATCCTTTTCAGAAATCTCCCCACCCTTTCCAAAAGCTTTGCTAGCATGGTCAAAAGCATAT
Source organism: Scalesia atractyloides (assembly GCA_947069175.1). Lineage (NCBI taxonomy): Eukaryota > Viridiplantae > Streptophyta > Magnoliopsida > Asterales > Asteraceae > Scalesia > Scalesia atractyloides. The sequence goes on along the minus strand of CAMTDV010000020.1, from coordinate 72,987,258 downwards.
TTTTCACATTTTCCATTAAAGACCGGCTTAACAAAGGCATTTTTCACAACACTAGCCTTTTGAGGGCTATTGCTACCCACTGATGATTTTGGAGAGCTTGATTGTCCTTGACGTTTGGACTTCTGCTTTATTTCGTCTCCGATTTGCTCGTTTATGCTCTTTTAGCTTGCTCTGAACCTTTTCATCAGAAGCAGAAGGTTCAGATTGTTCAGTTTGCGCACTCGGAGCCTTTCACGTCAGCTCTCTCTTCATCAGCTGAATCATTAGAAGAGTTAACAGCACCAGATGGTTCCCGTACGTCTGGTGTATAATCACTCGGTTTGCCGTACACCATATGTTGTGCTTTCTCAATATCTTTCGGTTTCAGGCATTGTCGTGTAGTTGTGATTATATGGTGGGGCAACCTGATTGAATCCCAAACCCTTCCCCTTGTTTGCCTTATATGCCTGCTGCACATTGCATACGTATTGAACAAGCTTACTAGATGTATCAAACTTCTTTATATAACTTCGTTTTGTTGATATTTTCTAGTAAGATGTCCCAGCTCAACTCTTACCAAGTCGCATTCCATGCTTTTTGAATCTAATCTAGTTTTGTAATCATGGACCTAACATTTCTGTTGATTTACGTCCAAGTGGAGCTGAGCTATGTCTTTCTTTTGAGCTTCAACCTTTTCCTTGAGTAACTTGTTACTTTCTCAAAGGCTGATGCACTGAGCCATTGCATTGTTGTATTCGTCGGTCATTTTGGAATTAAGAGCCCCGATTTGAGCAACCCTATTCCTGCAAGGTTTAGTGCATAAAAGATAGTTGACTGTGTAAATGGATGAGCTAGATTTGTCAGCGTTAGTTTGGGCTTGAGGTCGAGTTTGGGGTGCTGGGCTGATGTTTGCTGCTTGCTGTGCTTGAGGTTTCTGTTCGAACACCTTTTCAGGATGAGACTCTGTTGATTTAGCGTATAGATCTCGGAGATCTTGGTTTGATTGTAAATTATCCCACAACCAAGATACAAAGGAGTCTTTGTCATCTCCCAAAAAGCTGTTCAACTCATCGCTTAGTTCCTCTTTTCGCCTCCACGTTCAAGCAAACGCATCACATAGTCAGCAACCGGATCAACATTGTAGTCTTCGGGAAACTCATTAAGCTTTTCCTTCACTTCATCCTGCATGCTCGGGTTTTGAGTTTGGGCTGCAAACATCTTCGGATAATCGAAACCGGACCGGTAAACACGATAAAAAATGTCCGAAAACTGTTTTTACCAAAACATACCGTTAGACTCGTCTCGACGATACGAATCCAACGATATATAATGTCCGGTAGTGATTTTTTTTGCCCTAAAAATCACACGAGTCTAGCCGTGTAACCGGTTTGTTAAAATTGTCTAAGGTTCAAATTCTGTGTATGAAAACGTTTAACTCCGGTTACGTCAGCTGGTTAACTTTCCACCTTTCTGGGTACAACTCGGAACAGTACCAAATTCGGAACGGTAACTCGGATTAACAATCCGGGATGGAATCCGGAATCAGTGATCCGAGATGGTAATTCGAAATAGTGATCCGAGATGCAATCCGAGATGAGAGAATCCGAAATAGTGAATTTAGTCCGAAATGAAACCCTGATCCGGAATGAAAGACCAAATCCGGAATGAAGACCAAATCTGGAATGAATATCAAATTCGGAATAGTAATCCGGAAAAGTAATCCGGAATGCTATCAGATGCACAACAAAAGTGAGAATCCGGAACAGTAATCCGAAATGGATGATCTTCTTCGTGATCTTCAACGAATTCGGATCCGAAATGCAAAGATTAATCCAAAATCAATCCGAAATGCAAGATTTTAATCCGAAATATGAAGAATAATCCGAAATCAATCCGAAATGCAGGATTTTAATCCGAAATACAGAACATTAATCTGAAATCAATCCGAAATGCAGCCAGAAAATCCGAAATCCTTGAATATTGATCCGAAATGCTTGTATCTTCTTCGTTTTCTTCGTGTTCTTCAGCAGAAACCGAACAGAATCGTGTAAATAAGATCTGAGCCTGGAAAACAGGTTCAACATGCTCTGATACCACTTGTAAGTCCCAGTAATCCGGATCTAACACTGATTTCACCCAATCACCAAGGATGGGCGGAATCCAAACTTGGTGATCTTCAAGAAAAACGAAAAGATGAAGAACAATACGAATTCACTTTAACACCTTGCACACGATTCTATTACTTGAACAAGCAAAACCGTCTGGTACAAGATGGAGGTTCTCTAGAGAAAACCTAAAAGTCTCCAAAAGTCTAACCCTAGGAAATGACATAAGCTTAGCTTATATACCTAGGGTAAGACATAACCCTAATGGGCTTGCCTGGCCCACATGGCCTATGGCATGCCCAAATGACCTATAAAGGTCCAAAACTAATACAAACTAACCTAGTTAAGCCCAGTTAGCTACCACAGACCGTTGCGTATATTTGATGCTTCAGTCTCAAACTTCTAGGACCTAACATGACCGGACTTCCAGCCACCCGGTGTTTTGCTGAGCAAGAACATGACCCATCTGTCTCTGCCAGATATTATACTCAGATCTGACAAAGATCAGTGGTTTAAACATGGTGCCACTGTTATGAGATCTTGTGAAGTGTGTGACATTTGTAAAAACGAACAAACCGAATTAGCAGTGAGAGCTGATCTATTCTAGTCAAATTGATTATTAAATTTCGATTGACCAAGCTCTGACACCAATTGTTAGGATCTGATTTTGAAACTGCTTATGAAAGTTCTAAAAATGATAAATGGAAGAAGATAAATCAGATGAACATGCAGCAGAATGATGAACTTTAATTCATAACAGCTGAGAGATTATTTTCATTGTCATGCTTTCGTAATTATAATTACTTGCATATACCTCACAATCTCCCCCTCAGCCTAAGATCATTGATTTGTTCATACAGAATGTAAGGAAGATATCTTAGATTGATAATTGATGAAAGTGATTAAATAGAACAGTACAAGCACTGTTCTATTTATACTACAATCCTAACCATTGGGCATCTTATGATGATGTCAGCATGAAAGTGACACTTAACAGAAATAACAAACTAACAACATCTGCTAAGCTAACCACTGCGATAAACGAATCATTACAAAGACTGAAGAAAACTCTGATGAGAAATCCTCTGTTGGTCTTCAGCAGAGCTTTTCCTTGGTAGACCTTTAGCTTTAATCTTTAGCAGAGCTTTGCCTTGGCAGACCTTTAGCTTTAGACTTCAGCAGAGCTTTGCCTTGGCAGACCTTTAGCTTTAGATTCCAACAGAAGTTTGTCTTCAACAGAGTTTCGCTATGGCAGACCTTGGACATTTAGTCTTCAGAAGAGCTTGACTTGGGCATATGTTATCTTATTATTAGGATCAGAGGTTGTAGTATATTTTGGATTTCTATCATCTGTTCTTTTGTAGAGTTCAATTCCAACATGATTTCATTCAATGTTTAACAGTTACAAATGACCTGGAAATCTGACAGAGCTTTGCCATCTTAGTCGCAAAAGTTCTACATTCTAACACCTCTCACGACCTATATATAAACATGCTAGGCTACCTTCGTGCAAGGGTAGTTTATCTTCAGACGGAGGCAACTTCTAAATCAATCTGTAGGTTCTAGTAATCAGAATGAAGCTTCAACAAGTAATCAGGTCGCTATACAGAACATTACGGATTTTGAGAGCGAAGTAAATGTTCCTGATGAAGTAATGCCAAGGAATTTGTCCTACCTCCCATCAGAGAATATTATCGGAGAACTGCATGCTGGTGTTAAAACGTGCAATCAGATCAACAAGGATCTTAGCTGTTTTTATACCAAAATTGCACCATTCAGGATATATTCTTACATCGTTGTTTTATTTCGAAGATTGAGCCGAAATCGAATAAAGAAGCACTTGCTGATGAAAGCTAGGTAAACGCAATGTAGGAGGAGCTGCAACTATCGAAAAGCTTGGTGTCTAGAAGCTTGTTGACCTACCGGCTAATTGCAAAGCTATTGCTAATAAATGGGTCTTCAAGTGCAAAAGAGATGATCGAGGGGTAATTGTGCGCAATAAAGCTCGACTGGTTGTCAAAGGTTTTTATCAGCAAGAAGGCATTAATTATACAGAGGTTTATGCTCCGGTCACAAGACTAGAAGCAATCCGCATATTCATGGTGTTTGCATCATGGAACGGTTTTAAAGTATACTGGTTAGATGTCAAATTAGCTTTCCTTTACGGAAAAGTGAAAAAGGAAGTGTATGTTGGACAACCACCGGAGTTTATCAATCCAGTGCATAAAGACAAGGTTACTTACTAGATAAGGCGTTATACGGGTTGCATAAGGCCCCGAGAGCTTGGTATGAGACGCTATCTTAGCACCTGTTAAACAGCGTCTTTACCAGAGGCATTGTTAATAGCACACTCTTCACACGGGAAGTGAAAGGACATCTTCAGATTGTACAAATCTATGTGGATGACATCATCTTTGGCTCTACGAACGATGCTTGTGTAAAGAATTTGAAGAAGTCTTGAAAAGAAAATTTGAAATGAGTTCAATGGGAGAGATGAAGTTCTTCTTGGGGCTTCAGGTCAATCAATTGCCTGATGGTATCTTCATCTATCAGACAAAGTACGTCCATGATATCTTGGAGAAATTCAAAATGTCGGGAACGTCTGCATTATCTACCCCATTGGCAATTAATCATGGCATCTGTCCAGACGAACACGAAGTCAAGATAGATGAAACCTTATATCGATCGATGATTGGATCACTGATGTATCTTACAGCATCAAGACTAGACATCATGTATCCAACATGCCTTTGCGCCCGATATCAATCAAGTCCTCGCCTGACGATAGTCAAATGGATTTTCAAATACTTGAAGGGTTGCCCAAGCACCGACTTGTGGTATCCGGGCGAAATGATAACTTCGACCTCGCAGAGTATTCAGACTCAGATTTCGGATGCTACAAACTTAATGCCAAATCTACAACGGCTGGTTGCCAGTTCTTCGGAACACGTTAGTATTGTGGCAATGCAAGAAGTAAACTACGGTCTCTCTCTCTAATTGTGAGGCTTAATACATTTCGGCTTCCAGTTGTTGTTCCCAAATCTTGTGGATACAACAATAGATGAGAGACTTTGGATTTCAGTTTCTTGATATACCCATATATGTAGATAACAAGGCTGCTATTGATATAACAGAAAACCTGGTTCATCACTCTAAAACTAAACACATTGAATTCGACATCACTTTATCCGTGATTGTCACGAGAAAAAGTTGATTCGAATAGAAAAGATCCCCACTGATGAACAAAAGGCAGATTTTTATACCAAACCATTTGATCGAACCAGATTTATATATCTTTTGAGAATTAATGGTATGAAAAATCTAACATCAGTTGGGGAATCAGAGGTTGAATATGGATCGGATGACGAATTTTCGTGATCCTCATCGGTTTGTCACATTTTATGGTTTTTTTAGAAATTTTTTTCTTTAAAAACAAAAATCCAAAAATATGTTTTTGATTTTAGGGGAAGAAATGTTTTAAAAAATATAAAAACATCAAATAATCCAAACATGTACAAAAACATGAAAAAGACAAAAAAAAAAAGTTTTCGTGTGAATAGAGGAAATGATAGTACATCAGTGGGCTATCACACTATACTAAAGAAATGTAGTATCAAAAAGTTTAAACAGGTCTCACTGATGATGTGCCTATAGGCTTCACACATTCAGTAGATTGTTTCTGAGATATAAACATAAAGAAAAACTTCTTAGTTAGTGGTTTAACATCTCTCGGATATATGGTCTTAGTACACCGAAATTTCGTTTGAGAGATTGTTGGATTCTAAGATACTAGATCTTTATAAATAATTGTTATCTGGGGTATTATAGAAGTTCTTATGATTTTGCGTTAGCAATGGACGACAACTTCTAGAATACATTTGCTTTTAAAACTCAAAAACTGCAGCAAATTCTAAGTATCAAAAGATCCAACAATTGTAGTAAAAGATTCTAAATTGGAACACTACTTTCAAGACAAGCCTTCATCTCTTTGTCGGTACGGTGGTACTAACCTGAGCTCTCAAGGTCTCGCATTATCCAGATACAAATATCAGTTAGATGTATTCACCTGTAAGATGAAATCCAGGGAATCTTGATATGAGAGTATATTCTGAGGTGGGAAACATGGTTAATTCAAGTTCCTAAAATTATCTAATGTATCTTTGAAGAATTGAGAAAAGTATAGATGTTTATGTGGATAAGTATACTGCCAATCTAAGTGAATTTGTTTACTATTTAAAGTCTTAAAACTGGTTAAAATGGACAAAATGTTAAAAATCAGATTTACCTTCGCTCAAAGAAGTTATCTTCGTACAAAAATAATTATCTTCGCACGAAGATAGCTACCCTCGCACGAAGATAGCCGGCTATATATATTATCTTCGCACAAAAATAATACATAGTCATTGTTACAAATCCTCTAGAGCGAAGACACTTTTGAAATGCAAATAACGAAGTGCTGCCCAAATTTTAGCTTGTAGTGGTTGATTGGCACACCACTAGCAATGCCTAAGGTAGATTGGACTGAATTGAACTTGAATCGAAGCTAAAATTGATGTTTTCGGTAAAACGAACATAAAAACGTAGATCTAGGACAATCTAATGGGCAAAAATTAAAATTGAACATACCATCATGTAAATCAACACTTTTAGGTCGTTTTTGTAACATCAATTTCACGAAACTCGAGGAAAAATTATGAAGTGTTTATAAGGTTACCTTCGCACGAAGATAAAGTGCAAAAAGTGTAATTTGGTTATTTACCTTTGCACGAAGGTAAAAGTCCACTTCGCACGAAGGTAAATGGTAGAAATTCGAAAAATTTTCTAAGTGTTTTCGTGTTTATGCTTTTACAGGAAAAGAAAACGAACTTTAACAAAAAACACAACATCTGTTGTGTTCTTGATGAGAGTATTCCAAAAATCGCTCCTTTCAAATCAATTCTAAAGTGTAATTTGGTTATGAGCGAGTTACTGATTATTAAAGTGTTTACAGATCCTCACAAAGCTTATCGTTCACATATAGAGAGGTTCTGAGAGCATGCAAAGTACATACCGGAATGCAAGGCGATAAAATCTTTCGTATGAATTTGTAATGAAGATAAGGAAAATTTTTATTACTGAAGCCCTAATTTGCAGAGTATTAGATTTCAAAGGCAGACGAAGATCCAATGATGTATACTGAACGTATGTGCAAAGGATGCTTCTACAGAATGGGCTATAAAGGGCATGTCAACACTCAGTTCAACAAAGCTTAACTCGGAAGGCCTTACAAGTTTTCGTACATTCTGTCATATACCCACAGGAAAGGGGAAGGTGATGTTATAGATGATTATCAAAGGTGTATGATTGCGGCACTTGCGCTAAACAAGCTCTACAACTTCACCAAGATGATATTCGAGTAGATGAAGTTGAACATTGATAAAAAAAAAGTTTCTACAATACCCTAGATTTGTGCAGATAATGTTGGATGATCAATTTCCCAACTTAGTGAAAAACAAGAATGATGTGCTACCATTGGATCACATGACAGGGTTATCTTTGGTGAGATTCAATCGGTATCTGAAGCAGACTATAGATCTAGTGGAAAGGAAATTCTTTGGAAGATTCAAAGATATGAGATACAAAGCACCTCCGAAGGATAAGTGGAGAAATGAAGGCAGTGGTTCTGATGATGAGGCTGCACAGATGGAAGGTTATGAACCCAAGAGTGGTGTGTGGTATGAAAAAGATTATTCTAAGAAAAAGAAGGGTACTCCAAAAGCAAAAGCACAGAAACCTAAGATTGAATCAGTGCTTAGAGATGAAACTACCAATGTAGAATTAGAAGTTGAACAGAATGTGGAGACAGATGTGAATGTTGAAGATGAGGTGTTTTCTGCTACCTCAGATCACGAGAAAGAAACAGGAGCAGCTGGTGATAATAATGAAGATTCTGATGATTCGTTTAATAGAAAGATTAAAGAAATAGAGAAAGCTGAAAGACTGGCACAAGCAAAGAAAAAGAAAGTTGTTGGTGATGTTGATGAGGTTTTTGTACCATCAGATCCTGAATAAGAAGAGGTTGTTGAGAGGCCTATTAAGAAGGCACGAAGAGTTAAAAATAAGATTGATGCGCAAACAAAGTCTACTAGATCTGCTACTTTAAAGAAAGCTCGAAGGAAATATAGGAGAAGGAACGCATCATAGGTTGAAGATGTTGAACAATCGCCACTAACACCTAATCCACCATCATCACCACCACCACAACCATCACCTCAACATATTACATCTTCACATCAAACACTGCCATTACCAATATCTACACAACATCAAACACCTCCGCAAACTCAAATAACATTTAAACAACCAACACTAAATTACAACCAACACCTAAATCAGCTCCGAGACAATCACTGTCTGACAGATTTCCTACAGATTTTGGGGAGATTCCATTTACAAAAGGACTTGATGAAAATTTCGATGAAGACATATTCAATGACACAAAGATAGCAGAACTGGAAAGCAAGATCAAGGCCTTGGAAGATAATAAAGAATTATTAGAAGGCACAGTGAAATTCTTGAAAATGATCGAGAATATATGAAAGCTGTGATCGAAAGTCTGGTGACTGATAATGACAGGTTGAGATGCGTGGTATATGATTTTGAGGATGAACGTGTAAGGAATAATCGAAGATTAGATTTATTTTAGAAGGTATTGGCTAGCAGGTTGGGGATAAACTTTGCAGCTGAATTTAAACATTTAAAAGTTGAAGAAGCAAGACAAAAGGCAGCTGAACGGGCTAAAAAGGCAGAGGAAGATGCTAAAGCTTTGGGAAAGGGTAAAGGGAAGATTGACGAGGTTCCTTTGATAGAGCAATCAGCGCCAGAAGCTGAGTCTGTGCTAGAAATTGCTACTGATAGAGTTGAGAATGTGGAAGAAGTTGATATAGTTGTTGATGTTGAACCGGTTAACTTTGTGCTTGTTGGAGGATAGTGGATGTTTCTGGTAATTCTATGATAGAAAAGATTGTAGAATATAGGAGAATGTATGTTGAGATAGACGCAGGGATAGATGGATTTGATGACAATGAATAGGATGATGAACAAGATAAAGATGTCGGTACAAAAGATAATAAAGATGGTGATGACAAAGGCGACGATGACAATAATACGCAAAGTGGAACAAGGTTGATCATCGAAACAGCAAAGATTAATGAATCTTTTGATTACGATGCTTATCTAAATGATTCTGCTAACCAAGAAGATGATACATAACACCAGGGGGAGCAGAAAGAGCAAACTCATGATGTAGAACAGTCAAGAATCTTCACATTTTAACCAATAACAAATGCTTCTGATTGTTATAAGCCTTGAATTTTATATCAGGAGCACACTGTTGAGGAAGGCGAGTTTGTGCATAATTATACAAAGGAAGAAATTGCTATTATGCTTGGGGTTGATGAAGAGTCGTTCGAATTTGACTTTGAAGAGGATCTGAATAACATCAGTGCATTTGAGCTGAATAGTTATGTTTACAAGCACAAACCAGATGCTGATACTTATGACAAAGTAATTATGGAAGATGCTTCAGATGATGATGATGAAGATGTAAAGTATTCTAGTGAAAGGTACTGATAACTTTCCAACTTTTGAAGAGTTATTCAGAGAAGCAAGTGACGACTTGTTAAAAAGAAGGATTGAAAAGACAGTTACAGATGGAAGTATTCCGAAATATCTATCCAAAGAAGAAATCGCTGAGGCTAAAAAGATGTGGTTTAAAGAGCTACTGAAGGAAAGGAAGTTCATACGCGACAAAGATAAATCTTTGGGAGATATTCTAAGCTAGGGTTGGCTTCCGGAATTGAATGTTTATGCAGTCAAAAGAGAGTTTGGTGTGAAATACTTCAGGTACTTGAATGATTTGTAGACGTTTCCATACGGGGATATCGAAAAGCTTGTGTAGATTAACTTCCAAATGAAGTTTCATGATCAAAGATTGTGGAAGTTAATCAAATACTAAGCAGCTCATGGATTTAACAAACGGAAACCATTTATTCCGAAGAAAAGGATAAAGATCGATAAAGTTATGAAAGAGAAAGATGTCACGCTTGTGATGAAAAGGCCGTGTGTGATGAAAAACATGCCTTTGATGAAATCGAACAAGATTTCCATGAATTCTTTCAGTAGTGGCAAGTTGATTTTGAAACGGGTGAAGCTATTATTGTGTTGAAAGTTAATGATACATGGGATACTACTGAAAATTTGAATCTAGAAATGTTCGAACAAAAGAGGATATAGGGTTTGTGGAGACTATTCATATACTAGACCCAATGTGGGTAGTTAACTATTCGAAAGAAGATATCAAATGCTTGTTCTTCAACAAGATTTATTTTGATGTGAAGGAAAAGATGTAAACGATGCAATAAAAGGGTGTGATCAATGTATGCTATACACATGGTATTAATTCTGGTAAGATGTGGGAATCGTCATGGAGAGAGTTAGAGAAAGAAGAATTTCTAAAAGAGGAGCAACGTTTGGAAAAGATTGAAGAAATTCAAAAGCAGCTCATCTCAGAAGATTCCAGTTCATGAAATGGGCTCCTCCTACTCATCAGACACTGATTCCATCAGAAGAGAGAAGAAAGCCACGCCAGAACTTCTTTGGACATTAAAGTTACATGCTTGAAGATTTTGAAGACAAGCCAAGACTATGGCACATCCAAGGGGGTTTGTTGGTGCATAATGTCTATTTCCTACGTCCTAGGGATGTATCTGTGTTTGTAATATGACGAAAATGTTAGATTTTACATTGTATGTATTTAACTTCGCACGAAGGTGGGTCTACCTTCGCACGAAGGTAAATTTCCTTCGTGCGAAGATAAACTACTCTCGTACGAAGGTAGCCTAGCATGTCTATAAATAGGTCATGAGAGGTGTTAGAATGTAGAACTTTTGTGACTGAGACGGTGAAACTCTGTCGCATTTCCTGGTCATTTTTATATAGAATGAAATCAGTTAATTGATGAAATAATCTTGGTAATGATGGTTTTTGACATGTTTATCAAAGTTATTTTATCCGTATAAAACAAAAACGCAGCGGAATATTTATTTAAAACATGTTACTTACAAGATATAAAACCCATTTATATGTAAAACCAAAACCCGGATCCATATATGAACATGCATGCTATCAAAATACAATCATAGGGTGTTTAGAATACTACCTTCCAAAGAACAAGTAGGTGAAGAAGATGATACTTCTTGAATGGTAATCTTCTAAGTAGAAGACCTCAAGCTTTTATACCCCAAGCTTTCCAACAAACACCTTGATTATGCTAGGATTTCTACACTTATGAACTCACTTGAAACACTCTTGGACAAAACCCTTTTGGCCGAAAATTGAGAGTTTCTTCTTAGAGTCTTGCACTTGAATTAAACATAAAAAAACTTTTGGACAAACACTATGCTTGGCTGATTTTTTTGAGAGCATTCACAAGTATATTTTTAACTTGAATTCTATGTAAATCATATATGAGAATGATGAATCAAATCCATCATATATTCTTCCAAGATCTCATCTTGGATTTGATGAGATTGTGTAAGATATGCATGCAAAAATGAATGGTGGAAGACAATCTTGGGAAGCCCCGAAATTTTCGGCCATATGGTCTTGTTTTTGTCACCTGAAATTTCATTTTTATAAAATAAGTCTTATATTTATTTTATAACCTTTCATAAAATTATAACATCACATGTTATAAGACTTATGCAACATATCACAATTATTTATAATGTTATTTAACCCATTAAATAACAATATAAAATACTCCCTCAAAATAAATTATCCATATAATTTATCAGTTTCTCAAGTGCAATTATTTAGAAAACCAATTTCTAAATATTCTAAGTGTTAATATTTATTTGTTTGATCATATCATAAATAATATTATAAGTGTTTGTCTAGCTTGTTATTGGGTATGACCCAACTTGGATCATAACGTACTAGCCACATCATTTTAATATGTGTCTTGGGCATACCGATTCCAACAGTTAATTGTCACTAATTCATATGAATCCCGCGCCTATGGACTAGATGTTCAAATTAGGACCTTTGCTATTGTACAAAACGATCCTACATTTCAAAGTTTCAATTTTTTGAACATTTTATCAGCTTTAACGACCCACTCAATTGATCAAGTCTAAGTTAATGACCCTATTTAACTTATTTGTCTACCAAGTCCAAGTTAATGACATTGGTGGAACATTTTATGAACATACAGATGTTTTCAGGCAATTTTAAGTTTCAAATTGATGAACTTTTTGATCATTTCAAAACTTTTTCTTATTTTAGATAAGCTCCCAACCCGTTTTCCTTTGTATTTCTCTTAGCATTCAACATCTCTGGATTTTGAAGATGCGCTTTCCATCATCGGCAGTCAAAACTAAGACAAAAATAAAATCTTTTTGTTTTTTCCAAAGTTTATGCTAAAACACATTGAAAATCTTTTTGGGTTTCTTCTGAAATAAAATGCAATACCTATGTACAAACATATTTACAGACATTTTTTGTGAGTTTGTGTTAAAGGATCATATCAGTTTTTGAAACAAATCACTTGTACCGTTGATCTTGAAAACTTTATGTTTTAAACAAATTCACTTAGACTATCAGTATACTGGTCCACTTAAACCTCTACACGTTTCTCAATTGCTCTGAGATACGTTAATTAGATATCTTAGAACTTGACTAAAAAGTGTTTCCCACATCAGAATATACTCCCATATCAAGATTCCCTGGATTTCATCTTACATGTGAATATATCTAACTGATTGTTTATCCGAAAATAGTCTTGGATCACAGTGATGGTGATTGACAAACACCCAAAACACCTAAGGTGTTTGAATGACACTTGTAAGAAAAACAAGAAAAACTAAGATGAAGGTGAAGAATCTTGTCCAAGATACAATCCCATAATAATGATAACATTCAAAGATCCTGGATATCAATTAAGAACATGTAAATCCGAGACACAAACATAGAGATGATAGCAAAATAACATTGGTCCAAGAAACTTGGAGCCAAAGGATTGGCATTCATATTTATAGTTCAGGACCTCCTAGCGTAATTAATAATTACGTTGGGAGGATAATTACGCCGCTACAGGTACAAACACCTATAGGTACATTTTTGGCCCTTCTAGTTTGACTAACTGTTACAATCAAGCTACAAATTATGAACTCAATACGGTCTAAAAAGCATCCTAGACCAATGCGTACTTGAGAGTCTTCATTCTCTATTCTGAGCTTTTGGGCTTGTAGTGGCATCTTGTTCTTTTGATGGATGTGCATTTTGAGTAGACACAACTTCACTTGTTTTGGGGTCCTCCGTAGAGACTTCATATGCGGATGAAGTCGGAGGTGGTGGTATAACTTGAACATCAGATTCTAATGAGGGGTCTTTGGTCTGAGACAAGGATGGTTGTGGTTCAGCAGGTTTTTCGACAACTTTCTTCTTTCTTGCTTCATCCTGCTCTTTTTGCTCTTCAATTCTGACTAGAATTTCCATCATCTCTTTCTTTCTTTCTCTAGCCCTTTCGAAAGCTCGTTGAAAGAGCATACCCTCCTCTAGGTATTCCTTTCCCGCTCTGACATGTATTTCGTGCCCATAAAGAATGTTCAGGTTGGATAGGCAAAATATGAACATGTCAATCATATCAAGAATCCTAATGTCTTCATTATCGTTCGATCTGATCACTACTTTACCGGTTTGTCCATCATAGAACCATTTCTTGAAGTTGGTGAGCATTACTGGATGTTCTTGAGTAACTGTTACCCTTGTAACCACCTTAGCAGGATTAATTACCCATGTAACTTAGGCTTTTCTAGTTGTTAGGTCTTTGGTGGTTTTCGAGACTCGTCTTCTTGGGCGTTGAGGCTTGAACACGGTGAATCCACGCAAACATTCGCGAAGTATAAGTCTTTCAAAATCTCCTCCAATGTTGCTATTTGTGAGATTTATCATGTCATGTTTACTTAGTTCACGAACATCCCGCGTTGGTAAACTTTGAATGTCATTTCCAGTTCGAAAATATTGGATTACACCGCCTCTTCGCATCACAATGAATAACCCTGTTAAGTTGCAGTATTTCCAACTTATGATTCTGTCAATTGCCTTGGTTTTCTCAACAGTTACAACTTGATAGAAGTCTGGCAGTTTCGCTCTTTCTTTCTTGAACCATTCAGGGTGTTCCAGTGCCTCTTCTTCTCCTCCATCGGTTTCATAAACTACTTCATCTTCCAAACCCCATTCGACAAACTTAGGGCACATTTCAATTCTTTCTACCTCATCTTCTTCACTATCTCCATCGATGTTCATATGAATTGCCGATTCAAGTCGTTTCTTTTTCTTTTCAGCTATCGCGGCTTTACGTTTTCTTCCTCTTCTCTAAATTTGTCAAAATTGTGAGAGGGGATCGGCTCTCCTCTTGTGAGCACCGGACGATTCGACTCAACTAACAGAGGCGGAATTCATTGCTAGCAAGTTGGACAAACAAACAATCAAGTATGCTGCTTAAATGCCTTTACTTCATATATTAATAAATGTGTAAGTTACACACGAGTAAACAAATGGATAGGGCTTCGCCGTAGTCACACACCAACAGATGACACACAATACTCAAGCTCCACTATATATAGGCCAACATGGCTCGCACAGGAGAGAGGTTTTTAGCTCGTGCGAGTGGTGCCTCGTACGAGAGACAAGATGTCACTCGTACGAGCCACAACAGCTCACTTATACGAGCCATATAAAATACATTAAAATATGACAACTTATGTCCTATATACATGACCGACATATCCGAGACATAGGCGATATACATTATGCACCAACAAACTCCCCCTTGGATGTTTCCGCATTCTTGGATAGTCTTCACAAAAATTTCTTCAAAATTTTTCAAAAATGTTTCACCTTTAGCGTCTAAAAAAATGTTTTGGTGGCCTGCGACACTCCTCATAAGATATCGGCGTTGGTCTGTAGGAGGAGGCTGATTGTAAGTATTGCCAAACCAAAAATTTCTCAGTGATGCAATCCTAGCTCTCTCAGCAATCCTTTCAACATTCTTTTGTTTCTTCAGCTACTCCTTCTCTTCAAGCTTCTCCCTGAAGTGTTCCATGTTTTTCCTGAATGTAAATTATTAGCAAAACAAACATTAACAATCTTCTGGAATTGCAGCGCCTGCTCTTTATCTCTCTCTTCTTAACTGATCTTACTATAAAATAAACATTCGATATCTTTCTGTGAGCAGTTTACTAGCCACATCGGGTCTAGTAATCGAATACCGTGCCATAAACCATATATACGTTTGTGCGCAATGATGGATTCGGAAAGTTCTTCAGTAATTTTCCAAGAATCTTCATCCGGTTGGACGCAAATAACAGCTTCACCTGTGCTTGAATCATAGTGCCACCATTTGAATATCTTGTGAAAATCTTGCTCCATTTTAATCAGAGGCATGTTCTTCATCACTCGATGCCTCTTAACAATCAACGTCACATCCTTCTCTTTTGTAACTGGATCAATCTTCGTGACTCTTTTAGGGATATGTGGCTTCCAGCGATTAAAACCATGAGTAGCTTCAAGCTTTATCAGTTTCCACAGCCGCTAGTCATGAAATTTCATCTTCAGGTTAATCATCTTTGTCTGCACCAGTTCATTGATATCCCAGAATGGCAGGGTCTTTAAATCACTTAAATGTCAGAAGGACTGGAGCCCATATTCCCTCTTTATCGTATATATGTCTAGTTCCTCGATCCAACCCTAGCTAATAATATCCCCTAGAGAAAAATCGGCATCGCGAGTGAAAAATGCTAGGGGATGTTTGTATTTACGTTCTTTTGGTAATTCCTTAAACCACAATTTCCGCATTTCAGCTATCTCCTCTTTTGATAATCGTTTAGGCACTGTTCCCTGCTTCACAACCTCTTCTACTTTACGTTTCAACAGATCATCGATTTCGGTTGTGAGCATTTCGCTAAAGGTTGGGAAGTCATCCGTACCCTCACCAGCATCATTTGTAGTATCATCGTCATCGGAATCATCCTCCACGACAACCTTATCGTAATCATGTGCTTCTGAAAAGTGTTCGAAGAGATAATCTTCAGGCTGGATAACAGTGATGTCGTTTAGCTCATCTTCGAAGTCAAATTCAAATGAATCTTCATTCACCTAACTATTCGCAACCATTTCCTTTGTATAATTGTGGATATATTCACCTTCTTCCACATCATGTTCCAAATAGAAAATCTTCGGTTTAGACACGACAGGAACAGTTGACATAGCAATCACTGTGAGAATTCTTGCCCGCTGAGAATCCTTCGAGCCATCATACGACTCCCCCTGACCTTGGTCATTATGAAGTTGGTTGGCCAAATCATTCTAGTACACAGAAAAATCAATATCAACATTCATTCCAAATTTTGTTACAAGAATTCCCGAACCTCCCTTATCACTATCATTATCCTATCTATCACTATCAGATTTCTTCTTTGACGCGTCATCTATTTCGTCTAAGTCTTCATCAACTTCCTCAAGATCTTTAGCAAAAGAATCAATCTCTTCATCAATCTCCTTCAACATCTTTCTTTTCTTCAACAACTCCTGGTGTTTCGTAGAAAGATTTTACATGTCGATTTCCACATCTTTTGGCTTTCCTAAATTTCATCGTTTGCACATACATAACCAACTCAGAAGATACTGGCGCAGATCCAGCTTCTGGCGCAACTTTATCTTTCATAGGATCCTCTCCAACCTTTTCTTTCCCCTTGCCTTGAGCGTCAGATAATTCTTTAGCAATTCTTTCATGCTCTGCCACCCTTTCTCTGGCTTCCTGCCTCTCTATCTCATCAATTTTCGCAGCAAGATTAATCCCGAGCTTTTTGATAAGAATTTTCTGGAACAAGCTCACTTGTCTCTGATTCCTTAGACGTTCTTCGTCATATTCTTCCATATGCTTCCGTAGCCTTTCGTTTTCCGACACGATACTTGCTAATAAAGCCTCGAGATTCTGTCGATCTTCTTCTAAACCCTTAATACGTTCCTACAGTTCGGCAATCTTGACGTTGTTTAGCATAACTTGATTTTATAACTCTGTAATATGTGAGTGATTGAACATATATGTCGTAAATTCTTCAGCCCCAGGAATATCTTTGAAATCAAAGTCAAATTGATCTTCTAATATGGAGCCCTTTGAAAATTGGGGTGGAGATTGAGTTAGATTAGGTTGAGGGGTGGTGTGACAACCTGGAAATTTCTCATACTTTCGTGTACTATTGTTGATTAAATTCTTGTGCATGGCACTTGGAAATCTTTGTGTATGACACTTGGGGAACTTCTTGTAACGTTGCGTACCATTGTAAACGAACTAACTCTTTGTGCGTGGCACTCTAAACATGTACGTTACATGCTAAACCGCGTTTACTCAATTTTCGGGATGAAAATTCTTTCAACATGGGGATAATGTGATATCCCGGGTTTTTCGGATAACTTAAACGTAATACGTGTCAATCTAATTACGTGCTATGTGTACGAACGTGTACGAATTAAATGAATACGAGTTGTGTGATTGTTTTAGTGATTGAATATTTAGATTTAATACGTGCACGAACTTAACCGAACCGCGACACGTTCTAAACCTTGGTTCATTGCGACTCTAGGAGTAACAAGTTTTAAACTCTAGTTCAAGTCAAGTCCTCGGCCAAGATCAAATCCAACACACATCGAAAACCTAAACCCTAAACCAAACATGTCTCGGCCATAAGATCAAAACCAAACCGAAACCTATATCATGCAACTTTAGTCTTCGGCCAAAAGAGAACAAGAATCAAAGATCAAACCTAAACTCTAATACTCTAATCACTCGGCCGCAAAACCCAAACCAAACCACTCTAAGACTTGGCCGCGAGATCAAATCCAAATCAAACTAACTCATCTTAATCTTTGGCCGCAAGATAAAACCCAAACCGACCCAACCCAAGTCCCTCGGCCACGAGTGTGTATCTAAAACCGCAACCCTCATCTCTCTCCTTGCCTATATATATCAACAATGCATGCTCAATTCAGAATTCACAAAACCCTAGACAAAACTGCCGTCGGCAGCTCCCTTTGCTCCTCCTAACCGATCGAGATCAGCTCTTTTGTTCATCTTTTCAGTCGCAAACAAACTGCCTTACCCTCATCATCATCTCGGTCGCAGCAAGCAACAGTTTTTCTGTTCTTTTCTTCCGGTCGCAGCAGCAATCATCGACATCTTCAGTCTCGGTCGCAACTATCCAGGATCACCGGTTCCTTAACATACTCACGGTTCGATTACCTTATCATTAAAAGTCTAGAATTTATCATATGTTACTGGATCATAGTCGGATATACGTGTCTTGAGTGTGTTGTTTTCGGATTATGTATATGTTTGAATGTCTAGTTGTTTCGGACATATGCTTGAATGATTCATTGTCTCGGACATATGCTTGAATGAATTGTTGTCTCGGACATATGATTAATTGATTAGTTGTCTTCGGATTATATGTGCTTGCAAGTAATCGGCTGAATTGATAGTGTGGGTATACATGACTGTTTTCGGAATCAATAGCTTACAACTATGATTTGTTTATAAAGATTATAGTTATTGAGTAGGGTTTGCATGGATAAGTCGTTAGTAGTAAACTAGGATAAAAAATCGGACTTTGCTCGCTTAGGTCGATCAATAGGAACGGTGTAGGTAAGTTGTAATAACAATAATGCTGAAACAGCCTGCTGAATACTAGTTACAGCCGACTTCATCTGGCTGTAACTTGGTCGTTAGTTGTCGAAAAACAGGATTTTCTGATGTCTAGAACGTAGAGATTTGAATAAGGAATCTAATGGCGCTGGATTCATAATTTTCTGAAATCGTTTGATATTTTTAAAGGGCTAAACAAGTTCAGTAGGTAAAGCTGTTAAAATTCTGGAATTTTGTTGGTTGTTTATCAAGCTAGATTTTAAAATCAGTAGAGAGTTGAGTCATGATTTTTGTACAGCAACTAGGTATAAAAATTTCCGGGCAACTCCAACTGGAATTTCGTTAATCGGACAATCAGTGATTTTTAAATAAATTCTTCCGTGGACTGCAGTCAGAAAGCGGTAAATCTGACTGCAGCTTAGGGAATTAATATTGATGGTTAATTGGTAGAGATTCAGGACTTAGAAAAATTATATAAATTTCTATGGTATAAATGTCACCTACTGTAAAAATATGGGAATTTTTAGAATGCTGGAACTATTTTATAAAAATCCTAGAAAACAGCTGAATAATTGAGTGTTAAGCAGAAAGTTGTTAACTTGTGATTTTATGCATTAAAGTGTTGCATGGATTTGGAATATGTTCATGATAAGTTGTTTGATTACTATGATCACATGAGAATACTTGCATGCATGTTTGAGTGTTAGATATGTTGTTTGTGTGTATCACTTTGTGAGTAAATTGCGTGTGGAATTTGTATTGGTGTGATTACACACTGACGTGGAATTAATTGGTTTGTTAGGACGCAACTAGCGGTCCCATCTCTTATAACATCTTTGCCACACTAACCGAGCTAATAAAGGTGAGTTCACGGCCCCTAACTTTATCCGGTTTTTAAACAACAGGGGGAGAAACATGTATACACTCTCAAACTCGAACTCTTTACGTTATACGAATTTAACGTCACATAACTATAAGGTAACTAAGTTAATGTTAATGTAATGTTATGGGCACTAAGCAGCTTTATCACTTAAGTCCTCGACAATCTCCTCGGATCGTTAGTATTTGGGTTAAGTAGCGGGGGAATTATAAGTAGTACTACTGGGTCTGACGAGCCCCATCCGAGCTAGTCGCGCTAGCCGACCGGGTATGGTCAACGGGTGTATGATTGGCCTAACACCGCCATGGTCATGTGAAAGGCCTGGCAAAACGGAGGCACAACAGTCCGCTTCGATCGCGAACACTTAGTGACATGACTTTAGGCTAGCTACCTATATACATTAATATTGAACTTAATTATGGATCAACTTAATATTCCGGGTTTGGAATATTGGAAACATCAACTTATTATCCCGGGTTGGGGATAATGGAAATAACAACTTAATATTCCGGGATGGGAATATTGGAAGTAACAACTTATTATTCCGGGATTGGAATAATGGAACTAATATGTTATCCCAGGTTGGGGATAACGGAGTAACAAACCATAACCGAACAAACGAATTTATGAAAACCTGTGAACTCACTCATCTTTAATGTTGACACTTGTTTCTTTACATGTTTCTCAGGACGCTAGGAGCTCTAGGTGCACGCACATGCATTGAACAAGACGTCATTATCGAGTCTTATTTATTAATATTGTTTTGGGATTTTTCATTTGTTTTGGCGTTTGTGTTGGCGCCCGCATCACTACTTATTTATGCTTCCGCTCAAACTTTAAAACCAATGCTCTGCTAAATATTGGTAATTGATATAAAATCTACAAAGAACGATTTTGTAAAACGTATAATCAAATCATGTAGAGTCGTTCGACGTACTAGTGTTTCAGATCCTGGTTTGTTCACACGTCTCGCGGTAAAACTCCGCAAGTGGAAATTGAGGGTGTGACAGATTGGTATCAGAGCCACTAGCTATAGAGAACCAGGTTTGCATTAGAAGTAGACCTAAACTATAGCTGATATCACGACACTAGACTTAGTTTGGCACCGAATTATTATATCTTGTTATGTAATATACCACAACTGTGTTTGGTAGATTATGCCTTCATGATAAGGAATGAAAACAACTCATAACTAACTACACGACCTAACAGGCAATGTCATCATCCTCATCGTCATCATCGTCCGACAGACTTACACCACCAAGGGCATCAGGAAAGGCACCAATGGTGGAACCCATACTACCTTATGGCGTAGAGACACGCTCAGCGGCGAGGAAGAGGCTCGCTCTGGGGGAGGAGTCATCGTTACGCCCAACTATTGCGGTACCGGTTGAACCGGTTAATCATGTAGAAATAGGAATTGACATGCTTAGAATCCTAGTGCATACACAACAAAAACAGTTAGAAAGAATGCAGGAAACCATCTTAGCACAAGGATGGATGATCCGACACCTTACAGGAAAGACTGACTCGCTCGAGGAAGAGCATCGTACGAGTAAGATAGCTCGTAACACCATAGCCAGAGATCTGCGTGCTGAGCAGATAAGAGCTGACTGGCTTGAGGACAGAGTCCTGGAAAATAGTTGGAACATTCAGGAACTGCAAAATCAAGCACTTGCACCAGCACCGGCCCCTCCAGTGCCGGTAGAGGAGGATCCAGAAGAGGATCCAGAGGCGGATCCTGAAGAGGATCCGGAGGAGGAGGACCCAGCTGAGGAAGCTGGAAATGCCGCACAGGATGACGGCAACGACAGTGACTTGGGGGATGGAGATGTAGACGACTGACACGTCTCGTTTATATTATTTGTTTTCCTTCAGTTATTATTTTCCCACTTGTATTTAAACCTGAGACTTTATAGAGAATTCGTATGTTTGATTTGCACTTTTGTATGACGTTGAAATTTCAGTTAATCAAGTATTTCTTTTGACTATTTAACATATTGAGTTGACATAACTTAATAATTATTAAAGTACGAAGTAGGATAACTATATTGGATATATAGACTTATCAGGGTGTGTTTGTGTTGTGTTTCGAAGATCTAAATGGCGACTGGAAGACGTGGAAACCTTAACTTGACGCCCGAAGAGCTAGCTGCCATGATTCAGGAGCATGTGAACGCAGCTTTAGCGGGTGTTCAGAACTAGCCGGCAGGTAACCACTATTAAATTTTCGCGTGAAAATCTAATAGTGAGGCTAGTAAAATTCCTTGCTGACTTCCTGTTCTCTGTCAGCAGGAGGGGGCTTTAACCCCTACAAGATGTTCCTTGACGCAAAGCCTAGCAAATTCTCGGGGGCGGAAGGACCCATTGGATTGGTCCGCTGGATCGAAAAATCAGAATCCGTTTTTGAAATGTGCAACTGCCTAGAGGCAAACAAAGTCAAATATGCAGCCTCAACACTGGAAGAGGGGGCACTGACATGGTGGAATGCCCAAGTCCAAACACGTGGACTGTTAGCTGCAAATGCAATGGCATGGGCTGAGTTCAAGGCCCTAATTAAAGAGGAGTACTGTCCACAAGACAGAGTGCAACAGTTAGAGCAAGCTTTATGGAACCATAAGATGGTGGGATCGGAGATTGAAGCTTACACCGCAAAACATCATGATTTAGTATTTCTGTGTCCCGAATTAGCCAACACTGCGGAGAAAAGACTCGAGTTCTATCTCGGGGGTTTGGTTCCGGAAATTCAGGGCATGGTAATGGCTAGTAACCCTGTAACAGAACATCAAGCAATCCGATTGGCTCACAAACTCACCGATAAAGCGGTGGAACAGAAGAAACTCCAGCACGGGGTACAACCGAAGTCGCTCCAGATAACAAAAGAAAATTTGAAGACTCCACTGTTCGACAGTCTTCGTCATCACATCCGCAACAAGGGAACCAGAAACGGTTCAATCATTACCACAGCCACCGGGGTCATCAAAATCATTCCAACAACAACAACACAACACAACAATAACAACCAGAATGCAGGCGGCTATGTAGGTCGAAAGCCGCAGTGCAACCGCTGCAATCTTCACCATAACGGCCCTTGTGCCGGAAATCGCTGCCAAAGATGTGGCAAGATGGGACATGCGGCAAAGGATTGTCGTGGGGAAATCGTGTCCCGACAAAATCAGAATCAGCCTCAGGTCAGCAGCAGGGTATAAACCGGGGATGCTATCAGTGTGGTAGCACTGCTCATTTCAGAAGAGACTGCCCACAGTTGCGCAACAACAACAATAATGGTGGAAACAACCACAACAACCACAACATAATCACAACAACAACAATGGGAACGGTGGCACAGGAGGTGCCAAAGGTCGTGCATTTACATTGGGCCGCGGAGAGGCCAGAAATGACACGAACGTGGTCACCGGTAAGTTTCCCCTTAATGAACATTTTCCTACTGTGCTTTTTGATACGGGTGCGGATAGGAGTTTTATATCTGAGTCTTTTAGGAAGAACCTAAATCTCACGCTTAAATCATTAGAGACCCCTAATGTTATAGAATTAGCGATGGTAAATCTGTAGATGTGACCCAAATAGTATCCGGCTGTCAACTCAAACTCGCGGGTACACTTTTACCATTGATCTGATGACAACTACCTGGGTAGTTTTGACGTGGTAGTCGGAATGGACTGGCTATCCGACGTCCGGGCTGAAGTTCTCTGCTTCGAAAAGTCTATCCGTATTCCACTCACGAACGACGAAATCCTGACGGTACAAGGCGACAAGGCAAGCGCCGTCACCAACATTATCTCATTTATGCAAGCGCAGAAGTATCTTCGGAGAAAGAACTCCTTCGCTTTACTCGCACTAATTACCGAACAGCCTAAGGACGAGAAACGTATAGAAGACATCCTGTCGTCCGTGATTTTTCCGATGTATTCCCAGAAGAACTACCTGGTCTTCCATCACATCGACAATTGGAGTTTGAAATCGAATTGGCAAGCAATGCAACTCCCATCGCCAAAGCTCCATACCGCCTAGCTCCAGCCGAGCTGCAGGAGCTGTCTACCCAACTTCAAGAGCTGCTAGAAAAAGGATTTATCCGACTAAGCGTTCGCCATGGGAGCTCCAGTCCTGTTTGTCAAGAAAAAGGACGGGACTTTCCGCATGTGCATCGACTATAGGGAACTCAACAAGGTTACAGTCAAGAACCGATACCCGTTACCTCGCATCGACGATCTATTCGACCAACTGCAAGGGTCAAGTTACTACTCTAAGATTGATTTACGGTCCGGTTATCATCAGCTACGCGTCAGGGAGGAGGATATCGCTAAGACAGCATTTCGCACTCGGTATGGCCATTACGAGTTCTTGGTCATGCCATTCGGTCTCACTAACGCACCTGCGGTATTCATGGACCTCATGAACCGCGTGTGTAAACCATACCTCGACAAATTTGTCATTGTGTTCATCGATGACATACTCATCTACTCCAAAAGTGAAGAAGAGTATGCTGAGCATCTACGATTACTGCTAGGATTACTTCAACAGGAAAAGCTATATGCCAAGCTTTCGAAGTGTGATTTCTGGATCCGGGAAGTTCAGTTTCTCGGGCACGTCGTGAATGAAAAGGGTATCCACGTAGACCCTGCCAAGATTGAAGCCATCAAAAACTGGGAAGCACCTAAGAAACCGACGGAGATCCGCCAATTCTTAGGATTGGCTGGTTACTACAGACGCTTCATCGAGGGGTTTTCAAAGATTGCACAACCGCTTACTACCCTCACCCAGAAAGGTATCAAGTATACTTGGGGTGACAAGCAAGAAGCAGCATTTCAATTGCTGAAGCAGAAACTTTGCAGTGCACCCATTCTGTCCTTGCCGGAAGGGACAGATGACTTCGTAGTGTATTGTGATGCTTCCATTCAGGGATTGGGATGCGTACTCATGCAACGCGATAAGGTCATCGCGTATGCGTCACGACAGCTGAAGGTTCACGAGAAAAACTACACGACGCATGACCTGGAATTGGGAGCAGTGGTGTTTGCACTTAAGATTTGGAGACACTACCTCTATTGAACAAAGTGCACAATCTTTACTGACCACAAAAGCCTCCAACACATCTTTGATCAGAAAGAGTTGAACATGCGACAGCGTCGCTGGGTCGAACTCTTGAACGATTATGAGTGTGCCATTCGGTATCACCCGGGTAAAGCTAACGTAGTAGCTGATGCCCTCAGTAGGAAGGAACACTTGAAACCTCGTCGCGTACGAGCACTACAACTCACTATTCATTCGGGGCTACCCGAACAAATACGCGACGCCCAGTTAGAAGCAGTTAAGGAGGAAAACATCAAAGCCGAATCAGTGGGAAAAATGGAACGCGACTGGGAGGTAAAGCCCAATGGAGCCCGGTATTTCATGAATCGCATATGGGTACCTCTCTACGGAAACCTTAGAGAGCTAGTCATGGATGAAGCTCACAAATCTCGATACTCTGTCCATCCGGGTTCGGATAAGATGTATCAAGACCTTAAAGCTGCGTATTGGTGGCCCAACATGAAAGCCAATATAGCCACCTACGTGAGTAGATGTTTGACTTGTGCAAAAGTCAAGGTGGAGTATCAAAAGCCATCGGGGCTACTCCAACAACCTGAGATCCCAGTGTGGAAGTGGGATCAGATCTCAATGGATTTCATCACTAAACTCCCGCGAACCTTGGGTGGTTGCGATACCATCTGGGTGATTGTGGATCGTTTAACTAAGTCCGCACACTTCCTAGCTATTAAAGAAACAGATAAGATGGAGAAGTTGACTCGCATCTACATTAAGGAAGTAGTTTCTCGGCACGGAGTGCCAACGTCCATCATCTCAGATAGAGATGCTCGCTTCACGTCAAACTTCTGGCAGTCACTCCAGAAAGCGTTGGGAACACGCTTGGATATGAGCACAGCTTATCACCCTCAGACTGATGGTCAAAGCGAAAGGACCATACAAACCTTGGAAGACATGCTTAGGGCATGCGTGGTGGACTTCGGAAATAATTGGGAAATTCACCTGCCTCTAGTAGAATTCTCATATACAACAGCTATCACACGAGTATTTCGGCAGCACCATTTGAGGCATTATATGGTCGTAAATGTAGATCACCGGTCTGCTGGGCAGAAGTCGGTGACAGTCAACTCACAGGCCCTGAGTTAATACTTGAGGCTACTGAAAAGATTGTACAAATCAGAAACCGCATGGCGGCGGCACGAGATCGACAGAAAAGCTACGCGGATCAACGACGCAAACCGCTCGAATTTCAAGTAGGCGACCGCGTCCTACTAAAGGTGTCACCCTGGAAGGGTGTAATCCGCTTTGGAAAACGGGGCAAACTTAACCCACGGTACGTAGGCCCGTTTGTAATCTTGAAACGTATCGGACCCGTAGCATACCAATTAGACCTTCCTGCCGAACTCAGTGGAGTTCACAACGTATTTCACGTGTCAAATCTGAAGAAGTGTCTATCAGATGAAACTTTAGTTATTCCATTGGATGAGATCCAAGTGGATGAACAACTACACTTCGTGGAAAAGCCTATTGAGATCATGGATCGTGAGATCAAGACTCGAAGGCACAGCAAAATTCCAATCGTTAAAGTTCGTTGGGACTCTAAGCGTTGACCGGAGTTCACGTGGGAAAGAGAGGATCAAATGAAAAGCAAATACCCACACCTCTTCGCAACTGAGCAGCAAACTAACGATGACAGTACCTAAATTTTCGGGACGAAAATTCTTTCAACAAGGGGATGATGTGACAACCTGGAAATTTCTCATACTTTCGTGTACTATTGTTGATTAAATTCTTGTGCATGGCACTTGGAAATCTTTGTGTATGACACTTGGGGAACTTCTTGTAACGTTGCGTACCATTGTAAACGAACTAACTCTTTGTGCGTGGCACTCTAAACATGTACGTTACATGCTAAACCGCGTTTACTCAATTTTCGGGACGAAAATTCTTTCAACATGGGGATAATGTGATATCCCGGGTTTTTCGGTTAACTTAAACGTAATACGTGTCAATCTAATTACGTGCTATGTGTACGAACGTGTACGAATTAAATGAATACGAGTTGTGTGATTGTTTTAGTGATTGAATATTTAGATTTAATACGTGCACGAACTTAACCGAACCGCGACACGTTCTAAACCTTGGTTCATTGCGACTCTAGGAGTAACAAGTTTTAAACTCTAGTTCAAGTCAAGTCCTCGGCCAAGATCAAATCCAACACACATCGAAAACCTAAACCCTAAACCAAACATGTCTCGGCCATAAGATCAAAAGCAAACCGAAACCTATAGCATGCAACTTTAGTCTTTGGCCAAAAGAGAACAAGAATCAAAGATCAAACCTAAACTCTAATACTCTAATCACTCGGCGGCAAAACCCAAACCAAACCACTCTAAGAATTGGCCGCGAGATCAAATCCAAATCAAACTAACTCATCTTAATCTTTGGCCGCAAGATAAAACCCAAACCGACCCAACCCAAGTCCCTCGGCCACGAGTGTGTATCTAAAACCGCAACCCTCATCTCTCTCCTTGCCTATATATATCAACAATGCATGCTCAATTCAGAATTCACAAAACCCTAGACAAAACTGCCGTCGGCAGCTCCCTTTGCTCCTCCTAACCGATCGAGATCAGCTCTTTTGTTCATCTTTTCAGTCGCAAACAAACTGCCTTACCCTCATCATCATCTCGGTCGCAGCAAGCAACAGTTTTTCTGTTCTTTTCTTCCGGTCGCAGCAGCAATCATCGACATCTTCAGTCTCGGTCGCAACTATCCAGGATCACCGGTTCCTTAACATACTCACGGTTCGATTACCTTATCATTAAAAGTCTAGAATTTATCATATGTTACTGGATCATAGTCGGATATACGTGTCTTGAGTGTGTTGTTTTCGGATTATGTATATGTTTGAATGTCTAGTTGTTTCGGACATATGCTTGAATGATTCATTGTCTCGGACATATGCTTGAATGAATTGTTGTCTCGGACATATGATTAATTGATTAGTTGTCTTCGGATTATATGTGCTTGCAAGTAATCGGCTGAATTGATAGTGTGGGTATACATGACTGTTTTCGGAATCAATAGCTTACAACTATGATTTGTTTATAAAGATTATAGTTATTGAGTATGGTTTGCATGGATAAGTCGTTAGTAGTAAACTAGGATCAAAAATCGGTCTTTGCTCGCTTAGGTCGATCAATAGGAACGGTGTAGGTAAGTTGTAATAACAATAATGCTGAAACAGCCTGCTGAATACTAGTTACAGCCGACTTCATCTGGCTGTAACTTGGTCGTTAGTTGTCGAAAAACGGATTTTCTGATGTCTAGAACGTAGAGATTTGAATAAGGAATCTAATGGCGCTAGATTCATAATTTTCTGAAATCGTTTGATATTTTTAAAGGGCTAAACAAGTTCAGTAGGTAAAGCTGTTAAAATTCTGGAATTTTGTTGGTTGTTTATCAAGCTAGATTTTAAAATCAGTAGAGAGTTGAGTCATGATTTTTGTACAGCAACTAGGTATAGAAATTTCCGGGCAACTCCAACTGGAATTTCGTTAATCGGACAATCAGTGATTTTTAAATAAATTCTTCCGTGGACTGCAGTCAGAAAGCGGTAAATCTGACTGCAGCTTAGGGAATTAATATTGATGGTTAATTGGTAGAGATTCAGGACTTAGAAAAATTATATAAATTTCTATGGTGTAAATGTCACCTACTGTAAAAATATGGGAATTTTTAGAATGCTGGAACTATTTTATAAAAATCCTAGAAAACAGCTGAATAATTGAGTGTTAAGCAGAAAGTTGTTAACTTGTGATTTTATGCATTAAAGTGTTGCATGGATTTGGAATATGTTCATGATAAGTTGTTTGATTACTATGATCACATGAGAATACTTGCATGCATGTTTGAGTGTTAGATATGTTGTTTGTGTGTATCACTTTGTGAGTAAATTGCGTGTGGAATTTGTATTGGTGTGATTACACACTGACGTGGAATTAATTGGTTTGTTAGGACGCAACTAGCGGTCCCATCTCTTATAACATCTTTGCCACACTAACCGAGCTAATAAAGGTGAGTTCACGGCCCCTAACTTTATCCGGTTTTTAAACAACAGGGGGAGAAACATGTATACACTCTCAAACTCGAACTCTTTACGTTATACGAATTTAACGTCACATAACTATAAGGTAACTAAGTTAATGTTAATGTAATGTTATGGGCACTAAGCAGCTTTATCACTTAAGTCCTCGACAATCTCCTCGGATCGTTAGTATTTGGGTTAAGTAGCGGGGGAATTATAAGTAGTACTACTGGGTCTGACGAGCCCCATCCGAGCTAGTCGCGCTAGCCGACCGGGTATGGTCAACGGGTGTATGATTGGCCTAACACCGCCATGGTCATGTGAAAGGCCTGGCAAAACGGAGGCACAACAGTCCGCTTCGATCGCGAACACTTAGTGACATGACTTTAGGCTAGCTACCTATATACATTAATATTGAACTTAATTACGGATCAACTTAATATTCCGGGTTTGGAATATTGGAAACATCAACTTATTATCCCGGGTTGGGGATAATGGAAATAACAACTTAATATTCCGGGATGGGAATATTGGAAGTAACAACTTATTATTCCGGGATTGGAATAATGGAACTAATATGTTATCCCAGGTTGGGGATAACGGAGTAACAAACCATAACCGAACAAACGAATTTATGAAAACCTGTGAACTCACTCATCTTTAATGTTGACACTTGTTTCTTTACATGTTTCTCAGGACGCTAGGAGCTCTAGGTGCACGCACATGCATTGAACAAGACGTCATTATCGAGTCTTATTTATTAATATTGTTTTGGGATTTTTCATTTGTTTTGGCGTTTGTGTTGGCGCCCGCATCACTACTTATTTATGCTTCCGCTCAAACTTTAAAACCAATGCTCTGCTAAATATTGGTAATTGATATAAAATCTACAAAGAACGATTTTGTAAAACGTATAATCAAATCATGTAGAGTCGTTCGACGTACTAGTGTTTCAGATCCTGGTTTGTTCACACGTCTCGCGGTAAAACTCCGCAAGTGGAAATTGAGGGTGTGACAGATTGGTATCAGAGCCACTAGCTATAGAGAACCAGGTTTGCATTAGAAGTAGACCTAAACTATAGCTGATATCACGACTCTAGACTTAGTTTGGCACCGAATTATTATATCTTGTTATGTAATATACCACAACTGTGTTTGGTAGATTATGCCTTCATGATAAGGAATGAAAACAACTCATAACTAACTACACGACCTAACAGGCAATGTCATCATCCTCATCGTCATCATCGTCCGACAGACTTACACCACCAAGGGCATCAGGAAAGGCACCAATGGTGGAACCCATACTACCTTATGGCGTAGAGACACGCTCAGCGGCGAGGAAGAGGCTCGCTCTGGGGGAGGAGTCATCGTTACGCCCAACTATTGCGGTACCGGTTGAACCGGTTAATCATGTAGAAATAGGAATTGACATGCTTAGAATCCTAGTGCATACATAACAAAAACAGTTAGAAAGAATGCAGGAAACCATCTTAGCACAAGGATGGATGATCCGACACCTTACAGGAAAGACTGACTCGCTCGAGGAAGAGCATCGTACGAGTAAGATAGCTCGTAACACCATAGCCAGAGATCTGCGTGCTGAGCAGATAAGAGCTGACTGGCTTGAGGACAGAGTCCTGGAAAATAGTTGGAACATTCAGGAACTGCAAAATCAAGCACTTGCACCAGCACCGGCCCCTCCAGTGCCGGTAGAGGAGGATCCAGAAGAGGATCCAGAGGCGGATCCTGAAGAGGATCCGGAGGAGGAGGACCCAGCTGAGGAAGCTGGAAATGCCGCACAGGATGACGGCAACGACAGTGACTTGGGGGATGGAGATGTAGACGACTGACACGTCTCGTTTATATTATTTGTTTTCCTTCAGTTATTATTTTCCCACTTGTATTTAAACCTGAGACTTTATAGAGAATTCGTATGTTTGATTTGCACTTTTGTATGACGTTGAAATTTCAGTTAATCAAGTATTTCTTTTGACTATTTAACATATTGAGTTGACATAACTTAATAATTATTAAAGTACGAAGTAGGATAACTATATTGGATATATAGACTTATCAGGGTGTTTTGTGTTGTGTTTCGAAGATCTAAATGGCGACTGGAAGACGTGGAAACCTTAACTTGACGCCCGAAGAGCTAGCTGCCATGATTCAGGAGCATGTGAACGCAGCTTTAGCAGGGTGTTTCAGAACTAGCCGGCAGGTAACCACTATTAAATTTTCGCGTGAAAATCTAATAGTGAGGCTAGTAAAATTCCTTGCTGACTTCCTGTTCTCTGTCAGCAGGAGGGGGCTTTAACCCCTACAAGATGTTCCTTGACGCAAAGCCTAGCAAATTCTCGGGGGCGGAAGGACCCATTGGATTGGTCCGCTGGATCGAAAAATCAGAATCCGTTTTTGAAATGTGCAACTGCCTAGAGGCAAACAAAGTCAAATATGCAGCCTCAACACTGGAAGAGGGGGCACTGACATGGTGGAATGCCCAAGTCCAAACACGTGGACTGTTAGCTGCAAATGCAATGGCATGGGCTGAGTTCAAGGCCCTAATTAAAGAGGAGTACTGTCCACAAGACAGAGTGCAACAGTTAGAGCAAGCTTTATGGAACCACAAGATGGTGGGATCGGAGATTGAAGCTTACACCGCAAAACATCATGATTTAGTATTTCTGTGTCCCGAATTAGCCAACACTGCGGAGAAAAGACTCGAGTTCTATCTCGGGGGTTTGGTTCCGGAAATTCAGGGCATGGTAATGGCTAGTAACCCTGTAACAGAACATCAAGCAATCCGATTGGCTCACAAACTCACCGATAAAGCGGTGGAACAGAAGAAACTACCAGCACGGGGTACAACCGAAGTCGCTCCAGATAACAAAAGAAAATTTGAAGACTCCACTGTTCGACAGTCTTCGTCATCACATCCGCAACAAGGGAACCAGAAACGGTTCAATCATTACCACAGCCACCGGGGTCATTCCAAACGGTTCAATTATAAGTAGTACTATTGGGTCTGACGAGCCCCATCCGAGCTAGTCGCGCTAGCCGACCGGGTATGGTCAACGGGTGTATGATTGGCCTAACACCGCCATGGTCATGTGAAAGGCCTGGCAAAACGGAGGCACAACAGTCAGCTTCGATCGCGAACACTTAGTGACATGACTTTAGGCTAGCTACCTATATACATTAATATTGAACTTAATTACGGATCAACTTAATATTCCGGGTTTGGAATATTGGAAACATCAACTTATTATCCCGGGTTGGGGATAATGGAAATAACAACTTAATATTCCGGGATGGGAATATTGGAAGTAACAACTTATTATTCCGGGATTGGAATAATGGAACTAATATGTTATCCCAGGTTGGGGATAACGGAGTAACAAACCATAACCGAACAAACGAATTTATGAAAACCTGTGAACTCACTCATCTTTAATGTTGACACTTGTTTCTTTACATGTTTCTCAGGACGCTAGGAGCTCTAGGTGCACGCACATGCATTGAACAAGACGTCATTATCGAGTCTTATTTATTAATATTGTTTTGGGATTTTTCATTTGTTTTGGCGTTTGTGTTGGCGCCCGCATCACTACTTATTTATGCTTCCGCTCAAACTTTAAAACCAATGCTCTGCTAAATATTGGTAATTGATATAAAATCTACAAAGAACGATTTTGTAAAACGTATAATCAAATCATGTAGAGTCGTTCGACGTACTAGTGTTTCAGATCCTGGTTTGTTCACACGTCTCGCGGTAAAACTCCGCAAGTGGAAATTGAGGGTGTGACAGGTGGGTTGTGGTGGAGGTTGTGGTGATGGTTGTGGAGGTGGTTGTGGAGGTGGTGATGGTAGTGTTTGTTGAGTAGGTTCAACATTCGGTGCTTTATCAGCCTTCTTCTGCAACTTACGCTTTGACCGATCTTTCGGAGAGTCTGTTTTTCTAGGTGCTGGCCTCTTCAAACGTTTTGTTGATGGCCTCTTAGATGTCTTGAGAACAGGAGTATCACTATCAGAATCAGATGGTACATAAGTAGTATCGTCCTCTCCTATCTCTTTTCTTTTCCTCTCCTCAGCCTTTCGTCGTTCTTCAGCCAAACGTTCTAACTCTTTTTCTTTGGCTCTTTCTTTTTCTCCGGCAATCCTATCCTCTGAATCAGTACTAGAGGAGGATGCCTCTTCATCTTTATTGACTTCACTGCCAAATTCCTGTTGCTCTATATCAGCTGCAACGGTCTCAACATTCTCTTCAGTCTCTGGCTCATCGATCAAACTAGTGCCAGCCGATGCACGTTTCTTTTGCTGAGGGGCAGAGGAGGAATATGTGGCAGCTTGTTTTCGTTTTGTCCCCTTACCCCCTTTTTATCCTCTTTAGTGAACCAAACGTTTCTCTTCGATACAAATCCATCTAACGCGTCAATCTCTTCAGTCTCATCTACACTGTCATCCTTTCTCCACTTCCCCTTGGGTGATGCCACATAATATTTGTCTGTAATATCCCCAAAAATAGGCTTGGCATTTGGGAAGGCCTTTAAATGAATATTCATCTTTTTTTAGAGTAGACACATCCACATGTTCGAGTCTGAGAATATCTTCTTTCTTTGTCTTCAAAATTGTGGTGGAGATGATCCAGCAGCATCTGCACAAACCTCGTGTA
Source organism: Scalesia atractyloides (assembly GCA_947069175.1). Lineage (NCBI taxonomy): Eukaryota > Viridiplantae > Streptophyta > Magnoliopsida > Asterales > Asteraceae > Scalesia > Scalesia atractyloides. The sequence continues at coordinate 72,953,742 of CAMTDV010000020.1, read as the reverse complement.
CTGAAGGAATTTTTCTCGCTGAATATTCTGTACCATCTGTAGAAATATGAGCCTCGAGAAGTTGTACGACAGATTGATGATAAGTGTTGTAATCATGCACATCTGGTAACCAACCAAATCATCAAAACATCCCTTTCTGTGACTTAGGGCGTGAATGATACAGTGTGCAATATATTGGAAAGGAGCACTCAAATTTCCTTTCTTGAAAGGTGCTGCGTTGACAAATCCTGCGTATCCCATCCTGTAGAAGCACCCCTTAACCATGTATTCGGGATAGCCAGTTGGGTCTTCTTCACGATCCTTGAACTCTAACACCGTTCGAATTAAATCTTCAGTGATTTTGACTTAATTCATTATTAATCCTCACTGCATACAAAATAGCGTTCTCTTCCTCATTGTAATCTATGACATCCCAAAAATATTCGACGTGCGATCGGTAAGCCGTGTGTCTGTCAGTAAGAGCCTTCGTAATTGGCAGTCGACTCAAAAAATCTAGCACTTCTCTATACGTTGCGATCTCTGGCATGTTTTCGTCTAATAAACAACAGATGTTGTGGAATGGAGAAAACGAAGACTTATTGATCTGCAAACACAAAAAATTCCAACACTTAGTAAAATTTTCAAAATTTTCAAATCTTTGACACTCGTACGAGTCACCATTCGTACGAGTCAGATAATTACTTAACAGTTTAGGTTTGAACAGCCTCGCTCGTACGAGTGGTGCCTCGTATGAGTCAAAGAGTTTTATAACATTAAGGGCTTACTCGTACGAACAATCACTCATACGAGTGATGATAATAATCTGACTTAAAAAGCTTACTCGTACGAGTCATGAATCGCACAAAATAACACCTTTTCAAACCGAACATAAAACGTGTAAATTTTAACAAATTGAATGATGATTTAGAGGCTAAAAGGGCCTATTTGTACGATTTTAAGTTCAATTTTACATTTTACCGGTCTGATTATCCTAAATCTACGTTTTATGTCCTTATGGTCCGATTTTGGCATTATAACAACTCAAAACTTGTATTAGTACCTTTCCAATCGAAAGAGGTGTGCAAATCAACCTCCTCGAAGTCAAAGATACGTGATACGATCAAGAGAATGTGAAGAAACAACTGAATCGCACAGAGAGTGTCGCAAGTCGTACAGAGTCACAAATGCGATTGGTGCGAGTGAATGCCCCTTTTATATGCGCCAGGTCATTCGTACGAGTCATCATTCATACGAATGTAGCCTTTTATCACTCGTACGAGTCAGAATGTCACTCGTACGAGCCAGTTTTCTTCACTTCATTACTTTTTGATTTTTTTTATTTTTTTATTCTTTGATTGTTTTTTTGTGAAATTATCTGTTTTTACTACACACTCAGTTGACCGAGTCCAAGTTAATGACCCCGGTTAACTGATTTACCTACCAAGTTAATGACCTTGGTTGACCGTTGTTTGACCAAAACAGATTTCTTTATAAAAATTTAAAGTTTCAAGTTAATGAACTTGGTGATGTTTCAGAACTTTCTTCTTTTTAGATTAGCTCCCAGCCCATGATCTTTAGAAATCCTTCGGTAACTGTCTCTTTGACTTGGACTAACGGTGTTTTCATCATCGGTAGACAGAAAAACTAAGATAGAAATTAAATCTTTTTTGTGTTTTTTCAAAGTTTTGCTAAAAGAAAACTGAAAATCTTTTTGGGTTTTTCTGAAAAGAAAGATAAAGTAAATAAGGTTGTATTTACATACATATTTTTGTGAGTTTGTGTTAGAGGATCACATCAGTTATATAGACAAAAAACCAGTACCGTTGATCTTGGTAATAACTTTAAGGTCTTAAATAGATTTACTTAGATTGCCAATATATTGATCTATTTAAACTTCTACACATTTCTCAATTGTTTTGAGATATGTTAGGTAATTTTAAGGAACATGAAATAACTGTGTTTCCCATCTCAGAATATAATCCCGTATCAAGATACCCAGAATTCATATCACAGGTGAATATATCTAAGGATATCTGTAAAGGGGTGAATTGCGAGATCTTGAGAGCTCAGGTTAGTATTTCCATACAGAGAAAGAGATGAAGGCTCGACTTTAGGTAGTGTTCCGTTGGGGAATCTTTTTGAACTGCAGATGTCGTATCTTTTTATGACATATACTCATTTTTAAGCAGTTCTTGGAGGTGAATAATACGTAAAGTGTTATACAAGTTCTAGGTCATTGCCGACGCAAAATCATAAGAACTCGTATAATACCCTAGATATCAATTAAATATAAAGACCTAGTATCACAGAATCTGGCATTCTCTCAAACGAAATTTCAGAGTACTAAGTCCATATATCCAAGAGATGTTGACCCACAAATTACTCAGTTTTTCTTTTAAGTTTATATCTTGAAGAACAATTTACTGAACGTGTGAAGCCTATTGGCACATCATCAGTAAGACCTATTTAATTACCTGTTTAAATCATTCCAATACTTTAGCATACTGTGATAGTCCGCTAATGAAATATGATTCCCTCTTTTTTATAAAAACTCTTTTTGTCCTTTTTTTAATGTTTTTTGTATTTTCACAACTTTTCTGCCCCTAAAATAAAAAACATATTTTTGGTTTTTAGTTTTTAAGGAAGCAAGAAAAGTATTTACATAAAAACATATGTCATACCGATGAGAATCATGTTAAGTCCTTGTCATCCTCGAATTCAACCTCATTTCCATCCCTGATGTCAGATTTTTTTAAACTATTTAATTTCAAAAGATTTTTAAATCTTGATCTATCAAAAGCTTTGGTGTAAAAATCTACTTTTTGGTCATTAGTGTGGATTTTTATAATTGTAACCAACTTTTTCTCGTAACAATCATGGATAAAGTGGTGTCAAATTTCTATGTGCTTAGTGCGTGAGTGTTGAACTGGGTCTTTAATGATATCAATAACCGCCTTGCTATCTACATATATGGGTGTGTCAAGAAATTGCAGTCTGAAGTCTCTCATTTGCTGTTGTATCCAGAATATCTATGAAAAACAGCTGGATGCTGAAACGTATTCAGCTTCACACGTAGAGAGAGAGCGACCACGGTCTGTTTCTTGCACTGCCACGTTATCAATCGGTTTCTGAAGAACTGGCAACTAGCCTTGTAGATTTGCATTGAGCTTGCAACAACCAAAATCAGAATCTGAATAACCCGCGAGATTGAAGTCGTCATGTCGAGGATACCACAAGCCAGTGCTTGGATATCCTTTCAAGTAGCGCATGATTCTTTTGACGGTTAACAAGTGTGAATCTCTTGGATTTGACTAATAACGGGTGCACAGGCATCTAGGATACATGATATCAGGTCTTGAAGCTGTGAGATACATCAAGGATCCGATCATGGAGCGATATAATGTTTCATCGACTTTGACTCCACGAACGTCTGGACAAATGTTGTGGTTTGTGGCTAATGGAGTTGATGCTGTCTTAGTTCCTGTCATGTCGAATTTCTATAACACGTCATGAACATACTTCATTTGGTGAATGAAGATGCCATCAGGTAATTGTTCAACCTGAAGTCCTAAGAAAAACCTCATCTCCCTCATAACACTCATTTCGGACTTCTTTTTCATGACCTCTTCAAAGTCTTTACATAACTAATCATTTATCGATCCAAAGATGGTATCATCCACATAAATTTGTACGAGAATCAGATGTCCATCCACTTCCTTGGTAAAGAGGGTACTGTCTACTGTGCCTCTTAAGAAACCGTTTCCCAGGAGATGTTTGGAGAGCGTCTCGTACCAGGTTCTAGGGCCTTGTGTAGTCCGTATAATGCTTTGTTCAACAGATAGACCTTATCCTTGTGTATCGGACGACAAACCCTGATGGTTGGCCGACGTACACCTCCTCGTTTACCTTTCCGTAAAGGAAAGCAGATTTCACATCCAATTGGTACACCTTGAAACCTTTCCACGATGCAAAGGCCAAGAAAATGTAGATAGCATCAAGACGTGCGACAAGGGCATAGACTTCGTTGTAGTCTATCCCTTCTTGCTGATGGAAGCCTTGGACCACGAGTCAAGCTTTGTTTCTGACCACAATCCCTCTGCCATCTCTCTTTCACTTGAAGACCCAACGAGTATTAATCTTTTTATGATGATCAGGTAGGTCAACAAGCTTCCAGACACCAAGTTTCTGGAATTGCAGCAACTCTTCTTGCATTGCATCCACCCAGCTTTCTTCTTTCATGGCGTCTTTCTAGTTTCCTGGTTCTACATGCAAAACCAAAAAACTGTAAGAAAGTCTGGTTTGTAATGGAGCAACATTTGTATGAAAGCAACTTAGATCCTTGTTGATCTGATTTCAAGTTTTCACTCCGGTTTGTAAGTTGCCAATAATATTCTCTGACGGATGGTAAAATAGTGTCCTTGGCATCATATCGCTTGGAGCGTCTACTTGACTTTACAAATTAGTGACAACGTCATCAACAACCGTTTCAGAGGATGCAGCTTCATTTCTGTCTTATTGGATTTATCAGCTTGAGTCTTCAGATAGCTTTGAATTTCCTCTGATCCTTCATCGGAACTGGTTCCTTCGTTGTAACAACTAGGTTCACAATCATAGTCGGCATCAATTGGTTGATGGGCAGATGATTCGGCAGTATTCAAGACTGGTACAGTTAATGATTCTTTTAGAGTATTGCTCGGACCTACTTCAGAAGAGTTAGAGACAGGTAGTGATGGGGAAATCACCAACGTTCTTGAAACTTGCTCTTGATTGGAGACTTAATGCTGTTGAAAAAGCATAACAAGTTCTTCTTCTGAAGGTACTTCTGGTAGGTCCAATGAATTCCACAACCCGTCGTAATTGAACAGCCACGGATCACCAGGTTTTTGCATAGGCATTGTATATCTTTGACAATCAACATGTTGTGCAACAATAACCTGGTTTAGATTCGGGAAGAAGACACTCTTTTGAGGACTAGCATAATCAACGAAAAATCCTTTAAAGGATTTGGCTCCAAATTTACTATCCGGGTCTAGAATGGTACACGGCGATCCAAAAGGTTCAAAAAATGCTAGGTTCGGCTTTCGATGGTTTAGAAGCTCAAAACATGTCTTGTTGTGAGGGTTAACTGTCAAAACACGGTTAAGAGTTTAACACGCAGACGCGACTGCTTCGCTCCAGAAACTAATTGGAAGTTTTGAATCAGCGAGCATTGTTCTTGCAGTCTCAATCAGTGTGCGATTCTTACATTCAGCTACTCCATTTTGTTGATGAGTATAGGGAGCACTGAATTCGTGAAGAATACCCTTATCGTTGCAGAATTCGAGCATTCACTTGTTCTTGAACTCAGTACCATTATCACTGCGGATTCTCTTGATTAGCCCTAAAGAGAATCATAATACTTTCAAACCTTTCATCTTTACTCTCCAGGAAGAAAACCCATGAGAATCTTGAATAATCATCTATCACGACTAGGCAATATAGATCTCCAGAAATACTTTTCACATTCACTGGCCCAAAGAGATCCATATGAAGCCTTTCTAGTGGAACCTTGACAGGGTTAAGCAGCTTCATAAGGTGTGATTTCTTATGTTGCTTCCCCTTTTTGCAGCTCAGACTATCATTTAATAAGTGAAATTTTTTTTAGATTAACACCCTTCACTAGGTCATTATGCACCAAATAGTTCATCTTTCGCATGTGAATGTGCCCTATCTTACGATGCCATAAGATTGACTCTTTCTTGGTAGCTTTGGACACAAAGCATTGAACCTTCTTTGACGTAGTGGATGCAACGCTCATGTCTAAGACATAAAGATCATTTTCTCATGGAGCGCACATGAGGATCCACTCCTCAGGAATTTTGAATCCCGGTTTGAGAATTAAGCATTCCTTGTCATTGAAGTGGGTTGTGAATTTCTTGTCACAGATTTGCGAGATGCTCAGTAAGTTGATCTCAAGCTCAGCAATATAGTTCACCTTGTTGAAAGATACCACTCCGTTTGTGAGAGCACCTTCACCCACTATTCTTCGTCCCTGTGTCCCAGCAAACAAAACATATCCTCCCCTGATAGCTTTTACATCGTATAACAACGCAAGCATTCCAGTCATGCGTCGGGAAGTTCCACTGTCCATAATCCATTTTGACATGATTGACCTTGGGAGCCCCTGCACACATGTGGAAGAAATCATTTAAACAGAGAAACCCAAGCCTGCTTTGTCTTGGGTGGGTTTAGAATATCAAACTTTGGAACTATGATCTTGAAATCTTTATTGATTTCTTGTTTAGTAGGAATATGTATTTTCATTTCTTCTGAAGATGGTTTGACTATTGCTACCTAAGTTTGTGTTTTTAGAACAACCCTTTTGGAATCGAAATTTTGAATCCTTTTGATGATTCTTGGTAGAAGTTTCATCAATCTCAAATTTTGAATTAAGTTGAGTTGTTGATGTCACATTTTTATTGGATTTAATATTTCTTTTTAGAATTTGTTTTGGTACAAACTTAGGTGCTTTTTGCTTCACATCTTCCGTAGATCTGCTTGAGTTATAAACAGGTTTTGGAATTTTATGAGAACATTATCGTGCAATATGCCCGACATTGTTACATTTGTAGCACGTCCTGCTGTCATTTCTAACAGAGAATCCAAATCCTGTTTTCTACTATCCTTTTCCTTCTTAAATTCATCATTGAATTGTTTACCAATGCTCTCTTTCTCTTTTTCAGTATTTGTCTCATAGATAAAATCAATTTTCTTTGCAAAGTTCAAATTTTGAAACTTGTTGTTCTTTTTTTGTCGTTGTAACCCAAACCTGCTCTTCTGTTTTCAGGATAGTCCCTGTCCTTCTGATGGTAGTTTGTAGACACATTTTGATTTAGAATAAAATGATGCATCTCGTTTTTCTAAATCAAAATGACTGACTTTAACTAGCTTGAACAACTTATCAACTCGATCAAGATTAACATTCTGAATTGGGAAATCCTCATCGGAATATAGTTTACCAGACCCATTCATTTTGTACACGACTACATTTGGATCATTGTTTAAACTATTTTCTAATGATACAACATCTAGTTCATATTTGTCAGACTCATATTCCAAAACATTTTCGACCATAGTTTTTACCACTTCAGACTGGTTTGGTGTATGTTACATCAATGTTCGTAGGCAGCTCGTTTTTCTTCGCAGTTTTCACTTTTAAATTGAGTGCCTTTTCCACCCCTAATGGTTTCTTTCTTGCATAGCGATTCCACAAGGGCGGTGGAACATGATCATAACTTACTTGTGTTCATCAATTTTATTGTCTTCCTTGCTTTCAAATTTCGGAAGAATGTGATCAATGACGTATGGACTGGTAGAATAACTGATTAACAACTTGTTAACCTATTCAGTTTAGATTTTCATTTTTTCCAGTTCACTTTTTAGCTCGACAATTGTATTTAACTGAATATTGATGGCTATTTGTTTGTTATTACAGTTGCTTTGAGCATTCAAAGTGTCTTGTCATTTTCTCTGATCACTTGTTCAAATTGCTCAATTGTTTTACTTAATTTTTCATAAGCTTCTTTTGTTAAACTATAATCACATGACAAATTATCAGCATGACTTTTTAGCTATTTGTATCGTTTTTCTTTTCCGACACACTCAATGCATGGCTTTTTGCACTTCATGCAAGGTGTTTCTTTAACTTACTCATTTACTGACACATTTATCGTTTGACTCCAGATTCCTGAGCTTCCTCAGTAACTACCTCATTCACGTTAACCATTAGAGCTTTGTCGGCTATGTCAGTTAGATTCTCCAAAGTCAATTCCTTGGTTACATCGATCATTTCCTTTATTTCCGACTTTTTCTCTTCTTCACAAGGTGGTTGATAGCTTGAGTCGAAATAACCTGCAAAAGTTTTAAGAATGTCAGTAGGCAAAAGATGTTTAAATGCACTATTTAAGAGTTCTTCTTCCTCTGATGACATGTTGTAATATTCTTCTTGTGCTTCGTCAAAGGATGCCTCTGTAAATTCTTCTTCTGCCTGTTCTGGTTCTTCAAATATCTCAGCTACCAGTGTGAGGCTTTCATTCTTTGTAATGTATTTGTTCTAGTTGATGGTTCTTCTTGGGTAACAACCAAAGCCTTATCCTTTGAGTTTGATAGACCATCTTCGAACTGCACTAACCTTGTCTGAGGTTGGGGTCGATGATAGATGGCTCTTTTGTAATAGTTATCTGCAAATGAATTCTGATTTCCTTTGACTTCTCTGTTTGGGCACTCTCTCTTCAAATGTCCCTTTTCTCTGCACTTGAAGCATGTAACTTTAGCCTTATCAAAACCGAGTTTTCCATCAACACCTCCCAAACTGCCTCTTCCTGTGATTTCCATAAAGCGGTGAACTCTATGGACTATTGATGCCATGCACCACTTAATATCAATTAATTCCAACTCAACTGGATCAATCTGATCATAATGGTCATTTCAAGATTCCCAATCCTTCCGGCTACCAGACTTTCATATGATTCGAGATCTGACGCAAGCAAGGCCATGTGTTGTTTGGCCGTGTGTTCATTGAAATCTTGTGCATTTGCAATATTCACAGCAATGTTGCATTAAAGAATTCGCTGGTTTGAATTAGGTGGATTATCTTGACCGTTCTGAGGATTACTTGAGCTTTGTGAAGAATGAGGAGCTTGAGGAGAAATAGGGTTGCATGATGAAAATGACTGAAACCCACAGATTGGTTTGATAGTGGACTTGTAGTGTTGTTGGTGCTGAAGCTGGTTTGAACCTTTGGACTTTGTATGTTACCAGCAGAACTACTTTTGTAGAATAGGTTCACGTCTTGTTGCATGTGAGAGCCTTTGTTCTTTGCCATTTTCTGCATTTCTAGCTCATGACCTTCTAATCTTTCAATAAATCTTGGCAATGTGAAGTTACTATATTTTGTGTCGTTTTTCATAATAGTTAGATAGGTCGTCCACTCTCCTTCTAGTAAAGAATCAACTAGTTTATCAACCAGTTCTTCATTGGTTTTAAAAATATCCATTCGTTACATTTTAACCAGCAAATGACAATGTCTTTCGATCAACTGTTTTACTATCTCACCTTTCATCAGATTGAAATATCGAACTCCTTGCTTAGCAGCGCTTTTCTTCCTTTTTGAAGTTGAGAACTTCCTTGAAACTTAAGTCTTAAAGCGTTCCACAGAGACTAAGCATCATCATCGTGTTGAAGAAGTGTCGGGATATCTTCTTTTATTGCCTGTTGCAGTATGTTGATCATCTTCTTTTCGTTGATAAACTTTTCTCTCTCTATATCCGTCAGCTGAGCCAGTGTCTTCTCAAGACCATTCTCACCTGTAGGTGCTGTGTACTTTGACTCGATGGCAAACCAACATGTGAAATGATTAGCTTATACCCACTTTATGAATTTCTCACTCCAACTGTCATAATCTTCTAAGTCCATGAGCTTTGGAGGTTTCGTCATGGTTTCCATTTCATTCTCTAGATTCATGTTCTGTGTTGCGGTAGCCGTAACAACTGAAGCAGCAAACGCGTTGAAAAACTCTTATTCCATTAAATTTAAAATTTTTAGAAACACAAACTTTTGACAACACTGTTTAGATATAAATTGACAAAACACGAAGGTTAAGAAAAATCCATGAACTGTCCTTCGTGCGAGTGAATCAATACTCGTGCGAGTTAGGTGACTCGTTTGAGCAAGTTACTCGTGCGAGATAAAGAGTTACTCGTACGAGTAACTCTTTGTGCGAAATACTTGCTCATACGAATGACTATTTTGTAACCTAAAATTTTTAAGAAGACTTGTTTTCTTGGTCGTACGAGTGGCTAATTCGTACGGATGGCATTTCGTACGAGTTGTCCTTCTGCTTGTATTAATAGCTCAAGTCAACAAACGAATGTTTTCTTCAATTTTTGTCATGATTTTGGTCACTTTTAGATCTGTAAGTTTCAGGGATTTGTTAACGTTGATTTTAACGCGTTATATTAAAATCCTAGTCTAATTCGTCCATGGGATCCTCTAGATCTAAAGTATGTATGAAGAAAGAGTAGATATAGAAAATATTCAATGGCTGAATTTGGATTTTCAACTGCTAAAACTTGTTGGTTATCTGCTGAACTTGATGTTTATCCTCAAATCAAGCCTCAAGGCTCTGATACCACTTCTGAGAGGGGATCGGCTCTCCTCTTGTAAGCACCGGACCGATTCGACTCAGCTAACAGAGGCAAAATTCATTGCTAGCGAGTTGGACAAACAAACAATCAAGTATGCTGCTTAAACGCCTTTACTTCACATATTAATAAACGTGAAAGTTACAGACGAGTAAACAAATGGATAGCGCTTCGCGTAGCACACAACAATAGATATCACACAACGCTCAAGCTCCACTATATATAGGCCAACATGGCTCGCACAGGAGAGAGGTTGTTGGCTCGTGCGAGTGGTGCCTCGCACAAGCCATATAAAATACATTAAAATATGACAACTTATGCCCTATATACACGATCGACATATCCTAGATGTTGGCGATAGACATTATGCACCAACAAAAATTGAAGAGGTCTTCACACGGTGTATTTTGGTTCTTGATCAGCTGTGGTATACAAATCTTGAAGCATTTCGTGCATCTTAATCATTCCTTCATGTTGAAACTTCTAAAAATCTGATTGCCTTCACACAAAATTGTGTAGTTCCTTGTTCTTCTTTCAATGTTCCTTTAGTTTCTCTCTGAGCACTTTAGTGTCATTAACTTGATTCTTTAACAAACAGAACTCTTTGGTAGGAAATGACACGATTTCTCTTGATATACGATCATACAGCTCTTGGACTGGTCGTGGTCTCGCTAGAGCTTGATGAGTAGGTGCTCGAGTAGTTGAAGTTGGTTTGGGTGGAGCGTTTTTAAAAGATCCCTATCCATTTTTCTTCCTTTTGTGAGAGGGAGATTTGCTCCGTGGAGATTCAGTAGGATCAGCTAGCAACCCTTCAACAAACTGATCTAGCTGTTCTTGTTCTGATGCAACCACAACGGGTGTCTCCGACTCGGTCATTTCTCTTCTCTTTAATTTCCTCTCTCTCTCTCTCTTCTCGCTTCTCTTACGGCATGAACAACTTGCATTCAGTCAATTTCCTCTCTTGTTGACCCAACACGGATACTGTCACCTAAAATTCGTTCTGGGTTAGGGATATCCTATCTTCTTTTTTTTTGAAACCCCCTCTTCAATTACTTTCTTCCCCTTTTCTTTTCACTTTCGTACCAACTGAGGATCATCTTCAAACTCTGCTTCTTGTTCTTCAGCAGCCTGCTTTCCTCATCTTTCCCTGGCTTGCCTCACACCTTCTCTATATTTTTTGTATGCTTTAAGAACTATTGGAAGCCTTTCCTTTCTGTACATCGAGTGGTGCAACATTACCCACTCATCAGTTTTCAGTTCAGTGATTTGCCTTCTAGTGGGCAGCTGAAACTAATACAGATTTCCGCCATGAGGTAGATTTTGATGTTGATAAGTAATTGGATGAATCTTGGATACATAGCCCATGTCACTCTGTTAGCATAGTAAACCATGTAATAGAAATCAATCCAGATATGTTGAACCATTGATTTATATACAAGTTAAGCATAGCTTCCAACCATTCCAAGTTTAATCCGTCATACCCACCTTTCCTATGGGCCATACTTAGACTGAGTGTAAGTAAAATGAATCTCTAATCTTTTGTTAGCCCATTCTTCTTAATCTCGTTCTTTCCTCTAAAATCTCCAACATAGTTCATCCCTCTAAAGTCTTATAGTGTCTCTTCCTTACTCAGCTTCATTGGATCTTTTGTGTTGTCTCCAAGACTTAGCACTTTGTGGATCCTAGATGCAGTCACTTCTTTGTTCCGAACTTTTGTCGATATTGTCTTAACCTTGTTAATTGTCTTCACGTTTGCTGTTCTCCAGAATTATTCTATGTGAATGCGGTAGATTTTTGGATTTGCTTGAACAACATAACTTATCATGCTTCTTGACAACTAGTCCATTACGTCTTCAAAGTCAAGTTTCGGTGGAACTAGAGTTATAGGCTGGTTGTGTTTTCTCGTACTATCCCATGTAAGAGGTTGAGCCATTCTGAAATGTGGAAACGAGCCAAGTGAGATCTGGGTACCGAAACGTAACTCTTTAGGTTAGTTTTATATTTACAAAAAATGCAATAAAAGGAAAATTAAAAAATAAAAAATAAAGATAACTATAAAAATAAAGGCCTAAATACGCTATTAAAAGTGTTATCAAGGTTTCTGAACATAGATTAAATACGCCAGTTTTAAGCTTATCTACACCGGCTAAGGAAGTCAATTTCGGGGTGAAATTTACAAGTTGGGTTAAAACGTTGGTTATTTATGTTGGTTGTTGGTCACCTAGTTAGAGTCAGAACACGGGTTTTTGATTAGTGTAGATGCATATCTACATTGCTTACCCGGCGTAGTTGTTAATTACGCCGGTTGCTCAAACTCGCGTTCGAAACTTATTCGCGCGACACAGCGACTTCATTCAAATACGTTGTATTTAAACAAATACGTTGCCTTCAAAACTTTCTTGATTAAAAAATTAAACTGATTCGATTTCTCAGAAACAAATTTCAAACACCAAGCAGGATTTGTATGATTACGGTCATCAGATGCAAGTCAATGTCGGATTTCATTATACCTTAGTCACTTTTGCGCAATGATAAGAATCAAAACAGAATCAGTATTTGTGTGAATGAGGTTTTTCAAATGTTTAAGTGTGGAAGAGGATGATGTTTTGAAAAGATTTACTTGAACACGAAATTTACATTTTTATATATATATATATATATTATATATATATATATATATATATATATATATATATACATACATAAAATATTGTCCAGCGTAATTATTAATTACGCTGGAACTTAAATACGCCGCCCTGGTATATTGGAAAGATTCTTCAAGTCTAAGAAATCCAAACCAATTACCCTCGAAAATTTTAAACTTTCTCGAAAAATGTGCCCCTTTTGCTAAAAGTTTAATAAAATAGAAAATACCTTAATGAAAACTAAAATATGGCAATTTGGACACCGAAATCTGATTTTCGAGCTGAGAGTTTTCCTTTTTCGCAATTTTCTTTTGTTTGAAACTCCTTGACGTTCCTACAAAGATCATACTAGCAACACTTGTCAGTTTATTATTTTAATTTTGTTTAATCGAGGCACAAGAAAAACTGTCAGTATGTTTGTCCCCTTAAATCCATGCATCGTTCTTTCAACTTGCTTTCGGCGAGCATTTTATTATATTATGGTAATATTGAAAAAAATTGTTATGGCCCCCACTCAAGCTAGACGGGTTAGAATATGGTGCCCGTGAGTCCCACATCAGGACATACCCCCGCGATCAAGGTATGCACAAAGCTTCCTCATAATAGGTGAGTATATTGATTTCATTCATATGAGATATACAAGGTTAGCACATTAGTGAACAGGTATGCACTTACGTACAGTCAAAGCAACCAATGTTGTCCTGACCAGGGTTAGGCAGATATCTCAATGTGGTATGATTTCTTTTGATTGGCTCGTTTGGTTGAACATTTTCATGTTTAGGGTTTTTGGCCTTTTTGGCTCTTTTGAAATGATATCATAATCGTGTCTAGGTCTGCATATATCTAGATGCATTAGAAGAGCTACTATGATATCCCCGAATGATAAAACAATATAAAGACCCGAGATATCGGATTTTGGCAATCTATCAACACAATATTTAAGACCATTAAGTCATATACCACAAAATGTTACCCGCAGACAACACAATATTGTGGGTATCCAGAATTTTTGTGTAAGCTTTATCTTTTGTCACCTAGTCGCAGTTTACTCGATGGTGTTGCTGAATCTACTTACACATCGTTGCCTGGCACCCTGATTCTCCTTGTTTTTTTTGTTTCAAGAATAGAAAAAGTGTTAGTAGTGTTCTATCATATCTTAAATAGGTGTCAAACGGTTGCTCAAATTGTATTTTCTGGATAACTTTCCCCATTAAAATTTTATTTTCCTATGTCCATTGCCTGAAAAGGAAATTCTAATAAATAGAAAATCCTTTTGATGGGCATAGTTTGACGATACTCATTTCTCTTGGAAAGCAGGGTTTTTTTGTATGGGTGAGTATGTGAAGACAATTATCACAGCAAAGTTCATTTCCACTCAAGGAAATTGATCATTTCCAACCACATTACCAACACGTTGAAACGAGTTTTATCGAAGGCTTTCGTGAAGATGTCTGCTTTCAATTGCGTAGTATCCACTAGCACCACTTGAATGTATCCTTTATCGTACACATCTCGAATTGCATAAATGCGAATCTCGATATGTTTAGTTCTCGAGTGATGAATTGGATTCTTCACAATTCAAGACACGCCTCCTTGTCGATGAATATTGGAGTCTTTATAATATTGATCCCGTAATCCAGCAACTGATTTTGTATCCAAAGAACTTGTGAACAACAACTATAAGTCGCCGTATATTTAGCTTGAGCAGTAGAGGTGGAAACTTTTGTCTGCTTTTCGCTTTGCCATGATATGAGACGATTCCCTAGGAACTGACAGCATCCTGAAACTGATTTTCTATCTACCTTACAACCTGCATGATCAATGCAAGAATAAGCAATAAGATCAAAATTACTATCTTTAGGATATCAAAGTCCAAGCTTGGGTGTTCCTTTGAGATAGTGAAAGATACGTTTAACCGTAGTTTCATGAGATTCTTTAGGATTCGTCTAAAAATGAGCACAAATGCAAACATCCCATATAATGTCAGGCCTACTTGAAGTCAGATACATCAGTGTAGGTCCCCTAATCCGTATGGATCTTCACAGAATTGTCTATCCAACCTAGAGTACGGAATCCCCTAGATCAGATTTCATAGAAAATGAATAAGAACACGAACACAATCACTTTCAACCTGTCTTCTATTGATTATCCAACACAAGTGTTTACAATCAATTCAAGATTCTCTCTCAACTCTCTATGAAGTAATTAGCTAATTCACTGAGCAATCTTAATCCTAATACAAAACTCTCTTTATATAGAGACAAGTTTGCAACTTGGCTAGGGTTTCACCACGTGGGCTGCTATTGGGTCTAGGCCTAATTCGCCTACCGCTCACTATAACTGTCTGGTTTTGTCCAATCACTTCTAATCAACTACTACAATACTAAACCCACTAACCGTTTATCGTTTTACTAATTACAAGATATCCAAAGACCAAATCTAAGCAGTTGTCACAAATATGCACCAACAAACACCCCCTTGACAATAGCTTCATAATACAACTTTTTCTTCAGTCATCTTGCAATCTTCAACGTCTTTGGTCTTTGGATAGCTTCAGCTTTAATAGATTCTGTCAGCAACAGACTTGTCACACCCTCAATTTCCACTTGCGGAGTTTTACCGCGAGGCGTGTGAACAAACCAGAATCTGAAACACTAGTACGTCGAACAACTCTATATGATTTGATAATACGTTTTCCAAAAATCATTTGTTTAACCATTCATTGTAGATTTTATATTGCCTTAGTTAGTTTCTAATGTTTAGCGGAAGCATTAGTTGTTATGGTTGAGCGGAAGCATAAAAATAAGTAGAGAAACGGGCGCCAACACAAACGCCAAAACAAATGAAAAACCCGAAACAATGTTTGTAAATGAGACTCGATAAAAGGTGTCTTGATCAATGCAAGTGAGTACACCTAGAGCTCCTAGCATCCTGAGAAACATGTAAAGAAACAAGTGTCAACATTAAAGAAGAGTGAGTTCACAGGTTTTCAAAAGTTCATTTGTTCGGTTACAAGTTTGTTTTCCCCGTTATCCCTTACCCGGGATAACATTTGGTTCCATTATTCCCAACCCGGAATAATACTGATGGTTCCATTATTCCTTACCCGGAATAATAAAGTTGTTGTTTCCATTATCCCTAACCCGGGATAATATAGTTGTTGTTTCCATTATCCTTAACCCGGGATAATATAGTTGTTGTTTCCATTATCCCTAACCCGGGATAATATAGTTGATTCGTAGTTAAGTTCAATGTTAATATATATAGGTAGCTAGCCTAAAGTTATGTCACGTAAGTGTTCGCGATCGAAGCTGACTGTTGTGCCTCCGTGTTGCCAGGCCTATCACTGACCATGGCGAAGTTAGGCCAAATTATTCACCCGTTGACCATACCCGGTCGGCTAGCGCGACTAGCTCGGATGGGGCTTGTCGGGCCCAGTAGTACTACTTATAATTTCCCCGCTATTAAAACCCAATACTAACGATCCGAGAGATTGTCGAGGACTTATGTGATATAGCTGCTTAGTGACCATAACGTTACATTAACATTAACTTAGTTACCGAATAGTTATGTGACGTTAAATTCGTATAACGTAAAGAGATTGAGTTTGAAGAGTGTATACATGTTTCTCCCCCTGTTGTTTAAAACCGGATAAAATTAGGGGCCGTGAACTCACCTTTAGTCGCTCGGTTAGTGTAGCAAAGAAGTCGTAAAGGATGGGACTGCTAATTGCGTCCTAACAAACCAATTGATTTCAAGTCAGTGTGTGAACACACCAATACAAAGTTCTACACATAATTTACGCACAAAGTGATACACACAATCAAAATTCCTAACACTCAAACGTGCATGCAAGTATCCTCATGTGAACATAGTAATCAAAACAATTTATCATGAACATAATCCAATCCATACAACACTTTGGTGCACACATTCACAAGTTATCAAGTTTCAGCTTACATACTCATAATTCGGCTGTTTTCTAGGATTTTTATAAAATAGTTCTAACGTTCCAAAAATTCCAATTATTTTACAGCAGGTGACAATTATACTGTAGAAATTTATATAAATTTTTCAAGTCCTAATACTTTACCAATTAATCATAATATTAATATACTAGGCTGCAGTCAGATTTGTCGCTTTCTGACTGCAGTCCACGGAAGAGTTTATTTAAAAATCACCGATCGTCCAATTAACAAAATTCCAGTGAGAGTTGCCCGGAAATTTCCATACCTAGTTGCTGTACAAATTTCATGATTCGACTCCCTACAGATTATAAAATCCAACTCGATAAACAACTAACAAAATTTCAGGATTTTCACAGCTTTAGTAACTGAACTTAATTGGCCACTTAAAAATATCAAACGACTTCAGAAAAATATGAATCCTGCGCCATTAGATTCGTTATTCAAATCTCTACGTTTTAGACTTCAGAAAATCCGCTTTTCGACAACTAATGACCGAGTTACAGCCAGATGAAGTCGGCTGTAACTATCACTCAGCAACCTGTTTCAGCATTTTATCACCACTATTCGCAAGAACCGTCGATACAATGAACCTAGGCGATCAAGAACTGATTTTTCCAATCATAGATCAATACATATAACATATCCATGCAAACCCTAATCAATATCTCTAGTCTTTATAAACAAAACACACTTGCAAACTATGAGTTCGAAAACAATCATACATGCAAACTATGATAAATCAGCCAATTAACAACATAATCACTACATTCAAACACATATAATCCGAATATGATCTTGCAAACAATTATAAATCCTAACCTTTAATAATGGGATCAATGAGCCGTGAGTGAGATGAGAACCGATGATCAAATAGAATCGCGACCGAGGATGAAGATGGCGAGGGCTGCTGCGACCGGGAGAAAAGGAAGGGGAAGGCTGTTGCGCGACCGAGAAGGTGAACAAGGCTGATCAGATCGAGATGATGAAGGGAAGCTGCCGTCGGCTGTTTGCTATTAGGGTTTTGTGTGTTTTGTTTTTGTGAAGCAAAGCATGCATGTGTGTTTGTATATATAGGCGCAAGAGTAAGGAGAAGAGGGAATGGGTTTGCGGTTTGGGTTGCACGCGGCCGAAGGGTTTGGGTTGGTTGGTTTGGGTTTAAAACTTGGTTCACTCCTAGAGTCACAAGGAATCGAGGTTGGTTCGTGTCGCGGTTCGGTTTGGTTCGTGTACATATTTACTATAAATATTTTATAACTAAAACAACCACGTAATCGAACATCACATATTCACCAACTCATAAATGTTCAATACACATAGCACATACTTCATTTGACAAGTTCGCTAAATTATCGTAACTATTTCGAGCGTACAAATTCAAGTCTCCGAATTAATAACCGTGAAGTAGTGCGTTTAAGTTATCCGAAAAACCGGGATGTCACATTATCCCCATGTTGAAAGAATTTTCGTCCCGAAAATTGAGTAAACGCGGTTTAGAATGCAGCGTACATGTTTAGAGTGCCACGCACAAAGATTCCCAAGTGCCATGCACAAGAATTTAGTTAACAATGGTACGCGAAAGTATGAGAAATTTCCAGGTTGTCACATCATCCCCATGTTGAAAGAATTTTCGTCCCGAAAATTTAGTTGTTGGTATCGTTAGTTTGCTGCTCAGCTACAAAGAGGTGTGGGTATTTGCTTTTCATTTGGTCCTCTCTTTCCCACGGAACTCCGGTCCACGCTTAGAGTCCCAACGAACCTTAACGATCGGAATCTTGCTATGCCTTCGAGTCTTGATCTCACGATCCATGATCTCGATAGGTTGTTCCACAAAGTGTAGTTGTTCATCCACTTGGATCTCATCCAATGGAATGACTAGGGTTTCATCTGATAGACACTTCTTCAGATTTGACGCGTGAAAAACGTTGTGAACTCCACTGAGTTCGGCAGGAAGGTCTAATTGATAAGCTACGGGTCCAATACGTTTCAAGATCACAAACGGACCTACGTACCGTGGGTTTAGTTTGCCCCGTTTTCCGAAGCGGATTACACCCTTCCAGGGTGACACCTTTAGTAGGACGCGGTCGCCTACTTGAAATTCGAGCGGTTTGCGTCGTTGATCAGCGTAGCTTTTCTGTCGATCTCGTGCCGCCGCCATGCGGTTTCTGATTCGTACAACCTTTTCAGTAGCCTCAAGTATCAACTCAGGGTCTGTGAGTTGACTGTCACCGACTTCTGCCCAACAGACCGGTGATCTACATTTACGACCGTATAATGCCTCAAACGGTGCTGCCGAAATACTCGTATGATAACTGTTGTTATATGAGAATTCCACTAAAGGCAGGTGGATTTCCCAACTATTTCCAAAGTCTACTATGCATGCCCTAAGCATGTCTTCCAAGGTCTGTATGGTCCTTTCGCTTTGATCATCAGTCTGAGGGTGATAAGCTGTGCTCATATCTAAGCGTGTTCCCAACGCTTTTGGAGTGACTGCCAGAAGTTGGACGTGAAGCGAGCATCTCTGTCTGAGATGATGGATGTTGGCACTCCGTGCCGAGAAACTACTTCCTTAATGTAGATGCGAGTCAACTTCTCCATCTTATCTGTTTCTTTAATAGCTAGGAAGTGTGCGGACTTAGTTAAACGATCCATAATCACCCAGATGGTATCGCAACCACCCAAAGTTCACGGGAGTTTAGTGATGAAGTCCATCGAGATCTGATCCCATTTCCACACTGGGATCTCAGGTTGTTGGAGTAGCCCCGATGGCTTCTGATACTCTACCTTGACTTTCGCACAAGTCAAACACTTACTCACGTAGGTGGCTATATCAACTTTCATGTTGGGCCACCAATACGCAGCTTTAAGGTCTTGATACATCTTATCCGAACCAGGATGGACAGAGTATCGGGATTTGTGAGCTTCGTCCATGACTAGCTCTCTGAGGTTTCCGTAGAGAGGTACCCATATGCGATTCATGAAATACCGGGCTCCATTGGGTTTTACTTCCCAATCGCGTTCCATTTTTCCCACAGATTCGGCCTTGATGTTTTCCTCCTTAACTGCTTCTAACTGGGCGTCGCGTATTTTTCGGGTAGCCCCGAATGAATAGTGAGTTGTAATGCTCGTACACGGCGAGGTTTCAAGTGTTCCTTCCTACTGAGGGCATCAGCTACCACGTTAGCTTTACCCGGGTGATACCGAATGGCACACTCATAATCATTCAAGAGTTCGACCCAGCGACGCTGTCGCATGTTCAACTCCTTCTGATCAAAGATGTGTTGGAGGCTCTTGTGGTCTGTAAAGATTGTGCACTTCGTTCCATATAGGTAGTGTCTCCAAATCTTAAGTGCAAACACTACTGCTCCCAATTCCAGGTCATGTGTTGTGTAGTTTTTCTCGTGAACCTTCAATTGTCGGGACGCATACGCGATGACCTTATCGCGTTGCATGAGTACGCATCCCAATCCCTGAATGGAAGCATCACAATATACTACAAAATCATCTGTTCCTTCCGGCAAGGACAGAATGGGTGCACTGCAAAGTTTCTGTTTCAGCAATTGAAATGCTGCTTCCTGCTTGTCACCCCAAGCATACTTGATGCCTTTCTGGGTGAGGGTAGTAAGCGGTTGCGCGATCTTTGAAAATCCCTTGATGAAACGTCTGTAGTAACCAGCCAAACCCAAAAATTGGCGATCTACGTCGGTGTCCTGGGTGCTTCCCAGTTTTTGATGGCTTCAATCTTGGCAGGGTCTACGTGGATACCCTTTTCATTTACGATATGCCCAAGAAACTGAACTTCCCTAATCCAGAAATCACACTTTGAAAGCTTGGCATATAGCCTCTCCTGTTGAAGTAATCCTAGCAGTAATCGTAGATGTTCAGCATGTTCTTCTTCACCTTTAGAGTAGATGAGTATGTCATCGATGAACACAATGACAAACTTGTCGAGGTATGGTTTACACACGCGGTTCATGAGGTCCATGAACACCGCGGGTGCGTTGGTGAGACCGAAGGGCATGACTAAGAACTCATAATGGCCATACCGAGTACGAAATGCCGTCTTAGCGATATCCTCCTCCCTGACGCGTAGCTGGTGGTAACCGGACCGTAGATCAATCTTGGAGTAGTAGCTTGACCCTTGAAGTTGGTCGAAGAGATAGTCGATGCGAGGTAACGGGTATCGGTTCTTGATAGTAGCCTTGTTGAGTTCCCTGTAGTCGATGCACATGCGGAAGGTTCCGTCCTTCTTCTTGACCAAAAAGGACTGGAGCTCCCCATGGCGAAGCGCTTGGTCGGATAAATCCCTTTTCTAACAGCTCCTGAAGTTGGGTAGACAGCTCCTGTAGCTCGGCTGGAGCTAGGCGGTATGGAGCCTTGGCGATAGGAGTTGCATTGTTCGCCAATTCGATTTCAAACTCCAATTGTCGATGGGGTGGAAGGCCAGGTAATTCCTCTGGGAATACATCGGAAAAATCACGGACGAAAGGGATGTCTTCTATACGTTTCTCGTCCTTAGGCTGTTCGGTAACCAGTGCGAGTAAAGCGAAGGAGTTCTTTCTCCGAAGATACTTCTGCGCTTGCATGTAAGAGATGATGTTTGTGACGGCGCCTACCTTCTCGCCTTGCACCGTCAAGATTTCGTCGTTAGAGAGCGGAATACGGATAGATTTTTTCGAAACAGAGAACTTCAGCTCGGACGTCGGATAGCCAGTCCATTCCGACTACCACGTCAAAACTTCCTAGGGTAGTTGTCATCAGATCAATGGTAAAGGTGTGACCCGCGAGTTTGAGTTGACAGCCGGATACTATATGGGTCACGTCTACAGACTTACCATCGGCTAGTTCTATGATATAAGGGGTCTCTAATGGTTTAGGCGTGAGATTTAGGTTCTTCCTAAAAGACTCAGATATAAAGCTCCTATCCGCACCCGTATCAAAAAGCACAGTAGCAAAATGTTCATTAAGGGGAAACTTACCGGTGACCACGTTCGAGTCGTTTCTGGCCTCTCCGCGGCCCAATGTAAATGCGCGACCTTTGGCACCTCCTGTGCCGCCATTTCCATTGTTGTGGTTGTTATTGTTGTTGTTGTGGTTATTGTGGTTGTGGTTGTTCCCACCATTGTTGTTGTTGTTGCGCAGCTGTGGGCAGTCTCTTTTAAAGTGGGCAGTGCTACCACACTGATAGCATCCCGGTTAACACCCTGTTGTGGGCCTTGGGGTTGATTTTGGTTTTGTCGGGACATGATTTCCCCACGACAATCCTTTGCCGCATGTCCCACCTTGCCACATCGTTGGCAGCGATTCCCGGCACAAGGGCCGTGATGATGAAGATTACAGCGGGTGCACTGCGGCTTTCGACCTACATAGCCGCTTGCGTTCTGGTTGTTGTTGTTGGCGGGCTGATTTTGGTGACCCCGGTGGCTGTTGTAATGATTGAACCGTTTCTGGTTCCCCTGTTGTGGCTGGGATGACGAAGACTGTCGAACAGACGAGTCTTCAAACTTTCTTTTATTATCAGGGGCAACTTCAGTTGTACCCCGAGCTGGCAACTTCTTTTGTTCCACCGCCTTATCGGTGAGTTTGTGCGCCAACCTGATTGCTTGATGTTCAGTTGCAGGGTTGCTAGCCATCACCATACCCTGAATCTCCGGGACCAGACCCCCAAGGTAAAACTCGAGTCGTTTATCCACAGTGTTGGCCAGATCGGGACACAGAAATACCAAGTCATGATGTTTTGCTGTGTATGCTTCGATTTCAGATCCCACCATCTTGTGGTTCCATAAAGTTTGCTCCAACTGTTGCCTCTGTCTCGCGGACAGTACTCTTCTTTGATTAGGGCCTTAAACTCGGCCCAGGCCATTGCATTGGCAGCAATAAGTCCACGCGTTTGGACTTGTGCATTCCACCAAGTTAGTGCCCCATCTTCCAGTGTTGAGGCTGCATGCTTGACCTTGTTGGCCTCTAGACAGTTGCACATTTCAAATACTGATTCAGATTTTTCGATCCAGCAGACCAGTCCTATGGGTCCTTCTGCCCCCAAGAATTTGCTTGGTTTCGCGTCGAGGAACATCTTGTAGGTGTTAAGACCCCTCCTGCTGCTGGTGGGTTTTGAATACCTGCCAGAGTAGCATTCACGTGTTCTTGGATCATTGCGGCTAATTCTTAAGGCGTCATGTTGAGATTTCCACGACGTCCAGTTGCCATTTTAGATCTAAGTAGAAAATAAATAGACTGAAGAAAAGTAAATAAAATAAGCGAGACGTGTCAGTCTTCTACGTCTCCATCCCCCAAATCGCTATCGTTGCCGTCATCTTGCGCGGCATTTCCAGTTTCTACAGCTGGGTCTTCCTCCGGATCCTCCTCTGGATCCTCTTCTAGATCCTCTTCCGGATCCTCCTCTGGATCCTCTTCTGGATCCTCTTCCGGATCCTCCTCTGGATCCTTTTCCGGATCCTCCTCTACCGGCACTGGAGGGGCCGGTGCTGGTGCAGGTGCTTGATTTTGTTCTAGCTCCTGAATTCTCCAACTAGACTCCAGGACTCTGTCCTGTAGCCAGTCAGCCCTTAGCTGCTCAGCACGAAGATCTCTGGCTAAGGTGTTACGAGCTATCTTACTCGTATGCTGCTCTTCCTCGAGCGACTCAGTTTTACCTGTCAGTTGTCGTATCATCCATCCCTGTGCTAGGATGGTTTCATTCATTCTTTCTAGTTGTTCTTGTTGCGTTCTTATCATATCTCTAAGTAGGTCGTTCCCTACTTCTAACGAGTTAACCGGTTCGACCGTCACAGCGATGGTCGGGCGTGAGGACGACTCCTCCCCTAGAGCGAGTCTTTTCCTAGCAGCTGAGCGTGTCTCCACGCCATGAGGTGGTGAGGGTTCGACTATGGGTGCCTTCCCCGGCGCCCTTGGTTGTCGAGATTTGTCGAATGATGATGATGACATTGCCTGATGGGTTGTGTGGTTAGTTACGAGTTGCATTCATTTCTCACTATGCATTCATATTCTACATAACACAGTTGTGGTACATCACATAACAAGATATAACAGTTCGGTGCCAAACTAAGTCTAGTGTCGTGTAATCAGCTAGAGTTTAGGTCTACTTCTAATGCAAACCTGGTTCTCTATAGCTAGAGGCTCTGTACCAATCTGTCACACCCTCAATTTCCACTTGCGGAGTTTTACCGCGAGGCGTGTGAACAAACCAGAATCTGAACACTAGTACGTCGAACGACTCTATATGATTTGATAATACGTTTTCCAAAAATCATTTGTTTAACCATTCATTGTAGATTTTATATTGCCTTAGTTAGTTTCTAATGTTTAGCGGAAGCATTAGTTGTTATGGTTGAGCGGAAGCATAAAAATAAGTAGAGAAACGGGCGCCAACACAAACGCCAAAACAAATGAAAAACCCGAAACAATGTTTGTAAATGAGACTCGATAAAAGGTGTCTTGATCAATGCAAGTGAGTACACCTAGAGCTCCTAGCATCCTGAGAAACATGTAAAGAAACAAGTGTCAACATTAAAGAAGAGTGAGTTCACAGGTTTTCAAAAGTTCATTTGTTCGGTTACAAGTTTGTTTTCCCCGTTATCCCTTACCCGGTATAACGATTTGGTTCCGTTATTCCCAACCCGGAATAATACTGATGGTTCCATTATTCCTTACCCGGAATAATAAAGTTGTTGTTTCCATTATCCCTAACCCGGGATAATATAGTTGTTGTTTCCATTATCCCTAACCCGGGATAATATAGTTGATTCGTAATTAAGTTCAATGTTAATATATATAGGTAGCTAGCCTAAAGTTATGTCACGTAAGTGTTCGCGATCGAAGCTGACTGTTGTGCCTCCATGTTGCCAGGCCTATCACTGACCATGGCGAAGTTAGGCCAAATTATTCACCCGTTGACCATACCCGGTCGGCTAGCGCGACTAGCTCGGATGGGGCTTGTCGGGCCCAGTAGTACTACTTATAATTTCCCCGCTATTAAAACCCAATACTAACGATCCGAGAGATTGTCGAGGACTTATGTGATATAGCTGCTTAGTGACCATAACGTTACATTAACATTAACTTAGTTACCGAATAGTTATGTGACGTTAAATTCTTATAACGTAAAGAGATTGAGTTTGAAGAGTGTATACATGTTTCTCCCCCTGTTGTTTAAAACCGGATAAAATTAGGGGCCGTGAATCACCTTTAGTTGCTCGGTTAGTGTAGCAAAGAAGTCGTAAAGGATGGGACTGCTAATTGCGTCCTAACAAACAATTGATTTCAAGTCAGTGTGTGAACACACCAATACAAAGTTCTACACATAATTTACGCACAAAGTGATACACACAATCAAAATTCCTAACACTCAAACATGCATGCAAGTATCCTCATGTGAACATAGTAATCAAAACAATTTATCATGAACATAATCCAATCCATACAACACTTTGGTGCACACATTCACAAGTTATCAAGTTTCAGCTTACATACTCATAATTCGGCTGTTTTCTAGGATTTTTATAAAATAGTTCCAACGTTCCAAAAATTCCAATTATTTTACAGAAAGTGACAATTATACTGTAGAAATTTATATAAATTTTTCAAGTCCTAATACTTTACAAATTAATTATAAATATTAATATACTAGGCTGCAGTCAGATTTGTCGCTTTCTGACTGCAGTCCACGGAAGAGTTTATTTAAAAATTACCGATCGTCCAATTAACAAAATTCCAGTGGGAGTTGCCCGGAAATTTCCATACCTAGTTGCTGTACAAATTTCATGATTCGACTCCCTACAGATTATAAAATCCAACTCGATAAAAAACTAACAAAATTTCAGGATTTTCACAGCTTTAGTTACTGAACTTAATTGGCCACTTAAAAATATCAAACGACTTCAGAAAAATATGAATCCAGCGCCATTAGATTCGTTATTCAAATATCTACGTTTTGACTTCAGAAAATCCTTTTTTCGACAACTAATGACCAAGTTACAGCCAGATGAAGTCGGCTGTAACTATCACTCAGCAACCTGTTTCAGCATTTTATCACCACTAGTTCGCAAGAACCGTCGATACAATGAACCTAGGCGATCAAGAACTGATTTTTCCAATTATAGATTAATACATATAACATATCCATGCAAACCCTAATCAATATCTCTAGTCTTTATAAACAAAACACACTTGCAAACTATGAGTTCCGAAAACAATCATACATGCAAACTATGATAAATCAGCCGATTAACAACATAATCACTACATTCAAACACATATAATCCGAATATGATCTTGCAAACAATTATAAATCCTAACCTTTAATAATGGGATCAATGAGCCGTGAGTGAGATGAGGAACCGATGATCAAATAGAATCGCGACCGAGGATGAAGATGGCGAGGGCTGCTGCGACCGGGAGAAAAGGAAGGGGAAGGCTGTTGCGCGACCGAGAAGGTGAACAAGGCTGATCAGATCGAGATGATGAAGGGAAGCTGCCGTCGGCTGTTTGCTATTAGGGTTTTGTGTGTTTTGTTTTTGTGAAGCAAAGCATGCATGTGTGTTTGTATATATAGGCGCAAGAGTAAGGAGAAGAGGGAATGGGTTTGCGGTTTGGGTTGCACGCGGCCGAAGGGTTTGGGTTGGTTGGTTTGGGTTTAAAACTTGGTTCACTCCTAGAGTCACAAGGAATCGAGGTTGGTTCGTGTCGCGGTTCGGTTTGGTTCGTGTACATATTTACTATAAATATTTTATAACTAAAACAACCACGTAATCGAACATCACATATTCACCAACTCATAAATGTTCAATACACATAGCACATACTTCATTTGACAAGTTCGCTAAATTATCGTAACTATTTCGAGCGTACAAATTCAAGTCTCCGAATTAATAACCGTGAAGTAGTGCGTTTAAGTTATCCGAAAAACCGGGATGTCACAAGACTCCCCCCAAGTTGATGCATCCAATCACCAAATCTTCTAAATCGTTAGCGTTTGAGTAAACTCCAGTTTAGCACTTGCATAATAATCTTCAAACTCTTCAACTTTGTCTCCAATGTAGAAAGGAGGTTCTACCATGCACCAATCAAACTCCTCTTCACCAAACTTCTCTGCACAATCAGTATACTATAAAACAAACATCTCGAGAAACCATAAGAATTTTTCAACACAAGTTAACAAATTATTATAATTCAAGAGATAGTAAAATTGTATCACAGATCAAACACTTCACAACTCAAACCACACACTTAGATTTTTTTAGCACACTAAACCTGCTAGATTTAAAAGTTTGAATTCATCTTCTAACACCATCTCCCCATATCAGTAACAACTCCTCCATGAACAACCATATTCCGTACATTAAGAATTTACAAGAAAATAAAATCTTTTTGGATTTTTATATAACGAAATAATGAACACTCTGTTTTTGTGAGAATCACCGGGAAGAAGATCATATCAGCAACATCAAACTGTTATCACACTATTAGATAATTCTATATATAATTTTCATGAAAGTAATTCAAGACGATTACTAGTGTTGTTTATCCACTTAAACAAATACATGAAAGTACCACTACCTAGTGATATGTTAAGGTAATTTTATACTGATATACTAGTGTGTCCCACTTCAGGACATACCCCCACGATCAAGGTATGCACAAAGATTCCTCGTAGTAGGTGAATATACCGAAATTCATCCTTTTTGATTTACTACGTTAGATAATCGGTGATCAGGTCAGTACTTCCGTACAACAAAGAGACCAATATCCAACGAGGGTTAGGGCAAATACCAAATTTTGGTATGAATTATGCAATTTGCACATTTGAATGATTCTCTAGGAGAGCTTCTTCAATTTTTGGAATTTGGCATTTTATCTCTTTTAAGATATCCTGGTTGTGTCTAGGTCAGCATATATCTAGATGCAGCAGAAGGACAACCTTGATACTCCAGATGAAATAATGATATAAAGATCTAAAACCTTAGATTTTGTCAATCTATCAATGCAAGATTTAAGGTCATAAAACCATATGCCACTGATATGTTACCAACTCATACACAGTTCGTTATGTGTATATCACCAAGGTAAGTTGATTATTTCATGCCTTTTGCCTACTAATACGTCATATCATGAAGCTGCTATCACACTTAAGCAAATTAATTTTAATTTTAGTGTGACAGTCTAACTTGCTGATGTACAATCATTTCTTCTTATCCACATAGTGTAAACTCATTTTTGATTTTCTATTTTTTTATGTTTTAGATTTTTGAAAAACAGTAAATTTATTTACAAATATTTTATGAAAACTGGTTATTCAGGATTCCTCATCCCGTAGAGTTTGACTAAACGTTCAAAACGAGCCCTGTCAAATGCTTTTGTGTAAAGATCTACCAGGTTATCTAGTGTGTCGACTCGATGCAGTTCAATCAATTTCTTTTCAACACAATCTCGTAGAAATGATGACGAATGTCAATATGTTTTATGCGACTGTGTTTTACGGGATTGTTGGTGATTGAAATAGTGGCATTATTGTCTATCATAATAGGAGTACGAGTGAAATTCAAATTGTAATCGTGCATCTGCTGTTGGATCCAAAGAACCTGAGAGCAACAGCTACCCGCAGCAATATATTCAGCTTCACATGTAGAGGTAAACACGCAAGACTGCTTCTTGCATTGCCATGACACGATCCTCCCTCCTGGGAACTGACAACCACCTGTGGTAGACTTTCTTGTTAATTTGCACCCTCCAAAGTCCGAATCAGTGAAGGCAACAAACTTCAAATCACTAGCAGCTGGATACCATAACCCAAGTTTAGGTTTCCCCTTCAAGTAACGAAGAATCCGCTTCACCGCTTTCATGTGTATAATCCGCTTCCATCGCTTCAATCCAACAATTATCTTTTAGAGCCATATGAACATTCTTCGGCTCCTCTTGGGCAATAAAGCAGCTATACAAACACTCATGTAACATTCCAGTCTTCAGAATCGAAGTAAATAAACAGGAACCTTCGATCACACCTCTTCTTGTCTGAACACCTGTAGCAGCATCACATATGATGTTCTCAACTGGATGATCTCTATTTGCGCGTGTAGTAGCAATGGTGTCAACAACTAAATTATCATCCAGATTTGATCCAATCTCCCCATGAATGTTCTTATTAGCAAACGGAATAGTAAAGTCCTCCCCCTAAATAGGTTCAGACACACTATCACTTGAGTCATGTGGAGCTGCACTGGAAGAATTTTCTGGAGCATCTATCATTGATATACTCGATCTAGGCATGAAGTCACCCTCTTCATCTTCACTGATCACAGTTTGAATCACTTTAGACCCAACTGCATTGGAAAAATAAGGAATATTAAATGATTTAAAGACACTATCATAATCATATAATATAGTAGGACCACTCGTTGATTGTTGAGGTGAATAACTAGTGATTTCCATGTTAAACAAACCTCAATTTTACCAGTTTTTAGATTAAAAACCCTTTTTATTCGGTGTTCCAGGCATATAACCTAGAAAGTAACCCTCGTCAGCTACCTCACCGAATTTCAGCTAATCTTTATTTCGCACAATGGTGGAGGGTAATCCAAAAGGTTCAAAGCCTTTCAAGTTTGGTTTTCGGTTAAACAATAGTTCGTGACATGTTTTGTTAAACCGTTTAACCATCAAAACTTTGTTTAGGATATAACAAGTTGTGTTCACAGCTTCTCCCCATAAAAGAACTGGAAGCTTTGAATTAGAAAGCGGAGTCCTAGCGGCTTCAATCAACATCCTGTTTTTCCTCTCAACGACTCCATTACTGTTGAGGTGTATAAGGAGCAGAATATTGATGTTCAATTCCTTTGCGAAGACAATAGAGATCCAGAATCTGATTCTTGAACTTCGTGCCATTATCACTCCTTATCCTCTTTATCAGTGCATCATGGACATTTTCAATTTTGTAAAAAGATCTATCAGCATCTCCGTTGTCTCATCTTTTGTACCTAAAAAGAAAACTCATGAATATCGTGAGTAATCATCTGCGACAACTAAACAATAGTATTTTCCACCTATGCTCCTTATGTTCACCGGACCGAATAGATCCATATGAAGTAATTCATAAGGGGCATCTAGGGAATTTACTATTTTAGACTTGTGAGGTTTCTTATGTTGTTTTCCCTTTTGACATGGAAGACATTTATCTTCCACGTGAAACCTTTGCACTGGCACCCCTTCCACTAAACCGTTTTTAATAATATAATTCATTTTTCGATAGTGGATGTGGGCTATGCGTCTGTGCCATAGCAATGACTCAGCCTCAGATGTTTTTGACAGTAAACACGCCACCACAATGGAAGAGTCCTTAGCACCCACGTCCATGACATAAGTGTCGTTTCTCCTTGGCGCTCTCATTCCTATCCAATCATTCGGTATCACCAAACCGGGTTTCAACACTAACGCTTCAGACTTAGTAAAGTGGACCGAGTGACCCTTTTTGCAGACTTGAGACACGCTCATTAGATTGTGCTTCAGCTGCTCGACATAGTTCACTTTGTCCAATGTGATCTTCTCGTTGGTCACTTTTCCTCGACCTGTAATGTGCCCTCCTTTAGCACCTGCAGAATTCACATAACCTCCGTCTATACTCTCAAACTCTATCAACACCCTCGCATCCCCCGTAATGTGCCTGGAGCAGCCACTATCAACATACCACAAGTTGATAATCCTCCTTAGCAGCTCTTGCACAACCCAACAAAATTAGTTAGATTGGGGGACC
Organism: Scalesia atractyloides; assembly: GCA_947069175.1. NCBI lineage: Eukaryota > Viridiplantae > Streptophyta > Magnoliopsida > Asterales > Asteraceae > Scalesia > Scalesia atractyloides. Next base: position 72,923,213 of record CAMTDV010000020.1, on the reverse strand, counting down.
CAAGCCTTAATGGTCTTGGGTCTTCCAGATTCATCAACCACAGGAAAATTCATCCAATATCCAGCACTCCTAACATGAGTCTTGGGTCTCAGACCTGTTGATGGAAATGGTTTTTGATTTCGACTAGGTCTCTGGTCCTGAGGTTTCCTAAACATGTTTGGACTTTGTGACCTTTGGAAATTTTGGTTTTGGTTCCATGAATTTTGATGGTAAAAATTTCTAAAGCCATTGTGATAAAAATTTCGACTACCAACATTTTGATATTGACTTTTGAAATTACTTGATTGACCATTAAAGTTATTCATTCTTGGTGAACTACTTCTAGGTCTTTCATATCTGCCTGATGCAGATTCAGGCTGTTGTTGATTTCTTTGAAAACGAGGAACTTGGTGAGTTCCTTTTTCAGCCTTATCTACACCAACAGCAACAGAGCGTTGCTTGGTAGTATATATCTTTGGTGAGTTAGTAACCTTCTTCTCACCATCACCAATTTTTTTGGTCATTTTTCTCTTTGTCTCTCACTCACTTGTGCTTCATTCTTTTTGTTAGGGCAGCAGCTAGCTACATGTCCCTTGTCGTGACATTTGAAGCACGATCTTCTAGCCGAAGACTTCTTAATTGAAGTCTCTGGTTTAGATACATCAGGTGATGATGATGATGATGATGCCTTTGAAGGATCTTGTTTAGTTTACTTAATTTCTGATTTTTCTTTATTTTTATTTTTAGCAAACTGCACCTTTGACTCTTTTGTAATAACAGTGACCTCTTCTTTCATATCACTCCCTTTAACACAATCAACTTTTTTAACAATAATTTGTTTTTTATTTGTAGGGTGTGTATTCTTTGTTTACAAAACTGGTTCTCTGTTACTATCCTACTTGGCATTCTCAGACACATCAACATCCTGATGTGGAACTACTAGGTGTAGTTGACATAAAGTCTCTAGCTCCTCTTCGTCTGGCAAGAAAGATAGTCATGACCAAGAGGTGATGGAACTTCATTGAAACCTTTGAAGCCACACTTGTCTTGTCATTACTTTTCTTCAAACAATTCATCATGTGTTTCATAACAAAAGATGAATCTCTGAATTGATTCAATTTCTTTTCAAGTTCACAATTTTAAGTTGTGCTTCAGACAACTCTTTACATTTTTCAGAAATCTCTTTTGTTTTCTCACTCATCGTATCATGAGCTAAGTCAATAATTTGAAGTTTTTCGTTTAGTTTACAGGTTAAAATGTTGATTTCTTCTTCATAACCCTTAATTTTCTTCAAATATAATGACTCATTTCTTTTTAAGAAAAAGTTTGATTCTTTTACGTTCGAGAGCTCATTTACCCGACTTCGGTTTTGTTTTGTTAACGTGTCAACTTCACTTTGCAGTTCATGACATTTTAAGCAAACAGAATTACCAGAGTTAGAAGGTACCTCTCCTGTTGATTTGCTTAGATCGGACATGAAAGCAGCAACATCAATAGCCATCTTCTTATCTGCAGCATTCAGTTCTACATCAGCTTTTTCAGCTACCGTCTCTCACTCTACCTCAGCATCTGCCTTGACTTCTTGATTATCAACTGGGCTATCTTAGCCATGAATGCCTGTGTGGCATTGTCATCACCCTCCAGATGAACACTCCATCATAAGAACCCTCTCTAGCAGTAAAGATCAGGGCCTTTGATCTAGTGTTAGTTGACGCATTCCTGTTGCTTGAACCATGACCAGGAAAATCTTGATAAGATGAGCTAGAACGATATTCAGACTTACGTCTTTGACACTCTCTAGCAAAGTGTCTGTAATTTTGACAATTGTAACACTTCACTTTAGGCTTGTCAAAACCCACATTCTTTCCAACGAACTTCCTTCTTGTCCTATTCATGAATCTCTTCACTCTTCTAGAGATCATGGCCATCTGCCATTGTAAATCCATCTCTTCTAGGTCATCAGGGTCAATCTGATCATAATCTTCATCAAAGGTAGTAGGATCAGATATTCTTCCCTGAATCTAGTTCTCATAGGAAGCAACAAATGAAGCCATCAAGGCCAGATGATCTTCAATAGCCTTGACACTCCAAGGCATAGATCTTGTACTGTTATTACTATTGCTAGTTTGTTGTCTCTTTGCCCCTGATGATCCTCCTTTAGCAGCTACAAAACATACTTCACCATCAGCATTGGTCACAATCTGCTCATTTTCACAAGAGAGAAACGCAGTTGCAGTATCACTTGAAGCATTGTTAGAAGATGAAGATGTAAGCCCTTTATACATTCTCGGATCTTGAACCTGATCATACCCAGTTTCCTTCCTCTTCATGCTGAGCTCATAAGCTCTTAGTTTCCCAACAACCTCTTCCAAGTCTTTATCTTCATAGTCAGCTTCACCCTGTATCATTAGAGTATATATATCCCATTTGGCAGGTAAAGCATCTAGCAACTTATCGTTTATCTCCACATCCGTGTATCCCTCTATGTTATAATTGTCCATTTCTGACATTAGATGATAGTATCTCGTGATAATATCTTCAAGGGACTCATTTCTCATTCCATTAAACACAAGCAAATTGTTTCTTCAGTAAATCAATCTTGTTCTTCTTCACATCAGGATTGCCCTCATACCTCTTCTCGAGAGCATCCCACATCTCATTCGAAGTAGTATAACGCCTGAAAGTATGTTTGATGCCATCAGGTAACGACATCTTTATAGCAGCTAAGGCCTTCTTTTCAGACTCATACATTCTCTTTTCAGCCTCTAACATGTTCACATAGGCAGTGACACGTTGTCTGCCTTTAAAGTCATGAGTTGGGTTAACGTACCCATCTTGAATACAAATCCACATCCGTGTGTCCTGATATTCAATGAATGACTGAAACCTTTTTTTTGTCCTAAAAATCACACGAGTCTAACCGTGCAACCGGTTTGTCAAGATTGTCTAAGGATCAAATTTTTTGTACGAAAACGTTTAACTCCGGTTACGTCAGCTGTTTAACTTTCCACCTTTGTGGGTACAACTCGGAACAGTACTGAATTCGAAACAGTAACTCGAATGGACAATCCGAGATGGGAATTTAGAACAGTGATCTGAGATACCAATCCGAGATGATGATTCGAGATGGTATCCGAGATGCTAATCCGAGAAGCCAACCGAGATGATGATTCGAGATGCTATCCGAGATGCACTATTCGGATCCGAGATGCACTGTTCTGATCCAAGATGCAAGTGCTTTGATCCGAGATGCTTCACTGATGATACGAGATGCAATCCAAGATGATTAGAGATCAACACCAATAATCCGAGATGTACTTTTTATGATCCGAAATGTAAGTTTCCTGATCCGAGATGCAAATTTCTGATTCGAGATGCTTCTCTTATGATCCGAGATGAACTTCCTCTATCCGAGATGCTTGCTGTTTATCCGAAATACCAACAGAAACCCTAAAACAGTCGTGAAAACTTCTAACCAGCCTCGAATAACGTCCAAAACTTCAACTTTTTTTGCTGTAACGATTCTGAACTGAGCAAAACAAGAGCCGAATGCTCTGGTACCAATTGTAGGTCCCCTAATCCATGTGGATCTTCACAGAATCGTCTATCCAACCTAGAGTGCGGAATCCCCTAGATCAGATTTCACAGAAAACGAACAAGAACACGAACACAATAACTTTCAACCTGTCTTCTATTTATTATCCAACACAAGTGTTTATAATCAATTCAAGACTCTCTCTCAACTCTCTATGAAGTAATTACCTAACTCACTGAGCAACCTTAACCCTAATGCAAAACTTTCTTTATATAGAGACAAGTTTGCAACAAGGCTAGGGTTTCACTCATGGGCTGCTATTGGGTCTAGGCCCAACTTGCCTACCACTCTCTATAAAGTGTTTGGTTTAGCCCAATCACTTTTAATCAACAACTACAATACTAAACCCACTAACCGTTTATCATTTTATTAATACAATATATCCAAAGACCAAATCTAAGTTGTTGTCACAAATATGCACCAACAATCAATGAGCCTATCATTGAGCGACATAAAGATTTGTTCACTGGTTTTTCCTTGAAGATCTGGAGTGAGTTCAGTTTGAAATGCAAACGGAGTGCTTGCAGTTTTATAATAATTCATACTGTATTAGCAGGAATGTCCCTGATGTATTTTGCCTGATGAATGATGATTCCATCTTCTCGTTGCTTCACCTCCAAACGCAAGAAAATTGTGAGCTCCCCTATCATGCTCATTTCGAACTTTGCTTGCATAACCTTCTCGAATTCCTTGCACAACGCTTAAGTTGTTGACCCAAAGATGATATCGTCAACATAAATCTGAACCAGCATCACATTGTCTCTGATCCTTTTTGTGAAGAGAGTCACGTGGATTCTTCCTCTTGTATATCCACATTCTAGAAGATATGTTGACGAAGTCTCATACCAAGCCCGAGGAGCTTGATGAAGACCATAGAGAGCTTTGTCAAGCTTGAAGTGTCGTTTGGGGAAATGCAGATCTTCAAACCCGAGAGGCTTACAAACATAAATTTCTTCTTTCACTTTACCGTACAAAAACAAACTTTTCACATCCATTTGAAACACTTTGAAGTTTTTGTACGATGCATATGCCAAAAATATTCTAATGGCTTCCGGATGTGCCACCGGAGCAAAACTTCTTCATAATCAATCCTTTCCTCCTGTCGAAAACCCTGAACTACCAATCTTGCCTTCTTCTTAATAACAACACCACGATAGTCCATTTTGTTGCGGAACACCCATTTTGTCCCAATTGGAAACTTCCCTTCTTGTTGATCAACCAGTTCCCATACTCTGAGCTTTTGAAATTGAGACAGTTCTTCTTGCATTTCTTGCACTGAGCTTGAGTCTTGAATGGCTTCTTCGATGTCACTTGGTATAGATTGTGAAAGAAAAGCAATGTACAATCCTTTCTTGATAACATAAGTCTATCCATGAGTTCGCACGTCGTCTTCCACAGGACCAATGACATTTTCAATGGGATGATTCCGATTTGTTTTATAACCAGCATTGGTATGGATTTCAATTTGTTGAACTATATTTCATCGACGTATATGTTTGGAGGTCCATCTTCTTGAATTGGGTCATCCACATTCATCTGTGAAGAAGAAGCATCATTTGTTGATGCATTCTCAGTCGAGGAGTCATCATTTGTTTTGTCAACGGGAAGGATTAGGTTGGCTAAAGTGTGAGTGAAACGAGTGGTGAAAGGGGTGAAACCAATGTTAGATGAATCAAACAATGGTTCAACTTGAGTGGTTTCAGCAGGTTCGGTTTTAAGAAATGGGTTTGGGAATGTCAGAGGTATTGAACATAACATCTACATCAAAAAACAAATCGGGAGAACTTCCAGTATTGGTGTAGTTTCCATCTTGAAAATCAACATAGTACGATTCAAGCACCATCTTGGTTCGTTTTTTGTAGACTCTATAAGCCTTTTGAGTAGATGAATATCCCATTAAATAACACACATAGCCTATTGCTTCAAACTTGATTAGATTGTCTTTAGTGTTGAGAAGAGTGCATGAGCATCCAAACGGTTTGAAGAAATCTATCAGAGGCTTTCGCTTGAAAAGAAGTTCATAGGCAGTTTTTCCGTGAGGTTTAACAATGAGAACCTTATTCAAGACATGGAATGATGTGTTGACTGCTTCCACCCAGAAGATGACGGGTAGCTTGGAGTCTACTAGCATAGTTCGAGCAGCTTCAATGAGTGTTCTGTTCTTTCATTCCGCTACGCCGTTTTGAGAGGAGTTCTAGCTTCACTATACTGAAGGCGAATTCCCTTTTCTTCGTAGAAGGAGATAAACGTTTGATTTTTGAATTCAGATCCGTTATCACTTCTGATTAACTTGACCTTCAATTTGATGACATTTTCGATCATGGGAATGAAGGTCTGAAGAATAGATGCAGTCACGCTTTTAGCTTTAAGAAAGTAAGCCCATGAAAATCGAGAAAAATCATCTGTAATTACCAAGAAATATGTTCTTCTAGCTAAACTTTTAACACTAATGGGGCTGAAAAGATCCATATGCAACAATTGCAGAGGAGCAGTTATCGTATTCACTGCTTTGGCCTTGTGAGGCTTCTTGTGTTGTTTACCTTGGGCGCCTGCAATACATTTTTATGTAAAAAAAAATTCTTTTATAGGTAAACCTCTTACTAAAGTTAATTTAAAATGTTTATTCATATTTTTGAAATTGACATGCCCCATTCGCCTTTGCCAAAGTAGTGATTCCGATTCCGATGCTTTAGAAATTAAGCATGTCATTTGTTTAGCAGAATTGGCAGTTTTCATGTTTAGCACATAAGTATTGTTTTGACGCGGAGCTGTAAGCATAATCATTTCGGGAGGAACAAAGTAACCAGGCTTGAGAAAGATGCATTCTACATCGTTGAAGAGCACCTTTGTCACAGACTTGTGAGACTTTCATAAGATTGTAGCACAATTCAGGTACATATTTAACATCTTCCAAAGTTATAGCATCTGAGACAACATCTCCAAGTCCAACTATATTCCCTCCTTACGCTCAATTGCATCTACATTGCTTATAGAAACGTTAGTATTTTGTCATTTTCACAATCGACAGTTTATGCAATTAAATCATTTTTATCAATTAAATCGTTTTCTAGATGAGGAGTTGGCATGTGTACATAGTTTTTGCTATGAGGAGGTAGAAAGATTCTTCTTTCATTCCTAAGCTTATCTTTGTACCCAATGCCATCTTTAACGTATGTCGGTCATTGGCAGTTTTTAATGTCAACTAGTGCCTTCTTACTTATATTCCATATATCAATAGTGAGTTGCAATTTAGTGTTTCCAACTTCAGATTTCTCAAGTTTTTCAGTTAAATCATTTGTAATGAAATCTATCTGAAAACAAATTCTTTTAAAGTTTTTATTTAAGCTAAAGTTGAGCTCAACTTTCTCTAATATACAACTTCATTCTGTTTTATTTCTTTGTTAAATTGCAAAACTCTTTCTTCTTTCTCTGATAAGGTCACGGTTGAGTGATTTATAATGAGCCACGACGTTGCAACACGGTTGTGAGCATAATTTGACTTTAAATTCATAGGGAATGTTGTTTACCAAGTCTTTCTCCTCTTTCTCTCTGGCAGACTCGGTTTTCATTGTTGTTGTAGGAACTTGATCCTTCTTCTTCTTGGCACTGCTACTTGCTTTTTGAACCTTCTCCTTTGACTTAGAGATTTCAGCCTCTTTCTTTCCTTGGTCATCTACAGACTTGGTCGGGTTGACTATGCTCTTCAGTCCTTTGTCAGAAGACATATCTCCCTTGGGAATACCTTCATTTTTGTTAATAAGAAAGTTTGTAGGACGTGGAAACGATTCAAAGGATATCTTTGCCATTAGAGCTTTGTTAACTTCTTCCTTTGTCTCAACAATTTCCTCAGCCCAATCATAATCTTCCACCACCAATGCCTTTGGAGTGTTATTAGCAGCATTCTCATTTCCTTCAATAGCGATTGCCCTTCTATCTGGAGTTGTATTAGTGTTTTCATTCTTTAGCAGCGTACAATCTCTTTTGAAGTGCCCTAAATTTTTGCAGTTGTAGCATCTCAGCTTGGACTTATCAGCTTTCCTAGTGCCACTCTCTTTCCAGTTTTGTCTTGAAACTTCTTTAGCCTTAAGGTGATCATTGACATTTGCCACTTCAGATTCATTTCCTCCATATCATCTGGTTCCACTTGGTACATATGTTCAGCAGTGAGAAAATCCCGTTTCAGCTCCCCTGACATAAGTGCTTCATAACTGCTCAGGAAGACGTTAAATAGGGCAACATGTTCAGTAGATATCTTGAGTGCTTGATCATCACCGACCACAATAGTCTTCTCGTTAGATTGTGGAGCCTTTGTAGAGCTTGCGGAAGCGTTAAAGTAAGATGTATTAGCACTCTGAGAGCTTGAACCACCTGAGGTTATGGGGACAAGGACTGCCATGTTCTTAGAGCAGCAGTAGTAGTGGATTGGACAGATTTCTGTGAGTATCCTGTTTGATTCATCTTTCTTTTGAGCACATCCATTTCAAAGGTCTTTAGTGTTTTGATTAGGTCCGAAAGAGTGACTGGAGTTGTACTTCTCAAGAAGGTTCTTTTGATCATCATGCACTGTAAGCTTCATTCTTTTGGAAGAGAGTCCAAAAGCTTCTTGATTGAAGCATAGTTGGAAACAATATTGCCAACTTTCTTCATTTTTGTTAACATATTCAGCAAACAGCTGATGTGATCTAACAGAGTTTCACCACGAACACTTCCAAACATAACATATTCTTTCTAAACCATATCTCTCTTGTTCTCCATCAGTTCTAGGTTGCCTTCATAGTGATCGATCAGCGGCAACCATAATTCATGAGCGGTAGTGTACTCTTCAAACAAGTTGTTGCCATCTTTTGACATAGCCATTTTTAGAGCAGCGTGAGCCCGACGGTGACGTTGACTTAATGTCCTATCTTCATTAGTGTAGCTCGATGGATCATCGTTGATTGTACGAACATCATCACAAATCACCATAGGAACGTGGGGGTCCGACGGTGACAGACATCCATTGAGTATAGTCCGTATACTCAAAGAATGACTTGATTAATTTCTTCCATCTACTGAAATCTTTTGATCCTTTCAACTTTCAAGGTCTAGTTGAAGTTCCAGTTTCAAGTTCGGCTTGAGCGACATGATTTAGTTGATTAAGTGACATGTTGATTCAATTTTAGGTTCAAATTGTTCACAGAAGTTAAATACGCTGGATTATAATGTAACTGGGCACAATTCCCCTGGAATGTATATTATCAAGTTTAAATATGCTTAAAGTCCTTAAAATCGCTATAAGATCAGGTCAAAGATCAGGAATAATTACGCTCACTAACACGTTCGATAAAGAAATGTTTCTTGGATCGGCGACAAATGTCACACCCTCAATTTCCACTTGCGGAGTTTTACCGCGAGGCGTGTGAACAAACCAGAATCTGAAACACTAGTACGTCGAACGACTATATATGATTTGATAATACGTTTTCCAAAAATCATTTGTTTAACCATTCATCATAGATTTTATATTGTCTTAGTTAGTTACCAATGTTTAGCGGAAGCATTAGTTTTTATGGTTGAGCGGAAGCATAGAATAAGTAGTGAAACGGGCGCCAACACAAACGCCAAAACAAATGAAAAACCCAAAACAATGTTTGTAAATGAGACTCGATAAAAGATGTCTTGATCAATGCAAGTGAGTGCACCTAGAGCTCCTAGCGTCCTGAGAAACATGTAAAGAAACAAGTGTCAACATTAAAGATGAGTGAGTTCACAGGTTTTCATAAATTCGTTTGTTCGGTTATGAGTTTGTTTCCCCCGTTATCCCTAACCCGGGATAACGATTTAGTTCCATTATTCCCAACCCGGAATAATACCGATAGTTCCATTATTCCTTAACCGGAATAATAATGATGTTGGTTCCATTATTCCAAACCCGGAATAATAAAGTTGTTGTTTCCATTATCCCTAACCCGGGATAATATAGTTGTTGTTTCCATTATCCCCAACCCGGGATAATATAGTTGATTCGTAATTAAGTTCAATGTTAACATATATAGGTAGCTAGCCTAAAGTTATGTCACGTAAGTGTTCGCGATCGAAGCTGACTGTTGTGCCTCCGTGTTGCCAGGCCTATCACTTACCATGGCGAAGTTAGGCCAAAATTATTCACCCGTTGACCATACCCGGTCGGCTAGCGCGACTAGCTCGGATGGGGCTTGTCGGGCCCAGTAGTACTACTTATAATTTCCCCGCTATTTAAACCCAATACTAACGATCCGAGAGATTGTCGAGGACTTATGTGATATAGCTGCTTAGTGACCATAACGTTACATTAACATTAACTTAGTTACCGAATATTTATGTGACGTTAAATTCGTATAACGTAAAGAGATTGAGTTTGAAGAGTGTATACATGTTTCTCCCCCTGTTGTTTAAAACCGGATAAAATTAGGGGCCGTGAACTCACCTTTAGTTGCTCGGTTAGTGTAGCAAAGAAGTCGTAAAGGATGGGACTGCTAATTGCGTCCTAACAAACCAATTGATTTCAAGTCAGTGTGTGAACACACCAATACAAGTTCTACACATAATTTACGCACAAAGTGATACACACAATCAAAATTCCTAACACTCAAACATGCATGCAAGTATCCTCATGTGAACATAGTAATCAAAACAATTTATCATGAACATAATCCAATCCATACAACACTTTGGTGCACACATTCACAAGTTATCAAGTTTCAGCTTACATACTCATAATTCGGCTGTTTTCTAGGATTTTTATAAAATAGTTCCAACGTTCCAAAAATTCCAATTATTTTACAGCAGGTGACAATTATACTGTAGAAATTTATATAAATTTTTCAAGTCCTAATACTTTACCAATTAATCACAAATATTAATATACTAGGCTGCAGTCAGATTTGTCGCTTTCTAACTGCAGTCCACGGAAGAATTTATTTAAAAATCACCGATCGTCCAATTAACAAAATTCCAGTGGGAGTTGCCCGGAAATTTCCATACCTAGTTGCTGTACAAATTTCATGATTCGACTCCCTACAGATTATAAAATCCAACTCGATAAACAACTAACAAAATTTCAGGATTTTCACAGCTTTAGTTACTGAACTTAATTGGCCACTTAAAAATATCAAACGACTTCAGAAAAATATGAATCCAGCGCCATTAGATTCGTTATTCAAATCTCTACGTTTTAGACTTCAGAAAATCTGTTTTTCGACAACTAATGACCGAGTTACAGCCAGATGAAGTCGGCTGTAACTATCACTCAGCAACCTGTTTCAGCATTTTATCACCACTAATTCGCAAGAACCGTCGATACAATGAACCTAGGCGATCAAGAACTGATTTTTCCAATCATAGATCAATACATATAACATATCCATGCAAACCCTAATCAATATCTCTAGTCTTTATAAACAAAACACACTTGCAAACTATGAGTTCCGAAAACAATCATACATGCAAACTATGATAAATCAGCCGATTAACAACATAATCACTACATTCAAACACATATAATCCGAATATGATCTTGCAAACAATTATAAATCCTAACCTTTAATAATGGGATCAATGAGCCGTGAGTGAGATGAGGAACCGATGATCAAATAGAGTCGCGACCGAGGATGAAGATGGCGAGGGCTGCTGCGACCGGGAGAAAAGGAAGGGGAAGGCTGTTGTGCGACCGAGAAGGTGAACAAGGCTGATCAGATCGAGATGATGAAAGAAAGCTGCCGTCGGCTGTTTGCTATTAGGGTTTTGTGTGTTTTGTTTTTGTGAAGCAAAGCATGCATGTGTGTTTGTATATATAGGCGCAAGAGTAAGGAGAAGAGGGAATGGGTTTGCGGTTTGGGTTGCACGCGGCCGAAGGGTTTGGGTTTAAAACTTGGTTCACTCCTAGAGTCACAAGGAATCGAGGTTAGTTCGTGTCGCGGTTCGGTTTGGTTCGTGTACATATTTACTATAAACGTTTTATAACTAAAACAACCACGTAATCGAACATCACATATTCACCAACTCATAAATGTTCAATACACATAGCACATACTTCATTTGACAAGTTCGCTAAATTATCGTAACTATTTCGAGCGTACAAATTCAAGTCTCCGAATTAATAACCGTGAAGTAGTGCGTTTAAGTTATCCGAAAAACCGGGATGTCACAACAAACATACGCTGACCAACTAAAATCAAACGAAACTTGGCTAAATTCGCAGAACACCGTGATAAATCGCAAAAGATTTATATCATTGACCCCGAAGTCGCCTTTGGATAAAAATGCTGACAATGATACTGGCATAATAGACAATTACGTTGACTTCAACGAGATCTACGCTATCTTCAACTATTATCTACGCTATCTTCAACTATAATCTATGCTATCTTCAACACAATCATGCCCAGAAGGGTTTTAGTACGAACAAAATCTCTCTAATCACACAAAAACAACCCAAAAACCATCGTATCTTGCACCAAAATGACCCAAGTGATACTCTAAACAATGATTAACAACAACCCAATCATTAAACATACCAAATCAAGCCATTTGAACCCATAACTTTTGAAAAGCTTTGAAAACTTTGAAAAACCTTCAAAACCTTGAAAATAATAACAAATATCAGTCAATCAAGAGCACAATGGCTCTGATACCAAATTGCTAGTCCGAAAACACTCTTGGATCACAGTGATGGTGAGTGACAAACACCCAAACACCTATTAACTACGTGTTTGAATGACACTAGTAAGAAAAACAAAAAAACTAAGATGAAGGTGAAGAATCTTGTCCAAGATACAATCCCATAATGATGATAACATTCAAAGATCCTGGATATTGATTAAGAACATGTAAATCAAAGACAAAAACACAAAATGATAGCAAAATAACCTTGGTCCAAGAAACTTGGAGCCAAAGGATTCATGGCATTCATATTTATAGTTCCAGACCTCCTAGCGTAAGGATAATTACGCCGCTACAGGTACAAACACCGATAGTCACATTTTTGGCCCTTCTAGTTTGACTAACTATTACAATCAAGCAACAAACTATGAAACTCAATTACCAACAGTATGAAAAACGTCACTGATATATGTATTTGGGTTGTGAGAGACCTTGAGAGCTCAGGTTAGTACCACCGTGTAGACAAAGATATGAAGGCTCGAATAAAAAGTGGTTCTCCATATTTGGAATCTTTTGTACTACGATTGCCAGATCTTTCGATACTTTCAATATGCTGCAGTTTTGGGTTTAAAATAAAAGTATTCTGCAAGTTCTAGGCCATTGTTGACACAAAATTAGAAGAACTTGTATAATACCTCAAATATCAATTATCTATAAAGACCTAGTATCTCAGAATCCAGCAATCTCTTAAACGAAGTTTCGGTGTACTAAGACCATATATCTGAGGGATGTTAAGCCACTAGTTAAAGAAGTTTTTCTTTATGTATATATCTCAGAAACAATATACTGAATGCGCAAACCCTACTAGCACATCACCAGTGTGACCTGTTTTAACATTTTGACACTACATTTCTTTAGCATACTGTGATAGTCCACTGATGTACTATCATTTCCTCTTTTTACATGAAACTCTTTTTGTCTTTTTCATGTTTTTGTATTTTTCACAACAATTTATCCCCCCTAAAATCAAAAACATATTTTTAGATTTTTGTTTTTAAAGAAACAAATTTTTAAAACTAAAAACTTGACAAACCGAAGAGGATCACGTCAACTCGACATCCATCTCGAATTCAACCTCTAAATCCCCCCTGATGTCAAATTTTTCATGCCGTTGAGTTTCAAAAGATATTTGAATTTAGCTCGATCAACCAGTTTAGTGTAAAAATCTGCCTTTTGTTCATCAGTGTGGATCTTTTCCATTCGAACCAACTTTTTCTCGTAGCAATCACGGATAAAGTGGTGTCGAATTTCAATGTGTTTAGTTTTAGAATGTTGAATTGGATTTTTAGTTACGTTAATGGCTTCCTCATTATCTACATATATAGGTGTATCAAGAAACTACAATCCATAGTCTCTCATCTGTTGTTGTATCTACAAGATTTGTGAACAACAATTGGAAGCTGAAACATATTCTACTTCGCAAGTAGAGAGAGCGACCGTGGTTTGTTTCTTGCATTGCCACGTTACTAATCATGTGCCAAAGAACTGGCAACTAGCAGTTGTAGATTTAGCATTTAAACGACAACATCCAAAATCAGAATCTGGTTATCCAGGGAGGTTGAAGTCGTCGTTCCGTAGATACCACAAGCGGGTTCTTGGGCAACCCTTCAGATATTGTAGAATCCATTTGATGATCAGCATGTGTGACACTCGGGGATTTGACTGATATCGGACGCAGAGGCATGTCGGATACATAATATCCGGCCTGGATGATGTGAGATACATTAATGATCCAATCATTGATCGATATAAGGTCTCATCAATTTTCACTCCCTTTTCATCTGGTCTGATGCCGTGATTGAGAGCTAATGGGGTAGACAATGGTAATGATTCCGACATGTTGAATTTTTCCAAAACGTCGTGCACATACTTCGTCTAATGAATAAAGATTCTATCACGCAAATGATCGACCTGAAGTCCCAAGAAGAACTTAATCTCCCTTATAGAACTCATCTCGAATTTCTTTTGCATGACTTTCTCGAAGTCTTTACACAGCGTATCGTTGGTCGAACGAAATATAATGTCATCCCCATAAATTTTCACAATTAGGATGTGTCCTTCAGCTTCCATTGTGAAAAGGGTACTGTCTACTGTTCCTCTGGGGAAACAGTTCTCTAGAAGGTGTAAACTGTATAACGCCTTATCCAGTAGATAAACCTTTTCCTTATGTATCGGGTCGACAAACCCCGGTGGTTGGCCAACATACACCTCCTCCTTCACTTTGCCGTAGGGAAATGCGGACTTTACATCTAATTGGTACACCTTGAAACCTTTCCATGACGCGAACACCAGGAAAATGCGGATGGCTTCTAATCTTGCGACAAGCGCATAGACCTCTTTATAGTCAATTCCTGAAAGTCCAGGGTCCGGCGGTTCTAGACGGAAGTTTGGGTAGAAATAGAACTAATTCGGTAGAATGTTATTAAGAAATGATTAGAAGCAACAGAAGTTTAATGTTTCATTCATACCGAAAGAGTATACATCTTTAGAAGCTGGCGAAATCCTGGAGAAATTTCGCCAGCGTTTCCCTTTGAGAACTCCAAAACTGACAAAATAATGAACACACAACACTATTATAGACCTGATTCACCTCGTCGAACTGAGCATCTGACTTCATACGAAGTGACACATATGCTCCTTTCACATTCGAACTTGAGTCCTGTGTTCGTATCTAATCTATACAATATTCAACACACGCTCTATCTAGCCTATTCGTACAGTGATAGACATAAAATGCACTAACAATTTCCCCCTTGGACGTCACTGTCGAAGTTTGATCTTGATCTTGAAATATGAGAGCTATGTTTGAATATTCTGCAACTTCAGTCAGGTATTTGTAGATGTCGTATACGCATCAAAAATTCCCCCTTGATTGATGATTCGGGCTTTCATTATCTTCATAAGCACAAATTCCCCCTTAAAATAATTCCTCTAGAAATTAATCTTCAGGTCTTTGTTTGCACGATTCCCAACCTCATCTAATATGCTTAATCGATAAATTTTCTTGAATAATCATTGTCTCGAAACTAATCAATGCAGCATATCCGTTTCAACTAACCACATCCGCGTTCAGTTTTAGCATACTCCTCCTATGCTCGATCCTCTGATCTTCAAAAACCAAACCGGCAATTTGAAAGAAACTTCGAAATACCACACCGGTAACTTCAAGTTTGTGAATACCTGTGAAAATCTGAAATTCCGATTTCTGTAATCACGTTGAAGCATACTCCTGAATGATTGATCAGGAAATCGGTAATCTTCTCAATCAACAAATCTTCATTGGAATTTCAAATCATCAAGTAACACATCAGATCTGAGAAACATTCTTCCGCGATCAAAATCACAATAACAGATATACATCTATCACCGCCAGACAGGCGCAACTTAATCAACAAACATCATCATTCAACGGCGGTTAGTCCAAGAAGAACAATTCATCTGCTTGAAGATCATGAATGCTAGGACCTAAGACCATCATTGATCATTCGTGTATGCAATATAACTTGAATGACCTCAGATCTCCTCGGTAATTTTTGAGACAGATCGTCTTGTTAACACCTAAGACCATCACCGAACATTCGTGTATGCAATATAACTTGAACATCCTCAGATCCTTTGGGTATCAACAAAAATTGCTAATCCTGCTAAGCCGTCACACAATGAAGATCAGGATTCTAACCCTTAAGCATCTATTTGTATCACGATCTGAAAATTCTGAACCTCCTGTTATCGCGAACTAACAAAAATAGGTAAAATGCATGTCTAGACAATTTGAAGTCGGAACCACCCGAATACTATTGCACAGTCACGGATTTCAAAATGCCGGAATTTCAATATATTCACATGAAATTTTTATTCCCCCTCATTTTTGCAAATTCTGACCATACCACTTAAATTCCCTCTCAAATCTAGAATATTTAGTTCTTCATCAATGCGGATTCTACATTAAGGCCCATCAATAGTCACTACACCAAATGATCATCATTCTGCACAGGTATCTGTGACTACCCTGTTATCTTCAACCATTTGTGATCGTGTCATCGTATCTATTCTTTGAAGCCCTCGACGGTGTCCCCGAACAGTCCATATTTGTCATTAAAATCTGAAAAAAAATTCAATCTCCAAATGTTTTCTGGACACTCGTCTCGTTATCATGATCAAAAAATGCCTTTTTTAGGCATTTTAGTTCACTTCATACAAGCTAAATTTCACTTTGTGCAAAGTGAATTCTTACTTCGTGCGAAGTGACTCTCTTTCACACTTTTCGATCAAAATCTTTATTTTTTTCAAATTTCATGATGATTCTTGCACTGATCTGGTCGAAAATCATTTATGAACAATCCTATGATCTTAATTTTACTTTTTGTCTGTGGATTGCCCGTTTATATGATGATTTACGTCTAAAACCCTCCTAAGTCCATAAATGTCCATGATTCATGAGCGTAGGTGATTCAATCAACTATTAAATCAATTAAATCGGTACCACAGCTCTGATACCAATTGAAGATCATGATTCTAACCCTTAAGCATCAATTTGTATCATGATCTGAAAACATTGAACCTCCTATGATCACGAACTAACAAAAATAGATCAAATGCATCTCTAGACAATTTGAAGTCGGAACCACCCGAATACTATTGCCCAGTCATGAATTTCAAAAATACCAAAATTTCAATATATTCACATGAAATTTCTATTCCCCCTCATTTTTGCAAATTCTGACCATACCATTGAATTTCCCTCTCAAATCTAGAATATTCAGTTCTTCATCAATGCGGATTCTACGTTAAGGCCCATCAATAGTCACTACACCAAATGATCATCATTCTGCACGGGTATCCATGACTACCTATTATCTTTAACCATTTGTAATCGTGTCATCATATCTATTCTCTGAAGCCCTCGACGGTGTTCTCGAACAGTCCGTATTTGTCGTTAAAATCTCGAAAAAAATTTTAATCTCCAATGTTTTCTTGACACTCATCTCGTTGTCACAATCAAAAAATGCCTTTTTTCGTGCGAAGTGATTTCTCCTGTTGGTGCATAATGTCTATTTCTTACGTCTAGGATATGTTGGTTATGTATATAGGGCTTTAGAATGTCAAACATTGTTTGTTAATATATGATTTATATGGTTTGTTCATGGCTCGTACGAGTGAGCTTCATGGCTCGTACGAGTGAGCTTCATGGCTCGTACGAGTGCGCTTCATGGCTCGTACGAGTAACACCTTGTCACTCGTACGAGGCATCACTCGCACGAGTCACATACACACACTCCTCCTGTGTGAGTCGTGTTGACCTATAAATAGAGGAGCCTGAGTGTTGTGTCTGTTCTGTTGGTGTGTGACTAAGGCGAAGCCCTGTCAAACTGTTTACGCGTTCTATAACCGTTCACATTTATCAATACAATTCAAGGCGTTTAAGCAGTATGTCTTTCTTGTTTGTTTGTCCAACTCGCTAACAATGAATTCCACCTCTGTTAGTTGAGTCAGATCAGTCCGATGCTCATTCGCGGAGAGTCGATCCCCTTTCACATCTCCCTTCGTGCGAAGTGACTCTCTTTCACACTTTTCTATCAAATCTTTATTTTTTTCAAATTTCATGATGATTCTTGCACTAGTCTGGTCGAAAATCATTTTGAACAATCCTATGATCTCAATTTTACTTTTTTCGGTGCATTGCCTGTGGATTGTCCGTTTTTTGAATTTCCCTCTCAAATCTAGAATATTCAGTTCTTCATCAATGCGGATTCTACGTTAAGGCCCATCAATAGTCACTACACCAAATGATCATCATTCTGCACAGGTATCCATGACTACCTATTATCTTTAACCATTTGTAATCGTGTCATCATATCTATTCTCCGAAGCCCTCGACGGTGTTCTCGAACAGTCCCTATTTGTCGTTAAAATCTCGAAAAAAATTTTAATCTCCAAATTTTTCTTGACACTCATCTCGTTGTCACAATCAAAAAATGCCTTTTTTCGTGCGAAGTGATTTCTCCTGTTGGTGCATAATGTCTATTTCCTACGTCTAGGATATCTTGGTTATATATATAGGGCTTTAGAATGTCAAACATTGTTTGTTAATATATGATTTATATGGTTTGTTCATGGCTCGTACGAGTGCGCTTCATGGCTCGTACGAGTGACACCTTGTCACTCGTACGAGGCATCACTCGCACGAGTCACATACACACACTCCTCCTGTGTGAGTCGTGTTGACCTATAAATAGAGGAGCCTGAGTGTTGTGTCTGTTCTGTTGGTGTGTGACTAAGGCGAAGCCCTATCAAACTGTTTACGCGTTCTGTAACCGTTCACATTTATCAATACAATTCAAGGCGTTTAAGCAGTATGTCTTTCTTGTTTGTTTGTCCAACTCGCTAACAATGAATTCCACCTCTGTTAGTTGAGTCAGATCAGTCCGATGCTCATTCGCGGAGAGTCGATCCCCTTTCACATCTCCCT
Organism: Scalesia atractyloides; assembly: GCA_947069175.1. Classification (NCBI taxonomy): domain Eukaryota; kingdom Viridiplantae; phylum Streptophyta; class Magnoliopsida; order Asterales; family Asteraceae; genus Scalesia; species Scalesia atractyloides. The sequence continues at coordinate 72,904,491 of CAMTDV010000020.1, read as the reverse complement.
TCGTGCGAAGTGACTCTCTTTCACACTTTTCTATCAATCTTTATTTTTTTCAAATTTCATGATGATTCTTGCACTAGTCTGGTCGAAAATCATTTTGAACAATCCTATGATCTCAATTTTACTTTTTTCGGTGCATTGCCTGTGGATTGTCCGTTTTTTGAATTTCCCTCTCAAATCTAGAATATTCAGTTCTTCATCAATGCGGATTCTACGTTAAGGCCCATCAATAGTCACTACACCAAATGATCATCATTCTGCACAGGTATCCATGACTACCTATTATCTTTAACCATTTGTAATCGTGTCATCATATCTATTCTCCGAAGCCCTCGACGGTGTTCTCGAACAGTCCCTATTTGTCGTTAAAATCTCGAAAAAAATTTTAATCTCCAAATTTTTCTTGACACTCATCTCGTTGTCACAATCAAAAAATGCCTTTTTTCGTGCGAAGTGATTTCTCCTGTTGGTGCATAATGTCTATTTCCTACGTCTAGGATATGTTGGTTATATATATAGGGCTTTAGAATGTCAAACATTGTTTGTTAATATATGATTTATATGGTTTGTTCATGGCTCGTACGAGTGCGCTTCATGGCTCGTACGAGTGACACCTTGTCACTCGTACGAGGCATCACTCGCACGAGTCACATACACACACTCCTCCTGTGTGAGTCGTGTTGACCTATAAATAGAGGAGCCTGAGTGTTGTGTCTGTTCTGTTGGTGTGTGACTAAGGCGAAGCCCTGTCAAACTGTTTACGCGTTCTGTAACCGTTCATATTTATCAATACAATTCAAGGCGTTTAAGCAGTATATCTTTCTTGTTTGTTTGTCCAACTCGCTAACAATGAATTCCACCTCTGTTAGTTGAGTCAGATCAGTCCGATGCTCATTCGCGGAGAGTCGATCCCCTTTCACATCTCCCTTCGTGCGAAGTGACTCTCTTTCACACTTTTCGATCAAATCTTTATTTTTTTCAAATTTCATGATGATTCTTGCACTGGTCTGGTCGAAAATCATTTATGAACAATCCTATGATCTCAATTTTACTTTTTTCGGTGCATTGCCTGTGGATTGTCCGTTTTTTGATGATTTACGTCTAAAACCCTCCTAAGTCCATAAATGTCCATAATTCATGAGCGTAGGTGATTCAATCAACTATTAAAATCAATTGAATTGGTACCATAGCTCTGATACCAATTGAAAGTCCAAGATCCGGTAGTTCTAGACGGAAGTTTGGGTAGAAATAGAACTAATTTGGTAGAATGTAATTAAGAAAGAAGTAGAAGTATCGGAAGTCTAATGTTTCATTGATACCGAAAGAGTATACATCTTTACAAGCTGGCGAAATCCTGGAGAAATTTTGCAAGCGTTTCCCTTCTGGGAATTCCACAACTTACAAAATAATGAACATACAACGCTATTTTGTTGACCTGATTCACCTCGTGCGAAGTGAGCATTCGACTTCGTATGATGTGACTTCACTTCTACGAAGTGACACATTTGTTCCTCTCACGTTCGCACTTGAGGCATGTGTTCGTATCTAATCTATACAATATTCAAAACATGCTCTATTTAGCGTATTCGTACAGTGACAGACATAAAATACACCAACAATTCCTTCTTGTTGATGAAATCCCTAATCAACGAGTCGAGCATTATTGCGTACAATCACTCCTCTGTCATCACGTTTACACTTGAAGACCCACTTTGTACTAATTTTCTTATGGTCATCCGATAGATCAACAAGCTTCCAAACTCCAAGTTTCTCAAATTTTAGTAGCTCTTCTTGCATTGCATTGACCTAACTTTCCTCAGTATGAGCTTATTTGTACGTTTTCGGTTCAACCTGTGAAATAAAACAACTATATGAGATTGTATCTTGTACATGTGCAACTTTAGAATAAAAACAACTAAGATTCTTACTAATCTGATTTCACATTTTGACTCAAGTTTGCAACTCGTTTGGAACGCTCACTTCATGTTCTAGATTTGTGATGTTTTGATCAGCAACTTGGTTACTTGTACATGCTTCATTATGAGCACTTGGACCAGCTAGATTGTTTCATAAACCTTGAATCTATTATGCACAATCATCGGAAGTAGATCCATCATTGTCATATGTCGGTTCAGCATCGGAATCATAATCGTCACTTTGATGGAACATGGGAGCTGGTTCATTCATCTCTTGATTTGTAGTGGGATCACTTGTTCTTGCAGTCTGAGATCCTGGATGTTGAGTACTTGTACTAGCTTCAGCATTATGAGTTCCAACTGGTTTTTGAGTAATGACAACTGGTCTCGAAACTTATTCTTGTGATGACGCTTGCTGTGTTGATAAACAACTAACAGTTCCTTCTCTGGTGGTTCAGTTGGAAGCTCAAATGAATCCCAGAGACTTTCATAGTTGAACAGCCAAGCATCTCCTACTTTCTGTGTTGGAGACATATATCTTTGATAATCTACGTTCTGAGTTTCAATAACCCAGTTTATACTAGGTAAATATACTCTAAGAAGTGGACTAGCATATCCCTCGAAAAACACCCCTCCAATGATATTGTGACAACCGGCGTTTTTCCGGTAGTAATTAAGTGTGTAACGAACAATAATATCATCATAAACAACGTATTAGACGTAAATTAACTCGATCAGGCCTCTTGAGAGCCTAGGAACGTCTACTTGATTCACGCTACGCGATTTGGCGATAATCGAAAACTCTAAACGCGAAATTAAACATTAAGCGAACTGATGCCGAACAAATACTGACAACGCCTAAAAATACAAATTTTGTACTTGTATTTATCATATAGTTGTGATTATGCGGCAAATTTGGATTGTTGGATGTCGCAAAGCACAACGCGAAAGTTACGTGAAAATCGAGACGCGCCGACAACGAAACGGAGACCACGAACTAGAGGTTACGCCTCAATATGAATATATTACGATATATTTGGATTCTTTTTAGATTTTAATGCTCACGGTGGAAACCAGAACGAGAAACTGATCAGAAATGACAAACAGGGCAACTGCGTGATTTTTACTTAACTGACGTACGAGTGCGTCAAACGTCGACTACCAGCACGATTTTATATAATTATGACCCTAAATTTATATTCTACGAAATTTCACGAAGTTCAGGAACGAAAACGAGCCGTGGAAACGTTATTGGGCCACACGTAGCGATAACGAGCCTTGGGCCTGACTCATTTAACCCTAACTATATATAAGCCACTTTCTCCTCACCTCACTTACAAACCCTAGCACACCAAGACAATCCCCATTGTGCTCTACTCCTCCGTCGCATCTCTGGTGGTCTCTCCGGTCAACCACACACCCACAACCTGCGATACCCCTCTCTTCCACCCTCATACACCCACCCGCACGGAGACAAGAGCAAGAGAGAGAGAGAGCAGCAGTGAGAGAGAAAGAGAGATTGGCGAAGATAAAGGGAGGCGGCGGCGGTGGCGCGACGGCGGTGACGCGGCGGCGGTGGGCGACGGCGGACGGGCGGCGGTGGCGCGACGGCGGTGAGCGCGACGGCGGTGGCGCGACGGCGGTGACGCGATGGCAGTGGCGCGGCGACGCGGCTGTCTTGGCCACCCTTGACAACAGCATGGACGACAGCCGTAGTTTTTCGGTACAACCGTTCGATTTCCTCATTTTCTTTCAGATCTAGTTAGATCCATGTTTCTCCGATGATGTTTGTTGTTTCAGGTTGAGTGGGGTGCAGTAACGGAGGTGGTTACGGCGGTAGCGGCGACAACAAGTAGCCACAGTCGCCGGCGGCTTTAAGCCGGTCGGCGACGCGGCCGTGGTGGCTGGGCGGGTTTGCGTTGTTTCTGGTGGGGTTTGGTTTGTGTTACCGGCATCCGTCGTATGGTGGTGGTGATATTATTTGGCTCGGATCGGGATTGGGTTCAAGATATGACTCAATTCAGTTCAAGTTTGGTTAGAGTTCGGTCAAACTCGGTCAACACCGGGTCGACTCAGTCAAACCGGCTTAACTCGGTCAACCCTGTCAGCTAGTCAAAGGTGTCTAGATAGTCAGTCTTGGTTCGGGTTCGGTTCAGTCAGATTCGTCCGCATAAAAAATTGTTCTGGTCAACTCGGTCAACTGGTCAAACCCGGTCAACCGTCGGGTCAATGGGTCAAGCAAGACTCGGTAAAAATTGATTACGACGCGAAATTTATTTTTATTAGTTTATATATATTTATAAAATATATATTGTGAAACCGAGCTCAAAACCGACCCGTTAACGATTACATATCGCCAAAATTAGAAGTATAAAATTGAACCGACGTACGTTACTCGCAGATATTATTAGTTAAGACCGAATTAACGCGACGTTACGATATATATAAATAAATAAATCAGACTTATATTTGTTGAAAACTATATTGAAATACGACAGAAGTATTATATATTGTTTGTGTACATTGATAAATTGCGTTTTGACAATAAATCGACAACCTGTGTTGTCGGGATCGTCCAAAAACAGAGGAAACTCTGCCCAATTTTCGTCAAAAATACATAATACGAAACGTGTTGTATTTCAAAGACAAAACATCCTATTCAAGCGATAGTTATAAAAAAATATTGTTATGTATTTATTTTGCCGACACTATTATAACATACAAGATCGGGCCGATAACATTTCAACGAGCGTGGTTACAATATAACAAACATTCGGAAGTCGATTATAAACTAAATATAATTATTTATATTACTTCAAACACCGAATTCTGAAATTCGTTTCGAGACATCGATAAATCATCCGAATATCTTTACAAAAATAAATATAATGGTTTTATTTATTTCGAAACGCCAAGATTTTCCGAACACTTTTACAAAATAAGTACAATGCGCGCATTATTTCAAACAAGAGAATTCGGAAAACATATGTTTAAGACATCTAGAATTCGGATAATCGTATAAGACAAATATAATTATGTACATTATTCGAGTTTCAAGACTTCGAATACTTTTATAAAATAAATATAGTTATATTTATTTCAAACGTCGACGACTCGAATACTTTCGAAGGATTTTATAACAATAATATATTGGTTATATTCGATTCAAACACCTAAACGAAGTACGACGCAACTCCGCAAGACTATAACAAGCGTAGGATGACATCGTTATTTATTATAAATGATACGCCAGACTCTTGCTTAGATACGAAATGTATTATCTATACGGGTATATTTACAAGTATATATACATTATATCTTACGAAAACTACCAAGAGTCGTACTATTATCCGTCGACGTACATGATGACTAATACAATTTCATGAAATATAATTATGTTTATATGTAAACATATATTTTAAGTCGCTTGAAAACTAAATCTTTGCTAAGAAAACCATAGATTGGTTATTCCGAGTTAAGACAATGACAATTTCATAGAATCGTATGATTAACAATTCTGTAGAGCTCGGTGTCACGTAGTTTAGCTACGTTATATCTAGAAACTTACAAGTTATTCCATTTTAGGAATACCTTAGATTGCATGCTAGCAAGTCAAGTTGTGGAGGCAACACTACGGAATCACAATAAGCTAGCTTTGCACAAGGATATCAAGGTGAGTTCATAACCCCCACTTTTTACCGTTTTACATTTTTATAAATGTTTTCGGGGGTGGAAAGACATGCAAGTTTTGAAAAAGTACACAACATTTCAATGAATGAAAATCATATATTTCTAAACCCTGTTACAAACAGATTTCAATGAACTCAAATGGTTTACGAAAGGTTTATGCTAAACTTACCGGTTCTCACAACTATACAAAGCTTTTCGAAACATGCATGAGTTTTATGACTAGTGACGGGATTGTCATAGTCACAACTAGGGGGCAAGACCCCAATTTTACTTATAAAATGGGCTACGCCCAATGACAAGAAAACATGGGCTAGGCCCAATGACAAGAAAACATGGGCGAGGCCCAATAACATGAATGACCTGGGCGCGGCCCAATAACACAGATTTTCAACAATTGGTATGTAGTTATGGGATTAGATGATAACAGATCGATGTGCATAAGTAGGATGATGACAATAGTAACCATTAATCATGTAGTAACCAAGGTGCAAAAGGTATAGATCTATCGAGTTTGAGACACGCTCCACTCCTAGTATGTTAACCGGTTAGGAGTGCTTTTGTGATCCCAATGATGTCAGAGTTGTCTCGGGTTGCTTACTTACTTATGGCACATAAGTAAGTGTATTAGCTACACACTGACAGATCCTGATTCCATAGGTATCCTACATACTATGATTTCAATACCGGTTTACAAAGATAACAGAAAACATTTCAATACTAGTTTACATATACTATTGAAAACATTTTATTACAGGTTTACAGACATAACTTTTATATGCATTGGTTTACAAACAACATGGAAAACATTTCAATACATGCATATGGATACGACATTTCAAATGTTTTGGGATACTATGATCCCACAACCCGGTTTATCAAATGCAAGATTTTCAAATGTTTAAAGAATTATTTGAAACAAAAACAAACAAACTATGAACTCGCCAACTTTATGTTGATTTTTTGCATGTTCTTTCTCAGGTTATAATTTAAGTTTGGCATAGTTGGAATAGTGGAACCCATGGGGATTCAAGTACTTAGCGAGCGTTCACTATTTAACAGTATTAGCACTCACGTTACTTCCGCTGTGAAATGAAGATACCAGTTTAGTTCACGCCCAGCTCTGATGTGATGGAATTATCGGGGTGTGATAGAGTGGTATTAGAGCTATAGGCTTTAGCAAATTAGGTATCAAACCTGGCTCTGATAGCAGATAATTAGGTTCCTGTGGAGATACCTAGGCTTCAAGCTCACTTTCCTTTGGGGACATTAGATCAATAAGACTTGAATACATACATAATGCCTAGCACTCGAATATGGGTTCCAACCGTGGCCAAAAACATTAAGTCAACATTATGATTTTAATCATACACTAGTGTTGCGTTTGATACATGGTACACGAAAACATTACATACTGTATGCAAAACTTTCAGAGTTTTGACAACATGCATCCAAGACCTTTGGAAAACTCATGTTAGTATCCATTAAAGGTCATCACATAGGAACTGCGACTAATGACTCGGGAAAACGCGATTACATATATCGTCTATGCTATTTTATTTACTCGAGCAGGTGGCCTACGCAAAACGAAACACTAGTGCGCAAATATACGTGAAACTTAAACGATACGAAAACGGATGTGAATTACATCACATACAACTTTTGAGGGGCGGCCTTGAGAAGGCATGACATTACGCCAACGATGCTAATCATGTTAGCGAGAGAGCTACCGACCAGAATGCGGCAATTTGTCATGTAGTCCTGTAAGCGACAAGAAACACGCTGAGGTACGTCTAAACGAGATTTCATAACAGTCAGTACTTATACTGTGGTAATCACAATAATTGGTGATGCAAAAGAAGTCACATGTCTTCGCATTCCCCCTACTTTATTAGTGGCAACTACGCCATATTCGACATTCCGTGGTAATGTCCCGAAACAATAAGTCATCACAGGAAATACCAGGTAAAGTCCTTGAATTCCTTTTGTTGAAGTTTCGACTATGCATACAATGAGTAGATTTTCATACCTCTACTCCTCCTAATGGTCGTTGTATCACAGTAATTTCTTCCTCGTTAGCGAACACCTATTTGCATCATTTCTTGACAAATTTATATGATACGCATGATTTGTTTGCTACGCATGTGGTTAACTTGATACGTGGAGACCATTAGGGTCTTCATTTCTAACGGTCGTTTCATTAGTAATTCAAAGGTTGGTTCGTATACTCAAATTTTTGCTTTGTGATCTAGATGACATGCATTATTGCGAGTATTGACTCCTTGATATCGAGTCAACGAATTCCTTGAAATTCTTTTCTTTCCAAGTTGCATACAGGGGTTTTCATTGTAACCATATCAAAACTTACTGGTCGAATCATGTATTTATTGTTGGATTGTGTCAAGCCAAGTTCAATTGTTTGAACTTGTTCACTGTATATACACAATTCAATTCAAGGATTCCATATGACGGATTGAGGCCATCATATTCAAAGTAATATCAACAAGCAATTCATGTATTTCGAACCATAGTTGAAGCTTGTGCGAAACTCGCTTTCACAACTCATGTACGGACTTAATTTCTTAATTATTTATTCATTTTTAAATCCCCCTTGTTGGATCATTTTCTTAAAACGTTCTTAATACAATCGTGTATTAAGAAGATGGTACACAAATTTATGGTCTATTTCAGTGTACCTCGTAACGGTGCTTTCATCATCGGTCGAAAATTTTGGGATATTTATTGTTTTTCCACTATCAACCAAAGAATGATATCCATTTGTTCTTTCATTTTCAGTTGAAAATCCTATGAGATTTATTTGGAACAAATATTCAGACTTACTTAATTTAACCTATCATTGTAAACACAGTGAATTCGTTCGGTCACCGCTATTATTGAATTATTTCGATGGCTATGATGCTTTGTGGCGTCGGTATAAACTTGTAGCTTGGGCAAATCATCGAAAGTGGTCTTAATGCAACTATGTATTAAGACAATGATACACTAACATCGGTTGTATTTTAGTGTATCCTTGCAATTGAATAGTGTTAACTTATGGTTCCAAAAGTTAGCAAATCAACTTCATGTTTCTAATTCAGTTGAGCTTGTTGGTTTAAAGTCTCACCGATCCGACAACAAACGCTAGTTTCCGTTGGTAGAGATTCTTATTGTTTATGAAATTCATTTATAGATTACGAACGTCTTGGAAATCTATTTATCGAGATTCTCAGTTGTATGACCCATGTAAACCCAGTCACATAAGTGATTATATCATTACGTTTCGTTCACTTGGCATCGATTCTGAAAACATATTCAGTTGAACCAGTGAGTTCATATTGTTGTAGTAAGTCATTGCATTCATATAATTCAGACAAGTCTTGATGCAACTACATAGTCATTTACCTGAGTATTAATTATACCTGCCTATGCATGACAAAAATCTAAGGAGATAACATAGTTTAAATTTCGAGGACGAAATTTTTATAACAAGGGGAGAATGTGACAGCCGGCGTTTTCCGGTTGTAATTAAGCGCTTAACGAACACTAATATCATCATAAACAACGTATTAGAAGCAAATTAACAAGATCAGGCCTCAAGAGAGCCTAGGAACGTCTACTTGATTCACGTTACGCGATTTATCGATAATCGAAAACTCTAAACACAAAATTAAACGTTAAGCGAACTGATGCCGAACAAATACTGACAACGCCTAAAAATACGAATTTTGTACTTGTATTTATCATATAGTTGTGATTATGAGTCAAACATCGACTACCAGCATGATTTTATATAATTATGACCCTAAATTTATATTCTACGACATTTCACAAAGTTCGGGAACGAAAACGGGTCGTGGAAACGTTATTGGGCCACACGTAGCGATAACGGGCCTTGGGCCCGACTCATTTAAACCCTAACTATATATAAGCCACTTTCTCCTCTCCTCACTTACAAACCCTAGCAAACCAAGATAACCCCCTGCTCTCTTCTATCTGGTCGCCGGAGTCCGGCGAGGACTTCCGGTTGCATCTCCGGCGGTCTCTCCAGCCGACCACACACCCACAACCTGCGTGTAAGTCCCGTAAACGGATCAAACAGGTATCACTTAACTTAATCAGTAGCGGAAATAATGATTAGGAAGAAGAACAACTTTGAATAACTTCAACTTGCATACACCAAAAGATGTCTGATACAAGTTCTTTGATTACAACTCTCTAACCCCCTCTCATTAACCTAGCATCTCTATTTATAAGCACTATCAAGCCCACTATTACAACCCTAGGCCCATAAGACACTAGGAAGCCCACAAAACAAACCAAAGCCCAAAATAATCCCTAATGAGTAAACCTTTAGAAATCTAAGCCCAATAATCTCCCCCTAGGTTTACTACATTAGTCTTTCGGTTGAGCGTCCACACCAAGCCTCCCAGCTACCGCAGTAGTCCAATCTTTCACACAAACCTCATACAGCTATGCAGTTCTGATCTGATGTGACATAAGAACCTACAAGTCTTCGTCGTGAAAGCTCACTAAATCTACCACATCGTTAACTATGAATGCTTTTTCCTTTGTCACAACCGCAACTCTTCAACTTTAGGGTCGTATAGCCAAAAATTGAAATTCTTGAGAATCCTGCGAGGAAATGTAGGAGCAACTGGTATAACCAATTCTTTGTCGGTCGACGGCCACATCACTGATTTGAATCTCTTGCCAGTGTATGCATCACGAACTCCTTTAGCTGCTCTCAAATATGGTTCAGCAGTCTTCATAGTCTTGAACCCACTCTTAACCTCACATTCTAGCCTTTTGAAAAATCTCCATCCGGGTCCACGCTCGGTAGTATCATCGTCAGTATACGGAGCTCTCAACAGATTAGTCAAAGCAACTTTTGTCCATGTCTCGAATTGTGACTCCTTTGAATAATATTCACGTGTTCCATCTTGACGCACAATAATCCACATATTCTTGACATGGTCATACATCCAGCTGAACACCCTGGACTTGTTTCCCACTTTGCTGTAATAGCTTAACCCTAGCTCCATCACATACCTTTCCGACTGATTCGTTGGATCCTTGAGCTGAAAGTTCCCATCAAGCGGATTCACATTAACATTCTTCTTTAGAACCATTTGTTTCTTCTTCTGACCAGTGGCACGCTTTTGACTTGCAGTAAACTTCTTACGTGGGTTGATCAGATAATCATCCAAACCAGCTTGGCGTTGATGGGTGGTCCATTGGACAACCCTCAAGTGCTTTAAAACAATCAATATTCCACACTTAATTGGGGTAATTGTTATGATTTGATAACGACAGTGTATATGGCCTTGCAGGTACCGAAGAGCATAAACAAGCAGTTTTAACGTGCTTTGATGGGAGCTTGCACTTGGCTAAATGAGGATAAAGACTTGGAGAGTTGATAAAAGAACAAAAATGGAAAATCTACTGTCCAAGGTAAACTAAGGTGGGCACCGTAGCTTATGGTGGTGTTTGATCCTTCTATGCACCGTAAGCCAGTCTCTTGGGGCCGTAAGGAAATTCTGACCACCGTAGCTTATGGTGACCACTGTAGGTCAGCACCGTAGCTTATGGTGGTCAGCAATGAGAAAAGTGTAACTGCCCATTTTAACCGGTTTTCAAGAGCCTTTTAACATATCAATCATTGGGGAACGTTTTGCAGAGCTTAGGAGCGATTTTGGAGTATTCTTGTTGGTTCCAAACATTTTCGAAACATTACTTTGATGTTTTTGATTCCTATGAACAACACAATCGAATGAATGATGAATTGCAAGAACATGAGAGGCTAAAACTCCTTGTGATCATCTTGAGTGGAAGGTTCGGTAAACATTGTGTTCCAATTATATTTTCTAGAATAATTGCTATGTTATGGTGGTTATGGTGTTGATTGATTGTTTGTAAATTGTTGGTTGATATTTTGCTCATTGCTTATTTCGTACGTTCTTGGTGTCGTTGACAATCAAGATATCACGGGAAGGTTTACGGGTTGGGTATTAATCAATTGGTCATCGGGTAACGACCTTGCATTATAATCCGAGTACTTGGTTCCGTTCTATCACAAACAGTTAATCAAACACGAGTCATGTCTATGTGACTCTTTCTAGTTGAATTGAACACATGCATTTTGAACCGAAACTTAAGATGATCATTTCCTTATTAATCTGTTAACAAACCAATTTTTGAATCGTTAGTAGTTAAAGTCTAAAACCACCAATCAAAAATCTGAAATTACATTTTTGCAAATTAGGTTATTAGTTATAGTAGCACAACCGTTTGAGAACACTAGTTCCACAATTCCTTGTGTTCGATACCCACTTACCACTAGCTAGTAGTAGTATTGCGATTAAATTTGCGTGTGACAACGACCTCACGTCAAATTTTGGCGCCGTTGCCGGGGAATTGTGCGCAACGTGTGTTATTGTTTTGAGCTAGTATAGTTTGTTATTTTCTAGGTTTACGCTGGTTGTGTTAGTGTGTAGGATCTTACAGGTGTACGCATACTAGGGGCTCTAACAAGCTATCACCATTGGTATTTGATCCGGAGATTGAACTAACCTTACGACGCAACAGGGTTTTGTTACGAGAGAATAAGATTAGTGGTTCCCTATCAACACCATCCACACCTATTTCACCACTCAATACCATGGAACAATTGCCTACCACCACAAACCAAACCTCACCATCTACACCTCCACCAAATTCAACCACTCACCCAACTTCGACACACGAAGTTGACCCATCTAACACCGCATCATTACTACCACCATTCTCATCTTTCTTTCCCACATCCGGTCAATCCTCATCCACCCAATACCCTTTACCAACTCATCCTTTACCTAGCTCTACTATTATCCACACTTCACCTACATTTCAACCATCAAACCAACCGGGTTCTCATAATCCTTCTTCACAGTTTGTGCAAACATGAGGTGTAGGAGGAGACGGGTATGATGATGGTTATGAAGAAGAATTCGAAGGGTATGAAGATGAAGGTTACTATTATGGGGGTGAGGGAGGTAACTTACGGGGGGGGGGGGGGGGGGCAACAAGTTCGTCCTCAGGGACCACCATTCCAACAACCAATGCCTTTACAACAACTCCAAGTTCAACACCAACAATCGCAATTCCAAAGGCCGATGCATCAACCTCCACCTCAACAACACTTTGTACCTCAAGGGTTAAGACAAGGTCTAGTGGGCCGACCAAGAGTACCATCGGGTGCTCCGCGTCGACATCATAGAGAAGTAGTGTAGGGGGTTGAAGCGCATTTTCGTCCGGTTATTACCAATAATCCTTCTCCGGTAGTGATACCTCAACACCCGGATGGGAGGACATTTGAGGTAAGGACGACTGCATTGCAAAGTTTGCTGAAGTACAAGGGTCTAGCAACGGAGGAACCATACTTCCATTTGGAAACTTATGATTCCATTTGCAGCACTATTGGGGGGCAAGGATTCTCATCGGATGATTTTAAGTTGGTGTTTTTCAGTTTTCGTTGGAGGACAAAGCGAAGAGGTGGTTTCATACTTTACCGTCCGCATCTATCTATACTTGGGCCGACATGTAACAACGATTTCTCGAAGAATTCTTTTCAGCCCAAAAGACAAATGAAGCGAGGCGGAGTATAAGGAGTTTCCAACAACAGCCAAGTGAGATGTTTCATAAGACATTCGAAAGATTCAACATGATGTTGAAGAATTGTCCTCATCATGGTATAGCGTTGTGAGAGTTGTTAAATGCATTTCATGAAGGTTTGAGCTTGGAGGATACTCAGGATTTAATGTCTATAACGAATGGTACATTCAGTACTAATTTTGAACAAGACGATTGGGCATTTCTAGAACAAATGGCGGTCACATCAAAAAGGAAAGCACAATCGTCGAGGCGAGCTAGACATGTAATCACAAGGCCTCAAGTGTATGCGGTAGATGATGGAGGGGTACAAGCCACGAATCAGGTATATGATGTTTGTACTAATTGTAATGAATTGGGTCATGCAGTGGATATGTGTTTGGTGGGTTTGGGCGAAGGTCAAGTAGAAGAGGTAAATGTTATTCAAGGGGGTGGTTATAATTTTAATATGAACTTGAACACATACCATCCCGAGTTGAGGAACCATCCTAATTTTCGCTATGGGAACCCGGAGAATCAAGCGAATCCAAATTTCCAAGGAGATCAACAAAATTTCATTCCACGCCAGCAATACAATCAAGGTCAAACTTCATCAAGTGGCAATGAAGTTATGGATATGCTCCGGATGATGCAACAAGATATGCAAAGGAGGAATCAATTGGATGTCACCCGGGCACAAAAGGACGAGATTCGGGACAAAGCCATCCAATCACTGACCACCCAAATGGGGCAGCTGGCTAGTGAGGTAGCAACCTTGAAGCAACAGAATGGGAAGCTGCCCAGTGATACGCAAATTAACCCGAAGAATACAAAGAACATACCGATCAACGGGGTAAGTTTTGTTCCTAAAAATGATAAATGTTTAACTACTTCTGTTGTTCATGTGAGTGCAGATTTGAATGAAACAAGTGTTGAGAGAGGTGGAAGTGATGCAGGGGAACTGGTTATCCCGATTCAAGTTGGGATGTTTAAGATACACAATGCACTGTTGGATTATGGAGCAGGGATGAACGTTCTCCCGGGTAGCCTGTACGACCAGTATGACTTTGGTCTGTTACACGAGATTGATAGCATGGCGGTGTTCGCGGATGCGAGTTGGAGGCAACCCTTAGGGGTTATGAAAGACGTAGTGATACAATTGGGTGAGTTTTACTACCCGATGGATTTTATGGTGATAGACTACGCCCCGTCGAAGACTTACGACCAGCCGCAGGTAGTGTTGGGTCGTCCATTCTTGTATACGGCAAATGCTCAAATCGATTGCAGAAACGGAATGGTCACCATGAGCTACGAGAATCGTAAGTTGTACTTTAATGTGTTTTTAAAATCCATTCATTACGATCTTGTTAATAACTTGAGTCACACAGTTGCTACTAACGAACATGTTTCAAGTGTTAGCACAGTCAGGTCAATTGCAAGTGGTGATGATGTGTATAGGTTTGAGTTGAAGAACGGTGACAATCATGCAAGGAAGAAGGCAAGTGTGTGCAGGAGAGTGGGCAAAGGAAAACCACCTGATGTGGGGATTAGATGGGGTGATGAGGCTGAATTTGACCCCAATTGGCGTGAAACTACAAACTCTCCAAGAAATTGGATGGAATATGGAGAGAAATGGGAAAGCAAGGATTCATTTCAACCACCTTGAGTACGTCAGGTGGTGTTCTTTCCTTGTATATTATTGTACCTTTATTTTGTTGCATTTGTTTATGGTTGGGAACGTCGGGGGTGTAAAATGGTTGATAGTTACATTGGGTTTGTGTTTGTGGTTGAGTTTTGATATATATAAAAAATAAAAAAAATAGAAGTTGGGATTTGAGTGATTGAGTTGAAGGTGAGGTTGAAGTAGCTTTAGTGATCGTTTCTTCAAAACCATACATTGGGGTCAATGTATCTCAAGTGTGGGGATGGGGGAAATTTTGAGCTTTTGAAAATTTTTAAACCAAGCTAAACAATTGTCAAATTTGAAAATTTAACCTTAATCTACATGACACATCAGTATTCCTTTTATCCTTTCTTGGTGAGTTTTGGGCCACATGGATGCGTTCTAGAGATTAAATTCTTTTTGGTTGAGTGGCGGTATGTGCTTTGTGTTAATAGAATTTGGGTAATATATGCTTGTCGAAACCTAAGTGTAACATGCTTGTGAAGATGATAAAGGCATTTAGGTAACCTCGTCTGTATGTTTGAGAGTGTGGGTCTGGGGGGTTAGACCTCATAAGTTACATATATGAGCTTGGTAGTGAGCGGGACGGGGGTTTGGACATTAGTAGCCCAATTTGAGCTTTTAACCATTCAATTGTTATCCAAGCCTATGTCCTACAAAATTCTACCTATTGATCGACCCGGTTTAAGAGCTTAGTTTAGTTTGATATTGTTATGTATGCGTTCTTTCTTTCTTTGATTGATGTAGAAAAAAGAAAAAAAAGAAAAGAAAAAGAAAGAAAAATGAAAAAAAAGAAGGCGAAAGTTAGTGAAGTTGTGTAAATACTAATGGTTGTTTTTTTTTGTTTGTAATAATAAACCGGATCGATTTAATGAGCTACATGCATATATCCCACCAATTCTCACCCTTGCACATAACCTTGTTACAACCCGGAAGTCCTTTTGATTTGTAAGCATGTTAGGCATTTTGCAGGTGGAGACTTGATTATTATCCAAGCTTATTGTCGTACAATCACACACTAGCATTGAGTGATCTACCATAATCTTGCTAGTACATTTTTGGTCACCGAGAGGAGAGTTAATGTGAGAGATGTGTTATGTGGTATGATGGTAAATTGACAATTGGATGATATTGTGCATGGTTAATATCGCAATCACTTTTAAGCTTAAAAACGTTTTTGATGTGATGCTTGGGACAAGCAACGTTTAAGTGTGGGGATGTGACGGGTGGTCCATTAGACAACCCTCAAGTGCTTTAAAACAATCAATATTCCGCACTTAAATTTGGGTAATTGTTATGATTTGATAACGACGGTGTATATGGCCTTGCATGTACCGAAGAGAAAAAACAAGCGGTTTTAACGTGCTTTGATGGGAGCTTGCACATTGGCTAAATGAAGATGAAGACTTGATGAGTTGATAAAAGAACAAAAATGGAAAATCTACTGTCCACCGTAAGCTACGGTGGGCACTGTAGCTTATGGTGGTGTCTGATCCTTCTATGCACCGTAAGCCAGTCTCTTGGGGCCGTAAGGAAATTCTGACCACTGTAGCTTATGGTGACCACCGTAGGTCAGCACCGTAGCTTATGGTGACCACCGTAGCTTATGGTGGTCAACAACGAGAAAAGTGTAACTGTCCATTTTAACTCGGTTTGCAAGAGCCTTTTCACATATCAATCATTGGGGAACGTTTTGCAGAGCTTAGGGGCGATTTTGGAGTATTCTTGTTGGTTCTAAACATTTTCTAAACATTACTTTGATATTTTTGATTCCTATGAACAACACAATCGAAGGAATGATGAATTGCAAGAACATGAGAGGCTAAAACTCCTTGTGATCATCTTGAGTGGAAGGTTCGGTAAACAATTGTGTTACAATTTATATTTTCTAGAATAATTGCTATGTTATGGTGGTTATGGTGTTGCTTGATTGTTTGTAAATTGTTGGTTGATATTTTGTTCATTGCTTATTTCGTACGTTCTTGGTGTCGTTGACAATCAAGATATCACGGGAAGGTTTACGGGTTGGGTATTAATCAATTGGTCATCGGGTAATGACCTTGCATTATAATCCGAGTACTTGGTTCCCTTTTATCACAAACAGTTAATCAAACACGAGTCATGTCTATGTGACTCTTTCTAGTTGAAGGAACACATGCGTTTTGAACCGAAACTTAAGATGATCACTTCCTTATTAATCTGTTAACAAACCAATTTTTGAATCGTTAGTAGTTAAAGTCTAAAACCACCAATCAAAAATCTGAAATTACATTCTTGCAAATTAGGTAATTAGTTATAGTAGCACAACCGTTTGATAACACTAGTTCCACAATTCCTTGTGTTCGATTTAGCTAGTAGCAGTATTGGGATTAAATTTGCGTGTGACAACACCTCACGTCAGGCGTTCAGCAGCCAACTATTCAGCCGCAAGTCTCTCTACTTCAGTCTCCTCAGCCATTCTCTGTTGCACCGCATGATGCCTATTCTAAATGTTCATCGGGTCGTCTGTTGGATCACCGAATTCCCTTTCGAATTTATTTTCCAGCTTGGCCTTCAAATAAAAAACCAGAGTCATATGCATGGTTGCATCTCCTTGCAACTGATCAATAGTCTGATCTCTGATGTCTAAACGAGTCTGTAGTGAGGCAATTTGTACATCCTTCAGAATAACTTCTTGTTCCAAGACGACCACCCTCTTCTTTAAATCCACGATATCAACTTCCACATCATCATCATCGTCACTATCCATTCCCTCGAATTCAAATGCCATTTTCTCTGATCTGCGCAAATAAATTTCAGCAACATCATCAGTACGACCAACTCTACTTCTACCTGCTTCAGAACCGCCAGCACCTGATGAGCTTCCCCCAAACTCCATCATTTGAAGTACTATGTCAGCCGGAATAGACACAACAGTAGACTGCATAATAATTGGAGTGGTGGTCTGTGTAGATAAAGGAGATATATCAGGTAGCAAAGTATCAAAAACAGATTCAGCAACTGTGGACTCAGCAGCAGTAGAAGTGATCATCTCAGATTCTGCAACAGTGACAGCAACAGGAGCTTCAGGAATACTCGGCTCGATTCTTCTCCATTTAATCAATGGCACCTCATTTTCTTCATCTTCGTCATCTTCCTCAACCAGAACAGTCGGTGCAACAATAGGTGGAATATCAAGTGGAGGATCACCTTGCTTCTCCTGAATATCCTTCAAATGAGCAATCAAAGCTTCTAAATTCTCCGATGATAACTCTGGAAAAATGGCAGTCAAAGTGGCGTTGAATTCTGCGAGATCATCAAGAAAAGCTTGCCCAGCATCAGCTACATCATCAGTAACCAAGTCCTCTATCTCTATCTCTTTCTCTTTAGCAGGCATATCGTGTTCTTCGGGCACTATAACGTTGACGAGAGGAGGAGGAGGTGTTGGAATAACCAAACCTACAACTTCAGCGATCTTCCCAAACTTCTTCAAAGAAAATCAACCCACAAACACCGTTTTAGACGTTGAACGGTTCTTCTTCATCGTACCAAAAATAGTTGGCCCCATTGGCTTCATATTCAGCAAGTTGGCATCTGACGCATCCTTTGCCAAGTCAGGGTAGTGGGCATCTAGAATTAACTGGACGAAACGTGGGTACAAAAGAAACATTCGCTTCTTGGACTGTTCTAGAATTTTCTTCATGTTGTCGAAGATATAACCAGAATAGTTATACTTCCAGTCCATAACCAACGAAACTATACCAGATGTCTGAGTTTGATTCGGCTGATCAAGATCGCCTTTGTTCTCCGATACACACTACATAAACATGTGAACAAGTAACCTCCAATAAGCTGGAAACATCGTCTTCAGTAATGGTGGATACGATCCTTCATATCCCATTTCCATCAACACAGGAAGCACCTTCTCTTTAGCATATATTGTTGGATCGAGCAAAGTATCGGCAATCTGCAACACCTCTCTCACACATGCTTCGTTACCACTATCTCTTTACCCTGTATCTGCGACAGAATAAACGGTCTTCCATCTTCACCTCTTGGATGAAATCGTGCTCTTTTCCAGAATGAATGTACTATATCTCTATAGATAACCGGATTAGCTCGGAGAGCATATGCAATTTTACACGCGTTTAGTCCCACAATCATGGATTGGAACTCCTAAAAGAACTCTGCTGGAGGGTCTGAAAGATAACCGCTTGGTTGTGGAATTGCTCCTCAACCAGCATCACAAAATCAAAGGCTTCTTCAACCATATCTGTCAAGATAACAACCAAGTTAAATGCCAACTAATAGAAGTTAATGGAGTTTACCAGTATGGCAGTTAAAACTAATTGGATAGTTCAATAAGATGTCAAGGTTCAATTAATAAGAGTTCAAGTTAATTATAGGGTTCAACAGTTGAAAAGGTTCAAACCAGATGCAAGGTTCAAAAGCCTCAAATCCGGATTACTGACAGGTCAATTGTAATCCGGATGAGCCCTTTCATCAATCCGGATTAGAAGGAGGTCAACTATATTTCGGACAAAGGTGCAATCCGGATTACCCATAATATCTCAGATGAATTATCATTCCGGATGAAGATTGTCTGAGATCTAATCCGAGATGAAATCCGAGTTCATCAATTCGGATGAATACCCATCCGAAATGAAATCCGAAATGCCTAGGACTTTGAAGATCTATCCGAGATATAATCCGGAATGCTTCAAACATTAATATTATCATCCGGAATACATGAATTTAAGCAACTTATACCTAATCCGGATGAATTTCTGAGATATACAGTTCAAACTAGAGAGAATCAGAGAAGAATTCGGATTTAGGAATTTTGTGGAGAATCCGAAATGAAATTTCAGAGATGCATATATACTTTCCGAAATGGGCTTGGGCCTAGAATTTCTAATCCGGATTGGGCTTGTGACAGGCCCAATCCGAAACAGTAACAGCCAGATGGGCCTATCTAGAAAAGCAAACCAATTGGGCCTTTCCGGAAAAGCCCAATCCGGAACAGTACCATTTGCGCCTAAAGAAGCCAATCCGGAACAGTAATCTGGTTTTCCAATTTTTAAGACTTTTAACCCTTTCTATTAGATTAGCCCAAATCCCAAAGCACACTGGGCCAGTCCAATATCTCTTGACAGAAACCATCTAATAAAAAATCATCAAGTAGACTAACAAAGCATCCAACCACCTTTTAACATTATACAATGAAAAACTATTTAACACATACTTAAATATTAACACAGCCTTGCTAAGGGATCAAATCGTTTCAAAGGTTAACCAAGGAACATTTTTCAGTATGTGCAGGGTCAACTGGTCTAGGCGATTGTCAATATACTTGTCCATTTAAATCTAAAACTCAACCCTTCTAGTTCAAGCATTTTGATACGCTTAAGGTAGTATTTTACTATGATACTCGTGTGTCCCATACCATGACATACCCCCGCGACCAAAGTAAGCACAACAATTCATCGTAGCAGGTGAGTATATTGTGGTCATCCTTTTATTTTACAACATCAGGCTATTGGCGAACCGGTCAGTACTTCCGTACAGCAGAGAGACCAATAGTGACTAACGAGGGTTAGCCAAATACCTTATGTGGTACGTAAGAACTTATGAAGAAACTTCTGTTCTCTTTAGGTTTTGGCCTTTCCATTTTGGCTCTTTTACAAAGATATCCTGACTGTGCCTAGGTCTGCATATAATCTGGATGCAACAGAAGGGCAGCCAAGATATCCGCGGATGACTCAACAGCATAAAGACCCAAAACCTCAGATGTTGGTTATCTATCAACACAAGATTTAAGACCATGGAATCATACGCCTATAGTAAGTGACCCACTGTGTACATAGTTCGTTATGTTTATATCATTTAACTTTCCCCATCCGGTTGAGTTTTAGATCTACTGACACATCACTTTCGATCCAAATCTTTTCCCGCTTCGACACCTTACATGTGTTAGTCAAACATTTTATCGCGAAAAAGTATTTCATTTCCCTTTCCTTGCAAAAAATTGTTTTTTTCTCCCCCTGAATTTTTGCATACATATGAACAAATTTACGAAGCAATGAAAATAAAGTAAGAACGGTAAACAAACCACAAAGACGAAGGATGCCTAGGTAGAAAACCGAATCATTTTGAGAAGATCCACAAGCACTTGAAAACGCGCGTTGCTAACGGGTTTCGTGAACAAATCTGCCACATTTGCGTCAGTGTGGATTTGCTCAAGCTTTACAAGACCCTTTTCATAGCAATCACATATAAAATGAACTTTAATATTTATGTGCTTGGTTTTGGAGTGAAAACAGGGTTTTTAACAATATAGATAGCGACATCACTACATAGTTAATTGTTGTGTTTAGATAAGTCAAACCGTAATCCGCAAGCTGATGTTGCATCCATAAAACCTGAGAGCAGCAAGTAGAGGCTGTGACATATTCTGCTTCTGCAGTAGAAAGCGAAACCGTCTGTTGCTTCTTGCATTGCCACGAGATTAAGCGATCTCCCAGAAATTGGCAACCAGCTAAAGTTTAGCGTATATCCCTATCTGTACCTCCATGATTACTGTCAGAGAAAGCAAACAGTTCAAATTCAAAATTTTTTGGATACCAGAGGCCCAGTGATAGAGCCCCTTTGAGGTACCTAAAAATTCGTTTAACAACATGTAAATGAGAGAGTTTAGGAGTAGCCTGATAATGAGCACATTGGTAGACAGCAAACATGATATTTGGCGGGCTAGCAGTGAGATATATGACTGATCCAATCATGGAGCAATACATAGTCGGATTAACAGGCGTTCCTTCAGCATCTTCATTTAGCAGAGGCCGTTCTGCTATAGGTGAAGCCATAGGCTATGAATCTGTAAGCTTGAATTTGGCAAGAACGTCATGGACATATTTTCCTTGATGAATTAGGATACCCTGTGGGCTCTGACGAACTTGAAGTCCTAAAAACATGGTCATCTCTCCCAATGAGCTCATCTCAAATTTCTTCTTCATGATCTCTTCAAATTCGTGGCACAAACCACCATTGGTAGAACCAAAAATGATATCATCAACGTAGATTTGAACAAGAATAATGTCCTTATCAACATGGTTGATGAACAAGGTTTGATCAATGGTTCCCCGAGTGTATTCATGAGCAAGCAGATGCTCTGTAAGAGTGGCATACCATGCGCGAGGCGCTTGATGCAACCCATACAAAGCTTTGTCTAGTATATAAGCATAGTCTGGCTTGTCAGGATCAGTAAAGCCCGGTGGTTGTGCCACATAGATTTCCTCTTTCACCTTGCCATATAGAAACACAGTATTGACATCCATTTGATATACAGTGAAATCCATGTAAGATGCATATGCCAAGAAAATGCGTATAGCCTCCAAACACACGACAGGTGCATAGACCTCATCATAATCTAATCCTTCAATCTATCGAAAAATCTAAACCACCAGTCGAGCTTTATTTTGAACGACAACTCCAGTGTCATCCTGCTTATTACAGAAAACCCAGCGAGTTCAGAGAGCACGTTTTCCTTGAGGCAGCTTCACCAATTGCCAAACACCAAGCTTCTCAAATTGATTGAGTTCCTCATACATGGCATCTACCCAGCCTGGTTCCTGCAAGGCAACATCAATACTTCTAGGTTCAATTTATGAAATGAAGCAAGAATAGAGACAGGTATTGATATCCCCAGGTTAGCTGCGGGTTCGAATAGCAGCGTTGACAGGACCAATAATATTTTCAATGGGGTGATCACGCTGTAAACGCTGTGGTATTGGTGTAGCGGGAACGAGAACATCGGTTTGCAGGTTGGTAACACTAGCTGAAGCTACTCCAGATGACTCCCCCTCAACAGATGCATTAGTAGAGGTAGTTGCTGAGGAATCAACTGAACAATTGAGTGTAGTAGGCTCTAGGAATAGAGAAGAGCCCAAGACATCGGGAATAGGTCCTTCATGTGTCGTAGGAGGCTCTGGGTCAGAAACTACAACTTTAGGAGGATCGATCGGAGTAGGTGAACTGATAGCTGGTTATTGAGATTGCGGAAGGGTGGAGGAAGACGAGACAGCTTCATTAAATTTCGGAGGATCCACACTCAGCTGCTTTAAAGTCTGATGTAGCTCAGCAGTATCAGCATCATCTTCGGATGAAATGGGCACCGTTGGAAGGGCAGAAATTGAGCTGTGACCTACAGACACATTGGAAGACACATCAATATGATTAAATAATTTGGAATAGTCATACAACCAGTCAGGACCAATGCGTGTGTCCTTGGGATTTTCCTCCAGCGAACCCACATTGTAGGTTTCAACTACCATCTTATTGATCTTGTTATAAACGCGATATGACGAATTTTTAGAATAGCCAACGAAGATGCAAGGATCCCCGCGTGATTCAAACTTTCCTTTAGTGTCCATGAGCAGGAGAACACAAGGGCATCCGAACTTGCGAGAATGCTTGACCGAAGGTTTGCGACCTTCAACCACTTCGTATAGAGTTTTCATATGGCGTTTATTGATCAGGGCATGATTCTGAATATAACATGCAGTATTGATTGCTTCTACCTAGAAGATAAGAGGTAGCTCAGATTCAACCAGCATAGTGCGTGCAGCTTCAATAAGTGTGCGATTTCTGCGTTCTACAACCCCATTTTGTTATGGGGTTCTGGCTGCACTAAATTGTCGGTCAATCCCCTTGGAGGAACAGAAAGAGTTTAAGGTAATATTCTTGAACTCTGTCCCATTATCACACCGAATAGCCTTCACCGTAGAATCTGTCTGGTTTTCCATAAGCGTGACACACTGTTTGACTAACTCAGCAGTTTCACTTTTGTGTGTAAGAAAGAAAACCCAGGTTAATCGAGAGTAGTCATCAATAATAACCAGAAAGTAAGCATTCCCGCCAATGCTCCGTATGTCTGTTGGACCAAAAAGATCCATATGTAGCAGTTCTAAGAATTGAGACGTGGAGGGAACAACTTTAGTTTTGTGTGGTTGTCGATGTTGTTTCCCATGCGCACATGATTCACACTTTTCGATCTGCATGAAGTCACAAACTGGTAGTTCTCTGACTAAACCACCTTTTGTAAGACGATTTAAATTCTTCATGTTGATGTGTCCCAGTCTGCAATGCCATAGCATTGCATCATGTGCGGTTGTCGATGAGAAGAGGCAAGTGAGCTTATCAGAAGGAGCCTGGTTCATATCAATAATATACGCATTTCCTTTACGTGCAGCCTTAAGAAGAATCCAATCATCTGGAATAATTAGCCCTGGTTTCAGCACATAACACCCTTTCTTGGTGAACAAAACATCCAAATGATTGTCGTAGAGTTGAGACACACTCAACAAACTGTGCTTCACTTCTGGTACGTAATTAACATTCTTAAAGTTGAGGGCTCTGTTGCAAATAGTTCCTCTCATGGTAATCTTCCATGTTTCTCCACCTGCAAAGGAAACAAACACGCCATCGAAAAACTAAATGTCATTCAACTGCGAGATGTCTCTGGTCAGGTGCCTGGAACAGCCACTGTCAATGTACCATAGTCTAACAAGAGCGCGCCAGAGCTGTTCCTGCACATTTCAACAGGTTTTAGTTAGAGACTTGAACTTAGGCCATTGAGGATCTGGGCTGCCTTTAGCATCAACGTAAGTAACCTCACGAAGATTAAATTGGTTGAGGATGAGGTTGATGATGCTTTTGATTTATTAGAAATGGGGTTAGAAGTATTAGGCTTGGCCACTGTCTTAGGCCTCCAGGTTACCGAATTAGACTTCTGCACAATCCTTGGAGTGCTAGAAGGATTCTGGGAAACTGAAGGTCTCAAGGGTTTGAAAGATTGTTTCTTGGCCAAGTTCCAGTCTTTATCAGAAGACTTAGCCACAAATCGAGCCTAAGGTGGGCGATTAGGCATAGTCTTCTGATGTCTGGAATACAAAGTTTTGAACGAGGTAAAGGTCTTTTGACAATTGCGAACAATGTGCCCGGGAGATCTACAATTGAAACAGGTCTGCCTCTTCTGGAAGAAAATAGTCCGTTCAGCTTGGGAAATTCTGGGCAATTTGTTTGTTAGTTTCTTGCTTGCGGGTACTGACGGCTGATGCACGGTCTTGGTCTTGATGGTGTCCTACGCACAACCATCAGCACACTTGTTAGTATTGTGATTTGAATTTAAGGTTTTTGAACAAGGAGATTTTGGAAAAATTTTAACTGACATCTGTTCAGCTGGTTGCTTAACAGATTCAGTTTGAGACTGTTGAGTCAATTTCTCAGTTTGATGAGGAGACCCACCAGTTGCCGTTTCAGTTTTCGAAGACGCCTATTTTGTTTTCTTCCTTTTAGATTGGTGTGGTCTCCGCTTCTTAGTCTTACTCTTCAAATCACATTTTATGACAGATTCTATAGAGGACACGAGTGGCTCTATAGGGACATCCTGTTCTGAGATTTCAGAAGATGAATATGGAATCTCGTGATTTTGAAAAATTTGAGACTCCAATTCAGATTCAGTTTTAAGATTTTCATTTGAATCATGAGAAAAAGAGTGTTCATCTTCTGTCATTTTAGAATCAGTCCCTTGTGTTGAGTCGCCCGAGTCTTCTAGAATTATGTCACCATCAACGTTCATAGAATCGGTTGGTTTGTCTACTTTCACACTGTCAACCCTAGGAGATGCATCAACAGACGAAGCCTCTAGAGAAGAACTTTTGGTATCCTCGGTTGAAACTGATGAAACCGAATCATCTGTTGATGAAGAACCTGTAGCTAAATTCATTTTCTCATCACAAGAATTATTACAATTATTAGCATCATTCAAAATATCAGTGTTTGATGAAAAACCAGAATTAAAACTGTCTAAATTCTCAACACAACCAACACTGTTTGAGCATGTAAATTGTTCAGCAAGAAATAGATTTAAAATGTCAAAAGGAGGCTTATAAAACGCATAATCAGCAGCCGAATTGTCTGAATTTGTATTCAGACATTCCTCTTGATCACCCTCTGTGATATCCTCAACTAAAATTTCTTCTGCACATGAGTTAGACACATTAGTATCGTTCACGAAATCCGTTTGAGTATCAGAAGATTCTTTTCCTTTAGATTCTGTGGAGGATGTGGATTTTTCGGCCTCAGGCACTACTTTCTCCAAGCCATTTATACTACCAGAAGGATGATTACCAGTTTCATGTGAAAGTGGTGTAGAAGCAACAAAGACATCATCCCTCTTGAGTTCAGTGGGTTTGGAGAACTTTGGGTAATAGGGTGTCCATGGTTTAGATAAATAATCTGAAGGTTTACCATAAATCATTTTTTCTGCATTTTCTACATCATCCTCAGATTCAGGCATTCTAGTATAATTATGATTATATGGTGGAGGCGCCCTATTATACCCAAGACCTTTGGTAAAATTCTTTTGGTAATTTAACTGGAGGTCACATATGTCCTTGACAAGTTTACTTGAGGTTTCAAATTTTTTAATGTGTATTTCATTTTCATGAAGCTTTCCTGTCAAGGAATTTAGCTTGGCTAAGGCTGCTTGAAGTTCCACGTCCTTTTCAGCTAGTTTTACCTTATAGTCGTAGACCCAACATTGCTGTTGGTTCAAGTTTAGCTTTAGCTGAGCTACATCTTGTTTCTGAGCTTTGACCTTCTCCATAAGAAGCTTGTTCTTATGTTAAGGGAGATGTTTTATGATGCAGCTTGTTGGTATTCAGCGACTAGAGTTGAATGATGGGCGCGCATTTGTGATAATTTAAAACGACAACTGTCAGAACAGAGAATTCGATTTACCGTTTTCGAAAGATCGGGCGTCTCAGTTGTCTGCGCCATGATGCAGTGGTTTTTGTTCTTGGAGAGATTCAATGTTTCCATTTGAGCTGCAGCATCTGCCCAGTTGAAACCTTCATGCTGTTGGGCCACCAATGCTGTTGACTTCCCGCCTGAGCTGTTTGATGGACTCGTAGTGGACTTTGAGGGAGAGACGGGAACCAGCTGTCTGTCACTGATCTGTATATCTGCGACCCTGGATGATACATACTTGGACGGTGGCTTCTTGCATTCTCTGGCAAAGTGTCCTGGTTCGTGACATCGGTAGCATCTAAGTTTGTCCTTGGTGAGACCGGTCTTCAAATTTGACAAGGGTTGCTTTCCATACTTCTTCTGAAACTTGTTAACCCAAAAAGCAGCCACTGCTAGATTCCAAGAAACATCGATCTCGTCTAGGTCCTCCTCCATGATCTGATCAACTTCAGTTGGAAGAATGGATGGAGGAGTCAGATCACCTACC
Organism: Scalesia atractyloides; assembly: GCA_947069175.1. Lineage (NCBI taxonomy): Eukaryota > Viridiplantae > Streptophyta > Magnoliopsida > Asterales > Asteraceae > Scalesia > Scalesia atractyloides. The sequence continues at coordinate 72,877,307 of CAMTDV010000020.1, read as the reverse complement.
AGGAAGGCGTTTAGAATTTTGATCATTGACGCCGCAATAGCCAGTTTCTCTTTGTTTTCTTTAGTAAGAAACACAAATTTGGACGCAGGTTGAGCAGGTGCAGGCACTGGTACAGCAGTTTGAGAAGTCTTGCCTTGTTGCACTGTTTGAGGAATTGAAGGACTTAACACCATGTTGAAATACTGAGCATGGTATTGTGTGTGAACTTGAGCAGCTGAAACCATCATGGGATTCTGAGATTGAAGACCATACACGTACTGAGTGTTCTAAGGTGTGGCTGTAGGACTATAAACCACGTTTGATCCACCCGGTGCTTGTGAATTTCCTTGCGGAGGACTATAAATAAGATTTTGTGACATTAGAGCCGCATTTTGCCCTGTAATCCCTACGGCCATCAAACTGCTTTGATGATTGATTTCCCTCTGCTTGTTGTCAATCTCACATGATTTGATAGTAGCTATCATCTCAGTGAGAGTGACATCATTCAAGTTCTTAGTCTTTTTTATCATGCTCACATCTGCATCCCAACTCTTGGGTAGTGAGTTTAATACCTGTCTATTCATGGCACTGTTGGTGAGGGTAATTTCAGCTGAAATCATATGGGAAACAAGCTTGACATAGCGACGAATCTGGTTTTCAATAGTTTCCCCATAGATGTGATTGAACGAGCTGAATTGTTGATTCAGCTGATTCACCATGCTTGCTTTCATGTCTGCATTTCCCTCGTAGAGATTTTGCAGTTCACTCCAAACTTCCTTTGCGGTCTTACAGTTTCTAACCGCGATAGAGATATCAGGTCCAAGGGCCATGGTCAGAGTTGCCGAGGCCTTCTCATCTTCCTCTATTATCTTGATATCCTTTGGAGTCCATAGGTGCATGGGCTTAGGAATTTTTGTGTCTGGATCTTGCTCTGTACTGTAAACTATGGTTCTTTGACCATTCATGATGTATCTCCACACACCAGGCTCTTTAGCCTTGCAATACTGCTCAAAACGAAACTTCCACTCGTAATATTCATCCCCATATAATAAACATGGCACTTTAGTGGAAATGCCAATTACTTGATCCAGCTCTTGATGGAGGGCCAGTGTTCGCGATTGGAGGGCAGCCAGAGTGGCATTTGTCAGATCTTGTGTAGTCATGTATCCAGCCATCATTATTAAATTATTAAAATTTACCAAACAGATTTAGAATTAATTTATTTTAAGTTTCTTAGATGAACAGTACGAGATCCGCATATGATCCGGAATGGTCAACCCTGAAGCCAATAGTGGTTAAATCCGGAAATAGAATCTGAATTGATGATAATCCGGATTGATGTGTCCGAAATAGAGAATCCGACTTCAAAACCCGAAATGAAGAAACCGGAAGCTGATGGATCCGAAATAAGAAGTCCGAATGACAAATCCGGAATGAAAATCCGAGATGTATGATCCGGAATAAACAATTCTGAAGGTGAATCCGGAATGGAGAATCCGAAATGAAGAAATCCGGAATGAAGAAATCTGGAATGCTTGTTCTATTTGATAGATCCGGAATCCTTATCCTTATCCGTAACAGTAATCCGCTTTTCCAGCAACAGTATTCCGAAATCCAAGGAGTCGATAACTGCAACAGTATCTCGGATTGTAATCCGGATTGAACAACAGTCGGGGATCAATCTGAGATAGATGATTTCCTTCGTGTTCTTTAGAATTCGGAACAGTAGTTGATCTGAGATGTGAGAACCTTCTTCGTGTTCTTCGGAATGAGGAACAGTACCAGATCCAAATTCTTCAAATCTTCTTCGAGTTCTTCGGAACAGTAACACTTCCGATGATGAACAGTGATTCGGAACAGAAACCAATCCAAGCATCAGCAACACACTTTGAAAAACTTCTTCAATCAGCAATACCCAGAGCCTGTATTTGAACAGCAGGCTCTGATACTGCATGTAAGTCCCGTAAACGGATCAAACAGGTATCACTTAACCTAATCAGTAGCGGAAATAATGATTAGGAAGAAGAACAACTTTGAATAACTTCAACTTGCATACACCATAAGATGTCTGATATAAGTTCTTTGATTACAACTCTCTAACCCCCTCTCATTAATCTATCATCTCTATTTATAAGCACTATCAAGCCCACTATTAGAACCCTAGGCCCATAAGGCACTAGGAAGCCCACAAAACAAACCAAAGCCCAAAATAATCCATAATGAGTAAACCTTTAGCAATCTAAGCCCAACAATGCGATACCCCTCTCTTCCACCCTTATACACCCACCCGCACGCAGACAAGAGCAAAAGAGAGAGCAGCAGTGAGAGAGAAAGACAGATTGGCGAAGAGCGAGGGAGGTGGCGGTGGTGGTACGACGGCGGTGGGGCGGTGGCGCGGCGACGCGGCTGTCTTGGCCACCCTTGACAACAACAGCGACGACAACTGCGGTTTTCCGGTACACCGTTCGACTTCCTCATTTTCTTTCAGATCTAGTTAGATCCATGTTTCTCCAGCGATGTTTGTTGTTTCAGGTTGAGTGGGGGTGCAGTAACGGAGGTGGTTACGGTGGTAGCGGCGGCAGCAAGTAGCCGCATTCGCCGGCGGCTTTAAGCCGGTCAGCGACGCGGCCGTGGTGGCGGTGCGGGTTTGGATTGTTTCGGGTGAGGTTGGGTTGGTGTTACCGGCATCTGTTGTATGGTGGTGGTGGTTATATTATTTGGCCCGGATCGGGATTCGTTCAAGATACGACTCAATTCAGTTCAAGTTCGGTTCGAGTTCGGTCAAACTCGGTCAACGCCGGGTAGACTCAGTCAACCTGGGTTAACTCGGTTAACCCAGTCAGCTAGTCAAAGGGGTCAACATGGTCAGTCTTGGTTCGGTTCAGTCAGATTCGTCGGCACCAGAAATTGTTCTGGTCAACTCGGTCAAACAAGGTCAACGCGAGTCAACTCTGTCAACTAGTTAAACCCGGTCAACTGTCGGGTCAATGGGTCAAGCAAGACTCGGTAAACATTAATTACGACGCGAAATTTATTTATATTAGTTTTTAAATATTTATAAAATGTATATCGCGAAACCGACGTACGTTACTCGCGGATATTATTAGTTAAGGCCGAATTAAAAGTATAAAATTGAACTGACGTACGTTACTCGCGGATATTATTAGTTAAGGCCGAATCAACATGACGTTACGATATAAATAAATAAATCGGACTTATTGGCGAAAACTATATTGAAATACGACGGGAAGTATTATATATTGTTTGTGTACATTGATAAATTGCGTTTTGACAAATAAATCGACAACTGGTGTTGTCGAGATCGTCCAAAAACAGAGGAAACTCTGCCCAATTTTCGTAAAAAATACATAATACGAAACATGTTGTATTTCAAAGACAAAACATCCTATTCTAGTGATAGTTATAAAAAATAAATATTGTTATGTATTTATTTTGCCGACGCTATTATAACATACAAGATCGGGCCGATAACATTTCAACGAGCTTGGTTACAATATAACAAACATTTGAAAGTCGATTATAAACTAAATATAACTATTTATATTACTTCAAACGCCGAATTCAGAAATTCGTTTCGAGACATCGATAACTGATCTGAATATCTTTACAAAAATAAATATAATGGTTATATTTATTTCGAAGTGCCAAGATTTTCAGAACACTTTTATAAGATAAGTACAATGCGCGTATTATTTCAAACAACAAAATTCGGAAATCATATGTTTAAGACATCTAGAATTCCGACAATCGTATAAGACAAATAATTATGTAAATTATTCGAATGTCGAGACTTCGAATACTTTTATAAAATAAATATAATTATATTTATTTCAAACGTCGACGACTCGAATACTTTCGAAGGATTTTATAACAATAATATATTGGTTATATTCGATTCAAACGCCTAAACGAAGTACGACGCAACTGCGCAAGACTATAACAAGCGTAGGATGACATCGTTATTTACTATAAACGATACGCCAGACTCTTGCTCGGATACTAAATGTATTATCTATATGGGTATATTTACAAGTATATATATACATTATATCTTACGAAAACTACCAAGAGTCGTACTATTATCCGTCGACGTACATGAAGACTAATACAATTTCATGAAATATAGTTATGTTTATATGTAAACATATATTTCAATTCGCTCGAAAACTAAATCGTTGCTAAGAAAACCATATATTGGTTATTCCGAGTTAAGACATGACAATTGCATAGAATCGTATGATTAACGATTCGGTAAAGCTTGGTGTCATGTAGTTTAGCTACGTCATATCTAGAAACTTACAAGTTATTTTGTTTTAGGAATACCTTAGATTGCATGCTAGGAAGTCAAGTTGTAGAGAACACTACGGAATCACATTAAGCTAGCTTTGCACAAGGATATCAAGGTGAGTTCATAACCCTCACTTTTTACCATTTTACATTTTTATAAATGTTTTCGGGGGTGGAAAGACATGCAAGTTTTGCAAAACTACACAACATTTCGATGAATGAAAATCATATATTTTAAAACCATTTTACAAATAGATTTCAATGAACTCAAATGGTTTATGAAAGGTTTATGCTATACTTACCGGTTTTCACAGCTATACAAAGCTTTCGAAACATGCATGAGTTTTATGACTAGTGACGGGATTGTCATAGTCACAACTAGGGGTCGAGGCTCCAATTTTATTTATAACATGGGCTAGGCCCAATAACATGGATAACATGGGCGAGGCCGAATAACATGAATGACATGGGCGCGGCCCAATAACACAGATTTTCAACAATTGGTATGTAGTTATGGGATTAGATGATAACAGATCGATGTGCGGAAGTAGGATGATGACAATAGTAACCATCAATCACGTAGTGACCAAGGTGCAAAAGGTATAGATCTACTGAGTTTGAGACACGCTCCACTCCTGGTATGTTAACCGGTTAGGAGTGCTTTTGTGATCCCAATGATGTCAGAGTTGTCTCGGGTTGGTTACTTACTTATGGCACATAGGTCAGCGTATTAGCTACACACTGACATATCTTTAGATTCCATAGGCATCCTACATACTATGATTTCAATACCGGTTTACAAAGATAACAATTTCAATACCGGTTTACAGATACGATTGAAAACATTTTATTACCGGTTTACAGACACAATTGCTATATGCAATGGTTTACAAACAACATGGAAACCATTTCAATACATGCATATGGATACGCCATTTCAAATGTTTTGGATACTATGATCCCACAAACCGGTTTATCAAATGCAAGATTTTCAAATGTTTAAAGATTCATTTAAAACAAAAACAAACAAACCATGAAATCGCCAACTTTATGTTGATTTTTCGCATGTTCTTTCTCAGGTTATAATTTCAAGTATGGCACGGTTGGAATAATGGAACCCGTGGGGATTCGAGTACTTAGTGAGCGTTCACTGTTTAAGAGTATTAGCACTCACGTTACTTCCGTTGTGCAATGAAGATACCGGTTTAGTTAAGGCCCAGCTCTGATGTGATGGAATTATCGGGGTGTGATAGATATAACCCTGAATTTGCCGTTAGCATCAATTACGGTGCATGGTGACCCAAACGGTTCTAAATACTTCAGATTTGGCTTTTGTTAATTAAGAAGCTCGAAACACGTCTTCTTAATGGCTTGACTGTTAAAACTTTGTTTAGTGTACAGCATGCTGTGGTCTCGTGGGGATAGTACAGATTCGACAGAATGATATAAACATGGAGTAGGAAAAGAATCAGCATAAGCATTTCATTCATTCATTCAACTGAAAGAGTGTACATCTTAACTGGCTGGTGGAGTTCCTGGGGAGAATCCGCCAGCGTTTCCCCTCAGGGAACTTCCAAAACTTACAAACAATTAACACACAACACCTATCTGTAGACGTGACAGCACGTGCGAAGCGAGCATGTTGTCACTCGTACGAAGGGTCATTCATACGAGTGAGATGTTATCACTCATACGAGTAACAAAATCACTCGTACGAGGCACACTATCACTCGTACGAGGCATATGTCACTCGTACGAGCCAAAACTCGTTCGCACTTGGGTCATGTGTTCCTATCTAATCTATACAATATTAAATACACACTCTTTCTAGCCTATTCGCATAGTGACGGCCATAAAGTGCATCAACAATTTCCCCCTTGGACGTCACTGTCGAACTTGAACTTGAACTTGAAATCTGATAGCTCTGTTTAAATATTCTGCAACTTCAATCGGGTATCTGTTGACGTTGTAATTCCCCTTGATTGAAGATCCGGGTTTGCATTATCTACTTTAAGCAACATTCCCCTGATATAATTTTCTCCATAAATTGATATTCAGGTCGTTGTTTGCACGGTTCAAGACCCCCTCTTATTTTCTTGATCTACAAATTTTCTTGAATAATCACCAACTTGAAATTAAACAATGCAGCTTCTCCGTTTTGACGTTAACCATATCCGTATTCGGTTTAGCGCACTCCCCTGATGCTCGATCCTCCGATCTTCAAAACCCAACCGGCAATTGATAGAAACTTCGAAATACCACACCAAAAAACTCCAAATCAATAAATATCCACAAAAATCTTATCATCAGAAAATCATCATCGAAAACATACTATATGGTAACACATTGAATCTGAGAAACATTCTTCGGCAATCAGAATCACATTCTTCCTTTTTAGTCACAATAACAGATGTATAGCTATCTCCGCTGGAATGGGGCATCTGAAACTAAAAGACGTCCATGTTTTCTAGCGGTTAGTCTGAAAAACCGTTCATTTGCAATGCAGAGTTAATGATAGGCAGTCATATGTGCTTCCGGTTCCACATCGGGAGTCAGATATTTACCCTTGAGCATCAATCTGAATCATGATCTGAAAATAATGAACATTCTTTGATCACACATTCCAAATGTATAGTCTAGTTCGTGAATGACTTAAATGTTATCTTATCTCTAATGAATCTTCGACCCTCTGTGTTTCCTAGATAATCTGTAGTTTGAACCACCTGGGTACTGTTGTGGCGTCATGAATTTAAAAAATGCTGAAATTTTAACATATACGTGAAAATTTTTATTCCCCCTCATTTTTGCAAATTCTGACGTTGAGTTTTCATTGGAATGAAGATTATGGTGGGACTACAGCATATGGTACTCAAATTTTGCGGAAAACTTCCAAAAATTGCAGTTTTGATAAAATGCTGACTTAACGTAAAAGCCCATTAATAGTCACTACACCATATGATCAATGTTTTGCGGTGATATTAGTGACTACCCCAAAATCTTCATCCCTTTGTGACCGTATCATCAAATCCATACGCTAAAGCTCTAGACGGTGTCCCCGAATAGCCCGAATTAGACGTTAAAATTTCGAAAAAATTTGTAATCACCAAATTTTTTCTGGACATTCGTCTCGTCAATACGATCAAAAAAGTTTTTTTTGTTCACCACTTTGTATGAGTTGCGCTTCATACGAGTGGTGCTTCGTACGAGCGACAAAGTGTCACTCGTACGAGCGAGAGTCTTACTCGTACGGACGAAACTGATTACGTCTTTTCGATCCAAAATCTTCATTTCTTCGAACTTCAACATGATTTTTGCACAGATCTAGTAGAAAACGGTTTCTAACAATCCTATGGTTTCAATTTTACATTATGTCTGAGGATTGTACAATTATTTGATGTTTTACATCTAAAACCCCTCATACGTCTAAAATTCATGAGCGTAGGTGATTCATCAACTGTTAGATTGAATGAATTGGTACCGTAGCTCTTATACCAATTGTGGCCCCGTGGGAGGTAGCGGTTCTAGACGGAGGTGTTGGAGATAGTACAGATTCGGTAGAACGAAATAAACAGGGAGTAGGAACAGAATCAGCGGATGCTTTTCATTCATTCATTCAACCGAAAGAGTATACATTTTGACTGGCTGCCAGAGTTCCTGGAGAGAATCCGCTAGCGTTTCCCCTCAGGGAACTTCAAAAACTTACAAACAATGAACACATAACACCTATTTATAGACATGACAACTCGTGCGAAGTGAGTATGTTGTGACTCATTCGAAGGGTCATTCGTACGAGCGAGATGCTATCACTCGTACGAGGCACACTGTCACTCGTACGATCCAATACTCGTTCGCACTTGGGTCGTGTGCTCGTATCTAATCTATACAATATTCAATACACACTTCTTCTAGCCTATTCGCATAGTGACGGCCATAAAGTGCATCAACAATTTCCCCCTAGGATGTCATTGTCGAAGCTTGAACTTGAACTTGAAATCTGAGAGCTGTGTTTGAATATTCTACAACTTCAATCGGGTATCTGTTGATGTTGTAATCCCCCTTGATTGAAGATCCGGGTTTGCATTATCTATGTTAAGCAACATTCCCCCTGAAATAATTTCTCTAGAAATTGATCTTCAGGTCGTTGTTTGCACGGTTCAAGACCCCTCTGATTTGCTTGGTCTACAAATTTTATCGAATAATCACCAACTTGAAATTAAACAATGCAGCTTCTCTGTTTAAACGTTAACCATATCCGCGTTCGGTTTAGCGCACTTCCGTGATGCTCGATCCTCCGATCTTCAAAACCCAACCGGCAATTTGAAACTTCGAAATACCACACCGAAAAACTTCAAATCAATAAATATCCGCAAAAATCTTCTCAATCAACAAATCATCATCAGAAACATAGTATCTGGTACCGCATCGAATCTGAGAAACATTCTTCGGCAATCAGAATCACATTCTTCCTTTTTAGTCACAATAACAGATGTACAGCTATCTCCGCTGGAATTGGGCATCTGAAACTACAAGACATCCGTGTTTTCTGGTGGTTAGTCCGTAAAACAATTCATTTGCAATGCAGAGTTAATGATAGGCAGTCGTATGCGCTTCCGATTCCACATCGGGGATCAGATAGTTATCCCTTGAGCATCAATCTGAATCATGATCCGAAAATTCTGAACATTCTTTGATCATGCATTCCAAATGTATAGTCTACTTTGTGAATGACTTAAACGTTATCTCATCTCTAATGAATCTTCGACCCTCTGTGTTCTCCAGATAATCTGTCCGTTTGAACCACCCGGATACTGTTGCAGCGTCACGAATTTAAAAACTCCTGAAATTTTAACATATACGTGAACATTTTTATTCCCCCTCATTTTTGCAAATTCTGACGTCGGGTTCTTACGGGAATGAAGATTATGGTGGGGCTATAGCATATGGTACTAAAATTTTGCGGAAAATATCCCAAAATTTTAGTTTTGATCAAATGCTGACTTAATGTTAAGGCCCATTAATTATCACTACACCAGATTATCAACGTTTTGCGCTGATATCAGTGACTACCCCAAAATATTCATCCCTTTGTGATTGTATCATCAAATCTATACATTGAAGCTCCAGACGGTGTCACCGAACAGCCCGAATTAGACGTTAAAATTTCGAAAAAATTTCTAATCACCAAATTTTTTCTGAACACTTGTCTCGTCAATACGATCAAATTTTTTTTTGTTCACCACTTCGTACGAGTTGTGATTCATACTAGTGCCACATGATCGACTCATTTTCTGTTGCTTTGGATCCAAAACATTATGTAGATTTTGTCATGGTTGTCGCAATGCTCATATCTAAAACATATAAATCATTCTCTCGGGGAGCACGCATCAGGATCCATTCCCTAGGTATGTTGAATTCCAGCTTCAGATTTAGGCATTCTTTATCTGTGAAGTGTGCCATGAACTTTTATCATAAATCTGTGATACTCAGCAAGTTGTTCTCTAACTCTGCTATGTAGTTAACTTTATCGAAAGACACCACACCGTTTGTTAGAATCCCCCCCCAGCGACTATTATTCCTTCTTGATTACCCGCGAACCCAACCTAACCTCCACGGATAGATTTAACATCGTATAGCAAGGCTAACATTTTCGTCATGTGCCGAGGAGATCCACTATCCATTATCCTTTTGAAACGATTGATCTTGGGAGCTCCTTCACATGAAATTAAGCGATTACTTGAATAGAGAGACCCAATCCTTGATGGTCTTGGGTGGGTTCGGGATTTATACTTTTGGTTCATTAACACTTCCTTTCATGATTTCAAACTTCTGTTCAACCTCGACCTTTTTTCAGTCTTTGATGAAACAGTTGTTTAAACTTCTTTAGAAGATGGTTTTGCTTTTATCACCCAAGTTTGTTGTTTTGAAAACACTAGTTTAGGATAAAATTTCGAATCATTTTGTTCAATTTTTCTTGATGAGTCACCAACTTCTTTGTTTGAAACATTAGAATTTGTCGGTTTCACATTGTTAGATTCGATGTTTCTTTTCAAAATGTGTGTTCGAACAAACACAGGGGACTTCTATTTCACATCTTTTGAATATTTCTTGATGTGGTAAAAAGTTTAGATTTGGTTTGGGGACATTATCTTGTGATATGCCTGACTTGATTGCATTTGAAGCATGTCCTACTTTTGTTACCAACAGAGGATCCCTGAACCTATTCACGACGCTTCTTTTCAGCATAAAACTCATTGTTTGACTGTGTCTTAGCCAAACTTTCCTTCTCACTCTCTGAGCTTGTTCCAGAAACAAATTTTACATTTTTTGAAAAATTTGGTTTTCGAAATTTGTCATTATGTTTCCTAACATATCCCAACCCTTTTCTTTTGTTCTCAGGATAATTGTTTCCTTTGTGATTGTTATTGTAAGAACGTTTTGGTTTGGAATAGTAAGATGTGTTTGGATTTTCAAGGTCAGACAAACTAACTTCTACCAATTTAAACACTTGTTCAACTTTTTCAAGATTCACAATCTGAATCGGAAATTCATGATCAGAATATAGTTTGTCAGATCCTTTCATCTTATATGCGACCATTGATGTGCGCAAAATGTAACATTTAAATTACATCAAAAAAGGCATAAAATCAATTCTTTTTCAGTACTAATGTTGGAAAAAGCATGTTTCTTTGTTTACTTTTTAAATTTCAGGATAAAAAGAGCTTAAACGAATAAAAAAGCAAATTAACATAAATAACCAACACAAATACAAAGAAGAAGGATTGACACAACATGCCGAACCCCCATACACATCCAAAAAACAAAAATAACAAGAACAAAATCTTAGGCATGGGGCCATGTCCACTAGGCATGGGGCCGTGCCCAATCAGCATTCTATGCAGATAAAGACAATAGCAACAGACAAACCAACATGTGGTCGTGTTCACCAAACACAGTCCATGGTAAACTATAAGATTTGCAGAATAGTACAGCAAGTACACTGACCACGGGGCCGTGCTATGAAACCACGGGGCGTGTTAGTATAAGTCCTAACATCTTCAGTTAATGAAGGAAAGAAAAAGATGACCACGAGGCCATGTCTGCCCTCTGTTTCCAGCTATAAACAGATGTGCTTGGTTCATGAGAAATTCATCCCATGGCAAACCACTTCTCTCACACTTGCCATCAGTCCAACACCCACCACCATCATCCATATTTCATTTTCTAGAATGTATAGTAGTCTCGGGATCCAACATTGATTGTAAGAGTTCTTGTCAAACAAAGGCCATGCTTGCCTAAATCTCTTACATCAGTTGGTGAAGACAAACCTATTATGTATTAGTTTTGATTTCCAATCTTTGGCAACTTTTTAATTGGGTATGTATTAGTGACTTTTATAACTAGTTTTTTTTTATATTGAAAGTGAACTTTGGTTAAACATTTCTTCATGGTTCGTTGATTCACTCATTCGTGTCTTTACGGTCTATATAAAGTGTGTTAACTACCTGGAAGGGGGTTAGAAGGGTGTTTGGGTAAAATTCTTTCCTTGTTTAGTGTATAGATCCTGCGAGGACTTGGTTCAAGCTTATTAGGACTTCCCTTGAGGAAGTAATAACGACTTGAACCCTTATAAATAAACTACTTAAAACTTTATCCCTTCTAACTTAGACCAATATGGCTGAGGGTAACATCGCCTTCACAAGAGGGGCCTACCATTTTTCGCATTAATAACTTATTTAATTATCTTTCAATATTCTGGCCCTACTGGACTGTATACTTGCTGACTTAGACCAATATGGCCGAGGGTAACGTTGCCTTCACAAAATAGCCTACCACTATAACTAAGATAATCTCTTAAAAATCCCAAAGTGCGGAAATCATCAAAGGATATATAAAAAGAGGAGTTGGAACCAAGTGATTCTTTCTTGTCTATTTGTCTTTATTTATTTCTTTCCGTTTTTACATTTAGTTTATCTTTTAAAATTTTCAAAACTTTTATCAAAATTTAGTTAGATTAGACGTTAACGATAAGCCGGTATTAAAAACTCATGTGTCTTGGACGATGTCGGTATCTTACCATCACTATACTACGTCTACGATGGGTGCACTTACCTTGACGTGTGTAGAGTAGTAGTATTGTATCATGATTTTATAAATTTAAAGCTTAATCCACGAGTAAAAAGTGCTTAAAATTCACGGCCTAATCATTTTTTTTCTTTTTCTTCTAATTTTTTAGGATTTTCCTTTGTTTTTTCTTTTTCTGCAGACTGCAACACATGGCCGTGCTAGTTAAACACGGGGTTGTGCCTTTAGGTGCGGCTGGCAAACTGTTTTGTGTTAGACAGTAGTTGTGACACGGGGTCGTGTTCACTCAACATGGGGCCGTGTCTCCCTATCAGTAACTATAAAACAGGATCGTTGATGTATTGAATAATACATCTATTTATCTTGTAGAGTTTGTATAATTTTAGCACTTTTTCATTTCGATTTGTCAAGAATTTATCTACTTTTAACCCAAACACGTTTTGCAGGTCTTGGTTCGTGAAAACAGTTGGAAGGATGGGAAAAACGAGCAAAAATGGTGAAAAGAACCGAGCCGGGGCGTGAGTGGATCGAAAACGAGAAAACAAAACGCAAATCAGGGATTTCAACCCGGTCGCAGGGCGCGACCGGCACAGCCAAACTCTCTCACGGGGCGCGAGAGAGTGATAGTTATCTCCGGAATAATCACTCAGTCACGGGGCGCCACCGGACCACCATACTCTCTCGTGGCCCACGAGAGAGGTGTTTATCCAGAAAGTTTTGAAATCAGAGTTGTTTTGGTACTTGGTTGTTTTAAAAAGACTTATTATCATTGTTAAACACATCTTGGTCAACTTTGGATGAACTAGGGCAGATTTGTAGCTATTTTCTTGAGGTTTGAAGCTACACGAAGCAGATCCAAGCTGCAGGAATTGTGGTGGTGATCACGGTAGTTCAAGGCAGGAGCTTGTCACGGTTTATCATACCAATCTCCACTTTGATTTCTTTGTTTTGATCAACCATGCTAACTTGTGATCAACTTTGTTTTAGTCACTTGTTAAACATGTTGTTAGGCTAGATTTTCTTTGGTTACCTAGGTTTTGGATTATGGAATTATGAAACTTTGATTTGCTTTAATTTAATTCATGGTTTGAATATCTAATTGGTAAAGGTTACAACTTTAATGATCTAGTTTAAGGTATTTGCATGATCTTGTTTGTTTGATGATTGTTTGGTTGTTTTGCATAAACTTTGGTGAATGTCTTTCATACAATAGGTTTATGTTACTTTTCGTGTTCTTAGGAATTCGTGAAGTTGTCGGTAAAATTGGCCAATAAAATCGGGGAAACAATTAAATTAACCATTAATTAAACTCGTCATTATACCTAACTTGTTAATTGAGAAATTGCAATTAGTTGGCTGAATTAATGTGGTAAATTGTTAGGTTAGGGTTTTGAGAAATTCCCGAGTCTAATTCCTTGTCATAATTGAATCAGTTAATCTAAACTAGAAAATTTTAGTTGGTCTAGGTTAATTATTGAGAGGTAATTAACAATTAGGTATTTACTAATTTGAAAAGATAATAGATAAAGAATCTTTAGGACCGGTAAACGAATAAAAAGGATAGGTTATTGTTGGTGTCTTCCTGAGAAGGGTCTGGGTCCTATTTAATAAACCTAAACTTTGATATGCTAAGATCCCGGTAAAATATTCAACCAGATTAATTATTGTTGAATTGAAGGAGTAGTAGTCTAAAAATATTCAGCAAGTCCTTAGAAGTTCATAGTTTGGTCATTTCACTTTAGTAGTTTTATTTAAATTGATAATTTAGATTTGTTAGTAAAACCCCCTTTTAAATTATACATAGTGTGTGATTGAGTCTAAATTAGTAGTCTTAGCAATTAGAGAGTCATGTGGGTTCGATAATCCGGACTTGCTTCATACTATTCTACAATTGATCGGTCCACTTGCCGGTTAGTAGTTTAGTGTAGTTTAGGAGTGTAGAGTATAATTTGAGTCTAGAATTAGGGTAATTTGTTTTGTTTTTAATTGACTATTTTTAGAACATCAAGTTTTTGGCGCCGTTGCCGGGGACTCTCTCATTGGCAATTGCGTTGATTACTCCATTTAGGCTTTTCTTTTACACTTGTGTTTATTTTGTATTCGTTTGTGTGGTAGGAGTCTAAGCTGTTTAATTAATTAATAGTTAATTTTTTCTATTATTACTGGATCGTTTGTGCTAACTTCTCGTGTTTGTCGTGTTTCCGGTTTAGTGGATGCCCTACACGCACTCGCAAGGACCTCCGCCTAAGCCGCCGACGGACACGCCATTCTCCCCCGCACCAAAGGTAAGTGTTTCTTCCTCAACATTTTCAAGTTCATCTCATTCCTTCGTACCACCCGATTTCGATTTTACACCTAAACCTTCATCACTCGATTCTCCATCACCCTGTGTAGTCCATAGAAACGTAAGCCCACCACAGCCACCAGCCAACTTCCACATGGCCGATAATAACAATCAGACCGTATACCAACAGGCCACCACCGGTTTCACCGGTGCAAACTCACCTATTACCTTACCCCCCATGAACAATGACCGAGCTTGGCAAATCCCTTCCTACATCATGACTGCCATCACTAACTCTTGCCAATTCCACGGTCGTGATGATGAGGATGCGCCCGCACATATCAAACGCCTTACCCGTCTATGTCATACATTCAATATGGAGGGCGCGGGTCATGATGCCCGTTTTCTCCTAGTCTTTCCGTTCTCTCTCGAGGGTCGGGCCGCCATTTGGCTTGACTGACAACCACCCGGCACTTTTTCTACTTGGGCCTCTTTACAGGATGCTTTCTTTAAGAAATACTTCCACCCGCCAAAGCATCCCGCCTTCACGATCAGATCCATTCGTTCTGAATGGAGCCTGACGAGCCCTACCATCTAGCTTGGGAGCGGTTCCAAACTCTAGTATCCCGTTGCTCCCAACATGGTCTATCAAACTGGGCACTTGTAGAGAAATTCTACAACGGTCTCACCCCTGAGACCGTGCTTGATTCGACACCTCTGCTGGTGGCCACCTGATGGGAAAGAAAACAGTAGCCGAGGTGCAATGACCTTTTCAAGAGCTTTGCCAATTCTGATGTTGATTACAGCACTGCCGGCAGGAATTCAATTCCTGTTTCACGTACACCTCCGGTTAACCGGGGTTTACACCAAGTTAGCTTGGAAACTACGGTAGCTGCTTCTCTAGATAGCTTCAAGAGAGAGGTCACGAAGGAGATACAGGAGCTGAAGAAAAAGGTAGACAGGTGTGAGGTGTGTAGAGGGGGTCATGACACGCTAGAGTGTCCCACGCTCACTGTTGAGCAGGTTGAGTTTATCATCTGTCAGAACGGCGGTCCTATGAATCCTTTCAATAATAATTCTTCCAATTATAATCAGAACTGGCATAATAATAATAATAATAACTATCGATCTTCCGGTAACCCCCCTGGCTTCCAATCAGGCTCTTATCAGAATAGGGGGCAGGGTCATTACAATAGTGGAGGGTCAGCTCACACCACTCAGTTTAGTGGAGGGGGTTCAAATCAGGAGGGTCAGACTAGGAGTGGAGGGTCAGGAGGTAGTCTAGATAGGATCGAAGAGCTGCTATCCCAACTAGTTGTCAAAGATCAGGCTACTCAGAAAACTCTCGCGGAACATGAAATTCTCTTGAAAAATCAACAGTCGGTACTCTTAGATCTGCAGAGGTCGGTCGGTAGCATCGCTAAGCAGCTGCAAGAGCAGCCACACGGCCAATTGGCGGGTAATACTCAACCCAACCCCACGAACCAACACGCGAAAGCGATTACTACTCGCAGTGGTAGGACATTGAAGGATGTAGGTAGAGAGGGTGTAGAGGTCGAGGTAGAGGAGCGAGATGAAGAGGTAGATGAAGAAATCAAGATGGAGGCTCCACCCAGGGTGCACACCAGGTTAGACCCAGTAAGTACCGCACCAGCCAGTGGACCTTCCGTTGAGAGTAGAGGAGAGAGAAAACCGGTAGAGGTTAGGCCATCACCGATCGTAGACACTTCACGCCTACCCTACCCAGCATGTCAGAAGCAACAGAAATATGATAAGGAATACGGGAATTTCCTTTACATGTTTGCTCAGTTGAAAATCAACCTCCCGTTTATCGAGGCCCTCCAGCATATGCCTAAATATGCTAAGTTTTTAAAAGATCTTTTAAAATGGAAAGATAGGTTGGGGGAGCTTTCAAATGTCCCATTGACTGGAGGATGTTCCGCCATGGTTTTAAACAAGCTGCCCGAGAAATTGACTGATCCGGGTATCTTTACGATTCTATGCCTATTCGGCGGCTCCATTGCTCTAGCTCATGCTCTAGCCGATCTCGGGGCGAGCATAAATCTGATGCCTTTCTCACTGTACGAGCATTTAGGTTTAGGGGAGCTCACCCCTACGCACATGTCTCTGTCATTAGCCGATAGGTCGGTTAAGTAGCCGAGGGGAATCGTAGAGAATTTGTTGGTTAAAGTTGATAGATTTGTCTTCCTGTAGACTTCGTTATCCTTGATATGGAGGCCGATGAGAAGGTTCCCATCATCTTAGGTCGCCCATTTTTGCGCACCGCGAAAGCGCTCATAGATGTTCATGATGGGAAAATCACTCTTCGAGTCGGTGACGCGAACGTCACATTAGAGATCGCAAGGTCGATGCAACACCCGAGTGGTGGCGACAGCGATAGTGGCCCTTGTCACTCCGTATACTTCCTAAACTCATTCATTTCGTTTGTTGATCATTGTTTAGACTATATTAGCGGAGCCGACTTAGTGAATGAGAGTTTAGTACCCGAGGAGAGTGATAGTGAGGATATTGGGACGATGTCTTCAAGATTCCCGAGACTCTAGATTTCTGTGAGGTGAGTGCCACTACTGAGAGCACACCACTGTTGACCCCAACAGCCGTAGAGCTTAAGGTTCTCCCATCTCATTTAAAATACGTGTTCCTAGGTGACAATTCGAGCTTACCCGTGATCATTTCTTCGAAATTGTCAACGGAGGAGAAGGAGCGTTTAATCGAGGTCCTAAAGTCAAATAAGGAGGCCATCGCATTGAAACTGTCTAATATTCAAGGGGATTAGCCCTACCTTTTGTACTTATAGGATCCTCATGGAGGACCTCTTTAAGCCAGTAGTGCAGCCACAGCGCCGTCTGAACCCGAATATGCAAGAAGTTGTATAGAAAGAAGTGCTTAAGCTGATGGAGGCTGGTCTCATCTATCTGATCTCCGATTCCGTATGGGTAAGCCCCACTCAGGTCATTCCCAAGAAGGGGGGAATGACAGTGGTCATGAACAAAAAGAAGGAGCTTATCCCATCGCGAACCGTCACGGGATGGAGGGTGTGCATAGACTATCGAAAATTAAACGACGCCACCCGCAAGGATCACTTCCCGCTCCCGTTCATTGATCAGATGCTAGAGTGTCTTACAAGACAACAATTTTATTGCTTTCTTGATGGCTTCTCAGGTTACTTTCAGATCCCAATTGCTCCCGAGGATCAAGAAAAGACAACCTTCACATGTCCGTGTGGTACGTATGCCTATCGTCGCATGCCATTCGGGTTATGTAACGCTCCGGCTACTTTCCAGCGCTGCATGGTAGCCATCTTTCAGGACATGATCGAAACCTCCATGGAGGTTTACATGGACGACTTCTCGGTCTATGGAAACACCTTTGATCAATGTCTTACTCACTTAGATGCGATGATGAAACGGTGTGTCGAGACGCGACTGATGCTCAATTGGGAGAAATGTCACTTTATGGTGACAGAGGGCATAGTGCTAGGGCACAAGATTTCGCGAGCCAGGATAGAGGTCGATCGGGTGAAAATCGATACTATCAGTAGACTTCCCCACCGACTAGCGTCAAGCCCATCCGCAGCTTTCTCGGTCATACGGGCTTCTACCGATGGTTTATTCGAGATTTTTCAAAGATCACCCGCCCCATGACTCGACTTCTCGAGAAAGATGTACCCTTCGTCTTCGATGGCGACTGCTTAAAAGCTTTCACGATCCTTAAGGAGAAACTAGTGAGTGCTCCTATCCTCGTCTCACCAGACTGGAGCTTGCCTTTCGAGCTCATGTGTGATGCGAGCGATTATGCTATGGGCGCCGTTTTGGGTCAGCGACGGGACAAACATTTCCACCCTATTTACTACGCTAGTAAAACCCACAATGACGCACAGGAGAACTACACCACTACAGAGAAGGAGCTTTTAGCAGTGGTGTTCGCGTTTGATAAATTCCGCTCTTACCTTGTCCTGCCCAAAACCATAGTCTTTACGGACCATGTGGCTCTGCGTTTCCTTTTCCAAAATAAGGACGCGAAGCCTCGTCTCATTTGATGGATTCTCCTACTTTCCGAACTCGACATAGAGATTAGAGATAAGAAAGGAGCAGAGAATGTAGCTGCTGACCATCTATCCCGACTAGAGGACCCTAGTAGAGAAGAAATTAGGGAAGAAGAGATCGGTGATAGATTTCCCCACGAGTCAGTAGAGTTTGTGACAGCCGAAAAGGAGGGAATGCCGTGGTTTTCCGACTTCGCGAATTATCTGGCGAATGGAGTGGTACTGAAGGGGATGACCACGCAGCAGAAGAAGAAATTCTTCCGCGATGTCAGGCGTTATATCTGGGACGACCCATTTCGATTTAGGGTAGGGGGAGACCGAATTTTGAGGCGCTGCATTAGTCGAGAAGAAGGGGCAGAGATATTGAGGCACGTGCATGAGGGACTGACAGGAGGTCACCATGGTCCACACGTTACCGCACAGAAGGTTTTTTATTGCGGTTTTATTGGCCATCAGTTGTGAAGGACGCCCTAGAGTTTCTGAAGATGTGTGATCGTTGCCAGCGTACCGGCAACATCTCATCCAAGGACGAGATGCCCCAACATCCCATCCGGATTCTGAAGTCTTTGATGTTTGGGGGATTGACTTCATGGGACCGTTTCCCGTCTCTAGCGGGAACCGGTACATCCTCATGGCTATTGATTATGTCTCCAAGTGGGTTGAAGCTCAAGCTTTACCCACAAATGATGCCCGAGTGGTGGTGAGATTCTTAAAGAAATTGTTCACCCGTTTTGGTACCCCACGAGCCATTATCAGTGACCGTGGCACGCACTTCTGCAATGCCGTCATGGAAAAGGTATTGGCTCGCTACGGTGTCACTCACCGCCTCTCCACCGCCTATCATCCGCAGACTAGCGGTCAGGTGGAGAACACGAACAGGGGGTAAAACGGATCCTGGAGAAGACGGTAGGTAAGAGTCGAAAGGACTGGTCCGACAAGTTGGACGATGCTTTATGGGTGTTTCGCATCGCCTATATGACACCACTAGGCACCACGCCCTTCATGATCGTATACGGTAAAGCCTGCCATCTCCCGGTTGAATTAGAGCATAGGGCACTGTGGGCGTTGAAGACCGTCAATTTGGACCTCACCGAAGCAGCCAAGCGACCATTCTTTCAAATTCACGAGTTAGAGGCACTTCGGGATGCGGCATATGAGCGGTCATGGAGTTTGAAGGAGAAAACCAAGGTGCTGCACGATCAGAGGTTGAAGAATGTAAAGGAGTTTCAAATCGGTGACAAAGTGCCTCTATATAATTCCTGATTGAAACTGTTTGCGGGCAAGCTGAAATCCAAATGGTCCGGCCCGTACGTGGTAAATGAGGTTTTCCCGTATGGAACTATCAAGCTGAAAGATGAAGCTGACGGAGGGACATGGAAGGTCAAAGGGCATTGATTGAAACATTATTTAGGAGGACCGCTAGTTCCCACCGAGACGGAGGAGACTCCTCTCAAAGTTCTGCCTCAGACCACGTAGATTCTCGGGTTTCGGCTCGAACGTAGAGTTTGTAGAGTTTGGTAGTTAGTTGCATTTTGTGTTTTTATTTAATTTCGTATTTTGGGTGTTTGTTTGTGGGTCGGTTTAGTTGGTTTTTGCAGGTCACGTCACGCATCAGTCATGGAGCACGGACGATTGCAGGTACGTTTGATCAATCCGGTAGAACGAGTGTGATTCCGTAAACCACAAAGCTAACATGAGAGTTTCTAAAATTCAAATTTTTCTAAGGCATAAAACCTGACAAAAGCAAGAAACTTTATGTGAAAACAAGCCTCTCGCGGGGCGCGAGAGGCACACGCCTCTTCGGTCGCGGCCCAAGAGAGGCCAATAAGTTCCGGAATCATCACTATGTCGTGGGGCGCGAGAGACTTAGTAGTTTCTCTCGCGGCCCGCGAGAGGCCTTATCTGCACATAAGAACCCTAGCCTCCACTTTCTCACATAATTCACCACTTTTTTTCAAACACCTTCCTTACTGTTTTCACCCCATTTTCACCATAACTTCGCCATTTTCAACCCAAATTCACCAAAATCACCCACATTCTCTTCCCTACATCATTCCTCACTCATTTTGACGTGATTTCACCCGGTTTTTACCCTTCTACTTGCATTTCACCGGTGCTTTAAAGGTTCAATTTCTTTGTACTCATCTTACAGATCTACAACAAGGTACGGATTTTTGCAACTCTTATGCTTCCATTCTTTATTCTATAGCTTTTTGTTGCGGTTATTTTGATGTTTGATACTGTGCTAGTTGTCGGTTCGGTTAAATGCGGGTTGGGTTCATCGGGGTTGCACATGAGTTTTGATAGTAGTATTGGTTATAATTTGTGGATAGATTATACACATGCAGGGGGTATTTAGCGGGTTTGGTGCGTTCCAACATTGAGTGTGGGGATGAGGGTTGGCTAACTTTGTTTTTAAAGGAAAATCTGATTTTTTTTAGATAGTCAACTGGTACTTCTGCCATAATTCAAATTGTTTTATCTTTTATTATATACTCAATGTGGGCTCGTATCTCGGCACCTCTGTTTAATTGCTGACAATTAAAGTGCCGAGAGGGGGGTAGTGTTTGGTTTTGGATATGTTTCAGCGGGGCTAGTAACATTTGATGATCATGCATATAAGATTCGGTCTCACCCGTACTCAATCTCCATTCGGGCGAGATTCGGTTTTTATCAAACTATAATGTTACACTCGCGTCAAATTTATCTTAATCATGAAGTAAATTTTTTTCTGTGGCAAACTACGCCCGCAAATGAAATGCTATACGGTCGTTTGTTTTATGTGGTTGCTTTCTTTCTAAGGTCATACTTGTCTTACTAATTGCTCTATGCAGATGTCAGGAGAAGGTAGCTCAAGCAGGGCTAGCAGAAAAAGAAGGGGACCAACACCTCGTCAGAGAGGTGACCCCACCGACGTGCCACAACAACCCTCTTATTTCGGTAGGCGCAGAATCAAGTATCGGGGAGATGGTGTGCCCCATGGGTAGAGCACGCGAATCGTGGACAAACCTCTCTTAAGTTCGATTTAGACTCCCACGAGTTGGAGAGGCTCTCAAACTTTGTCACTTGTGAGTTACTACCTTACAGGAGGATTGATTGGGGGTTGATTGATAATTTGGGACAGAGGGGTCGGATTGAGCATCTACTTGGGAAAAGTTCAGAAGGGTGGTAGATTGTGGAGCAAGACAATACAAGGAAATCACTTACGAGTTCCACTCCACTTTCGAATACCAACAAGGGAAGTTCAACAAAAATGACGCGGTTTCTTTTGCCTTGGGGAGGCAAGTATTTGAAATGATAATTCCACAGTTTGCAGTGGTGACGCAAATATATTCAGATGAGGAGGTTCAGTCGCCGGACTTCACCACGAGCTTGCAGCGTGTCTTCAAAAGAAGGCACCCCCACAGTGTACAGGCAGATGAACTCGCCAGATTTTGGGGCACCATCTCTTCTGCCCCGTACTCAAACAACATGGTGGCGAGCGATATCACTGATCCCATTCACCGATTCCTTCATAAGATTCTTACTGCTACGTTGGTTGGGAGGGGACAATAAGGTCAACCAGGTGAGTTTATTTTGTCTGATTTGCATGGTAGAGGGACGGCCGGCAAATCTGGCCACAATATTTGCTTGGTGAATGAAGAGACTGTGGAGGGGGGCCTGGGGCAAGGGTTCATTGTGGGCCTTGATTACTTGCTTGGCTGAGAGCCTAAGGGTGTTTGACAGATACCCCCAGGACAGAATGAGAGAAGGCCCCGTCCCTGTGTCACGAGCATCAGAGATCTCCAGGCTGCCGAAATTCTTACCACCCAAGAGCCTATTAGCTGGATACCAGCACGCCAAGGACCTCAAGTGCAACAGCCTCCCGGATCCGAAGCTGCATCTTCTATGCAGGCGGGCATCCCTACTCGATACCAGTGGCCAGTCACCCGCCAGGAACTGCCAGGATGACAGTACCCTCTTCGGGAACCTTGTCCGGACCCACTGACCTTAGATTCACTTTATGACATGATGGAGACTGGGTTCGGGGATTTGAGAGGTTATGTGGACCAGCAGTTTGGCGGGGTTCGCAAACCATGTTAGAGAGTAGACGAATGCACGAGGCCAGCCAGAGGAGGCTAGAGGATGGGATGCGCTACATGATGCAGAATCTAAACATGGGAGTCCCGTCTTACTTTCAGCAGCCAGGCGGTCAGGCAGGTTCTAGCCAGTTTGCAGGGATGGAGGATGTGCAGCCATTCCAGGTATTTGAGGCGTCCGAAGAATCTGAAGAGGATGGTTGAAGCAGCCGAAGATCTTTACCTTTATTTTTTCTTTTCTGTTGTTTTCAGTTATTATGGTGTACTTTTAAACAAGTTATTTTGGGGTTGGTTGGTTGGGTATGGGTTGATGAACAATCTTGCAAAACTATTGATTTATCTGGCTTTATTATTATTATGTTTTGTAAGTGCGTGATGCTAGGTTGATGTTATATGTTGTTCCGTTCGCATGAGACCATTGAGAGTGGCACATTAAGCGCGTTCGGTTTGGAGAGCATGAGTGGTTAGCCTAGCACATCGACAGGCTTGCACTACCAGCTAAGTCGCTTCCTTTTCTGTATTTCATTTTTCTTCTTATTTGTTTACTTGTTTTTATTTTGAGTAGTATTTGTCTCGTCCTTGCATTGGGGACAATGCAAAACTTTAAGTGTGGGGATGGGATATTAGAGTAGTATTGAGTAGTATTAGTTTAAAAAAAATCCGAAAATGTCTTTTGAAAAAGAAGTTTGCATGAAAATTAAACGGAAAATGATAGAAAAATTAAACTTTTATTCGGTTTTAGATAATAATAATATGAGAATAAAAAGGGGTGAGTTTATGTCTAATTTGGGATGTGCGAGTAGGCTCGATTCGGTTCTTATTTTCTTTGAGCTTAATACACCTTAATAGTCGGTCTACTAGTGGGTAGTCATCTAGGAGAAATGGGAAACTGAAACCACCAAAAATAGTATAAGGAATGTCGTTATAAGCTAAAATATTTAGAATTTTTAATCATGTAAAAAGAAGAAAAAATGAGCTTGATCGAAAAGTAGACGAGGCCTATGGAATGTCCCTTGGGGATGGTGACTTTGATCGAGAATCCCTCTAGGATTAGTTGAAATTTTAAGTATCGAAGCCTACGTTGTCGCTCTCGGGGATGGTGACTCTGGTTGAGACAACCTCTAGGTTAGATATGCAAAAAGAAATAAAAATGCTCAAATGAAAAAAAAAAAGAAAATTGCTTGATTTTAAATTCTTTATATTTTGGTATAAAACGGTTAGGAAAGGGTTAAATAATTCGTTCCTTTTGTTTCATAAGCTTGAGGTTGGATTAGGGATACTGTGGACTCTAGTGTGAGACCCTAGGTGGATTGACTGCACTTAAATTAAATTTACATGATAAGAGGTTTGAACCGAATTTTGATTTAAATGGATCCAATACTTGCAATCGCGGTTAACATGAATCTTGTTCCCTAATGAAAATAATAGTAATTTTTGAAATCGAGTAATTGTTGGGTTATGATTCCGTTTATACACAATTCTTTTTCGAGGGTGAAAAAAGAGCAAGTGTGGGGATATTTGATGTATTGAATAATACATCTATTTATCTTGTAGAGTTTGTATAATTTTAGCGCGGTTTCGTTTCGATTTGTCAAGAATTTATCTACTTTTAATCCAAAACGTTTGCAGGTCTTGGTTCGTGAAAACGGTTGGAAGGATGGGAAAAACAAGCGAAGATGGTGAAAAGAACCGAGCCGAGACGTGAGTGGATCGAAAACGAGAAAAGGAAACGCAAATTAGGGATTTCAACCCGGTCGCGGGGCGTGAGAGAGTGATAGTTATCTCCGGAATAATCACTCAGTCGCGGGGCGCGACCGGACCACCATACTCTCTCGCGGCCCGCGAGAGAGATGTTTATCCAGAAAGTTTCAAAATCAGAGTTGTTTTGGTACTTGTTTGTTTTAAAAAGACTTATTATCATTGTTAAACACATCTTGGTCAACTTTGGATGAACTAGGGCAGATTTGTAGCTATTTTCTTGAGGTTTGAAGCTACACGAAGCAGATCCAAGCTGCAGGAATTGTGGTGGTGATCACGGTAGTTCAAGGCAGGAGCTTGTCACGGTTTATCATACCAATCTCCACTTTGATTTCTTTGTTTTGATCAACCATGCTAACTTGTGATCAACTTTGTTTTAGTCACTTGTTAAACATGTTGTTAGGCTAGATTTTCTTTGGTTACCTAGGTTTTGGATTATGGAATTATGAAACTTTGATTTGCTTTAATTTAATTCATGGTTTGAATATCTAATTGGTAAAGGTTACAACTTTAATGATCTAGTTTAAGGTATTTGCATGATCTTGTTTGTTTGATGATTGTTTGGTTGTTTTGCATAAACTTTGGTGAATGTCTTTCATACAATAGGTTTATGTTACTTTTCGTGTTCTTAGGAATTCGTGAAGTTGTCGGTAAAATTGGCCAATAAAATAGGGAAACAATTAAATTAACCATTAATTAAACTCGTCATTATACCTAACTTGTTAATTGAGAAATTGCAATTAGTTGGCTGAATTAATGTGGTAAATTGTTAGGTTAGGGTTTTGAGAAATTCCCGAGTCTAATTCCTTGTCATAATTGAATCAGTTAATCTAAACTAGAAAATTTTAGTTGGTCTAGGTTAATTATTGAGAGGTAATTAACAATTAGGTATTTACTAATTTGAAAAGATAATAGATAAAGAATCTTTAGGACCGGTAAACGAATAAAAAGGATAGGTTATTGTAGGTGTCTTCCTGAGAAGGGTCTGGGTCCTATTTAATAAACCTAAACTTTGATATGCTAAGATCCCAGTAAATTATTCAGCCAGATTAATTATTGTTAAATTGAAGGAGTGGTAGTCTAAAAATCTAACCTAGGTAACTAGTTTATTATCTCTTGGTAAAAGTTCTAATAAGTCCCTAGAAGTTCATAGTTTGGTCATTTCACTTTAGTAGTTTTATTTAAATTGATAATTTAGATTTGTTAGTAAAATCCCACCTTTTAAAATGTACAAAGTGTGTGATTAAGTCTAAATTAGTAGTCTTAGCAATTAGAGAGTCCTGTGGGTTCGATAATCCGGACTTGCTTCATACTATTCTACAATTGATCGGTCCACTTGCCTGTTAGTAGTTTAGTGTAGTTTAGGAGTCTAGAGTATAATTTGAGTCTAGAATTAGGATAATTTGTTTTGTTTTTAATTGACTATTTTTAGAACATCAATCATCCGATCCCAGCGGTTAACAACCTCTAACAAAAACATGGACGATATTGATTATTTTTACTTCCGCAACTCTAACGGTGAATGGTGCCAACTATGCGATGGGTTTGATCGTGATTTAGAATACAACTTTCTAAATTTCAACCTCCACTACCTAATAGACCCAACGTTTTCATGTGAAAGTCACCTTAAGAGGGGCGAAAGTAGAAACGATAACTATTATCCATCTGAATGCCAAGAAAACTCTTTTCAAAAAGACATAACCTTAGATGACGTATGCCAGATAGAAAAGAGAATTCTACAAAGATTAAAAGAAATAGAGTTTATGATGAATATGAGGTGTTCATCACAAAACACTGATGGGGGCCCATTCAGAAATAAGCGACACCAAGGCCACTACGTGTACCTCAACAGCTTTTGATGACGAATGCGATAGTCATCCCTGTTTCGATTGTGCCATGACAGACTCATCACCTGCTACATCCAGTTCATACATAGACAAGAGCGATTCGACTCATATCTTTTTAACAAGAGGCTGGATAAGGTAAATAAAGGATGGTTTCACCCACCATATAGTTTAGGATTCTTCCTTTCCGACAACCTCTTGCGTTTTCATATAAATCACAAGCACCTTAGGCACGTCCGGCACTTTGGTGTTGTCCCCATCTAAAGAGCCACCCGATAAAATAAAACGCCTTAAAAAATGAAACTTCATAGATCTAAAAAACAACACGGGGCCGTGCCATATAAGCACGCCCTCGTGTCCATTTGTTAAGATATCGCAGGGCCGTGCCACCCAAGCACGGGGTCGTGGCCACTGTGCTGTCACTTTCTATAAAGTCAACCATTGCGCAGCATGTCTTGAACTCATTCCAATGACAAATATCTGATCTAATTCTACACATATACCCAAAAAGGTATATTCTTAAAAAGGTTTCATCAAACCTTCTTGTCTTTGCCATTTTTATCTCTTTCCTTCTTCTCCAAACATTCAACCTCCATGGAAGCTTGAAGCTTGAAAGCTTCAAGCTTCATCAACATAAATAAGTGATTTTAAACCTAAAATCTCTTAAATAACTATTTTACAACAATGTTTCGAGTTATTTACGTTCAAAATTTTCAAAAAAAGAATCAAAGAAAGAGTAACTTAAAACAAAGAGTTCTTGGTTCGAAATTGTTGGGATCTGAGTTTGATATTGATGTGATTGTCTAGATAAAATCAATGTAAGATGATACACATAATGAAACAATGCAGCGGAATTTAGTAAACTTTGAAATCATAGCAATAGAAAGATTATTTTCAAGAACATGCTTTTCTATTTATAATCACGTATGCATGCAATTTACAAACTTTCCCTCAGCCTAAGACCACTCTCTTTGTTCGTTTTGAATGTTTAGAAGAAAAGTGACAGATAGAACAGTACAGGCATTGGTCTATTTATAGAACATTTCAAACAATTGAGCATCTTAGGCTGACGTCACAATGAAAGTGACATTCAACAAACTAACAAACTCTAACCTCTGCTAGACCTAAGCACTGTTACATTAATTACATAATAAAACTCTGTTGAACAACAATTGCTGAGGTATCCTCTGCTGGTCTTCAATAGACCTTTGATTCAAAAGCCTTTTAAACTTTATCAAAGTTTCTCTCTAGCGGACCTTTGCTTCTAGCAGAGCTTTCCCTTTAACAGATCTTGTGTATCAGTCTTTAAAGTAGGTCTTTTAAGTATTGTCATTAATGCTCAGATGTTATAGATTGTTTTGGCTTTCCAATCATCTATTATATTATAGGGTTCAATAGATCCAACAATCATCCCTAGAACAGATGATGCCAAAACCCTTTTCTTGTTGATCTTTATTTCTCAACATCAATACCTTGATTTACCCTTTGAACTGTAGTTCAGAGTTCATGGAAAACATGTCTTCAAAATCCCTTTGTAACTCAAGGTTCAATAAGTTTTGGAGGTCATCTGCATCCAAACCATATGCATCCTCCATTTTCAGCTTTTGAATCTTACCATTTGATCTGAGCAAAGTTAATTTATAGGTTTCTGAGGATTACTTCCATTTTAGAATTTTTGAATCGTTTGGTTTTCTTGGGGGAAGACTTATTGTTGAGCTTGGTGGAAAAGATTTGCTTACAAGGTTAGAGATTATTTCTCTCAGTTTTTCACTTACAATATCAGTGTGATAGAGTAGCTGATTATTACTCCCCTCTTTTCTGTGTTCTTCAAACAACTACTCATCATCTTCAGCCATCTTCTTTTGCCTTTTTTTGCTTGGTTTAAGGCAAGGGTGGATAAGACATTGGCTGAAAAATGCTTTTTGAGTGTTTGGGTCTGTTGAGGGATAATCATTGTTGTTAGATAGTTTTGCTTCCTTGGAACTGAAGAATCTTTTTTTCTAAGCTCTTCCAGTTTCTTGTATGTGTCTACAACTCTGGACTCAGACCATCTAACAACTGATCTTGAACTACCATAGTTTGCAGCAACCAGTTCTTGTTTCATTCTTTTAAGTTTCAAAGCTCTATTCTGATCCATCTGCATGTTTTTCTTCTATTCAGGTGGTGTTGGCTTGTGTAAAGGATCTTTGAGCATTGCTTGTATTCTATCAATTTCCTCTTTGAGATCATTTGTTAACTAGTCTTTGTATTGTGCTCTTGTAGCTTTGTAAGGTTTGTGATGCATTATGTCATCAAGGTAATCCTGTTTCAGTACATCATCAAGCTCAGCATTGATAGACCTATCTGACATAGACTTACTCATATCTTTGGCAAAATCTTCAATCTTTCTTACTTTGCTCAGTTCATAACATAAAATACCTTGAGTAGTCCTGTCATCTTTCCCTTTACTATTCTCTTTGGCTATGTTCTCAGCCTGTTTAGCTTTCAACTTTAGATATTCATCTAAATTTCTTGGCTTTCTATATCAAAAGAGAGATGGGAAGTCTTGCTTTGAAGTATCCTCTACTGTGAAGAATGATTCAATTTTTTTTTTGAACAACCATTAGTTCTAAAGGATATTTAGTAGCAAAAGATATGATAGATGGTGGTTGATAAGTGGGTGGAAGTGAAGTGGTTCTATATTAAGATGATAAGGGTGGTGATGAGGTGATAGGTTTTGATGACAAAGGGATTGGTGATGGAATTTTTGTATCATCATCTTCAACAACATGAGTTTTTCTTTTGCGTTGAAATTTGATTTGTGGTGAAGGTGGTCATATTGGAATTCTTGGTGGTGTGGATAATGGTTGGATTAAAGTAGGAAATGTGTTCATAGCAGAGGTTTGGTTTACATTTGCAGGAACATCTGTTGTACCAGCATCTATTGGGTGAGATAGTGACTTTGGAACATCTGTTGTACCATCAGTTGTTTTGTCATTTGGTGGTGATTTTAGTGGTGATGATGGTTTCCTTTTGAGTGATTTTTGTGGTGCTAGTTTGTTTTGATTAGATCAGAGGATACACTTGTTGTAGGCAAAGCAGAGGTTTTAGGAGATGTGGATATTGGTTGTCTGACATTTCTTGTTGACTTGTTTTCTTTTTGAAGTGCCAATGTCTTCTTTTTCCATCTGCTTAGCTTGTTCATATTCAATGAGTTGTGAAGCCTTGCTTTCAAGTGTATCTTGCCTTTTCTACTTTTCAACAACAATTTCTTCTGCTTATTTGTTATGGGTCTCATCAATCCCTTTTTAAACTCCAGCATCTGATGCTTTAGTAGAAGTTGGATTTGCAGCAGTGGTTGTAACAGACCCTGGTGTTTACTTTGCACCTTGGTTTAGCTTGTAATGAAGGCTACAACTTTCTAAGCTTATTATTCTCCCCTTTTTAGCATCATCCTCTACTTCTTCTTGTAAAACTGTTGCTGGCGCAGAACTAGCGGTCTTTTCAGATGCTCTCCAATGGCCTTAATGTCAGCTTGAGTGTCTTTATATCTGGCCTCAACCATATTTCGGGTAAGCTTCATGTGAGTTTCATGGTGGATTTCAGCCAAATTCCTTTGTATCTTAATTCATCACCTAATTTAATCAGATCATCTGAATTCCTACCAGAGGTAGTTGTATTTGGATCATCAACAGGAGAAGTCTCCATGTGATCAGAATCAAATGCCCTTGTTTCAGGTACTGAGGACTTCCAACTAGAGCAGAGGTTACAATTGTAGCCTCAACAGTTTTTGCCTTTAAAGAAGTCTTATGGATGTAACCACTATCCAACTGAAACACTATTGTGTCATCACTTATAGTAGTTGCTTCACTTAAATTACCACCAAGAGTTACTTATAACTCATAGGGTGTAACCTCCTCAGCTGTTTCTAGGCTAGCAATGAGATTTGACTCAAACTCAGTCACATGTGGGGGTGTACTCTCATGAACAGCTGATTAAGAGGAACTGATTTGTGTCTGAGTTATCTCAATTGCGCGAAACATAGGTATAATAGTAGGTGGAATTGAGGGAGATGGTTGTGGGGTAGAAAGAGAATTTGCCCTGGGAGAGGGGCTGTGAAACAAAGATTCAAGTGAATCATCTGCTTTATAATGAGGTAACCCTGTGCTTACAACGTGTGCCTTTTATGAGGAAACAAGAGGAGTTTGGCCTTTTGTGGAGATCTTTCCAACTGTTATGAGGAAGTAACAACAGTGGTTTCAGGTGGCTTTTGTGATACCACAAGGTTATCCTCTGGGATCTCATCTTCCAGAGGTGCCTTTTTATGTACTTTGGTTTTGGTGGGCTTTTTTGATTTGGAGAGTTTCTTTTTAGATTTTTCTGGTGTGGGTTTCACAACACCGGTTGTAGTGTCATGATTACCAGGGAAGTGGGCTCCGCAACAGAGGTCGGAGCTTGTGATGTGGAGTTATCCAAAATTTTCTCATCCCCCTTTGCTTTTGTTTTATAAACTTTTGACTCCATATTTTTTGTTCTTGTAAGAGTTTCAGTAGTAAGACTCTTCATCTAAAAAACAGCACCTTGTTTAAAATCTTTTTCTGGAAGTTGTTTATGTAGATAATAACTCAAGAGTCTAGGATACAAAAGAAAAGATTTATTTTATGATATTTTATTATAATTTGCCACCAAGTCCATAAACAATACATGGGATAGATTGAAATCAGATTTTGTCAAAATAGCATATCCCGGAAATTGAATATTTTGTGGAATCTCATTACATGAGGTGGTCTTTGCTGAAAGACATGTGAGTAAGGTATGGAAAAAGTATCTCATTTCAGCAGGAAAATTTGGTTTGTAGATAGTATCACCAGTTAACTAACCCTTATACCACGTTCTATAAACTCAGCATGTAATTCTTGCTTGCCAAAAGAGGTTTACCTTCTAGGTCATTCAGACCAAATGTTGTGGAAATTAAAGATGGTGAAATTTGAACAAGGGTTTCTCTGACCTTGGAAGTGATAGCATATGGCTTCTTCTTTTAGGAATTGATTTTAGCATTTGCCAAGAACTATCGAAGTGTATCCACATAAATGGTGTATTTTCAAGCATAATGTCTTTGTACTTAGAGGATGTGAGAACATCAATTATTGGATGGAATGAAGTATTATTGTCGGTTTTCTCAAATGTGGGGAGGTAGTTATGTGAGAGTTTGATGTTTAGAGCCATGATCGAAGATGTAAGTAAGGAGTAATGAAGAAGATGAAGTAATGGAAACCCCTTTTGAGAATTATGAATTCCAAATGGCAAGTAAAAACTCTGTTTGGATGGAACAATGATATAAAAAGGGAAAACGTGAATGTTGATGGATAATCAATGAC
Organism: Scalesia atractyloides; assembly: GCA_947069175.1. NCBI lineage: Eukaryota > Viridiplantae > Streptophyta > Magnoliopsida > Asterales > Asteraceae > Scalesia > Scalesia atractyloides. The sequence goes on along the minus strand of CAMTDV010000020.1, from coordinate 72,845,550 downwards.
AATTGTTAAGGAAACCGCTGCTGAAACCAGCACTGGTTGGGAACAGTGTAGATTTTATGCTATCAGAGGATATATATCAGTTAGCAGAGCAAAACAATGGGTTAACCCCAATAGTGGATGAGAACAGTGGCAAATGAGAATAGAAGATACCCTTTAATCAATGGATAAATTGTTAAGCCAAACAGAGGTTTTAGAAAATCAGTAGTTTAGACAAACTTTTAGGATTATTGAAATTTTCAATTTTAGCTATTTTGAAGGATGGATTTTTTATTTTTCTTAAAATATTTTAATGCTTTTTTAATCATGGAGAACAAAATATTTGTTTTATTCCATTTTTTGCATGCCAATCCTAGAGATTAAGCTTTTGAAAGTAGATGTATCTAAAGCTCTTGTAAGAACATCTGCTAGCTGATCCTTAGTTGGAACATGATGCAGAGAAATCAAACCTTTTTCATAGCAATCCCTCATAAAGTGATGTCCGATGTCAATGTGCTTGGTTGTTGAATGTGAGACTGGATTTTTAATGATGTTTTTAGCTGCTTGATTATCTAACATGAGAGGAGTCTTTACAGTAGTTACACCAAAATCCAGCAATTGATTTTGAAATCATAGGAGTTACGCAGTGCAACTTGCAACAGCAATATACTCTCAGTTGTGGATGTTGAAACTACAGCTTGCGTTTTGCTTTGCAAAGAAACTAAGCAATTGCCTAGAAATTGACAACCTCCTGAAGTTGACTTCCTTGTGGCATGGCAACCAGCAAAGTCACTATCTAAGTAACCAGAAAGCTCAATATTCCCATTAGCAGGATACAAGATAACAAGTGTGGGAGCACATTTTATGTATCTGAATATCCTTTTCACAACAATAAGATTTGACTTCCTAGGTGCTGATTGCGATTGACAAAAACACATGTAGTAAACATGATATCTGGCCCAGATGCAGTTAGGTACAATTTGGGAGGATCGGCTCTCCTCCAAAAGCACATAACCCGACTTGAGCTAATTAACGTGCGTAGAATTCATCGTTAACTAGTTGACAATGATAGATACACTATTTCAATGCCCTACTTCATTAATCTTGAATAAATGTTTACAGATTAGAGATAAAACTGACAGGGCGTCGCCTTACAATTAGAAAAACGGCTAAGGACTCAACACCCCTGCTCAGCTATTTATAGACAAGACAGCTTCAGACAAGGGTGGATCTGCCACTTTGTACGAGGTGTACTTCGTACGAAGTGACATTGCATCACTTTGTACGATGTGAGCAACACTTCATATGAAGTAGCTCTAATATATACATATCAACATAAAATCTAACATTTAAGCCATGTTACATATACGACATGACCCTAAGACGTAGGCTATAGACATTCTGCACCAACAAACTCCCCCTTGGATATTGCCGCAGTCTTGGTTAGTCTTCAAAAATCTTCAAAATTTTAATAGTTATCTCCCAAAGAAATGATTTCTCGGTCTTCGACGCTCCTCAGATGAAATAGGCGTTTGATCTGTGGGAGGAGGTATTTTGTAAGTATCTACATACTAAAATCTTCTTAACGATGCTTGTCTGACAACTTCAGCAATCCTTGCTTCTTTTCTTACTTCCGTCCTTGCTCTTTGCCTTCCAACTTTCTCCATTCTAAATTCCCTATTTTACCTAAATTAATATAACTAGCATAATAAACATTAATAACCTGCTGGAACTGCAAGCTTGCACTTTGTTTTTCTTCAAAGTTGATTTTGCTGTAGAATAGACATTCAATATCTTTCTTTGAGTTGTTTACTAGCCACATCGGGTCTAGTATTCGAATTCCCCTCCATAAACCATATATTCTCTTCTATGCAATCATGGTTTCATCCAATTCTTAGTGATTTTCCAGGAATCATCATCATGTTGGACACAAATCACTTCTTCTCCTATTTCAGAAACATAATGCCACCAATTGAATAGCTTATGGAAATCTTGTTCAATCTTTATCAGCAGCATATTCTTCATAACACATGGTCGCTTCACTATCAGCGTAACATGTTTCTGTTTCGTCACTGGATCAACTTGATAATTATGCGTGGAATATGTGGCTTCTAGTATCTAAAGCCATGTGCAGCATCAAACTTTATCAGTTTCCACAGATGCTGATCATGAAACTTCATCTTAAGATTAATACTCTTAGTCTGAACTTACACGTCAATATCCCAAAATGGCAATGTCTTGATGTCACATAAGTACCTGAAGTACTGAACTCTCGATTTATCGCATAAACGTGCAACTCTTCTATCCATCCCCAACTCAGAATATCCCCCAAAGATTTGTCTGGATTCCGAGTACAGAAGGCTAGTGGACGTTTGAACTTCTTTCTCGTGGGATTTCCTTGAACCAGTACTTCTTTGCTGCAGCAATATCTTCTTTAGATAAACGTTTGGGCATATTTCCTTCTTTCACAGCTTCCTCAACCTTTCTTCTCATTAGATTATCATTCGCTTGAAGCCATCTGTTCCTTCACTAGAATATTTAGCAGTAGCATCATCGTCAAATCATCCTCCACGTGGAATATGTGCAGCATCAAACTTTATCAGTTTCCACAGATGCTAATCATGAAACTTCATCTTGAGATTGATACTCTTTGTCTGAACTAACTCTTCAATATCCTAAAATGGTAGTGTCTTGATGTCACATAAGTACCTGAAGTACTTAACACCGAACTCTCGATTTATCGCATAAACTTGCAACTCTTCTATCCATCCCCAACTCAGAATATCCCCCAAAGACTTGTATGGATCCCGAGTAAAGAAGGCCAGTGGACGTTTGAACTTTCTTTCTCGTGGCATTTCCTTGAACCAGTACTTCTTTGCTGCAGCGATCTCTTCTTTAGATAAACATTTAGGCACATTTCCTTCTTTCACAGCTTCCTTGACCTTTCTTCTCAACAGATCATCATTCTCTTGAAGTAATATGTTCCTTCACTAGAATATTTAGTATTAGCATCATCGTCAGAGTCATCCTCCACGTCAACCCTATCATAATCATCAACTTCCGACACATACTTATAAAGATGATCATTAGGTTATGAAGCATTAATGTTGCTTAATTCATCTTCGAAGTCAAATATAAAGAATTCTTCGTCTACACCTAACATTTTGGCAATTTCTTCCATAGTGTAGTTATGCACGAATTCACCTTCTTCTACGTCATCTTCCAGATAGAAAACCCTTGGTGTTTGCACATCAGGAACAACCGATATAGGAACAGCTGTGAGGATTCCTGACTTCTAAGCTTCATCCATAGGGTCCTTCGTCTCCCCTGTCTTTGTGCAGCACTTTCTTAATTAACTTAATCAATTAGGAATGCATCATAGTCAAAGGATTCATTAATCTCGTCAGGTTCAACAATCAATCTTGTACCCCCTAATCATCATCATCGTTGTTACCCTGATCATCATCATCCTTCTTATCGTCATCCTTTTTCTCACCGTCCTTATCTTCATCATCATCAACAACATCGTTTTCGTCAAATGCGTCAATCTCTGCGTCTATCTCTTCGTACAACCTCTTTCGATCCAAGATTTTCTGTCTCAATGTCATGTCAGACACATCAACTGGTCCACCAACAAGTACAAACTTCACTCTTTCATCTTGTTTCTCAACATTCTCTTCCACTTGAGTTTCTGTAGCTCGCGCAGATTCAGCTTTTGGCATAGTTTGAACATTCACAGGTACATCATCTATCTTCTCTTTTCCCTTACTAGCAGCAGCAGCTTTGGCAGCTTCAGTTTCAGCTTTACATGCACACTAGCTGCTCTGGCTTTGTCTTCTTCAACTTCAATTTCATAATGTTCAGCTACAAAGTTTATATCATATGTCTTGTGGAGCACTTTAAACAACATATCAAGCTTCTTAGCATTCTCAGCTTTCTCTGTCTCCAACTCTTTAAATAACAGATTTAACCTTTCATTCTCAGCAACGACACATGTAAGCATTGACAATTTGTGCATGTTATCTGTCTCAAGCTATTTGATGGTAGCATAATGTTCTTTGATCTTGCTCTGCAGTTCACCTATCTTTGCATTATCAACCACCAACACTACCAGCAATGCTTCCAATCTTTTCTTATCTTCCTCGAGAAACTTGATTCGGTCTTCATATTCTTTCATCTTGTCATTGTTGAAAATATCTGTATCAAGCCCTTCCGAAAATGGAATATCACCAAAATCTTCTTGAAACTTATCATCTAAAGAATGTCTTGAACCAGATTGAGGTGTAGAGCGTTGTTGAATAGTGGATGTCAGCTTCTTTGGTGGTGATGGTGATTGAGGAGGAATAACAGACGTTTGTGGTGGTTGTTGTGGTGATGGAGGAACAATAGTCTCAATGTTAACAGTAGGAGCAATCACTTCAACTTCAGGCGATTTCTTCCTTCCATACTTATTGCTGCTTTTTGCAATAAACCCTTCTAGACAAGCAACTTCATCCTTTTCATCCCCACACGTGTCTTGTCGATGCACTTTGTATCTGTCACTGTACGAATAGGCTAGATAGAGTGTTGTTGAATATTGTATAAAATTGATACGAACACACGACCCAAGTGCGAACGAGAACAGTTTTGTAGTGTCACTACGTACGAAGTGATAGCTCACTTCACACGAAGGTAATAGTTATCTTCATACAAAGGTAAGCTACCTTTGCATGAAGGTAATTTCCCCACTTCGCACAAGGGTAAAACGTGTCTATAAATAGTGTCGTGTGTATATTGTTTTGAAATTTTGAAAATAATTATAGGCACATATGAATCACCCCAAAACATTTGAACACGTAAAAGAGGGGGGGCTATGTACTCACATAACCTTGCGTAGTAAATATGTAGATTTGAAAAGATAGTTTAGCACATATGAGTCACCCCAAAACATTTAAAACGTAAAAGAGGGGAACTATGTACTCACTTTGAAAATCATTTTTGTATACATAAATGATTTTCAAAGTGAGTACATAGCCCCCTCTTTTACATTTTCTAAATTTTTTGGGGTGATGCATATGTCCCTATATTTATTTTCAAGATTTCAAAACAATATACATGGTTTATATATACAAAATGATTTTCAAAGTGAGTAAATAGTTCCCCTCTTTTACATTTTCAAATGTTTTAGGTTATTCATATGTGCCTGTAATTATTTTCAAGATTTCAAAACAATATACATGGTTTATATATACAAAATGATTTTCAAAGTGAGTACATAGTTCCCTTCTTTTACATTTTCTAAATGTTTTGGGGTGCTTCATATGTAGCTATAATTGTTTTCAAGATTTCAAAAATATATACATGGTTTATATATACAAAATGATTTTCAAAGTGAGTACATAGTTCCCCTCTTTTACGTTTTGCAAATGTTTTGGGGTGACTCATATGTGCTAAATCATTTTCAAGTTTTCAAAAACATTATCTATGGTTTATATATAAAACAATAAGATTTTAATATTGTTAACAACTTGTTGATGCGCTATCCATAACATGAATGACATTTATTAGCTTTGACCGAGCCGACGAGTAGTATGTTATGGTACCATAGGACTAACATGGTACCATAGGACTGACAATCCCATTATCGGACTGTTCACTGGATTTGGTGGAAGTTTGGGTAATGACAGAAACTGTTTCTGATTAACAAATCATTTGTTGATTTGTTAGTCTAGTTAAAGAGACCCTTTGGTGGTCTATTAAACATACCCTTTGGTGGTATAGTCAACACAGGTTTGAATGTGTTCATTAAAGAACGATCAAAAGTTTTCACAATTAAAAACACGGACGATTTGTTTATGACACGAACGATTGGTTTATGACATGGATGATTGGTTTATAACAGAGACAAATGGTTTATAACATGGAAAATGGTTTATAACATGGACAAATGATTTTGAACAATGTCACGCAATGATTTTCATTTAAAGGTATAAACCATATGAAGTTTTCTTTTGAATCAAGCTATTACAAGGTTTTTACAAAAGATCATGGCTACAAGGTTTTCACAACTCTAACTGACTTGTTTTACTTGGTTAATTGTATTGCAATATCAAACACTTTTGATACGACGTTTTCACTTAATGACTATTGTAGTCGGACGAAGTGTTGCAATATGTATACAAAGCAACGGATTTGACACACTTACAAAACCTATGTACTCGCCGACTTTTTATGCTGATTGTCTTTTCACATATGTTTCAGGAGTCAATACTTGATAATATGATGCATGCTTCACGTAGGAATGGACGCGGGCCTTAGTGAATTAAAACATGAAAGACAATTTATTTATGTGTTGTTTCTGTTTATCCCAAGACGATGTAAACATTTAACTTAATAAAATAAAACTTTAAATTCCATGAGTTGTGAAACAATAATTCTGTGACATGACTCTCCGACGTTTCCGTCGCGGTTTGTTGTTTTACGCGGTCAGGGTGTTTGTTTTGTAAGTTTTGGAGTTCCCAGAGGGGAAACGCTGGTGAAATTTCTCCAGAATTTTGCCAGCTTAACAAGATGTATACTCTTTCGGTATGAATGAATGAAGCTTCCGCCGATTCTGTTTCTACTCCTTTCTAAATAACATTCTACCGAATTAGTGATATTATGCCCAAACTTCCGTCTAGAACCGCTGGATCCTGGACTTTCAATTGGTATCAGAGCTACGGTTTTCACCTATGCTCATGAATTATGGACTTAGGAAGGTTTTGGACGTAAAACATCAAATAAACGGACCAGATCTATTCTAGAATCATCTTGAAATTCATAGAAATAAAGTTTTTGGATCGAAAAATGTGTTCATCGTGGATTATCTTCGCACGAAGGTACTATCTTCGCACGAAGGTACTATCTTCGCACGCAGATAATTACCTTCGCATGAAGATAGGCGCCATTTCACGTACATAGATTACCTTCGCACGAAGGTAGTTACCCTCGTACGAAGATAACCTGGAATGCCTAAAAAATTTGGTAATTGAAATTTTTTTCGAGATTTTAATGTCTAATTCGGGTTGTACGGGGACACCGTCTAGAGCTTCAAAGTAAAAATTTGATGATACAATCACAATTGGTTGAAGATAACGGGGTATTCACTGATATAGATGCAGAACGATGTTCTTCTGGTATAGTGACTATTAATGGGCCTTAACGTTAAATTCACTTTTCATAAAAACAGTTTTTTCCAGATTTGAGGGGAATTTCAGTGAAAAACTTTTGTACGGTCAAAATTTGCAAAAATGAGGGGGAACAAAAATTTCATGTATATATAAAGATTCCAACATTTTTTAAATTCGTGACCATGCAACTGTATTTGGATGGTTACGACTTCAGATTATTTGTTCATACAATGTGTCTTGGATTTTTCTGTACGAGAACAAAGTGTAGTCTGAGTTCACTAGTGATAAGATCAAGTTGATGTCTACTTTTCATAAAAGTGGGGTTGCATAACTGAATCTTGGAGGAGTTGTTTATCGGATTCTGTAGTCGTGGTCACATTGATGCTTGAGTCATTGTACAAGCCGGTTGCACTCACGACTGCTTAGTGGTGCAAAGTAACCAATTTAATTCTGCAAGGGAAATGAACTGTTTTCCGGACTAACTGCCAGGAAATGAGGATGTCTTGTGATTTCAGTTGCGTCGGGACTAACGAGGAAGGCTATATACTTGAAATTCATGACTAAATAAGACGATATCATGAATCTTTCGGACAAAGAAGTGTACTAGTTGCTCATGAAATAGACTATACATTTGAGATTGTTATGAAAGACGACGATTATATCTTTGATCTTGAATGAAGAATAGAAGTTTACTGTGTGTTATCAAATGATTTGATTCCGATGAAGATTTGCTAATTGAGAAGATTTCCGATTTGCTAATCAATCTTTTAGAAGAATGCTTAAATGTTATTATAGAAATTGGGATTTATAATTTTTGCGGATATTCATTGATTTGAAGTTTAGCGTTGTGGCAATTCGAAGTTTCCATCAATTGTTGGTTGGGTTTTGAAGAGGAGGTTGGAAACCGTGCAAACAAGAACCTGAACTGGAGAAATTGTTTTATGGGGAATGTAATGTAGATAATGCAAACCCGAATCATCAATCAAGTGGAATTTGTTGACGTGTTCTACGACATTGACAGATACCTTAATTGAAGTTGCAGAATATTCAAACATGGCTCTCATATTTCAAGATCAAGATCAAGATCAAGCTTCGACAGTGACGTCCCAGGGGAAAATTGTTGATGCACTTTGTGTCTGTCACTGTATGAATAGGCTAGATATAAAGTTTGTTTAATATTGTATAGATTAGATATGAACACACGACCCAAGTGCGAACGAGAACGGTTTGGTAGTGTCACTTCGTACGAAGTGATAGCCACTTCGCACGAAGGTAATTTCCTCACTTCACACGAGGTAAAACATGTCTATAAATAGTGTCATATGTACATTGTTTTGTAAGTTTTGGATTTCCTAAAGGGAAATGCTGGCCAAAATTCTCAAGAATTTCGCCAGCTTGACAAGATGTATTCTCTTACAGTATAAATGAATGAAGCTTCTGTTGATATCGTTTCTACTCCTTTCTTAATAACATTCTACCGAATTAGTGATATTATGCCAAAACTTCCGTCTAGAACCGTCGGATCCTGGACTTTCAGTGTCCTTTCTCCACTTCCCTTTTAGAGGTTCCACATAATATTTTTCCTTGATCGCTCCAAACACTAGCTTAGCAATGTGTTCATTTGTTTGCTTCATGTAAAAATTCAATCGGACCAGCGTCTCAAGATCCATATGACTTAATACAAGCTCATCATCTACTTCTTTCGCCAAGTTAGGGAATAGATCATCTAGCATCATCTGGACAAATCTCGGATACTGCAGAAACTTCTTCCTTGTAATGTTCAGCACCATTTGATCATAAATTAGCTTCGTGAAGTTGTAGGGTAAGTTCAGCACGAGAGCAGTGATTATACACATATGATAATTGAAAATATCATCAAACCCTCCTTTTCTGTGGCTGAGCGCGTGTATAATAGAGTGCACGAAGAACTTGTAAGGCCTGCCAAGGTTTGCTTTCTTGAACGGTGAGGCATATACGTGGCCCTTGTAACCCATGCGGTGGAAACATTCTTTGACCATTCTTTCTGGGTAGCCTGTTGGGTCACCTTCTTTGTCGTTGAAACCGAGCACTCTTCATATTAACTCCCTTGTGGTTTTAACCTCAAACTCGTCATGATTGATCTGTACTGCAAAGATAATAGCTTTCGAATTTTCTTCAGATCTAGCAGCTCCCGAAAAACGTTCAATATGCGATTGATAGGTTTTATGTCAATCAGTTAATGCCTTTGTTATCGGTAACCATCCCATGAACTCTATTACATCTTTGAGAGGCGCGATTTCTGTGATCTTATCATTAACAAGACAGCAAAAATTATGTACAGGCTCGAACGACGTCTTTTTTCTTGTAAACACAAAGACATCAACACTTAGCAAATTTTCGACGAAAAATTACACATTAATTGGTGTGAAGTGCACATATGCACTTCATACGAAGTGGTCTTAAAACACTTAAAACTTTTAACCATTGACACTTTGTATGAGGTGTCCTTTGAATTTTGCACCTGTCACTTCGTACAAAGTGGACATCCACTTCGTACGGAGTGGCTCACTCCGCACAAGAACAGCAGTGATGAACATCAATATTTTAAACTTGTGTTTTTTATGCAATTGATGGTTCCATTACTATTAGAGCTGATTATCATAGATATATGTTCAATTTTGATTTTCGCTGGTTCATTTTTCTTAAATCTAGGTTTAAAGGTCCGTTTGGCCCAAATCATAAAATTAATGGTTAAAACACGGTTATCTACCTTAACCATTATAAGAGGTGTGTAGATCAACCTCCCCAAGGTATAATTTTGGCAGCACTTCATTAAAATTCGCTCAAAACTCTCAAATCAAACAAAGGATTTCAACTTGCACAAAATACAGATTATGTTCGCCTCGTACCAGTTGTCTCCTATTTATAGGATAAGGTCACTTCGTACGAGTTGGCATCTGATTTGTGTGAGGTGTCCAACTTGTACGAGGTGACTCCAAACTTCAAATTTTCACCTTTTTCAACTTTTTTGGGAAATTTATCACTTTAAACGACCCACTCAGTTAACCAAGTCCAAGTTAATGACCCTAGTTAACTGATTTGTATACCAAGTCCAAGTTAAGGACCATGGTTGACTGCTTTATGACCAAACTGATATTTTTCGCCAATTTTAAGGTTCAAATTAATGAACTTCTCATCATTTTAGAACATTTCTCTTTCCGATTAGCTCCCAACATATAATCCTCAGCTTTCATTTAGCAACCTGTCGCTTCGGACTTCAAAGATCTGTTTCCCATTATCGGTAGTCGAAACTAAGATAGAAATAAAATCTTTTATGAATTTTCCAAAGTTTATGCTAAACACACTAAAAATGTTTTGGGTTTTTTTTGTAATGAAATGTAAACCCTGTACAAACATATTTGCAAACATATTTTTGTTAGTTTCTGTTAAACGATCATATTAGTTTTGAGAGATATCACTAGTACCGTTGATCTTGATAAAACTTTAAGTTCTAAACAGATTTACGTAGATTGTCAGTATACTGATCCACTTAAACCTCTACACATTTCTCCATTGTTTCAAGATACGTTAGGTAATTTTAGGAACATGACATAGTTGTGTTCCCACCTCAGAATATACTCCCTCATCAAGATTCCCTAGATTTCATCTCACATGTGAATATATCTAACTGATATCTATATCTGGATGATGCGATACCTTAAGAGCTCAGGTTAGTACTATCGTATAGACAAAGAGATGAAGGCTTGACTTATAGGTGGTCTTCCAAATTTAGAATCTTTAGTATTGCAATTGTTGTATCTTTCGATATTTTCAATTTTGATGCAGCTTTAGGGCTTTTAAATGCAAAAGTATTATACTAGTTCTATGTCATTGCTGATGCAAAATCAAAGGAACTTATATAATACCCCAGATATCAATTAAATATAAAGACCTAGTATCTCAGAATCTGACATTCTCTCAAACGAAATTTCAGAGTACTAAGTCCATATATCCGAGAGATGTTAAGCCACAGATTAATTAGTTATTCTTTAAGTTTATATCTCGAAAACAATTTACTGAATGTGCGAAGCCTAGTGACATATCATTAGTAAGACCTGGTTGACCACTTTTTAAAATTACATTTCTTTAGCATATTGTAATAGTCCACTGATGGACTATCATTTCCTCTTTTACACTAAAATTCTTTTTGTCTTTTTTTTCATGTTTTAGTACTCTTTTGAATTTTTTAAATGTTTTTGTATTTTCCATAACTATTTCTCCCCCTAAAATCAAAAACATATTTTTGGATTTTTTGTTTTAAAAAAGAAAGAAAATTTTAAAACTAATAAAGACACGCCGATGAGGATCATGTTAAATCATCGTCCATCTAGAAATCAACCTCATTTTCATCCCCTGATGTTAGATTTTTTAAGCCGTTTAGTTTCAAAAGCCTTTTGAATTTTGCTTTATCAAAAGCTTTAGTGTAAAACTCTGTCTTTTGGTTATTAGTGTGGATCTTTTCAATTCGAATTAACTTTTTCTCGTAGCAATCACAGATAAAGTGCTGTCGAATTTCTATATGTTTAGTTTTTTAGTGTTAAACAACATTTTTTGTTATATCAATTGCTGCCTTGTTATCTACATATATAGGCGTATCAAGAAATTGCAGTCCGAAGTATCTCACCTGTTGTTGTATCCACAATATTTGGGAACAACAACTGGATGCTGAACGTATTCAGCTTCGCAAGTAGAGAGAGCGACCGCGGTCTGTTTCTTGCATTGCCATGTTACTAATCGTGTTCTGAAGAACTGGCAACCAGCCATTGTAAATTTGGCGTTAAGCTTGCACCAACCGAAATCAGAATCGGAATATCCCGCAATATTGAAGTTGTCGTCACGTCGATACCACATGCCGGTACATGGTAACCCTTTAGATAACGCATTATCCTTTTGATGATCAGCAAATGTGAATCCCTAGGATTTGACTGATATCGGGCGCAAAGGCGTTGGATACATGATATCCGGCCTCGAAGCTATAAGATACATCTATGATCTAATCATAGAGCGATATAATGTTTTGTCTACTTTCACTCCATTAGTATCGGGACAAATGCCATGATTGATGGCCAACGAGGTTGATGCTCGTGATATTCCGGACATGTCAAATTTCTCCCATTGCACATCACGAACATACTTTGTCTGATGGATAAAGATACCCTCAGGCAACTAATTGACCTGAAGTCCCAAGAAAACTTCATCTTTCCCATTGCACTCATCTCGAATTTCTTTTTCAAGACTTCTTCAAAGTCTTTACACTGCGATTCATTTGTCGAACCAAAGATGATATCGTCCACATAAATTTGTAAAATAATCAGATACCCATCCACTTCTCTAGTAAAGAGGGTACTATCTACTGTTCTCTGGTGAAACCGTTTCCCAGAAGGTGTTGAGAAAGCGTCTTGTACCAGACTCTCGGGCCTGGTGCAAACCGTAGAGCACCTTATCCAGTAGGTAAACCTTATCTTTGTGTATTGGATTGAAAAAACCTGGTGGTTGGCCGATATACACTTCCTCTTTAACTTTTCCATATAGAAAGGCGGATTTCACATCCAACTGATACACTTTAAACCCTTTCCATGATGCAAAGGCCATGAATATGCAGATAGCTTCTAAACGTACGATATGAGCATAGACTTCGGTGTAGTCTATACCCTCTTGCTGATGAAAACCTTGGACTACTAGCTGAGCTTTGTTTCTGACTATCATCTCATTTGTACTTGAAAACCCACTGTGTACTGAAATTCTTGTGGTCATCGGGTAGATCACCAAGCTTCCAAACTCTAAGCTTTTCAAATTGTAACAACTCTTCCTGCATTGCTTCAACCCAACTTTCCTCCTGAAGAGCTTCCTTGTATGTCTTAGGTTCAACCTGTGAAATAAAATAACTACTAGAAATGGTATCTTGAAGTGGTGCAATTTTAGTGTAAAAGCAACTTGGATCCTTATTGATCTGATTTCGCGTTTTCACTCCATTCTGCAAATCTCTGATGATGTTCTCTGACGGATGATATCAATAATTTCTCGGCATCACTACATAAGTACATTCACTTCATTTTCTAGATTCGTAACATTTTGTTCGGCAACCTGTTCTGTGGAAGCAACATCATTCCTAGCACTTGATTCACCAGCTTGATAGTTTAGAACACTTTGAACCTGCTCTGATCCTTCATCGGATCCCGCATTCTCATAAGTAGGTTCTCCATCAGAACCTGATTCATCTAATGATCGAAAGATGGTGTTGTGTTGTTTACAACTGGTTCGACGATGGGTTTTGGTTGAGAATTGCTTGTTCATGCTTCAGATTCATTTGTACTGTTTTGAGGTTGTGAAATCACCAAAAGTCTAGGAAGTTGCTCTTGATTAGATGCTTGATGTTCTTAATATAACATCACAAGTTCTTCATCTGTTGGTTCTTTCGGCAGGTCAAACGAATTCCACAAACTTTCGTAGTTAAACATCCAGGGATCACCAGGCTTCTGTGTTGAGACATGTATTTCTGGCAATCAACATGTTGAGCTAGAATAACCCGATTTAAGCTAGGTAAATAAACTCTTTTCAGAGGACTAGCGTATCCCATGAAAAATCCCACTAGAGATTTAGTGCCGAATTTACCATCTGGGTCAAGAACCATACACGACGATCTAGATGGCTCCAAAAACTCTAAATCTGGTTTTCGTTGGTTAAACAACTCGAAGAATGTTTTCTTGTGAGCATTGATAGTTGAAACCCTGTTTAACGTGTAACAAGCAGAGGCAACGGCTTCGCTCCAAAAACTTACCAGGAACTTTGAATCGGCGAGTATCGTGCGTGCTGTTTCGATGTCGTTCAGCTACTCCATTTTGTTGCGAAGTATAGGGGCGCTGAATTCATGAAGAATACTTTTAGCATTTCAAAATTCAAGCATCCTGTTGTTTTTGAACTCCGTACCATTGTCACTGCGTATACTTCTGATTGGCAAATGTTATAAGTTCTCCAACTTTCTGAAGAGAATCATCAAATTTTCAAACGTTTCGTATTTACTCTCTAGAAATAGAACCCATGAGAATCTCGAGTAGTCGTCAGTCACAACAAGGCAAGATAGATCACTAGATATACTTCGAATATTAATTAGCCCAAATAGATCCATATGTAACCATTCTAGTGGCAGTTTAATATAGTTCAGAAGTTTTCTTGGATGAGATTTCTTTTGCTGCTTCCCCTTCTTGCAGCTAAGACAATCGTCATTCAAATGGAAACTTTTAAGATTAACACCCTCTACTATATTTTTGTGTACCAGATTGTTCATCTTTCGTACGTGCATATGCCCCATCTTTCGATGCCATAAGATCGACTCCTTCTCTATAGCCTTTGTTACAAAACATTGACCAATTTTAGACGTAGTGGATGCAACGCTCATGTCAAGGACATATAGATCATTTTCTCATGGAACGCGCATGAGAATCCACTCCATGGGAATTTTGAATACCAGCTTTAGAATGAGGCGTTCTTTATCATTGAAGTGAGTTATGAACTTCTAATCGCAAATCTGCGAAATGCTCAACAAATTGTTCTCTAATTCTATGATGCAATTGACTTTATCAAAAGAAACCACGCTATTTGTAAGAATTTCTTCACCAATTATTCAACCTCCTTGTGTACCCGCAAACCTTACATAGCCTCGTCGTATTGCTTTTACATCATATAATAAGGCTAGCATTCCTATCATGTGCCGAGATGCTCTGTTGTCCATTATCCACTTTGAAATGATTGACCTCGGGATCCCATACACATGTAAATAAGTAATTACTTAAACAGAGAAACCCAAGCCACATTGGTCTTGGGTGGGTTTGGAATATCAAATTTGGTTCACGAATGATTTAAATTTTTTCTTGACTTCACCACCCTGTTCAACCATTGATTCAATTTAATCTTTTGTTTTGGTTGGCATGGTGGTTGTCTTCTCAACTAAAGAAGATGGTTTGGATTTGACCACCCAAGTTTGTGCCTTTCAATATGGCTTTTTTGGATAAAATTTTTAATCCTTTTTCTCATTTTTGGTTGATGATTCACCAACTTCAAAGTTTGAAAAATTTGCAATTGTTGGCTTCACATTTTTTTTATAGATTCATTGTTTCTTTTAAAGATCTGTGTTGGTATGAACTCAGGGCCTTTTTGTTTCACATATTATGTAAACCTTCTTATACCATAAACAGGGTTTGGATTGTTTTGAGAATATTGTCGTGCAATATGCCTGACTTTGTCACATTTGTAGCATTGCTTACTGTCGTTTCCAACAGAGAAATCCAAGGCCTATTCGCGACGTTGCTTTTCCTTCTTAAACTCATCATTTGATTGTTTACCCAAACTCTCTTTCTAATTCACAGTACTTGTTCAAAAACAAAATAAACTTTCTTTATTTGGTTTTTGAAACCTTTTGTCATTTTTCTTCTTTTCGTACCCCTAACCTTTCTTCTTGTTCTAAGGATAATCCCTACCTTTCTGATAGTAATTATTGTAAACTCTTTTTGGTTTGAAATAGAATGAAGTATCTTGTTTTTCAAGATCAGAGTGAATGACTTCAACTAGCTTGAAAAATTTATCAACACGATCAAGGTTTACATTCTGAATTGGGAATACTTCATCAGAATACAATTTATCCAATCCATTCATTTTGTAGATTACCACATTTGGATCATCACTTACACTATTTTTTGATGATGAAACATAATTTTTATGAAAGCTTTCGGGTTTTCAGAATGTGAACTTGATTCAGAGTTTTCAAGATTTGACTCAGCACTTTCGAACACAGTGCTATCAGACTCATTTCTCGACACATTTTTTACAACAGTTTTAAAAACATCTGTTTGGCATTCATAGGTTACATCAAATGTTTTTCGGCAGCTCATCCTTCTTTTGTTCAGTTTAAGCTTTAGATTAAGCGCCTTTTTCACCCCATCTAGATATTTTTTTACCATACTTGTTCCACATTGGGGGTGGACATTGATTATAACCCAAACTTTTGTTTTGTTCTCCATATTCATTTTTCTCAAGTTGATATGGAAGAATATGATCAATTACGTATGAGGACGATGAGTAACTACTCAACAATTAGTTGACTCATTCAGACTCAATCTTTAATTGCCATTTGTTTGTCCTCTCTACTGACTTCTTGAAATTGTTTGATTGATCTGCTTAACTTACCATAAACAGCTTTCGTATCTTTCATGTCACTTGAAAGATAGTCAATATATTTTTTTAATTCTTTAAGTTCTAGTTCCTTTTCTGAGCATCCCTTGCATGGTTCCAGGCATTTCGTGCATGGTTTTTCAATTTCTTTACTCACAACTTTGACC
This sequence comes from Scalesia atractyloides, assembly GCA_947069175.1. Classification (NCBI taxonomy): domain Eukaryota; kingdom Viridiplantae; phylum Streptophyta; class Magnoliopsida; order Asterales; family Asteraceae; genus Scalesia; species Scalesia atractyloides. The sequence continues at coordinate 72,829,055 of CAMTDV010000020.1, read as the reverse complement.
TCTTTGACTTATTCAACAACCGACTCTTTCATTCCGTCTTTACTCTATTCAAGAACTACCTCTTGCATCTTAGCCATCATTGCTTTGTTGGCTATTTTCTTTAAATTTTCTACATTCATCTCTTTTGTAACATCAATAATTTCTTCAACTGGCTTCTCGGATTCTTTTGGTTTAAGTACATACTGGTATTGACTTGATCCATCGAAGAAACCTCCAAAAGAATTATAGGCATCAGAAGGAATCATAGTTTTAAATACGTGTTGAAGTAAATCTTCTTCTGCACATTGTTCAAAGTAAATCGCCTCAGCACATTCTTCAACAGTAAGATCAGTCTTTTCATCAAACACTATCTTACTTTCTTCCATCGAACGCTCCTCGATCACTTCATCAAACACTGGTTCATCAACTATATTAGCAACTAAGGCCAAACTTTCCTTTTTAGGAATATAGCCATTCCAGTTGAAACCCTCATCTTCCTGAGCCACCATGAGTGCCTTTGATTTGGCCAAATCATCCTCTATTGCAACATTCCTGGTTGATGTTTGAGGAGGAGAAGTTTTATAATATATTGCTTTCTTGTAGTAATCTTCACCGAAAGGATTATGATTACCCTGCACTTCTCAGTTCGGGCACTCTCTTTCAAAGTATCCTTTCTCTCGGCACTTAAAACATGTCACGTTTGACTTATCAAAACCCAACTTTCCATCCAAACTTCCCAAACTGTTACGCCCGATTATCTCCATGAAACGCTGAGCTCTTCTAACTATACTGGCCATGCACCATTTGATGCCGATCAGTTCTAGCTCTTCGGGGTTGATTTGACCGTAATCCTCATTGGTAATGTTCGGATTCCCGATCTTACCGGCCACCGGGCTCTCATATGATTTAAGCACTGATGCAAGTAGAGCCATGTGTTGTACAGCCGTTTGCCCATTGAAGTTCTGTGCATTTTCCAAATTGACAGTTATATTACACTGAAGAACTCTTTGAGTAGGATTAGACTTGTTGTTTTGTCAGTTGTTGAAGTTAGAGCTTTAGGATGATTTTGGGGTAGTTGGAGCAATCGGATCATAACTTTGGAATGAGGTAAAACCAGTACTACTGCTTGATTGATTTGGAACATTCATCGAGTTGTTAGCACTAAATGTTGTTTGTATCTTCGTGCTTCGAATGTTGGCAGGTGTACTTCCCTTGTACTACAAATTAATATCATGTTGTGCATGCGCTCCTCTAGATTTTTCCATTTTTTGCAATTCCAGTTCGTGAGCCTCCAACTTCTCAATGAATTTAGCAAAGGTCATCATGTTACTGTCGTAATCTGGAGTATTCTTGATAATTGTACGATACTTTGACCACTCATCCTCTAGCAAAGCATCTGCCAATTTCTCTACCAGATCTTCATCATCTTTGTTAACACCCAAATGCTTTATTTCTACCATGAGATGCTAGTACCTCTCTATGAGTTGTTTCAATGTCTCTCTTTTCAATGGATGAAAGATTTCGAACTCTTTCTTAAGCAGTGATTGTTTGCTCTTGATCATCTGCATACTTCCTTGAAATTTAACTTTAAGTGCGTTCCAGATGGTTTGAGCGGTGTTATCATGTTGCAACAAAGTGAATATATCTTCCTTAATGGCCAGTAGCAATATGTTCATCATCTTTTTCTCACGCTTGAATAAATCCTTCTCTTGATCGTTTTATTGCATTAATACTTTATTGAGACCATTTCCTCCACCGAAACCTTATAACCTTCCTCAATTGCGTACTAGTTTTCAAGATAATTCGCCTGTACCCAGTTTGTAAACTGTTCATGCCACTCCTTTTAATCTTCTAGATACATTAACTTTGGCGGCTTAGCCATAGTGCCCATTTCATTGTCTAGGTTTAAGTTTTGGGCGGTTGTGGTTGTAACTACTGACGAAGCAAATGCGTTATAAAATTCTTCTTCCATTGTTAGCGAAAAATTTGTTTAACACTAGTTTAGTGCGAACTGGAAATCGTGCGATGTGACACTTCGTGCGAAGTGGGCACAGTATTTTCCAAACACACTTTAGGTCACTTCGTATGAAATGGTACACGCTTCGTGCAAAGTGATTAAAAACAATTTTAAGTTCCTTAGTGCGAATTGTCACTTCGTACGAAGTGGCTTGTCACTTCGTCTAGTTGATATCATCAATTCGTACGAGGTGTATACAAAGATTCGCGTTTTTTGTAATTTTCGACATGAATTTGGTTGATTTTAGATCTAAAACTTTCAAGGGTTTGTTTAAGCTGGTTTTAACATGTTATACTTGAAAAATAGTCCAATTTCTCCGTGAATGCATTTAGATCTGATAAAAATAAGAATAAGAAGTCTTCAATGGCTGAAACTTGATTACTTGTCTTCAAATCAGGCCTCTAAGCTCTGATACCACTTGTGGGAGGATCGGCTCTCCTCCGAAAGCACAGGACCCAACTTGAGCTAATTAACGTGCGCAGAATTCATCATTTACTAGTTGACAATGATAGATATACTGTTTCAATGCCTCTGCTTCTTTAATCTTGAATAAACATTTACCGATCAGAGATAAAACTGACAAGGCTTCGCCTTACAATCAGAAAAATAGCTAAGGACTCCACATCCCTGCCCAGCTATTTATAGACAAGACAGCTTCACGCAAGGGTGGATTTGCCACTTCGTACGAGGTACACTTCGTACGAAGTGGCTCTAATGCATACATATCAACATAAAATCTAACGTTTAAGCCCTTTTACATATACGACATGACCCTAAGACGTAGGCTATAGACATTCTACAGCATAATACAATAAAGATCCCATCATGCTTCTATACAGAGTTCGATCAACCAAGTCATCTTTGTCATCAATAGTGACCAGCTTTGAGGTAGCCATGGGTGTACTACATGGTTTATAGTCATTCATATCAAATTTGGTAAGTAGTTCTTTGACATCCATACTTTGATGAATGAAAGTACCATTTTGCAATTGCTTAACTTGGAGATCAAGAAAGCATTAGAGTCCACCCATAACACTCATTTCAAACTCTGCTGTCATGAGTTCTCTAAACTCTTCGCACGTAGCATTGCATGTGAATCTGAATATGATGTCATCCACATAAATTTGGACAAGCATCAAATCCTTTCCTTTCCATTTTAAAAACAAAGTTTTATCAATTTTACCTCTTGTAAAGCCTATGAATAAGATAAAGGTGGAAAGAGTTTCATGCCAGACTCTCGGTGCTTGTTTCAAGCCATATAAAGCTTTGTTTAGCTTGTAAACATGATCTGGATAAAAAAGCATCTTCAAAACCAGTGGGTTGGCATACATATACCTCTTCTTGATCTTGCCATAAAGGAATGCACACTTGATATCCATTTGATACACCTTGATGTTGTGGTTGGAAGAAAAGGTTGAAAACAATCTGATGGCCTCCAGTCTTGCAACAGGAGCAAAAGTTTTATCATAATCAATGCCTTCTTCTTGTCTACAGCCTTGAACCACAAGCCTAGCTTTGTTTTTTTATAACAATGCCCCTTTCATCTGTTTTGTTCTTGAAGACCCATTTTGTGCCTATGGGACATAATGTTGAGGCAATGGTTCAACTTCCCATACTTGTTGTCTTTTGAAGTGTAAGAGCTCTTCTTGCATGGCCACTACCCAACTGTTGTCTTTTAGTGCCTCTTAGTACTTGACAGGTTGTGTGAGTGATAGAAAACCAGCAAAAAAAAATGTTTTGGGATTGATTTCTTGTGAGAACCCCTTCATTGATGTTGCCAATAATTTGGTCAGATGGATGGTTTTTAAGGTAGATTAGATCTCCCTATATGGAATAATGGCATTTTGAGGTGAAGGCTACAGATGGCAATCATCTGAGCTAACATCTGTTGGTATTTTTGAAGAGCCAACATCTTTTTGGAATGGAGGTGGAGGTATAGGTGGAATAGAGGTAAAGATGGGTTGACTTTTGTTCACAGAAAATTGACTTTTGTCAACAGAGTTTTAACTAGATCAGCTGGCAGAGGTTTGAGGATCAATAACTGTTGATCAAGCAGTGGTAGAGTTTTCACTGTTGTTAGTAACATCTGTTGCTCTAGTGGAGGAAATGACTTTGTATTGTGGAACCACAATGTCATATCCATAATCTTGAAGTGAAGATTGTGGTCCACATGCATTTATCTAGACATATCTTCAAATGTAAATTTATCTAAATCAAATAGTTCAGCAGGGTTTGCTGCGATTTTTAATGAAGACAGTTCATCGAACTTTACATTCAAGGTCTCTTCCACACACCTTGTCCTAGAATTAAAACTTTATAGGCTTAAGCAGTGCTTGAGTATCCAAGAAAATAACCACAATCTACTTTGGCTGCAAATTTTGAAATTGAATCTTTCAAATTTAAAATGAAACATGGGCAGCCAAAGATTTTGAAATATGCGATTAGAGGTTTGATTTTGTACAGAATTTCATAATCAGTCTTTTGATGCCTAGGACAAGGGTAAACTTGAATCTGCAAGCATTGTTCTAGCAGCTTCAATCAAAGTTCTATTTTTTGTTTCAACCACCTCATTTTGTTTTGGTGTCCTTGGGATGCTTTATTGCCTAACAATCCCTTTTGACAGACAGAAATCAACCAACTCCTTATTTTTAAACTATGTTCCATTATCACTCAGACTTTTATTGACAGGTCAAATTGCTTTTCAACTTGTTTTACAAAATTTTGCAAAATACCTGCAGTCTCATCTTTGGAGTGCATGAAGTAAGTCTATGTAAACATTGAAAAATCATCAACTATGACAAGACAATATCTCTTCCTTTTAAGAATCATGATTTTTACAGGGCCAAACAAGTCCATGTGTAACAATTGCAAACATTGACTTGTTTTGGACTCTTCAATTGATTTGTATGAACTTTTATGTTGTTTACCTTTTAAACAGGAAACACAATGTTCATCACAGGTGAATTAGTTTGATGGGAGACCTCTTCCAAGACCTTGTTTGGAGAGTGTTGTGATAGTTTTAAGATTTGTGTGACCAAGTCTTCTATGCCGTAGTACTGTCTCTCTATTAGAAGCAAATGAGAACAGACATGTAACATCTGTCGAAAAACGGGTTTCCAAAACCTGCTTCGTTTATTAATCGAATAGTCAGTTATAATTTTCGTTGCGTATATATTGTCCATTTTAATTTTAAACAATACATAATTAATAAACATTTTAGAATTTAAAAACTATAATTAATAAATGGTAAAAACAAGTGAAGAAATAAATTAAAGGAAGCTGCCGGGTTTCGAACCCGGGTCAGCAAGTCCAACAAACGAACACTACACCACTCCGCCACATGAATCTTTTGTGTATATACTGAAACAATTAATACTTAAAATAAAACTCGAAATCAAATCCTGAGATCAGCGCGCCCAATCCGCAGTCGCCGGAAATACCGACGATTTCGCAAATCACGACCGTTTTTCTTTGACTGAACGCGTGATATAACTTCGGCATCGGTTATAACCGATGTCTAATCCCCCAATACCAGTCGTAACCGCCGGAGAAACATTGACCACGAATCAAGACCAAATTCAGACTCAATACATTCTGTTTCATCTCTATAAATACTCACCCAAACCTCTGGTAACCTTTTCGCTCAAAATCGCACAATTTCTCGAGCTTTAGCACTCGCCGGAGATATTCTGCATTCGCCGGACTTTCGCCGGAAAACCGAGACTTACACCAAATCGGTAAATTTCTCGACTCTTTCGTTTTCAATCCATTATTAGACAAGTAATAACATAAATCGTTCAACCAGAATCCGACTCAGACAACGTTGCCGGGAATTTCTGCACTCGTCGGAAAATCACTGGAAATTCCGAAGTCTCGCTGTGAATCGGTACAATCATCTAAACCCCGTGATATCCCTTGTTTAGTAACCTAATTTCACAACTCGTTGATCAAAACTGTTAATTGATTCACTCAGACGGAAGTCACAAATCAGAGCCGACGACTCTTGCCGGAATTCTGAAGAAAACATTCTGATCGGTACATTCGATTCCGTAACCCTCTCTATCCATTTTAATTCAATCAATTATATGATAGATGACCGATTTAAACAAGAACAGTCGGTCACCTTCGTTCTGTGTCTTTATAAATGAAGAAGACGAAGTCGAAATGTGTATAAGTATAATTAAAACTGAATGATTAACCGGGTTAGACACACAGTCCAGCGTGGACTGTGTGCTAACATAAACGTACGTCACGAGTTCGAATCATACAACGTACCGACTTTCAGAAATAAAATCAATATTTTTAGAACTGAATCAGAACCAGTCATAGTATGTTTATAAGAGGAATATAATCCGTAAGATAAACAGATTAGACACACAGCCCAACTGGTTGGGCTGTGCGCATATGAACCGAAGGACCCGAGTTTGACTCCGGGTCCCTGCAAGCGGTTCGGCCATCTTAAATCATTTTAATATTAACCCAATAAAAATAACAATTAATTAGTATATATATAATTAAAACAGAGAATATTTCGGGTTAGACACGTAGCTCAGTTGGTAGAGCTGCGTGCATGCATACGAGAGGTCTCGGGTTCGAACCTCACTCAGCGCACACTTAACCACAGTCTGACCGGTCAACAGTCCGGTCAACGGTCAACGGTTCGGTCAACGGTTAAAAAAGTCAAAATTTTTATTTCTTTTTATTTATTTATTTAATTTAAAAACTAATTAAAAATACTTAAAAATTATATTTTTTTAAAGTTAGAAAACGTCCTTAAACTCACAAAAATGAATCTAAAAACCCTATTAAGATTATGAATTAAAATCTATTTATTTACCGAACCACTTCGTTATTATTTAGGTTAGTTTTCCTCGTCGATCAAATCCCAAAACTCGTGCGCATCCAACGTCATCAAAAGAACGCACCCAATGTGAGTGAATCTCTACAAATTCCCCGTTTTAATCACGTTTTGGGGTGTATCATGTGTCGTACAATTCTGTTATTATATAAATATAAACACTTGTGCATTCATCATATCTGTGATCTAATGTGTATCAAATGTGTACAAATTGTTGTGTGAATTATGTTTAGTTTGGATTTATCATTTTCAGTGCAAGCATTTCATTAGGCCCATCAGCTCCCCGTGGGATACGGTTGAGTACAGGTGCCTCATCCGATCGGCTCCGTTTGATTGAGCCTTGATCTCACATACATTCATGTCATACAATCGACTCTGTTTGAATGAGCCTTGATCTCACAGTCATCATCATTCATATCATATACTCATCCAATGTGGTTTGTGTTTTGTTATATACATACGTTTGCTCACATGTGATTATTTCACAATTTTTCAATACTAAATACAACAAGGAATCAATAATAATGTTTTAACAAGGTTCACTCGCCAACTTTTGTTGACCCAAAATATTCCCCGTTTTACACATGATACAGGTGATCCAGTTGAGGCAAGAAACACATAGGAAGGCCTAGAAGAATAAATCAGTATAAGATTTGAATTGTTTTACTTAGTTTCATTTCCTTGTAATTGTATGGATTTGATTTGAATATTAAGTTGTAATTTGAATTTAATAAATATGAAACATTTTAGTAAACATCACGAGCTTTGGTGATAACCCAATTATGCCCCGACTCTTATTCCGCCGCGGGGCGGGGTGTGACAGATTGGTATCAGAGCCATGACTATAGGGATATAGGATAGGATATTAGACCCTTAGAGCCTATACTATAGTTGATTAGAATTTTAAATTTTTTTTATGTGTTACATACAAAATTCATGATGTTTATATGTTTTATGTTTATTGTTACATTCAATGTTATGCAAGCATGTTCATAAGTACATATTATTATACAATGCTCATCATGAATCATATCATCATAACATATCATATCCATGAGAGCACACACCTCACAATTCCTATGATTTTTGCAACGATTTTTGTATTTTTCAAATCACATCAAAGTGAGTTCCCATGACGGGCATGTAGTAACTAGAAGGGTACGAGTACCGGTAGTCGGAACGTCCTGTCTAGGCTTGGCATTCGTATAAATCCAAAATAAAGGACCAGTTTGCCTACCTGGGGACTAACGATGAGAGTACGAAGGACCTATTAGGCCAAAGCATGCTATACCAAACGTCGTGTGAACTAACCCCACTTTGAGTTGTCATTGTGTCTATACCTGGACACCCTCCTACCATACATCTCGCAATCATATTTCATGGTTTTCATTCGGGTGATGTGAGTGTTAAACCGCCAACACCAATGTGAATCCTACTAAGCCAATAGTCATGGGGGCCCACATGACTATACAGGCGATGGTATGGGGGACATTGGAGGCCCAAACATGAGCAAACCCAAGACATCCTATGGATGTAGTTGCATTTTTGATGATTATGTTATTTTTTTATATTCTTTTAACGACACATGACATCTAAGAAAACTTCTTAAACTCACAATCTTCCTATGTATGTTCCTGTAGATGTCGGCTAGGCAACAACGTGGAGGTAGAAAGTCAGGAAGATCAAACGAACGCTTGGCCACCCAAATTGCAAAACAAATGGCCGCAGTGCTTCCTGACATCGTAATTCAAGTTCAACAAGCTCTCACCGCAAATCCCATCCACCCTCCCAATCAAGAAGACCCTAACGTCGTCCCTCCAAAAAGTGCTCCTACAAACACTTCAAGTCTTACGATCCCCCAAAATATGAAGGGACCGAAGGTGCACTGCTCTCCTCCACTAGTTTGAAGAAATGGAGAACACCTTCCTCAATTGCGATTGTCCTGAGGATCGCAAGGTACGTTACGCAACTGGGAGACTGTTTGGGGTAGCCCTTACCTGGTGGAACACAGAAAAGGGTAAGAGAGGGGTCGAAGATGCAATCGCCTTAACATGGGAAGAGTTAAGGGAAATCATGACAAGACGCTTCTGTCCAAGAAGCGAAATCAAAAAGTTGGAAGATGAATTCCACACGTTAAAACAAAAGGAAGGAGATCATACTTCCTACAACAAAAGATTTCTCGAGCTGAATCAGATGATCCCTAATTTGTTCACCCCCGTGTACCGCTTGGTTGAACACTACATTCGAGGCCTCCCCTCGAAAATTCAAGACTCGGTTCTAAGCACTTCGCCTGCAACACTTGAAGTCGCAATGGAACTAGCTACCGAACTTACCGAGAATCGCATCCGAAACGGTAAATTCTTGGAGGAGAAAAAGAAAGCCCCCATTGAAGCCCAAACTCCAAACCATTCCATCTCCTCTTCGAAGTTTGCTGGTAAGAGGAAGCGAAACAACAGAAACTTTGCTGTCACACAAACAAACCCTCCTATCACTGCTGCACCCATCACCCAAATTGCCCCCTCAGCTGCACCATATAAAAAGACATACTCCGGCCCATACCTAAAATGCAACCGTTGCCAATACCATCACCTTCCCGAACATCCCTGCCAACATTGCACCAGCTGTGGCCGTGCGGGTCACACCATCCAAACCTGTCGCACACTTCAGCGAATGAACCACAATCAACCCTCAACCCAAACCCACCATCAGATAGTGGGTCAAGCCCAACAACCCTTACTTCTACCATCTACACAACATATAGCCCATTCCTACTACCAACCCAACTACCCCATGATGCAACCTATGCGAGCATGTTACAACTGTGGAGACCCGAACCACTTCAGGAACACATGTCCACGCTTGGTGAACATCATCCATGCCCAAGCTCAAGCAAATCCGGTAAACCAAGCTAACCAAGCTCCCCCACCTGCTAGAGGAAGAGCTTTCAACATCAACGCCAACCAAGCTAGGGCTGACAACAACGTGGTTAATGGTACGTTTCTCGTCAATGGTAGTTATGCATCCATGTTATTCGATACTGGCGCGGATAAGAGTTTTGTGTCTTTAGAATTTGAAGCCATCCTCAACCAAACTCGTGATAATCTCATGGAATCTCTAACGGTGGAAGTTGCTGACGGAAAACCAATCCCATTAAACTCTATTATACGAAATTGTACTCTCACTCTAAACGATCATGATTTTCCAGTTGACCTCATTCCTATGAAGTTGGGAAGTTTCGACATTATAATCGGTATGGACTGGCTCAGCCAACCTCACGCTGGAATAGTATGCCGCGAAAAGTTCATTCGCATTCCTCTTGCAGACGGTCAGACCCTACGAATCTTCGGAGAAACCCCTTCGAAAGGACTCAAATTGATGTCCTGCCTTCAAGCCCGAAAATACCTCCGTAAGAACTATGTCGCATTCCTAACTCACGTCGTCAAAAAGGGAAACAAGGAGAAGAAACTCGAAGATATACCTGTAGTGAAAGAATTCCCACAAGTCTTTCCCGACGACATCTCAGGACTTCCTCCCGTGAGAGAAGTCGAATTCCGCATTGATCTTATACCTGGCGCTACACCAGTCGCAAAATCTCCTTATAGGTTAGCCCCATCAGAAATGCAAGAGCTGGCCAGTCAACTGCAAGAGCTGACTGACAAAGGATTCATACGTCCTAGCTCATCGCCTTGGGGTGCACCTGTTCTTTTTGTGAAGAAGAAAGATGGAACGTTTCGCATGTGTATCGACTACAGAGAACTCAACAAGTTAACGTCAAGAACCGCTACCCATTACCTCGCATCGATGACCTTCTAGACCAACTTCAAGGCGCCACCTGTTTTTCAAAAATCGACCTTCGTTCTGGTTATCATCAACTCTGAGTACATGAAGAAGACGTCCCAAAGACCGCCTTCCGGACTCGTTATGGTCATTACGAATTCATGGTCATGCCATTCGGTTTAACGAACGCCCTAGCTGTTTTCATGGATCTAATGAATAGGGTATGCAAACCCTACCTCGACCGCTTTGTCATAGTCTTCAACGACGACATCCTCATCTACTCAAAGTCTAAATCCGATTATGAGCGACACCTTCGACTTATCCTTACACTCTTAAGGACTGAAAAGTTGTACGCTAAGTTCTCGAAATGTGAATTCTGGTTAAGGGAAGTACAATTCCTTGGACACGTCGTCAATGACAAGGGAATTCATGTTGATCCTTAAAAAATCAAGGCAGTTTAGGAATGGCAAGCGCCACGTACCCTTACCGAAGTAAGGTCATTTCTTGGTTTGGCTGGTTACTATCGCCGCTTCATTGCCAATTTCTCCCGTATTGCTGTACCACTCACGGCTTTGACTCATAAAGGAAAACCCTTCATATGGGGACCTAAACAAGAAGAAGCCTTCCAAACCCTTAAGCAAAAGCTTTGTGACGCACCTATCCTCACACTCCCTGAAGGTTGCGATGACTTTGTAGTATATTGCGACGCATCAGGGCAAGGACTAGGCTGTGTATTAATGCAAAGAGGAAAAGTGATAGCCTATACTTCTAGGCAACTCAAATTTCATGAGAAGAATTACACCACCCACGACCTGGAACTTGGAGCCGTTGTGTTCGCTCTTAAGATACCAAGTGTGAAATATACACTGACCACAAGAGCCTCCAACATATCTTTAACCAAAAGGAGTTGAATATGAGGCAACGAAGATGGGTCGAACTGCTTAACGACTACGACTGTGAAATTCGGTATCATCCTGGAAAGGCAAACGTGGTGGCCGATGCGCTCAGTCGAAAGGGTTATGCGAACTCCATTCATCTTCTATGTTCGCAAATCATAACCGACATCAAAGATCGAATCCGAAAAGCTCAACATGTTTCTGTAACAGAAAACGACGTACGCGATGAGCTGTCTTGTGGAGCGGAACTTAAAATCGAAACCAAATCCAACGGTATTCTGTACTATCTAAATCGCATATGGATTCCCGATCGCAATAACCTTCGTAATTTCCTTATGAATGAGGCGCACAAAACACGGTACTCTGTACACCCGGGAGCCGACAAGATGTATCAAGACCTTCGATACACCTACTGGTGGCCTGGCATGAAAAAGGATATTGCTGTTTTTGTATCCAAGTGCCTTACCTGTTCCAAAGTAAAAGCTGAACATCAAAGACCTTCAGGACTCCTAACCCAACCTGAAATACCTGTATGGAAGTGGGAAAACATTACCATGGACTTCATTACCGGGTTACCTCGCACCTCCAGTGGGTATGACACCATATGGGTAATCATTGATCGTCTTACAAAATCAGCTCACTTCATTCCGATTCGCGAGGACTTCAAGAACGAGAAGTTAGCTCGTATCTACATCAGCGAGATCGTAAGCCGTCATGGTGTACCTTTAAGCATCATTTCAGACCGTGATGGTTGTTTCACTTCACGAACATGGCAAGCCGTACAAACCGCCTAAGGTACACGATTAGACCTCAGTATCACTTTTCATCCTCAAACTGATGGACCATCTGAACGCACCATCCAAACTCTTGAAGACATGCTTCGAGCATGTGTCATAGACTTCAAAGGGAATTGGGACGCTCATCTACGATTAGTTGAATTTTCGTACAACAACAGCTATCATTCAAGTATCAGCATGGCTCCGTTCGAAGCTTTATATGGTCGTAAGTGCCGATCACCAGTATGTTGGCACGAAATTGGAGAAGCACAAATCACCGGTCCAGAATTAATTCAAGAAACAACAGACAAGATCCATCAAATTCGAAACAATCTTCTAGCGGCACAAAGTCGTCAAAAGAGTTATGCAGATAAACGACGAAATCCCTTGGAGTTTAACATTGGTGATCAAGTACTTTTAAAAGTTTCACCGTGGAAGGGAGTAGTTCGTTTTGGCCAGAAGGGCAAGCTAGCACCACGCTACGTAGCACCTTTCAAGATACTCGAAAGAGTAGGACCTGTAGCATACAAGCTTGACCTACCAGAAGAACTCAACAAAATTCATCCCACATTCCACGTATCAAACTTGAAAAAGTGCCTCGCCGATGAGAACCTCCATATTCCTCTAGAAGACATTCAAGTCGATGAATCTATGCATTTCATTGAAAGACCAGTAGAAATTATGGACTTCGGAGAAAAGCGTTTAAGACGAAGTCGTATTCCAATTGTCAGGGTACGCTGGGAGTCGAAAAGAGGACCTGAGTTTACTTGGAACGAGAAGACTCAATGCGCGAGAAATACCCGCACCTTTTTCCTGTTACCACTACTACTTAAATTTCGGGACGAAATTTCTAAAAGTAGGGGATACTGTAACATCTGTCGAAAAACGGGTTTCCAAAACCCGCTTCGTTTATTAATCGAATAGTCAGTTATAATTTTCGCTGCGTATATATTGTCCATTTTAATTTTAAACAATACATAATTAATAAACATTTTAGAATTTAAAAACTATAATTAATAAATAGTAAAAACAAGTGAAGAAATAAATTAAAGGAAGCTGCCGGGTTTCGAACCCAGGTCAGCAAGTCCAACAAACGAACACTACACCACTCCGCCACATGAATCTTTTGTGTATATACTGAAACAATTAATACTTAAAATAAAACTCGAAATCAAATCCTGAGATCAGCGCGCCCAATCCGCAGTCGCCGGAAATACCGACGATTTCGCAAATCACGACCGTTTTTCTTTGACTGAACGCATGATATAACTTCGGCATCGGTTATAACCGATGTCTAATCCCCCAATACCAGTCGTAACCGCCGGAGAAACATTGACCACGAATCAAGACCAAATTCGGACAATATACATTCTGTTTCATACTATAAATACTCACCCAAACCTCTGGTAACCTTTTCGCTCAAAATCGCACAATTTCTCGAGCTTTAGCACTCGCCGGAGATATTCTGCATTCCCCGGACTTTCGCCGGAAAACCGAGACTTACACCAAATCGGTAAATTTCTCGACTCTTTCGTTTTCAATCCATTATTAGACAAGTAATAACATAAATCGTTCAACCAGAATCCGACTCAGACAACGTTGCCGGGAATTTCTACACTCGCCGGAAAATCACTGGAAATTCCGAAGTCTCGCTGTGAATAGGTACAATCATCTAAACCCCCTGATATCCCTTGTTTAGTAACCTAATTTCACAACTCGTTAATCAAAACTGTTAGTTGATTCACTCAGACGGAAGTCAAAAATCAGAGCCGACGACTCTTGCCGGAATTCTGAAGAAAACATTCTTATCGGTACATTCGATTCCGTAACCCTCTCTATCCATTTTATTCGTTCTGTGTCTTTATAAATGAAGAAGACGAAGTCGAAATGTGTATAAGTATAATTAAAACTGAATGATTAACCGGGTTAGACACACAGTCCAGCGGTGGACTGTGTGCAAACATAAACGCACGTCACGAGTTCGAATCATACAACGTACCGACTTTCAGAAATAAAATCAATATTTTTAGAACTGAATCAGAACTAGTCATAGTATGTTTATAAGAGGAATATAATCCGTAAGATAAACAGATTAGACACACAGCCCAACAGGTTGGGCTGTGCGCATACGAACCGAAGGACCCGAGTTCGACTCCGGGTCCCTGCAAGTGGTTCGGCCATTTTAAATCATTTTAATATTAACCCAATAAAAATAACAATTAATTAGTATATATATAATTAAAACAGAGAATATTTCGGGCTAGACACGTAGCTCAGTTGGTAGAGCTGCGTGCACGCGTACGAGAGGTCTCGGGTTCGAACCTCACTCAGCGCACACATAACCACAGTCTGACCGGTCAACAGTCTGGTCAACGGTCCGATCAACGGTCAAAAAAGTCAAAATTTTTATTTCTTTTTATTTAATTATTTAATTTAAAAATTAATTAAAAATACTTAAAAATTATATTTTTTTAAAGTTAGAAAACGTCCTTAAACTCACAAAAATGAATCTAAAAACCCTATTAAGATTATGAATTAAAATCTATTTATTTACCGAACCACTTCGTTATTATTTAGGTTAGTTTTCCTCGTCGATCAAATCCCAAAACTCGTGCGCATCCAACGTCATCAAAAGAACGCACCCAATGTGAGTGAATCTCTACAAATTCCCCGTTTTAATCACGTTTTGGGGTGTATCATGTGTCGTACAATTCTGTTATTATATAAATATAAACACTTGTGCATTCATCATATCTGTGATCTAATGTGTATCAAATGTGTACAAATTGTTGTGTGAATTATGTTTAGTTTGGATTTATCATTTTTAGTGCAAGCATTTCATTAGGCCCATCAGCTCCCCGTGGGATACGGGTTGAGTACAGGTGCCTCATCCGATCGGCTCCGTTTGATTGAGCCTTGATCTCACATACATTCATGTCATACGATCGACTCCGTTTGAATGAGCCTTGATCTCACAGTCATCATCATTCATATCATATACTCATCCAATGTGGTTTGTGTTTTGTTATATACATACGTTTGCTCACATGTGATTATTGCACAATTTTTCAATACTAAATACAACAAGGAATCAATAATAATGTTTTAACAAGGTTCACTCGCCAACTTTTGTTGACCCAAAATATTCCCCGTTTTACACATGATACAGGTGATCCAGTTGAGGCAAGAAACACATAGGAAGGCCTAGAAGAATAAATCAGTATAAGCTTTGAATTGTTTTACTTAGTTTCATTTCCCTGTAATTGTATGGATTTGATTTGAATATTAAGTTGTAATTTGAATTTAATAAATATGAAACATTTTAGTAAACATCATGAGCTTTGGTGATAACCCAATTATGCCCCGACTCTTATTCCGCTGAGGGTCGGGGTGTGACAAGACATGCATTTGACATTGGATTATCTTTCAACATATCACTCATTTGAGATAGAATGACATTTTCATACTTGAAGAGTAAATTTCAGATACACTAAGAACAGTAAATTTGAGATACACTAAGAATAGTAAATTTCAGATTTCAATAAGATTGACATGCTCAAACTTGAGCTTTCCAGCCTAGACTGTCCCTGACCCTAACACCTTCCCTTTTGAATTGTAACCAATGGATATATCACCCTTTCCATGCGCAATGAAATATTTAAGTAGGGCTCTACATCCTGTCATGTGCCTGGAGCCTCCACTATCTACATACCATAAACTATCAAGGCAAGTAGAAGCTCCCTTAGCAGTAGCCATCATGGCACAGTCACATTCTCCTTCATAAACACTGGTTTCCCATGGGTCTAACACTAAGATCACAGTTTCTTCACCAACCTCCTCTTATGAAACATCTGCCACAACACTTTTAAAGCATCATTAGAATTTAACACTACTTCCTCAGACTCATCCCCTTCAAGTATTGTGTCTAGTGCCATGAAACTAAAATCTTCTTGTCTCTTTTCAGTATTAGCAACTAGAGCAAAATTCTCATCAGTCAGTTCTTCAGATTAGATACTCCAATCAACAAAACCTTGTGTAAAAAAGCTCTATTGACTAGCCTCTACAGGAGCAGAGGTTTGTGTAATTTCTGGTGCAGGTTGCACTTGAACCCAAGGACTTGGGGCTTGAACATACTGTATCTAAGGAAGAGTGGTTTGGACATACTGATCTGGAACCATGGTTATAGAGTGTGCAAAATAAGCAGTGTTTTGCATTTGAGGAGCTGGGTATGTTAGGAATAATGGACAATGTTTTGTGTGTTTTGAGGTCTAGGACTTGGGTGTGTAATGATTGGACCATTTGTTTGACTCCTACACTCCCTAGCGAAATGACCTAGCCTTTTACACTTGTAGCACTTAATCTTTGACTTATTCAACCCAACTTTTAACCCTCCATGCAACCCTGGAAATTTTCTACCAGTTCTTTTATAAAACTTGCTGGTGCTAACACTCATCAATGCCAGTTGGTGTAATATGTCCATTTCTTTCAAATTAGTTGGATCAAAATGTTGAAGATCATTTAGTTCAAAGGATAAGTTGTCAGAGACTTGGTTTTCCCCATTTACAACAAAAGCAAAATTGGGTGAGCAAGAATCAGAGTTCAAATTTCCACCAGATGTTATGTCAATAAAGTGATCATAACTCTGTTCCTTGCTACTACCAGAGGTTTCTTCTTGACCAAAAAGTGTTGTACTACCAAAGGCAAAGTCAGCGGCCACTTTTCTTGACTCTTGTAGCTTCTTTTTCTAGTTAAGATTTCTCTCATAAGTGAGAAGCCTACCATGAAGCTGAGTCAAACTCATCTCTTAAAACCCAACAAAATTTATGGTTACAAAGGCAATAGTGTCCCATTTATCTGGTAGTGATCTAAGAAATCAACCATTTAAAGTAGAATTTGAAAAATTAACATCACCAGTTTTAACTCATTAATTAGACAACTAAACCTTTCAAACTGTTGAGTTAATGATTCTCTTTTCACATGACAAAATGTTTCGTACTGTTGGTTCAAAACTTCTCTGTTGTTTTCAATAACTTCTTCAGTGCCACTGAATTGTTCTTCAGAGCATCCCACAACTCCTTTGTACTGTTGCAATGCAACAGGTCAGCACAGGTATCATTAAGCAAAGCAGTTGCCACGATGCTAAATGATTTTGCATTTAGCTCAATTTTCTGAAAATATTGCTTGGAGTAATGTTCAGTACTCTTTGGAACTTGAACTTTTGGGTCATCGGCACTCGGTACCATCAGAACATGTGGTCCGAAGATAACCGATTTCCAGCAACCCGTGTTCTATTGTACAAGTATGTGACCCATCCATGTTGCTAGATGTTATACCCCGATCAGACAAGTACCGGAGGTTTGTAGATGGTGGCAGTGTTGTGTGGATCTTGTAGATTTCGAGATATTCTAATTGTTTACAAACAGGTTTTTGTTTAAAACTTTGAACGTAAATAAACTTTTACTCTATTTCAATACAAACGAACAAATGAATTAGCAGTGAGAGATGACCAGTTTATATCAAATTGATCGTTAAATCAAATTTGAACGAGCAAGCTCTGATACCAATTGTTAGGATCTGAGTTTGATATTAATGTGATTGTTTAGATGAAATCAAGGTAAGATGATAAACAATAATGAAATAGTGCAACAGAATTTAGTAAACTTTGAAATCACAACAATAGAAAGATTTTTTTCAAGAACATGCTGTTGTAATTATAATCACGTACGCATGCTTTACAAACTCCCCCGCAGCCTAAGATAACTCTCTTTGTTCGTTTTGAATGTTTAAAAGAAAAGTGATGGATAGAACAGTACAGGCACTGTTCTATTTATAGTACATTTCAAACCACTAAGCATCTTAGGCTGACGTCACAATGAAAGTGACATTTAACAAACTAACAAACTCTAACCTCCGCTAGACCTAAACACTGTTACATTAATTACATAATAAAACTCTGTTGAACAACAACTGCTGAGGTATCCTCTGTTGGTCTTCAATAGACCTTTGCTTCAATAGCCTTTTAAACTTCATCAGAGTTTCTCTCTAGCAGACCTTTGCTTCTAGCAGAACTTTTCCTTTAACAAATCTTGTTAATCAATCTTTAAGTATGAGTAGAGTTTGGAGCAGTAGATCTTTTAAGTATTGTTATTAATGATCAGATGTTATAGATTGTTTTGGCTTTCCAATCATTTGTTCTTTTATAGGGTTCAATAGATCCAATAGAAATCATAACAGACATAGAGGCATGGGGTCGAGCCAAGGTGGCACGGGCCATGGTGATGTTCTGCGTAAATGACACTTTCTTAATTTTTCCTAGAATGTCAAACAGAAACAGTGGAACTTCGTCAAACACTACAGGGAACAACAGGAGGGAAGGGGCTACTCTTGTCCATTATGTAAGTGCACTTATGGAGGCTATGGAGGAGATGACATAGCTGGAAGAGATCCTAATTGATCGGTCAATACTTAACAATGGGCTTGAGACTAACTTCCAAGAAATCAACCTTTTGCACAAAAGTTGAATATTCTTGCTATGCCTCCCATGGAGCCAATCTTCCCACAAGAAAATTGAAAACCTAGCTCAAGAAATCATCATCCCATTGGATAGGAATGAAATTCCACCAGGACCACCTCTAGACACACTTCATGAGTTCCGGTGACCACCAACCCTCTCCCACAAGAGGTTGTGGATGATAAGCCTTTCATCTTTCTCCCAAGGGAGATCGAGGAGATGCTTAACGACCTATGAGGGTACACCCTCTAAGAAAAGCTCAAGAGCCCTTTATCATCCGAAACCACACCGGTTTTTGTTATATTGACTATTCACGGGAGAGCTTTTGGATTTTTATTCTTGTCATTAGAGCAAATCAATCGTAGGACTTTTAATTTACTTACTCTCTTTGCTTCTCTTAGTTTGTAATGAATGGATGTTTCTAAATAAAAAGGTGGTGTTTGTAACATGATGGAATTGTGTAAAAACTGAGAAAAAGGAACCCCATGCACCTAAACCAAAGCCTCCGACTTCAAGAACTACAAAACAGAGTCTGCAGCATGGGTCGTGCCCACCAGATACGCCCCTGTGCCCAATGTCATATTACAAGATTTTCAGCAGAAAAGGTCGCACTGGTCGTGCCCAACAGGCATGCCCCAATGTCCACCATATTGTAAGTCTTCTGTTAAATTTTGTTACTTGCACTTTAGCCACGGGTCATGCCCAACAGCATGCCCCCTGCCTAGTACCTAGTAACCTTAAAAAAATTTTGTTTTACCCCACTTTTGCACATTAATCCAAACAAATACTATTTTTGGTACACATTAAGGAAAGAGTGTAATTTTAGGGGGGGATGTTAAAACCTTGAATCTCTTATCCTAAAAACTAGCCATACACAAAACTCGCCTTGGAAAACCGCTAATCAAACCCTAATCTTGGTTTAGTTTAGGAAAATAAGTTCTAAAAATTATGTTTTTACTAATTTACACCTGATAGTGTCATGATAAAAGAACCAATTAAGAAGATTATAAAATTGGCATAACAACTCTTTGTAATTGATTCTAATACACTTTTACACTATACCCTTTTCTTTATGAAAAGTGATTTTTGAGCCTTTACCGAGCATACAAAATACATATCTATACTAATTGCTCAATTTTTCATTTCTTGTGTGAAAACCCGTTTGGTTCTTACAAATCTAGAACTTGCAAAGCAATATGTTCCCAATCCTACCGACACTAATCCAAGTAAGTAAATGATGGAGACGTTAGGACTATAACCCATTTTTCATGTTAAACATTTATTTTCCTTTTCATATCCCCCGAGTTAAACCTATTTGAGTCTTAACCCTTTCACTCTAAACCCGCTAAAATATAAACTTTTGCAAAAACAATCACCCACATCCACAAACTGTTGGTTTTTCGACATGTTTATCAAAGTTATTTTATCCGTATAAAATAAAAATGCAGCGGAATAATTATTTAAACAGTTACTTACAAGATATAAAACCCATGTTATATGTAAACACGAAACCCGGATCCATATATGAACATGCAAGCTATCAAAATACAATCATAGGGTGTTTAGAATACTACCTTCCAAAGAACAAGTAGGTGAAGAGATGATACTTCTGAATGGTAATCTTCTAAGTAGAAGACCTCAAGCTTGTATACCCCAAGCTTTCCAATAAACACCTTGTTATGCTAGGATTTCTACATTATGAACTCACTTGAAACACCTTGGACAAAACCCTTTTGGCCTAAAATGAGAGCTTCTTCTTAGAGTTCTTGCACTTGAATTAAACTTAAAAAAACTTTTGGACAAACACTATGTTTGGCTGATTTTTTTGAGAGCATTCACAAGTATTCTTTCAACTTGAATTGTATGTAAATCATATATGAGAATGATGAATCAAATCCATCATATATCTTCCAAGATCTCATCTTGGATTTGATGAGATTGTGTAAGACATGCATAAAGATTCATTGGGTGAAAATCTACATGGGGAAGACTCCCAAAATCGGCCAATAGGCCTTGTTTATGTTACCCAACATTTTCATTCTATAAAATAAGTCTTATATTATTTTATAACCTTTTATAAAATTATAACATCACATGTTATAAAACTTAGTAACATCTAGAAACCTTTTATAATGTTATTTAACCCATTAAATAACAAAATAAAACAGTCTCTCATAATAAATTATCCATATAATTTATTAGTTTCTCAAGTGCAATTATTTAGAAAACCAATTTCTAAATATTCTAAGTGTTAATATTTATTTGTTGATCATATCATAATAAATATTATAAGTGTTTGTCAAGCTTGTTATTGGTATGACCCGACTTTGATCATAACGTACTAGCCAATCAATTTAATATGTGTCTTAGGCATACCGATTCCAACAATCTCCCACTTGCACAAGATATATAGAAGATTGATGCAATAGCAAATACCGCCTAACAACGGTTTACTACCCTAATACGTATGACGAAGTGCCATTCAATAACATCATCCCCTTCAAGTCCCTTACTTGAACTGATTTAGGTGAAACGATCATTAATCCTTTCGTTACAGATGTCATGTCAAATCCAGAGACATAGAGTGATCATTCTCTGTTGATTTAACTTTAGCATGCATTAGACATCTAACTCTCAACGAATAAGAAGAACAAATCCCTTCTTGACTACATATGCCTCTCACAATCACCTTGTACCACACCCGAGCTTAGCCTTATGTACTGTCATATTACTGACAGCAAAGACCAAGTCAAAGTATAATATTTGATGAACATCAAGACCCAATATGTATCTCAGGTCAGAGGATACTATGATATTCGCCTTTACTCAAAATTACTTATGATCAATCACAAAGACTCCATGTAGTAATATTTGAGAGCGGGTCAGTCCAATATTTGTATCCCACAAATATCTATGAACTTTAGCAGCAACACTTTGCTCTATATTCATACCTATTGAATATCCACCAATCCGAGTTTATAATAGTCTTACCTTTATATTTGTTCCTACAAATATGATCGACTACGGACATTTAGAATAATTAACTTATTCATGGATTTAAACATGCTAAAATGGAACACAATTCAAAATGCCATAATCATTATAATGAGTCAAAAGAATAAGTGTTTCGATATCCAAATACAAAGTAGATCAATTCCAATCACTAGAATATCGAAGTCCTAAGGCACAAGTATGACCCTCATGCTTTGGCCGTTCAAGGAGCTTCGTGAGAGGATCCGCAATGTTTTGATCGGTGTGAACTTTGCGAATACATATCTTTCCTTTTTCAACTTCATCCCTTATGTAGTTGAATCTCCGCTCAATGTGCCTAGTCTTTTGATGTGCACGAGGTTCCTTAATTTTTGCAATTGCACCCTCGTTATCACAAATCTAGGGGATCCTGAATGGTAGGGACTACCCCTAGGTCGGTCATGAATTTCCTCAACCATGCAGCTTCTGGTGCTGCCAATGAAGCGGTGATGTATTCTGATTCTGTAGTGACAATGCTACAACATCCTGCTTCGAGCTCTTCCAAGAGACTACAGCTCCATTCAAAATGAAGACATACCTAGATTGTGATCGAGAACTATCTCGGTCAGTTTGGAAACTCGCATCCGTGTAACCCTTTACAATGAGTTCCTCTTCACAAGATCCATATATTAGAAACGTATCCTTAGTCCTTCTAAGGTATTTCAAGATGCTTTTAACAGCCATCCAATGACCGTTACCTGGATTCTGCTGGTATCTACTTGTCATGCTTAAGGCGCATGACACGTCCGGTCTAGTGCATATCATTGCATACATGATGGATCCTATAGCAGACGCATATGGGACTCCTTTCATTCTCTCTTGCTCATCCTTTGAGCTTGGACATTTAGACGCATTGAATATCGTTCCCTTTTGAATAGGTACCAAACCTTTCTTAGAGTTCTCCATCTTGAACCTTTTCAAGACTTTGTCAATGTATGCACTTTGGTTTAAACCTATCAAGCACCTTGATCTATCCCTATAGATCTTTATTCCCAAAATATAGGCGGCTTGACCAAGATCCTTAATGGAAAAACAACTTCCAAGCCAGGTTTTAACACCTTCCATGGTTGGAATATCATTTCCAAATAGTAGAATGTCATCGACATACAGTACTAGGAAAGTGATGATGCTCCCACTAGACTTCTTATACACACAAGCTTCATCGGCGTTCTTGATGAATCCAAAATTCCTAATTTCTTCATCAAAACGATGATTCCAACTTCTAGATGTTTGTTTCAATCCATATATTGATTTCTTTAACTTGCATACTTTGTTAGGATGTGTTGGATCGACAAAACCTTCAGGCTAAACCATATAGACATCTTCATTAAGATATCCATTGAAGAAATCCGTTTTAACATCCATTTGCCAAATCTCATAATCGTAATATGCAGCTATGGCAAATAATATCCTAATTAACTTTAGCATCGCCACGGGCGAGAAGGTCTCATCATAATCAACCCCTTGAGTTTGAGTGAAACCTTTTGCTACAAGTCTGCTTTATAAGTATCCAAGTTACCATGCATATCAGTTTTCTTCTTGAAAACCCACTTACTTCCAACTACTTTGGAGTTAAGAGGTGGTACAACCAATTCCCATACTTGGTTGTCATACATGGATTTATCTCGACGTTCATTGCTTCAAGCCACTTGTCACAATCGGATTGTCACATTGCATCATGGTATGTGGTTGGTTCATCTGAATCTACCACGTAGCATCCATCCATGAAAAATCCATATATTTCGGGTGGATGACTAATTCTACCAGATCTGCGAACGTTTTGTGTGTATTGATCAACCATTTGATCCTCTTCAACAACCTCTTGTTGAGTGCTAGTATCAACCAAACGTGTATCGCCTTGTGGTTCTTGATCCTCATCAAGTTCCACTGTTCTACTACTAGTTCCTTCCATAAGGAACTTAGCCTCCAAGAACTTACCCTTTGGAGCAACAAATACCTTTTGCTCTGTTGGATCGTAAAAGTAATATCCTATATCATCTTTAGGATATCCTACAAAGATACACTTAGTGGATTGTACTTCCAATTTTTTGGGGTGTATTGCTTCACGTAAGCTTCACAACCCCATACCTTCAAATATGATAATGGTGGAGCCTTTCCATGCCATATTTCAAAAGGTGTCTTATCCACTTTCTTGGTTGGGGCCATATTCAGTATACGGGCCGCGTAGAGCAAAGCGTAACCCCAAAATGATAGAGGCAATGTGCTTCTAGCCATCATAGATCGAACCATATCCAATAGAGTTCGATTCCTCCTTTCAGACACACCATTATGTTGTGGTGTTCCAGGTGGAGTAAGTTGTGAGATAATCCCACAACTCCTAAGATGATCTTGAAAAGCATCACTAAGGTATTAACCTCCTCTATCGGTACCAAGGACTTTGATTGTTTTCTTGAGTTGATTTTCTACTTCACTTTTGAAATCTTTGAACATTTCAAACGCTTCGTCTTTGTGTCTTATCAAGTACACATAACCATAACGACTACAGTCGTCGGTAAAACTAATGAAGTATCTTTCACCATTCCTAGTCATTGGCTTAAAAGGACCACATACATCCGAATGTATGATACCTAATAAGTCTTTTGCCCTTTCAAAGGTATCACTGAAGGGTGCCTTAGTCAATTTGCCTTGTAAACAAGATTCACATACATCAAATGAATCATCTCCATTTGTTTCCAAAAGACCATTCTTTCGAAGTGTTTGCATGCGATTTTTGTTTATATGTCCAAGGCGACAATGCCAAAGATAGGAATCACTCAAATCTAATTTAAGTTTCTTGGTGGTTGCTTGGTACATTGAACTATCAAATTATTATCATGAACCAATTCATAAATACCTTTTGAAGGCACTGCTTTAAAGTAAAACATGTCATTCATCAAAACATAAATGTCATTGTTTACAAACTTTAAATTAAAACCATATTGTAGCAAGAGGGAAACTGAAATAATGTTCCTAGTCAAACTAGGAGCATACAAAACATTTTTCAAGATGATTTCCAAACCACTTGGAAGTTTCAAAACATAGTCTCCTCGGGCTTCAACTTGAACCTTTGCTCCATTGCCCATGAAGAGACTAATGTCTCCCTTCTTGTAATGTTTATTTCTTTTGAACCCCTGCGACAAATTGCAAAAATGAGTTCCACACCCGGTATCCAATACCCATGTGTTTGAAGAAATAACATTAAGGTCAATATGTATCATAAAGATTGTACCTGAGGTTTGCCCCGCATCCCTCTTGTTTTTCAACTCCTTGAGATAGGTTGGACAATTTCTTTTCCAATGTCCTATCTCTCCACACTTAAAGCATGGGTCAGTCGAAGCAACCTTTTGCTTCTTTTCCTTTGGTTTCATGGGTTCCGCTTTAACCTTTCCTTTTCGTTTCCCTTTGACGTGGCCCTTCCTTTTGGCAAAACTTGCCTTGGAGTCGGGGTGGGGCCTCTTCTTATTGCCTCCCTCATTGATCGTTAGAACGGGTAAAGCCTTTTTACCCATGCCCGCCTCGGCAGTTTTGAGCATTGCATGAAGCTCACCAATGCTCTTGTCCCATCCGTTCATGTTATAATTCATGACGAAAGTCTCAAACTTCTTTGTTAAAGAGTTGAGGATCAAATCCGTAGCCAACTCTTTAGAGACGGGACAATTAAGCCTTTCGAGGGATTCAATGTGGCTCTTCATCTTAAGGACATAAGATGAGACCGATTGGGTTTCCTCCATACGACATGCATGAAGCGCTAGAACTGTTTCGAAGCGTTCTACCCTTGCTTGTTGAAGGAACATTTCCTTCAATTGGGTAATCATGTCGTATGCCCCATGATGTTCAAAATCCTTTTGAATCTCAGGAATCATAGTTCCCAACATGAGGCAAGAGGCTTGCATGGAGTCCTCGGTATACTTAACCCAATCGTTATAGGCTTCCACATCTTCCACGTTAGGTTCATCGGGAATGGGATCGTCCAACACATAGGATATCTTTTCTTGCTTGAGAACGATTCTCAAGTTTCGATACCAATCCATGAAGTTGTTATGGTTGAGACGATCCTTTTCAAGGATGGTTCTTAGTGATAGGTTACGGACGGTTTGGGTAATTGTGTTTGCATTGCTAGCGGTCATCTACAAAATTTTAACAAAGTTCAATTTTAGTATTTTCGATATTATTAAATTTTCACTATTAATACCCTTTTGTGTCTCATAGACAATTAATAATTAAAATCTAGAATCCAACGTTACATTTAAATATTGGTTAGGTGACCTTTATCCCATTATTTAACAAGGTAGTCAACGTTTGACCATTGCAACCCTTTGCAATTTCTAGCCATATGGGATCGGTTAAACATCTTTATGTTTAGTTGGCATGTTTAATCCCATCAACACCTTTGTACGCCATGCTTCGGTGACCCTAATCACATTGTTTCTAAATCAAGTCGTCCTACTTACACACACATGTAAGTTTAAACATACAAGTGGTTAGGTGACCTTTATCCCACAAATATGGTAAGCCTACCTCAAACACACAAGTTCCTTCAAATATGGTTAGGTGACCTTTATCCCACAAAGAATTCCCAAGTGATTCGAGTGTTGTATAAAAGGATGGTGTTTGACTTGTTTTATAAAAGGGATTTTATGTTTTCAAAAATTCTAGTTTTAGAAAACTTTATGTACCATACATTTGCATGCATTCAAATTCATGGTACCTTAGTGAAAACCAATTTTCAAGGTTCTTTTAATAAAACACATTTTATTATAAAATCATTAATTTTTAATAAAACCATTTTATTAAACACTTTAATGATTTTTTAAGAACCAATTTTAAGCTTGTTATGGATTATTAGTTGTTAAGCATGCATATCCAAATATCATCAAAACAACCATAAATAAAACAACCATACAAGCATAACAAACAAAATAGGTGCATAACCATAGCCAACTATTTTTTGGCAACACTTGTTAGCCAAAACAAGTGTGCCAAAAAGGTCCTTCCTAAAGGGTGAATATTGACACAAGAAATGTGTCGTTGAACTCCCACTTGAACCCGCATCCAAATGCTTCAAGTATTCCTTTTGTGTTGCGATTTCTTCACTTTCTTTGGGCTTCCAAATGGACTTTAAATTCAGCTCCAAACTCCTTTGGGCTTCAACAATGTGTTTTGGTTATTGGGCTAAAATCCCGTTAAGAACCATGAAGTCCATTAGGCCTAAAATTGGCCAAAACCAAAACGCATTTTGTGTGCATCTTCTTTTACATAAAATGTCCTAATACATTTTTCTAGTAAAAAATAAAATGCATCTAATCTATTTATTTTACATACCAAATAAAAAAATAAATAAATTACATATTTTCAAATGGAACAACAAAGATAATTAATTATTACAACCCCATTGAAATAATCAAATAAATCACAACACAATCATTCAACATATTTAATCACAAGGTCATGCCTAGGTAATGGACACCAAAAATGTATATCCACATATATATTTAAATTCAAGAGCAAAAATGGTTTCCCTTTTGTAACCCAATTTTCGGCCAAGGGAAAAACCGAAAACCTGGGTTTTGTCCAAACAAACAAATTATCCAAATGATATAATTTTTCAAGATACTTTTATGCATGTATAATAAACATCTTGAAAAACAAAAGGAGAACCATGATAAAATTTTTCGGCCATGGGGTTTCTCCAAACCCGAAACCTAAAATTTTAAATCCTATGAAGCATGCATTCATATAAGCGGCTATGATACCACTGTTGGGTTTTTTCAACATGTTTATCAAAGTTATTTTATCCTTATAAAATAAAAACGCAGCGGAATAATTATGTAGAACATGTTACTTACAAGATATAAAACCCATTTTATATGTAAAACCAAAACCCGGATCCATATATGAACATGCATGCTATCAAAATACAATCATAGGGTGTTTAGAATACTACCTTCCAAAGAACAAGTAGGTGAAGAAGATGATACTTCTTGAATGGTAATCTTCTAAGTAGAAGACCTCAAGCTTGTATACCCCAAGCTTTCCAACAAACACCTTGATTATGCTAGGATTTCTACACTTATGAACTCACTTGAAACACTCTTGGACAAAACCCTTTTGGCCGAAAATTGAGAGCTTCTTCTTAGAGTTCTTGCACATGAATTAAACTTAAAAAACTTTTGGACAAACACTATGTTTGGCCGATTTTTTTGAGAGAATTCACAAGTATTCTTTCAACTTGAATTGTATGTAAATCATATATGAGAATGATGAATCAAATCCATCATATATTCTTCCAAGATCTCATCTTGGATTTGATGAGATTGTGTAAGACATGGATAAAGATTCATTGGGTGAAAATCTACATGGGGAAGACTCCCAAAATCGGCCAATAGGCCTTGTTTATGTTACCCAACATTTTCATTCTATAAAATAAGTCTTATATTTATTTTATTACCTTTTATAAAATTATAACATCACATGTTATAAAACTCATGTAACATCTAGAAACCTTTTATAATGTTATTTAACCCATTAAATAACAAAATAAAACAGTCTCTCATAATAAATTATCCATATAATTTATTAGTTTCTCAAGTGCAATTATTTAGAAAACCAATTTCTAAATATTCTAAGTGTTAATATTTATTTGTTTGATCATATCATAAATAAATATTATAAGTGTTTGTCTAGCTTGTTATTGGGTATGACCCGACTTGGATCATAACGTACTAGCCACATCAATTTAATATGTGTCTTGGGCATACCGATTCCAACAAAAACTTCTTTTTTTACACCCTTTATTTAGTAAAAAGTTCAGTTATAAAATACGAGTATGGCTCAGTTTCAACTTTAGTTAAAAAAAAAACAGTGGCTAAAGTTTTTTTTCTAAGCCACAAAGCACGATTTCTCGAAAGAACCGACACTTTTTACGCTTTTCATAATTTTCCCAAAAAATACCTACCCCTAGCCAAAACCTACCTTTTAAAAGACCTCTTGATATTTACAAGGATTAAACGTCAAAAAGGAAGACATTTGATTGTTTGTCAAGCCTATAGTAGGCGTAAGTACACCGGGTCCGAGCGTTTTCACTTAAACATCTTCTGCCGAGTGTTGAGTGACCACTTGTGAGGTGTGTGTTGATACACTTTTGTGTCTGTCGCTTGTTCTTAGTTATGTCAGTAATTGGACAGTCTTTGTTTGTTGTGTCTGTAAAGTTTGGTCGTGTCGACCAAATCAAGATATCCTCTTATCTTGATTTAGTATGACGTCTAGTTTGTCTGTGTTCTAAAACAGTTGCATGTGTGCATACTGTTAAGTTTTGTGTTTCTAATCTTGTTGACTGGGTATGTCTGTTAGCAGGGTTCTCCGAAGAACCCCATATTCGTACGAGTGAATTGTGCTTCACACGAGCAAGTTGCTTGCTCGTACGAGCCATAGCTTGTTCGTGCGAGTAACCATTGCATGTCCGTACGAATGAACATTCAAGAACAACTTACTTATTCGTACGAGCGAGTTACTTGTTCGTACAAGCAACTCTTCCAGGAACGTTTTTCATGGGCTTTGTAGTGTTTCTACGACCAGTAACATTCTTCGTGATGTTACTGGGTGTTGGGCCTATATATAGACACGCACTTCACAGTTCACAAAAAAAGTAGAGCACAGAAAGAGAACAGAGATATTGTATAGAGAGAAGCAGTTTATTCAAGAGTATATGTACTGGGTCTCTCTACAAATCAATATAGTGAACATTTGAAGATATATCTCTTGGATTCCGCACTCGTGTGTATGTTAGACAACAAGGAAGTAGGTTAATCTTGATCTCCAAGTGGACCTATAAGTGGTATCAGAGCTTTGGCTCTCTTCCTTGTTTAAAAACCAAGCTTAGTGTTGTGTTTGAGCAAGTTGTGAGGGTTCCTGGAAGTGTTCTTGAACTTCTAACAAGAAACTTAAGTTTTTAAAAGATAACTAGCTTAAAACTTAGGTAAAACTTGTTGTGTCAGGAAAAATTTTATAAAAACCTTGTTAGAATGCATGGAGACATGTTAGGATACGGTTTTTCTTAAAATTTTCTATCAAAGTTCAGTTGGACATATTTTCCGGTGAAGCACTTGCCGGAAAACTCACCTGAATATTCTTTTAGGGTTGACCAGATCTTAAGACTTGACTGTTTTGACTGAAAAGTTGATATTGGAATGTTTGTCTTTTTAACCAAATCTGTGTAGACAACTAACATTTTTCGAACAAACTTAGAAACAACTTTCCGTTAAACAGGAAACTTCTCACCAATTACCCTGCAAAAAGATTCCTTCTTGCGAAAAACTTCTGTGCGAATAACCCATCCGCATGAAGAACAAGATTGTTCATGCGAAAGACCAAGTGATTTGCACGAAGAACCTGTTCGCACGAAGAATCAGTGGTTCGTATGAAGAACTAAGTTTTTCGTGATTTGTTCTTGGTTGTTCGTGACCAGTTTTTCAATGCTTCGTGGTTTTTGAAATTGTGAACTTTAACAAAGACTTTTATTTCAAGTTAATTCTTGGAATTTTAAATTTTTAAGCTGGTTTTCACAAACAAACAAGCAAAATGGGTACAAATCCTTAGGATTGGGGGTGTAGTTCAAGTACAAACCAGGATTCACCACAATCTACCTCCACCAACGATTACCTCTAGTCAATGGGCGTGTGTTACAAATCAAAATCAAAGCGTTCAAACTCTTCTCCATAGCAAGGTGAAACTGGAAGTAACAACCGTCCACCAAAGTTGATCATATGAACGATTATCCTTCATGGAAAAGTCGTTTTCATACATATGTTCTTGGTCAGAATACCGAATTGTGGACGTGTTTTACTACTCCGTACAAAGAATCTCTCGAAGAAGTTGTATCAAATTCAACTTCTTTAGCCGAATTGGACGAGAATGATAAAAGGGCTTATGACCTAGAAAAGAAAGCCTTTGCCATTCTTACACAAGCACTTCATAAGGATATCTACCATCAATTTATGTATTGTACCACAACGAAGAGCTTGTGGGACTCTTTGAAATCAAGAGGAGAAGGAAATGCAGCAACGAGAAAGATTCGACATGATCTTTTAAAGAAAGAGTTTGAAGGGTTCTGTTTATGGAAAGTGAAACACTAAGTGATATGACAACTCGTTTCTATCATTTGCTTAGTGAGATGTACTCATAAAAGGTTAACGCATCGCAACAGGAGATTGTTATGCATTTTGATGATGCCTTACCACCTAAGTGGAGTCAATTTATTGAATTGCTAAAACATACCTGTGTTTTCGATGTAGTCAGCATTTACGAATTTGATCAAAAACTTGAAAACAAAAATGAAGAAGAAATTCGCAAAACAAAACGATTTTCGGTTCCGCAAAACCCAGAGATGTATTTTGGAGGCATTAACATAGGTATATGTACAAATCAACAACCAAAGCTTCAAACAACATTTGTGTCAAATACAAAGTCTTTTCTACCGCAGGTTCAATCAGATCAGTCTGTTGGTTCAAGTGCTCAAGTTTATGAACAAGCTTTTGATCCAAAAGCCTTTCTTCCTCAACCACAAGATGTTAAACCAACAAATGCTCAAGTCTATGAACAAGCAATTTGATCCAAAAGCATATCTTCCTCAACCACAAGTTGTTACACCACAAGTTCCACAACAAGATTTCTATGGTAAAACTTTCACCCCTCAAATCCTAACACTGTGAGACTCGATACATCAAACCTTTCTAAGGTGAGTGTGGAAGTTACCCGGGAACACATAGAGCTTCTAAACACTTTGGTGAGTTCTTACTGCGGATTGGTAGCTGGACAAATTGGTACATCAATCTAACTAGTGAAGACTATGCTCAAATCGATAAGGAGGAGATGGAGTTGGTTGATATCAAATGGGCATTTGCAAGTGCAGTGAGAAGGGCAAAAGACTTTATGGAGAAAAAAAGAAGAACTAATCTAGAGAGCAACAAGAATACTCCATATGGTTTTGACAAAAGGAAAGTTACATGTTTCAACTGTAGAGGAAAAGGGCATTTTGAAAGAGAATGCACGAAGCCTCCACAACAAGGGAATCAATATCCTTTCAACAGAAATCAAGTTACAAACAATGAAAGAGCAATGGTTCCCACAAACAATTCCAACCGAGAGTTAGTTCAAGCAGATGAACGCTGTGATTGGTCTGTTCAATTGGGAAATAGTGGTGGAGGAGGAACTGCATACTATATCGAAATTGCTAAAATGATAACGATGGAGAATCGTCCAGAAATGATGACAGTTCATGGGATAGTAGTAGTTCAAATGAAGCAGAATCGACTTCGAGTGAAGATCAATCTGAAGATGTCAATGCTGAAGTAGATGATGTGATTACTAAAAATGAATCGATGGATAGCGACGAAGCAGATTGGAGCATGAAACTGAAGGGTCATCTGATGAGTTTTCCAAGCATCTCTCATCAATCAGATCTTCCACTCTTCTACAGCATTCATGGCCCATTTAGATTGCCAATCCAATCAGGAAAGTTTCAATAACCTATTGTGTCAAAGTGTTTTGAATGTATAGTTTTAGAAGGCAAATACTTAGAACTTGAAGGCAAGTTTGATTACATGAAGAAACATCATCAGAGTTTGATTGTAGATCTGACAAAGTGCACTGAGGCAAGCACAGCTCACAAGAAAAACGAAAAGGAATTTAAAACAACAATTGAAACCTTAAAGAAAGACGATTCTGAATTAACAAAGAATTTTTTGAGAAAACAAACAACCATTAACAATTATATTAACATGCTTGAAGAAACAAAAAAAGGAGTTAGCGTGTGCACAGTGTGAACATGATGCAATCAAACTCAAGTTGGACAGTTACTCCAACTCAAGATATGTTTTGGATCACATCATCGATGTTCAAAAGAAGAAAGGTAATATGAAATGCATTGGTTATCAGGCTTGTCCCCCTCCGGTTAGGTACAATTACACCAAAATGCCAAATGATGAAGATATGCTACAATTTGAACCCACTATCCCATTGGATCTAGCTGAATTTACAGCTGGTCTAGGGTTCACTAAGGGCACATCTTCAAGTCAAATTCAATCGGATGACATCAATGACTCAAAGTGTATGAATGATCAAAATCCTCCCATTATTGAGGATTATGATAGTTCGGATGACGAGTCAGATGAGGACAAACCTAAGCAGTCAGATACGGTAACAAAAGAAGAAAATATACCTCTCGAAAAACACATTCTCTATGATCCTCCAGCTTTAAAACTGGAGGTTTTCCAAACACAATCGAACCCAGAGGTTTATAATCTTGTTACTGTTAAGAGATTTCTTAGTTATATGAAGTAGCTGCAAAAGCGACCTTGAAATTACACCGGGTGGATATCCAGTTGGGAGAGCACACAGATTCTTGGCAATGCACAGAGAAATTGCAGGATTACGGTTTAAATTTTCCAATCTCTCCTATCTTTTTTGATATTTAAGCTGCTTTACAGATCTCTAAAAAATCTCGTACAACACTCCAGACCAAACACATTGATCTCGAATATCACCTCAAACGTGATTGTTTCAATATGAAACTCATCAATGTTGTTTTAGTCCACACCGATTACCAACGTGCCAACTCATTTCTCCAAAATTTTGATAAATAATTTCTATTAAATTAATTTTGGTAAACGGGGTCGAGGTAAAACATGAGTTAATCCACATTGGGAAATCGTTTTTGTGAATATCTTTCTTGAAGACAATCTAAAAAGATGTATTTAAAGGATTAAATTAACTCATTGCATTATAGGGGGAGTAAATTCTAATCCAAAAAAATACAAAAACATTGTAAAACGTCAAAAAGGACAAAAACATGAGAAAAACAAAAATGAGTTTCCTGGCAAGAAAAAGAGAAAATGATAGTAAATTAGTGGTCTGTCAAAACCTCTTTGAACTTAAAATGAAAAATGATAAGTAGCTCTATGTTCAATGTATCGGTAGGCTCACAATCATTTTAAAGTGTGCACAGGGCAGTATAAACATAATCAACTAAAGACCAGTTGGGAACCATTCATTGGCATACGGTCTTGGTACTGAAATTTCGTTTGATAGTATGTCGAGGTTCTGAGATATGCGGTCTTTATGCTTGTTTATCATCTGGTATCATGGTTGAATCTTTTACCGAAAAATAACGGGGACGCAAGTCTAGAACTTCCATGATACCATACATACATGTAAATATTGCATATGACCATCAATAAGTGATAAAAATATCACATTCACCCAATAAATAAGTGATAATATATCACAGCTTTATGCGGGAGTTAAGTTCATCTCTTTGTCGGTACGTTGGTACTAACCTGTTAACGGACTTACTCTTGTGCCTTATATGCATCTGAAAATCAAGTTCTTCATCAATAAGTGATTTAATCACATAGGGCTTGTTTTCATTAAAAATAAGTGAGTATCTCACATCATATACGTCAAAACAGTGATAAGAAGTATACTCACCGGTAAGATTTTCTCTCGTGCATATCTTGATACGGGAATGTGTCGTGAAGTGGATAAACACCGGTCGGTAAGTATAAATCATACATTAATCATATCCCCTAACTGCGAGTACATCTAATAAGTTGAGTTTATGTGGACAACAATACCGATAATTGTTATAGGATACTTATCTAAATGTTAACTAATTGTTTTGGCACGACCGTATACTAATATGATTCTCTTACCCTTGAAACTCTTAAAAAGAATGTATGTAAATATTTATTTGTTGCTTTCCATCCTTACATTTAAAAATTGAAAAATGTCAAAAAGATTTTAGGTGAGTTTTAATATAAATTTTATAATTTTTTATAAAAGCCAAAATATTTTGCTTCCAGTATATTTTTGATTGACCGACGTTGGAACTCGAGTCTATCCTACCTAAAGTCCTGATTGTAAGCCGAAAAACAATTGCATCTTCATAAATGGTCGAAGTTGACAAGCTTTGAAGGTTAATGGATTAAAATTAAACAACCATACTCTTAAAGTATTGTCAGTTGGTAGTTGAATGAGAGTTGGTCTCATGTGTGTCATTTGCTAATTTTGCTTAAAATCAATTCTCTAAGGTTGATTAAATCCTAGGAGTTATTCTCATTACGCGTTTAGCTTTGTTGTGTGTGCAGATGTGGCATCCAAGCAAACTAAAGGAAAAGAGAACGAGTTTGGAGGAAAGGTTATGGGAAAAAAGACACAACATGAATGCAAGCCGTGAATCAAGAAGATCAATTCATAACTAGCCACTTATCAACACCACAAGATATATTCAAAGGGGAGTTTGCTAATGCACCTCCTGACTATGACACGTGAAGACATCTGAAGATCCGACAGTGTGGAGAACGAACCATCACAAGCAACATCCAAGGGGGAGTTTGTTGATGCATATATGTGTGGATGCGACTCAGTTCGGTTCGGTTCGACCATTTCAGAATTCACGTCGGAAGCTCATAGTCTAAAGCAGGCCATTAGAAATGAAGACCGAAGACTAAGCAACATCCAATGGGGAGTTTGTTGATACGCTTTTGTATCTGTCGCTTGTTCTTAGTTACGTCAGTAATTGTACAGTCTTTGTTTGTTGTGTCTGTAAAGTTTGGTCGTGTCGACCAAATCAAGATATCCTCCTATCTTGATTTAGTACGACGTCTAGTTTGTCTGTGTTGTAAAACAGTTGCATGTGCGCATACTGTTAAGTTTTGTGTTTCTGATCTTGCTGACTGTGGAGTATGTCTGTTAGCAGGGTTCTCCGAAGAACCCCATATTCGTACGAGTGAATTGTGCTTCGTACGAACAAGTTGCTTGCTCATATGAGCCATAGCTTGTTCGTGCGAGTAACCATTGCATGTTTGTACGAATGAACATTCAAGAACAACTTACTTATTCGTACGAGCGAGATACTTATTCGTACGAGCCATAGGTTGTTCATACGAGCAACTCTTCCAGGACGTTCTTCATGGGCTTTGTAGTGCTTCGTACGACTAGTAACATTCTTCATGATGTTACTGGGTGTTGGGCCTATATATAGACATGCGCTTCACAGCTCACAAAAAAAGGAGAGCACAGAGAGTGAAAACAGAGAGTGTATATAGAGATAAGCAGTTTATTCAAAAGTATATGTACTAGGTCTCTCTACAAATCAATATAGTGAACATCTGAAGATATATCTCTTGTTATATTGGTTGTGCTCTTGCTTTGGTTTGCATATACACTTGGATTTCGCACTTGTGTGTATGTTAGACAACGAGGAAGTAGGTTAATCGTGATCCTCCAAGTGGACGTACAGTGTGTAAATTTGTATATAACTAAATAAAATTTTAGAAATGCATGTTATTCCAAAATAAATATTTTTCTTAAAAAGTGTTTTAAATAAATCTTGACGAATAAGGTTGTAAATAAAATAAAAACCAAATAAATTTAGAACTTGGATTTCCGACACTTCAAAGATAAACCCAAAACTTCTCTTCAAATTCATTTGGTGTGTAAGCCACATTATTGAACTTTGCTTGAGGACAAGCAAAGATTCAAGTGTGGGGGTATCTGATGTGCGCAAAATGTAACATATAAATTACATCAAACAAGGCACAAAATCAACCCTTTTCGGTAATAATGTTGGAAAAAGCATGTTTCTTTGTTCACTTTTAAGTTTCAGGATCAAAAAAGCTTAAAAGAATAAAAGAAGCAAATTAATAACAGAAACCAACACAAATACAAAGAAGAATGATTGACACGACCTGCCGAACTCCCATTGATATCCAAAACAACAAAAATAACAAAAACATAAGCTTAGGCACGGGGCCGTGTCCACCAGGCATGGGGCCATGCCCAATCAAGATTCTCTACAAGTAAAGACAACAGCAACAGACAAACTAACACGGGGACGTGTCCACCAAACACGAGCCATGGTCAACTATAAGATTCACAGAATCTACGATAGTACAACAAGTACACTGACCACGGGGCCGTGCTATGACACCATAGGGCGTGTTAGTGCAAGACCTGACATCTGCAGTTAATGAAGTGAAAGAAAAATATGACCATGGGGCCGTATCTGCCCTCTATTTTCAGCTATAAATAGAGGTGCTTGGTTCATGAGAAAGCATTCCTTGGCAAACCATTTCTCTCACACTTGTCATCAGTCCACCACCAATACAACACCAACACCCACCACCATCATCCATATTTCATTTTTTAAAGTGTGTAGTAGTCTCGAGATCCAAGATTAATTGTAAGAGTTCTTTTCAAACAAAGGCCATGCTTGGCTAAATCTCTTATATCACTTGGTGAAGAAAAAATTTTTATGTATTACTTTTGATTTCCAATCTTTGACAACTTTTAATTGGGTATGTATTAATGACTATAATAACTGGTTTTTATATTGAAAGTGAACTTTGGTTAAACATTTCTTCATGTTTCGTTGATTCACTCATTCGTGTCTTTACAGTCTATATAAAATGCGTTAACTACCTGGAAGGGGGTTAGAATAGAGGTGTATAAATCGGTTTTTTCCAAAACCGGTTCGGGTTAAAAACCCGTCCGGTTTTTTTGATGACATAAAAAAAACCGGTTATAGAATAACCGGTTCCGGTTATTAACCGTTTTTGTTTTTGAAAATTCCTAACCGGTTCTAACCGGTTACATAAAACCGGTTTTTTCGAATAACTGATAACCGGTCAAAAACCGGTTAAAAACCGGTATAGAAACCGGCTAAAAAAGCCGGTTGAAAAACCGATTTACTTAAAATGCACATTTTTTTATTTTCTTGTTTATTTATTCTTTTATTTTTTTTTTGCTGAACAAGAAGTTTTTTAACATAAATAATTAACTATGAAATTCAAAAATTTAAATTATAATATCATTAACTTTTGAAACAAACGATTGTTACGTAACAGTGAAAATACGTACGATAAACGTACAAATGAAGTGCGTAAACTTAAAATATTAATCCGCAAGAACGTCCACTAATATATATTTTTTTAGTTGGACTACAATAGAAATAATATTTCTTGAGCCTCGTTTAGTCATCTTCGCTCGAACCCAATGTTGAACTATTGCGAAGGAATTCATCCAACGCGGCTTCTTCCTCGGTCATTGGGTTGTCAATTCAGCTTGGACCTCGTCCTCGTACACTTCGCCTTCGTATTCCAATTCATCCTCGAGTGTGCGTATGTGTTGACATCTCTCTGCCGCATCCAAGTAATCTTTCAAGCAAATCGACATCTCAACCGCCTTGGCTGTCAGTGGAGTCCTCCTTATCGAAATCACCCTGCCACTAATAGAAAAAGCACTTTCCGAAGCTACAGTGGAAGCTTAGACCGTTAGTAAATCTCGGGCCATTGTGGCTAAGATCGGAAATTTATCTTCTTACTTTTCCACCAAGCCAACAAATCAAAATTTTTAAATTCTTGTGAAGTCATCGTTTGTAGAAAGTTGGACCCACCATACGGACCAGGTTCGCTACTAGTAGTGTTACCACGATGCATTTGACTCGACTCATCAAACAATTGGTTATAAACATACAAATCTTGATCTTCCATACTTGAAGAACCTTCGCCGAAAGCGGCATTTCTCTTTGACTCATGAATGTGTGACGTGGTTGCACCATATCTTGTTACATAAACGTCATACATTTTTGAAAGTTGACCGTTGAAACGAATTTTTGCAGCTTCACCAAAGTTAGGGTCTTGTGTGGTGTTTAAATTCAACTCGTTTGCAATTTTTTCAATCAAAGACCCTGTTCCAAAAACATTTTAAAGCGGCAGCACAAGTGAAAACCGCCGGTAGTTTGCTAAAATATTTTTTTAGTTTTTCCTTCATTGTTTGCGCCATATCACACTATGGCCTACCTCTAACCGACATCTCCTTTAATTTTAAACACATTTTAAACAAATTGTGAAGCACCAATGAACTTGTAGGATAATAAATCCCGATAAAGTTTTTGTTGATGTTTTGAAAACTTGAATCAATTGTGTAACCCTTTCAATAGTACCCCAACCTGATGGATGGCAAGGCGAAACCTTTCTATGACTAGACAAAGAGTTATGAAATTCTATTAAACTTTCTTTTTGCAAAATAGTTTTTTCAAACATGGTGCAAGTCGAGTTCCATCTATGAGCAATGTCCCAATTGGGTCCTAAGCATATTCGACCCGCTTCCTTACACATTTTTTTATATTTTGAATGTCTATGCGTGTGACTATATTTGACATAACATTTTTTTGAAAGCTTCCTTTTATGGTTCAATAACCTTTCGACCGTCTTGAACGGCCAAATTTATGATGTGTGCAATACATCGACTATGGAAAAAATACCTTCACAAATCGGATTTTATTTAAATTTGAAATACATTACCGAAACCGTATTGTTTGAGGCGTTGTCAAAAGATATTGAAAAAATCTTTTTTTCCAATTTGTATGTTGTAATACATTTGTCGATTTCTTTATAAATAGTTTCACCGGTGTGAGGGTAATCAAATAATTTAAACAAAATAGTGCGTTTCATCATTTGCCACGTCGCCGGTTTAATCCAATGGGTGGTGACACAAACATACGAGTTGGGTGAACCGTGCGGTACGGACCAAACATCGCTAGTCAAGTTAACACCGGTTTCTAATTTTTCAAAATAAGAAATTAATTATTGTTTATCATTTTTCCACAATTTTAAACAATCCCTCCTAAGAGTAGCACGACTTACATGGGTGTATCATGGTTGGAGAGTTCTTTGAACCATCTTTGTGTAGCGTTGGTTGTCGAAATGGTTGAACGGCAAACTTTCTTGGATTACAAACATCGCCATTTCCACCCTAGCCATTTCGTAATTGTAGGCGAACAAAGAAGCGCCTTCACTTGCCATGGAGGCTTGACCACTAGCGGGTTGTTGTTTTAACGCCTTGCAAAACTGTTTTTTGATGTGTTGTCTCAACGTGGTGTTTTTGGTTTCGGCATAGAAACCATTACAATGGTGACAACATGCTTTTTTTCTCCCATTGGCCATCTCGCACAAATCGAAATGCGACCAAACTTCAGGGTTGCGCTTCGTTGGAATAACACGAACCACCGTATCGGTTGTAGACTCGCCAATGTTGACCGAATCATGAGCACTAGAACTTGTCATGCTTTCTTACGAATTATTGAACAAGATTGTGAGCGATTTTAAGAGTTTTTGAAGGTTTAGAGAGTGGTGTGATTGAACCTAAGCACCCCCAACCCTTTTATACTTGTTGAAGATGATTTCTAGCCCCAAAAAACTCGAAAAAAATGGTCACTAGCCACTCCAACGGTAATATGACCGTTTTCTTCAAACAGAGCCGATTAACAGGTTTAACCGGTTTTTTTAACCGGCTTTTATAGCCGTTAGTAACCGGCTTTTTATAGCCGTTATTAACCGATTATTGTAATCGGTTTTAATCTATCCGTTTTTGGTTAACCGGTTAATAACCGGTTTTTACTAATAACCGGTTTTAATTCGGTTTTTTATAACCGGTTCTATAACCGGTCTTCGAAAGAAATACAATAACTGGGTTCAAACCGGTGTAACCGGTTAATAGCCGGTTCGGTAATAAAAAAACCAGTTTCGGTTTTTTTGCCAGTTTCGGTTACATAACCGGTTTTTTTGTACATCTCTAGGTTAGAAGGGTGTTTGGGTAAGGTTCTTGCCTCTTTAATGCATAGATCCTGCGAGGACTTGGTTCAAGCTTATTAGGACTTTCCTTAAGGCAGATAGCATCTAATCGAGGGAAGTAAGAACGGCTTGAACCCCTATAAATAAACTACTATTAAAACTTTATCCGGCCTTGCGGGACTGTTTCCCTGCTGACTCAGACCAATATTGCTGAGGGTAGCGTCGTATTCGCAAGAAGGGCCTACCACTTTAACTAAGATAATCTCTTAAAAAGCCCAAAGTGCGAAAATCATCAAAGGATATAATAATAGAGGTGTTGGAACCACTTTCTTTTCTATTTGTCTTTATTTATTTCTTAACATTTTTACATTTAGTTTATCTTTTAA
This sequence comes from Scalesia atractyloides, assembly GCA_947069175.1. Classification (NCBI taxonomy): domain Eukaryota; kingdom Viridiplantae; phylum Streptophyta; class Magnoliopsida; order Asterales; family Asteraceae; genus Scalesia; species Scalesia atractyloides. The sequence goes on along the minus strand of CAMTDV010000020.1, from coordinate 72,788,196 downwards.
AATTTTCAAAACTTTTATCAAAATTTGGTTGGATTAGACGTAAACGATAAGCCGATATTAAAAGCTCTTATGTCTTTAGACGACCTCGGTATCTTACCATCACTATACTACGTCAACGATGGGTGCACTTTCCTAACGTGTGTAGATTTGTAGTATTGTATCGTGTTTTTATAAATTAAAGCTTGATCCACGAGTAAAAAGTGCTTAAAATATAACAAAATTTATAACCACGCTCACCCACGTCAACCATATTAGGATCATCATTCGAACTAGATTCTAATTTTTGAAAATAATTCTTATAAAAACTTTCGTCATTTCAGAAGGTAAACTTGAACTCGTTTTCTCCAAGTTAGACTCAACATTTTCAAACTCAGTGCTATCACTTTCACTTACCAAAACATTTTCAACTACATTCTTCACCACGTCTGACTTTCAAACTCAGTGCTATCACTTTCAGTTACATCGAGATTTTCAGACAACTCGTCTTTTGTTTCAGTTTTTAGTTTTACATTGAGTGCCTTTTCCACCAAGTCTGGCTTTTTCTTTGAATAACTTTCCCACATCGAGGGTGGAACTCGATTGTATCTCATACCTTTGTTTTGAGAACAATCATTTTGTTCTAATTTTTTCTGGTTGTTTCGGAAGAATATGATCAATCACATACGATGAAGTTGAGTAAGTAAAAAACAATTTGTTGACTCTTTCTGTTTCAATTCTTATAGTTTCTAATTCAGTTTTTAGCTTAACAATCATGTTAAGGTGAATATTTATGGCCATTTGTTTATCAAGAACAGTTGCTTTTAGCATAGAAAGTGTAGCACTGTCTTCTCGACTTGCTTGTTCACACTTTTTAATTGTTTTACTTAACTTATCATATGCTTCTTTTGTCTATTTATTATCACTCGACGAGTCATCAGTGAGTTTTTTTAGTTCTTTATATCTGTTATCTTTTTCAGAACATTCCTTGCAAGGCTCTTAATATTTCATGCAAGGTTTTTCAACTTCAATTATCTTAACTTTACCTTCTTCTCTGACCAACTCATTTACCGTTTCTTGAACCTGTTCAGAAACTACCTCTTTCAGGTTTGCCATCATCGCTTTGTTTGCAATCTTGGTTAGGTTCTCAACGGTCATCTCTTTGCTCACATCAATTGTTTCTTTAACTTCTGGCTTTGGCTCTTCTTCACAGCGCACAACATAATTTGGTTCAAAGAATCCTGCAAAAGATTTATACATATCAGGTGGTACCAAATTTTTAAATGTATTATGAAAACTATCTTCATTAAAAAAATAGTACTCTTCAATCGGAGCTTCATCGAAGGTCGCCTCAGCATATTCTTCTTCAATTGTTTCTAGCTCTTCTCTAATCTGCCAACAATGTAATGCTTTCTGGCTTTGATATGTACTTATTCCAGTTGAATCCTTCATCCTCCTGTGAAACACCAAGAGCTTTGTCCTTGGAACTTGACGAACTATCCTCTATTTGAATCATTCTTGAAGTAGTTTGAGGTGGTGACATGTTGTGATAGATCGTTTTTCTGTACTAGTCATCTCCAAATGGATTTGATTTCCATTAACTTCGCGATTTAGACATTCTCTTTTGAAACATCCTTTCTCTCTATATTTAAAGCACATGACCTTCGACTTATCAAATCCAAGTTTTCACCATCCAGTGCCATGTGTTGTTTTGCGGCATTTTCTATGAAATCTTGTGCATTCTCTAGATTCACGGCAATGTTGCATCGTAGAATTCTTTGGTTTGCGTTGGTCTGGCTTGGCTATTTTGAAAATTGTTCGATTTTTGTGAAGATTGTGGTGTGGGTGAATCAGGATCAAAGGTCGGAAATGACTGAAAACCACTACCAGATGACTAGTTTGAAGAAGTATCTGCACTATAAGTAGTGTGTATCTTAGGACTTTGAGAATTGGCTGCTGGACTTCCCTTGTAGTATAGATTCACATCTTTCTGAATATGTGACCTTTAGTTTTAGCCATTTCCTGCATCTCGAGCTCGTATCCTTCCAGTTTCTCGATAAATCTTGATAAAATGATAGTACTATATTCTGAACTATTCTTCAAGATTGTAAGATAGGTTGACCATTCTCCTTTGGGCAATGAATCAGCTAATTTATCGACCAACTCTTTGTTCTCCTTCTGAATTCCCAGTCTTTTCATCACTACCACCAAGTGACAATATCTTTCGATCAACTACTTCATTGTTTCACCTTTAAGTAGATTGAAGATATCAAACTCTTTCTTTGACAATGCCTTTTTGCTCTTGAGCATTTGGGTGCTTCCTTGGAATTTCACCCTCAAAGCATTCCAAACCGATTGAGCATCACCATCGTGTTGTTGCAGAGTAAATATGTCTTCTTTGATGGCTTGTTGTAGAATGTTTATCAATTTCTTTTCTTGGATGAACTTATCTTTCTCTTGTATTGTGTCAACGTCTTCTCTAATCCGTTCTCTCCAACTAGTGCAACATACTTTTCCTCTATGACATACCAGCAATCGAAGTAGTTTGCTTGTACCCAATTGACAAATCTCTTGTTCCATCTAAAGTAATCTTCTAAGAACGTAAGCTTTGGGGGTTTTGTCATCATCCCCATTTCGTTTTCGACATTTATGTTTTGAGCTGCTATAGTTGTTGAGGCTGCTGATGTTGCGAATGCGTTAAAGAATTTGTTCTCCATTTTGTCACGAAAATTTGTTGAAACATTACTTGGTGCGAAGTAGACCTTGTGCGAAATGACCCTAGAACGAAGTAACCACAAAAACAATTAAAGTTCTCTTCGTGCGAAGTAAAAAATGTCAATTTTAGATATATCTTCGTGCGAAGATAAAGTCTTAAATTTGCAAGAGTTGCACTTTGTACGGAGTTAGTTTTAACTTCGTGCAAAGGTAACTTTTCAAGTTTTAACACTAAAATTTTCACTTCGTGCAAAGATAAAATTATCTTCGTGCGTAGTGACTTTTAAGATTGTGCGAAGGTAAGTTTCAAAATTTCATGGTTTTTGTGATTTTCATCATGATTCCAGTTGATTTAAGGTTTGATTCTTTCAAGGGTTTGTTAGTAGTCAATTTTAAGTAGTCCTACGAAAGATCAGTCCATTTTGTTCGTTCAATCTCCAGAAAATGATAAAAAGATGAAAAAAATGAGTAGCAGAGAAGTAGAATCTTGATCAAATGTCTTTAAATCAGGCCTCTAAGCTCTGATACCACTTTTGAGGATCTGCTCATCCAATAAGCTCAGGTCCTAATATGTTTACCTGGTTCAATATGCGCAGAATTCATGTTAAACTAGTGACAAGTTCAAGATTTACTATTTAATCTCTATAATTCATTACTTCAGATCAACGATTACAATCCTGAGAGAAATCTGACAAGGCTTCACCGTATCAGTCAATAAAACAGCTACAGACTCAAGACCCTAGCACACCTATATATAGACATCTCACTTCATGTAAGGATAGAGTCTCCACTTCGTATGAAGATAGCCTATCTTCGTGCGAAGGTAACAAAGCTACCTTCGTACAAAGTGAAACTTCACTTCGTGTGAAGTTAACTACATACATACAAAATCAAATCTAACATCGTAAGCCCTATTACATACTCGACATGATCCAAAGACATAGGCAATAGACATTCTACATCAACAACAAAAGTGGAAGTGAATGGTGTGGGTGGTTTTGTTATAACTTGCATACTTAGTCATCCACATACCAACACTAATCACACATAAAAATCTTACAACACATCAACTAATCGTTAGTGGGGAGGGCCCACATAACGGATTTGTGGGAGGGGTGTCTAGTTTGGTTTGTTTTTGACTAATAATTGGTAATTAGTTAGGATTACACTTATAAATTTGTTATAGTTAGGATTGCATACTTGGTTTTTGACTAATAAATTTGTTATATGTTTTTGTTACTTTTTCTATAAAAACTAACAATCCTAACATTATTTTTGATGCCAAAATTTGGTTAACTCGTTCACTAGACTAGTAATTAGTTGTTTGGATAATGAATTCGGCTCGTGTGTTGGTATCGGGTCAGTAACTGGCCATTTATACCACTTGTACGGAAATGTATACATATGTATCTTTGAGGTATTTTGATGTCCGAAACTTATTAATTAGTTCTTTAGACTAGTCTAAGTTTGCATTTTGGATAATGGAATCGGCACTTGGTTTGCTATTGGGTCATTTTTCCGGCAATTTATATAATTAGTTGGAATGATTTATATTTATAAATGTTTGTGGTAAATAAATACCCTTATAATATTTGACAACCATTACTATGTTTTGTTGGTCTCATAATGTCCAAACATTATTTTTACAAGTGCCACTTAGTGTACATTGTGGTGTTTCAGTCGGATCAGACAGTTAAATGTTTATGTAATTTTTCTGAAAAGTGAAATTTATAAGTTATTCTCAACTAGTTTTTTTATGAATAAATTGATGTGGATATCCTTCCATATCTCGTTTTTGTCATTTCGGGTTGTACCGCGAGTAGCCTAGCATGAATAATGTGTTCGTATTTTGCCGCCAGTCTAGGACATAGTTTTGTCTAGTTTCGAATTACGGCGAATTGTTATCATACTACCCTATGATATTGTATAATTCTAGACTAATGAGACTTAAAAAAATAATTAAGTCAAATGCACGAAAATAGATAACGTAATAATTGTTTAAGTTGTACGGAATTAACGGTATTTTGCTAATTGTCACAAAAATCTTTTGCACAAATATTCTTTTGATTAAAAGCGATGATTTTTATTGTGATTTCTGAGTTTATGTCTTTTGAAATTCTTTGATTTTTAGGATTTTCAAGGATGGATGTAAACTCTCTTTGGCGAGGGTCTTTATAGGGTTTTGTGAATAGGGATACTAGCGTGGCCTGCGGTTACCTTTTGACTGACATGGCAAAATGCTATTTGTTAAGGCAAAGCGCTGTTCAGACACTTGGTCCATTGAAGGAAAGCCATGGTGAAGGAAAGTAAGGTCTATTTTCAAAGGTCTATTTTGAAACCTCTATTGGTTATCAACAAACGTTTAGATGTATTAAAACAGTGGTTGGTACATCTGTTCGACTTTTAGTCAATAAATGGATGGAAACATATGTTTATAACCTCTGCTGGATTAATAACAGAGTTTTGAAGAGAACAATTGTAACCCCCCGACCGCGTATACAATCCATGGCGGAATCGTTAAGAAGTCACGTTACAAATTGCTCACAACACATGGTACCAAAGTTTCATTTTCTTGATTACATTGTTTTATAAACACAAAGGAGTACTAGTAATTGTTTTTAGATTTAAAAGCAATCTAAGGCCTGAATTCATTCCTATGTGTAGCATGCTTGAAAGGTCAGCACCTGAAACATATATGAAAATAGACGATCAACAATAATGTTGGTGAGTGACATAGGTTTTGTTGGCTAAATTATTGGCAAAAGTTTTGTTGTTGCAACACATTGTTTTACTACATGAGTTGATGAATAAAAATGGATTTTTGTGGCCAATATATGGAAAAAAATTTAGTATTGCAACACATTGTTTTTATGGTAAAAGTTTGTGTCAAAAAGTATTGTAAATGACTGTATGTATAAAACCAAGTAATTTTGTGTTTAGGACATAGTTTTGTCTTGTTTCGAATTGCGGCGAATTGTTATCATACTACCCTATGATATTGTATAATTCTAGACTAATGAGACTTAAAAAATTAATTAAGTCAAATGCACGAAAATAGATAACGTAATAATTTTTTAAGTTGTACGGAATTAACGGTATTTTGCTAATTGTCACAAAAATCTTTTGCACAAATATTCTTTTGATTAAAAGTGATGATTTTTATTGTGATTTCTGAGTTTATGTCTTTTGAAATTCTTTGATTTTTAGGATTTTAAAGGATGTATGTAAACTCTCTTTGGCGAGGGTCTTTCAGGGTTTTGTGAATAGGGATACTAGCGTGGCCTACGGTTACCTTTTGAGTGACATGGCAAACTGCTATTTGTTAAGGCAAAGCGCTGTTCAGACACTTGGTCCATTGAAGGAAAGCCATGGTGAAGGAAAGTAAGGTCTATTTTCAAAGGTCTGTTTTGAAACCTCTATTGGTTATCAACAAACGTTTAGATGTATTAAACGGTGGTTGGTACATCTGTTCGACTTTTAGTCAATAAATGGATGGAAACATATGTTTATAACCTCTGCTGGGTTAATAACAGAGTTTTGAAGAGAACAATTGTAACCCCCCGACCGCGTATACAATCCATGGCGGAATCGCTAAGAAGTCACATTACAAATTGCTCACAACACATGGTACCAAAGTTTCATTTTCTTGATTACATTGTTTTATAAACACAAAGGAGTACTAGTAATTGTTTTTAGATTTAAAAGCAATCTAAGGCCCGAATTCATTCCTATGTGTAACATGCTTGAAAGGTCAGCACCTGAAACATATATGAAAATAGACGATCAACAATAATGTTGGTGAGTGACATAGGTTTTGTTGGCTAAATTATTGGCAAAAGTTTTGTTGTTGCAACACATTGTTTAACTACACGAGTTGATGAATAAAAATGGATTTTTGTGGCCAATATATGGAAAAAAAATTAGTATTGCAACACATTGTTTTTATGGTAAAAGTTTGTGTCAAAAAGTATTGTAAATGACTGTATGTATAAAACCAAGTAATTTTGTGTTAACAAAAGTTGTACATTGTCTTTGTTCACTTGTACTTTGTCTCATTATAACACAGAATCATCAAGTGATTTTGAATAACGCTACGATGGGTAATACGATAAGAGCAATTATATATAGGAAGTACCAGCGGCGTATCGACCATGCCCTTATTGTATTACACCCGTCTCATTATCCTAGATCACTCTAGATTCTATGTTATAACACCACACAACTTTACACATAATCACATGTACTTTGTTTCACCACAATAGTTGCACATAAACACATTACATAGAAACCAACAAGAACTTGTGAAAGTAAACTTAAAAAATCCAATCAAGGATTTACAATAATACTTTGAGTATCTATTAAGGATCTAACTATCTGTATAGAAAGATCCAACAAGGATATGGGATTTGTACTTTGTTTTACCAAAACATAGAATCTTTAAGTGATTTGGATAACGCTACGATTATTAATACCATAAGAGCAATTATATATAGGAAGTACGAATGGCGTATCCACCATGCCCTTATTGTATACACTCATCTCGTTATCTAAATAACTCTAGATTCTTTGCTATAACACCACACAACTTTACACATAACTGCTCATACTTTATTTCGTTACATAATTTATGTACCCAAAGAGCACTCACTAAACATATATGTCATACATGTTATTTGATAAACTGGTTAGCACATATGAATGGCCCCAAAACAATTTGAAAACGGAAAAGTGCGGAACTATGTACTCACAGGTTGCTTAGATGATTTTCCTACACGTGCTTGCAAAGCTCAAGTGTTTCCTAGAAATAAGGATTTGTTCGTCAAAGTTTTATTGTGATAATGTTTGTGGATGAATGTGGGTTTTGGAAACATCATAACTTTGAAGAAGTTTAGATGTTTTTAGAAGATAGGAATTTTAGCAGCCTGCTGTGTTGTTTTTGTAAAATACGTCAAAAATAGCATACGTTGTCAAAACATTATAAGAATTTCCAGTTAACAAAATCAAAGTGTGCTCTACAACTTTCATTCGGAAAGTTTTCTGTTTGGAACCCGGAAAATGGTTAAAACTGTTGATCTTTGCAATATGTTCATTTCGACCTTCGGTTTGGGTTTTAGACATTTGAGCATACAAACAGAGGTGTTTGTAGATTCATCATACATCGTTTAAATCGTATTTCAATGAATTTAATTAAAAGGTAAGAGTTTACTTTGTTTTGTTAAGTTTTGACCAAGTTATGTGTGGTTAAAGTAACAATACAGAATCTGCCCAAAATAGGAAAACACTTATGTATTTCTCGTAGGTATTTTTACTATGCATAAAAATACGGGTTTGAACAGAAAGAAGCTATGAAACTAAAAGCTTAAGGAAAAAACTAAAGAAGGAGACTTACTTACTTTAGAGGACATCTCAAAAGACTGGAAGAGAAAGCTCAAAGTGAGGAAAAAGAAACTCTTTATAAGATTTCTAAGTGAAATGCTTGTAATTTGAGTTGGTGTGAAGAAAAATAAAGGTTCAAAGGGGTATTTGTCACACCCCGACTCGCAGCGGAAGCGCACACGGGGTGCAACAGATACATGGTATGAATACATTATTTTAAAAGATATTTTATTACACAACACAAGCATCGGTTACAACGTTTGATTACACATTAAGGTTTACTGTACAGGCACTAATATCCCAAAAGCGGTTGTCTTTGCTAAGCATGCTTCTATGTACAGTAGTATTCAATCAACAAAACTTGAAACCCATACGCACTTCACCTTATTCTTCTTTAGCTTTACCTGAAACAAATGTTAAGTTTGAACGGTCAACTACAAATAGCTGGTGAATTTCACTCTTTTAGGGTGTTTCACAATATAGTTTGAACCGGTTGATTTTGCATGTTTGACATGAAATTATACTAAGCCAACAATTGAAACGTTGACTGTTCTCAAGTGTCGTGTCCCACAACCGACACCTCAACACTTTACCACCCCAAGTAGCTATGTCTAACACCACATAGCGTGTTCACATAATTGCATGGACATGTGCAATTGCAGTAGAAGCTATGGCAATTGTCCAGATCAATTGGGTTCGTCAGACCAATTGTACTAGTCACACATCCATCGGCATATTGTTGATCACTCGTGTTTGTGGGGACTTTTCGTGTGTTAGTATAACTCAGATAATTCACATCACAACATATATGTACATGCATGTATGTTCGTATGTAACATGCATTTCACCCCAAGTAAAACAATAAAACAGTTTGAAAGCGGGGTAGTGAAACTCACATAGTATATAGCACGACTATCACAGGATGGGTAAGTATCAATGCTCTATCCCTTCGGTCCTGATATCAGTTCGTGTTTGGTTATTACCGAATACAGTTTTCAATTCGGTAATCGCAATAACTATGGATTAGATGAGGATAATCATCTGAGACTTGACCTATATCCTAACAGTAGAGCTGTGGGTATTATCTTAGTGTCGGATTTCAGTTTGGGTTCCGGGCGTCGTTTTGCATGCCCGTCAAAGTCGTTTGTTTTAGATGTTCGGAAAGTGGTATAATCATATGGATTGTACTAATGATTTGTTCATTAGAAATGATTAACTTTATATTAAGGGAGTTCAGTCGTTTGGGGATCCCAGGTTGCCCGATTTTAAGTTTCCTTTTTCACCGTCGGGAAATCTCCCAAACTGGCATGTAATGTACCCTAGGTACCCATTTTGCCCTGGAACAGTCCCGAATGACTCCAGTGTTCCATTTGTTGCCAATTTAGTCATTGGTCAATGGATATACTTCAATGGAACAGTCCCGAATGACTCCATAAAATAATAAGATTTTTAATTCCAAAAATCATTACTCAATGGATATACTTCATAAAATTCTGAAAATTTTTATATAAGTTGGTAAAAATATATAAAATTCTAGAAAAATATTTTCGGAATTTATAAACTAAGATATTAATTTTAATAAATTCCTGAGAACTATATTTTAACCGAACAATTTACATCCAACATGATCCGACTTTCAAAAATTCCCAAAAATTTACATAAGTGTCCCAATATCTCTGGGAACCTCCTGCAAAAATTTGAGATTTTTCTGACTTCGTTATACAGCTTTTCTGGCTACCGAAACTTTGCGACAACGCGATTTTTTAATCCCATTTCAAACTCATTCAATGATCCCCAAACATTTCCAGAATGTTGCACATATTAAACTCAACATCTCTATAATTTTTGGTGATTTATTGAGCTCGTCTAGAATTTTATCCGAATCTATTTCTTTAAACTGTTAAAAATTCACCAAAAATTCAGAAAATTCTAAATTTTTTTATCGAGTCTTACTGTCACCCTGGTTGATGATCCTGTAAATTTTCAAATCCTAATAATACCCACGCAAAAATTTATACAAAAA